>JAGPOW010002202.1:11306093-11316535 GCA_030014935.1 Caiman crocodilus
CACTGGGAAGAAACGCCGGTGGTGTAAACCTAACCCAGTCGTCCAGCTGCGCGGGGCACGCGAGTATCTGAACCCAAATCGGCCGCATCACGGGGCTGGGACGGACGGACGTGGTCGCCGACCCGGAGGTTTGCTGGCGTGGGCAGCCCCGACCTTGAGCTCGGCCGCCCGTCCGAAACCAGCTGGGGGCTAGCGCGGAGCCTGGCTTCTCCAAAACCATCGTGTTTTCCAGGCGAGGCTTATTCGTGGCCAGTTTATGCCCGTTTGCTCTGGTGTCAACATCGGCTTTTACCTCTCTTGCCCCTTTGGGGCTTACCCACCAAATCACGGGTGTCAGGAGCACCCATAGCCCCTCTCGGCCTTCCTTTTGCTGGGCTAACCTCGCCGAGCCGTGCCAGTCTTTTCTGTTGGCACGGGAGGAAACGTGCGACTGCCGTCGAGCCCCGTTCTTCTGCACTGACCAGCCTTCCCAAACCCGAACTTCCTCGGCGCACACCTACTTTGCATGCCAAGATCATCCATGGAAATATTAAATATCAG
This sequence comes from Caiman crocodilus, assembly GCA_030014935.1. Classification (NCBI taxonomy): domain Eukaryota; kingdom Metazoa; phylum Chordata; order Crocodylia; family Alligatoridae; genus Caiman; species Caiman crocodilus. Next base: position 11,306,634 of record JAGPOW010002202.1, read on the forward strand.
TCCCAAGACAGATCCTTGAGGAAATCCGATAACGACTTCCCTCTGCCCACACAATTCCCCTTTCCGCATGGCCTGACGGGGTGTCTCACTCGGCCAGTTCTTTACTGATCGTACCGCTCTCGTACCAGTCCCCAGTAGCGCCTAAATTAGACGTTGCATCTATGACTTCCCACGCAGCACCGAACCGAACGTGTTCACTGGCGCCCGGATGAACCGGATCCCCTGCAAATAGCCTGAAGTCCCGGGAGGCTAGCACGGCTGGCTGCCGCTCTGTAGCCCGGGGAAGTCGGCGTACTCGGGCGCAGCGCCGTCTCAGGGGAGCACTTGTTGCATTTTTCCCGCTTCCCGTTTTTCTCCGCACCGTTAGTGCTTCCTCCGGCACGTGTCCTGGGCCCGGCGGGAGCGGTCCTGGGAGGGGGCCGTAGCCGCCTGCCCGCGTGCTTTCCTCCTCGCGCGGCCGCGGCTGCTTCGCGTCCCGGGGGCACCTCTGACCCGACAGCACCGCGCGGGGAGGCGTAGATGCGGCGGCCGTGCACCCCTTCCTCTCGCTTCGTCCTGGGGGCTCCCCAGGTTTCCGGGTCCTTCGGGAACTGGCCATGCTCCCTCCCTCCAGGCCGAGGCGGCTGGTGAAGAAAACGGGAACGAGGCCTGCAAGCCCTTGGGGTCGAGGAGGAGGTGAAGACGGTGCCCCCCGCGATGGAGGTCTGGGTGCCGGGGAGCCGTTCTCTTCCGTTTCTTGAACTCTTCTGGCATTTAGGACTATTTACAATGAATACGTGCTTGAACGGACACCCGCGCAGCTCTCCGGCCACCGCGGTGCGCGCGCCTCCGGGAAGCGTGCGAGCGCCGTGCCGGGGAGGGGCGCGCGTTCCCCCGGGGCGCGGGGTGCCGCGGGCGGTTCCAGCGCCGGAGCTCGTGCCCGAGGATAGCTTCCACCCCGCCTTGCAGCTGCCCGGCAGGAGAGGAGCGACCCCGGGGGCTCGTCGGAGGCGCCTGGAGCATCCTCAGGCAGCGAGGCGGTTGGGAAGCCCGTCGGGGCCGCTGACCCCGCGCACGCCTGGCTGCGAGCGAACGTCCGAGAGGCGTGTGATGACATCAGTCGGCGGCCTCGTCACGCACCAGGAACCTGCCCGGTCCCGTGGAAACAATGCCCGCGGGCGTGCTGGCGGCGGGAGAGCTCCTCGTGGGAAGCCAGCCCGGGCACGTGGACGTCACTGCTTTCCCAGTGCCATTGTGTCTCCGGCGCTCGCCTCCTTTCCCACAGAGATCCTGACCTGTGCGGAGCAGTAGACAGGCTGGAAAAGGCCTTTCCTCCTGAAGCGAGTGGAAAGTTATGAGCCAAGGCGACACCGGCCATTGTTGCAGGTGGCAGAGGGAAAGGTCTCGACACGTTAATTTATTGTCCCCCGCGGAGGAAGAACAAATCTTGCGGTTTGTCTCGGAGCTGGCGGAGGAGCATTGTTTCAGGAAGAAACCCAGGAGGGCCCTGGCCAGGGCGCCCGGCCTCTCCCTCCATAAATCACGCTTCGTTTACAGCGGTAATGAGGTGCAGCTTCTGGGAAATGAACACTTGATTGCGGCGCACACCTGACCGGCTGGGCTTTGATTTGTCCTGGCCCCGAGCTCGATGGGGAAATCGCCGTTTGAGCAGGGAAGGGCCGCGTGCCTCTTGGGAGCGTCTGCCCCGGCAGGTCGGAGGCACCCGGGCAAGAGGAGCTTTCTCGGGGCGTCTTTCAGCACCAGCCCACTCTGCCAGGGCGCCAGGCTCGCGCGTGCAAGGCCTTCTCCTCTTTCGGACCCGCGTCGCGCTGCTCGTGGGAACACGGCCGATGGTCGGGCGTTGGATGCACACGCTCGTTCGCTGTCGCCTCGCGGCCTCCCACGCAGCCCGTGTTGTGGGCGTGCAAAGCGTGCATCACGATGGCCTGTGATCCCTTGTGCGTCCGCTTGCGAGGAGACGTTAGAGAAAGACTTGTCCGGGACGGTTTGGGCAGGCTGGTCCTGTCTCAGGCCGGGGTCGGACTAGAAGTGACCTCGACCCCGCTTCCAGCCCTGCTGCTTTATGAGTCTTGACCCAGTTCAAACGGCGCCTTTGCTGGCAGGAGACTTGGGAGGAGCCCGGCGTGTCCTGGGAAGACGGACCAGAAAGTCCAGTGTAAATGCTTCTGTTCCTGGGGCGACTCCCTGCCGTCTTCCCGACCCGCGCCCGCGCGCTGCGTGTTCGCAGGCAAAAGCAGAGCGCGTCGGGTGGCTTGCGAGTAAAAATGACCGACATAGAAGCAGCCTTGACGCTTCCGACGTCAGCGGTACCAGGCGGTCTTGCCCCACGAGGACCGTCCAGCCTCTCCCTGTGGGAAGAAATAAGCAAGGCTTGGCCCTCTCCGGCCTTTCCAGCGGGGTCCCGGTTGCCGAGCTGGCCCGGGTGGAGAGCCCCTCTGCGCAGCGCCGGCTTGCTGTGCACCCGGAGTCCTGCCTTGTCCACGCAGCGGGAGTTCAGGCGAGGCCAGACCTGGCGAGTGTTGAAATCAGAATAAATTGATCTTAATTGTTCTCGCGCTGCGACTGCTGTCTGTAAACAGAAAGCCGGTCTCCGCCGTCGCACCTGCCTGGCCCGGAGAGGCAGCACCAGGCACGTGTTGCTGAGCAGTCGCTGCTGTAGGAGGAAGCAGCGAATTGGGGAGGCGAGGAACGTCCTCTCTTAGAGATCTGCCGGGATTTTGGCTAACGGTGGAGCCGCCGCGCTGCTGCGAGCCTTGGCTGTGAGCTGCGCGGGCCGGGGACTGCACCCGGGTGGCGTGCAGCTTTCCTTGGCTGCCCCGGCATCGTGCATGGACGCACACAGGAGAGACTCGGTGTAGCCGGCGTTTCTCCAAAGACCGCAGCACGTACCGACGAAGCAGCACTGGGCAGGGCAGAAAGCTGTCCCCAGGAGGACGATGTTGCCAGAGATGTTCTTCCTGAGCGCCCAGACCCGTCCTCCACGTGCAGGTTGCACGGTGGTTTAGCGACGGCTCGAGGCCTAACGAGGTCCCCTCTCTTCTCCTGCCCGCGTGAGAGCACCTCCGCGGGTCTCCCAGCCCCGCCGGGTGGAGGCGAGCCGCCAGGTCGGACGGCACCACCCTGGTCTGTCGGCTGGCCGAGCCCCCGTATGGGAGCATTACGCCGAGGGAAATTTGCTTTGGAGAAAGAAATGTTGGCTTCCAGCCTTCTCTTCCTCCTCCTTGCCCTGCTTCTGAAGCCAGGCCTGACTCTGGACATTGCCGGCAGCATGCCTCACCGCGAGGATCACAAAGCGCGTTAAAACACTGAGCACGCTCCCAGAAAGGTGCTGTGCTACAGCGACAAGGACAAGGACAAGGCCGTGAGACCAGAGGAATCATGGCAGCGATTGCCGGTCCTCAAGCCCTGCCGTCCCGTGGTCTTCCAGCAGAAATCCCGGAAGAGGCAGCGCCAAACCCCTGGGAGCAGGGTGGCGAAACGCTGGACCGTGGCCGGATGCAGGACACTTATCCCCAAGCCTGGCTGTGATGATACAACCCAACAGCGGCTCAACTGCAGAGTACACTCGAGGTGCACGCGCGCTTGTGGCTGCGAATATGGACTCAGAGCTGCAGCGAGATGCAAGTGTGACCGTGGCCAGAGCCTAGTGCCCTGGTCCTGAGCAGCGCTGGTGGCAGGCGGGCCTTGGGACGGTGGGTAAAGGCAACACTCAGTGATCAAAGACAGCGTATTCAAAAAATATATCTTTATTTCCAGCCTTTGTACTGTTAAATATTCAGTTAAAATAAGATACGTTTTATTGCACACTCGGGCACATGGCTCTTTGCTCTCCCTGTTTAACATAGATGATCAGTGTATAAACGCAGGCCGTCTCCAACAGCCGGTCCCACAAGCGCACGAAGGGCCCGTCCTGGCCATCCGCACAGCCTGCCCGAATCGGCTACGGGAAGGCCCTGCAGGAGCTGGCTGGGAAGAGGGCCGAGCGGTGGGAGCGAGTCCACCTGTCCTGCAGTAGCATTCCCGTGCACGTGGCCAGGGGTCCAACACACGGGTGAGAGATCAAAGGGAGCTCCAGCCTTGCCCCCGGACTCAGACCCGCCACACTGCGGGCCACGGGGACTTCGCTGTTCACGCCACGCACTACAGAATGGGGATCTGGACGTCCTTGTTCACGTGCTTGCGGCAGGGAAACTTGTAACGGAGAGGTCTAAGCTGTCCTGGGAGAAGAGGTAGGAGCAGTGACACTTACAGCAGCTGTTTTGAAATCCAGGGACTTCTCGGTGGGCTGGAGGCCGAGAGGGTCTGGGCTGTGGTGGTACTAGTGCACAGGGCATTCATAGGAAATTCGGGTTGGACGGGAGCTCAGGAGGTCACATCTGGTCCAACCCCTGCCCCAGGTACATCGTCCCAGCCACGGCTTTGACTACCCAGGTCTTAAACACCTCCAAGGCTGGAGACTGCACCACCGCTCTGGGTAATCTGTCCCAGTGCTTCACCACCCTCCTCACGAGACAGTTTTTCCTAATATCCAACCTCAGCTTCCCTTGCTGCAGCTCGAGCCCATTGCTCCTTGTCCTGCCGTCTGCCCCCACTGAGAGCAGCCCAGCTCCATCCTCTTTGCAGCCCCCTGGCAGGGAAGTGAAGGCTGCTATTCAATCCCCCTCGGTCTGCTCTTCTGCAGACTCAATGAACCCATTTCTATCCACCTCTCCTCACCAGTCCTGTCCCCCAGCCCACAACCATTGTCGTTGCTCTCCGCTAGACTCTCTCCAGTGTGTCCACATGCTTTCCGCAGTGGGGGCCACAGCTGAAATCTGGGAACAGAGGATACTAGGATCAGTGCATCGTGTGCCTGCTCGTCCCGTCACACCTGGCTGCAGGGACGTCAGAGCAGTGGCTGTGCTAGCTGCTGGGGATGGGGACGGGGGATTTGTTACCACTGCCCTGGAGAAGGGGATTTCGTCTCCCTGCCAGCCCTGGCGATGCGCCACGCTCTGGGTGTTGGACTAGACCGCGCTAGCGCTGGGCGATATTTGAATGGGGGTCTCAGGCCAGGGGTCTCGGGCCATGACTGAAATGACTGTGAGAAGGGGGCTGCAAGGGTTCCCAGCGCCTGCACAGCTCGCGTGAGATCCGTGGGTACAGGAGCAGCTGGCTGGGCTGCGTGAAGACAGGCCTCCCCTTGTAGAGACAAGGCTCGTTGTTCTGCCTTCACTTCTGGACACTGGAAAGGACCGTTTTGGGACTGACTTCAGCTCCCTTACCCCAATGGGGTAATAACTTGCTCTGGGAATGGTTCTTTTGCTTTAAAGTTTTCCACCCTGGACCAGGAGCCATGCTGCCAGTAAGGCCTTGAGTGGAAGTGGGTACAGATTAACGCCGCGTTTTCCTTTCCCGTCGCAGCACAGGGCATCTGGGTGGATTTCACTCTCCTGCCTCTCTCCCAGCAATGGACTCTGGCCTCCCCCGAGGCCTGGCCTGGCCCGTGCACTGGGATGCCGATGCGGAGCCGCGAGCAGTCGCAGCGTTAGCACCAGGTGGGTGAACGATGTGCAGCTTGTCCACAACGCTTGTCATTGTCTTCGTGAAGACACAAGATCTTTGCTGCTGGAGATGCCAGGCCTGCCGTGCCCTCCGGCCAGGCCCTCGTGCCTGGTGCTTGCTCAGGGATGCTTTTACCAGAAAGCTCCAAATCTCCCACTTAGGAGTCCAAACACCATCCCCCCCCCCGAGGGCAAACCCCCAGATGCGTGCCTGTGGCTCCTGGGGCACACGCCCACTGTCTTTGGCACCGACACGAGGAGATCAACACTGCCTCAGCGGCTCTCGGTCTCCAGTGTGTCAGGCAGCTGTTCTGTAAATGTGGTGTCTAGTCGTAAAGTGCTGTAGTTGGGTGGGGGAGTCCTGGGCAAGTGATTTTCCTGGGGCAGTGGCAAGCGAAGGGCAGTGTTAAAGGTGGGCAAGTCCTCGTCGATGCACGCAGGGTTGTCGTGGCCTTGCTTGCCCGGACCGGTCCCCGGGGCAGGCGCCTGGCTCTGCTTGGCCTTTCGGGAACTCCACCATTTCTTTGTCTTCTGCCAGCGGCGCCGCATGATGATGGAGAGAGAGTCAATGAAGAAGACCTCGACAATCTCAATGACGCACACCACGGAGCAGCTCATCCACAGGCCCAGCTGGCCCCCGAAGTTGGAAAGCAGAATGACGATCTGGAGTAGGAGGGAGCACAAGGTTATTTGGCGCTCGTGGGGGTGGTCTCAGCAGGCCAGACAACGAGGGCTGCCTGCCCGAGAGGGAAGACTGATCGCTAAGGGAGGGCACAGCAGCGTGGGCCAGTCTCTATTTCCTGACAACTCCACTCTCGCTCCACAAATAGAAGCCAGTATTTACACGGAAATGTCTCTTAAGCCTTGTTTTGGGGCAGCTGATAGCAGAGAGGTGCCCACGTCAAGGAGGACAAGGACTGAATGGGTTTTGGAGACTGCACGAGCTGGTTCTGCCTCGGGCAGCGGTTGGACTAGGCGGCTGCCGGAGGTCCCTTCCAGCCCCACTGCTCTGCGGCTCTGACTGAACGCCCTCACAAGCCTGGGGACGGTTGCCAAAGGGCAGGATGGCGGGCACGCTGGAAGGCACCTCGTGGGAGCCCTCGTCCTGCCACCGCCTGTGCCAGGCACATCTTGGGGCTTTGGAGCAGCTTCCACCGGCGCTGAACTGAGTCGTACTTACGTTGTTGGCCGGATTCTCAGAAATGAACCTCTTGTTCAGGTCTTTGTAAAACACCATCAGGTTTGCAAGGTCCGTTCTGAAAAGGGAGAGGAGGGAGCAGATCCAGGCATTAGTAAAACCATAACGTGAGACGCGCTGAAAAATTATTTAAATAACCAGTTGGACGAGTAGGGCCAGGCCAGTCCAAGAGAACTATTTTTCCAATTGCTGTCATTAGGGCTGCAGAGATTGTATCTGAGCTGGAGACACAGGCTAAGAACACCCAGGGAGAAACTTACTTCTTTAACATCTTGTTGATTTTCTGCCCTTTGTCCCAAGAGAGGACCCGGAGCATCCAGTCCTGAGAAAATAAGAGCACAAAGCAGCAGCCGTGAGCACCGGAGGGGTGGCCCCAGGGGCGAGAGCCCACCTCGTGCCCGCTTCATTCGGATCGGGATTCCCGGTCGGACCAGAATGCCTGGTGCGAGGGGCGGCCAGGACCCAAGGGCAAGGTGGCAGTTCGGGCGGGCAGCTGTCTGGGTGGGAATATTGTCCTTGCCGCTGGGCCTGGAGGCCTTGTGCACTGCAGGTAGAAGCACTAAAGGTGCCTCACTTCAGAGGCTGCGCCCCAGGGTCTACCTGGCAGTGTGGGGGCTGCAAGGCTTCTTCCTTCCCCTTTCATTCTGACTTGCCATTCTCTCTATGTAACCTGCCTCCCCATCATGCAAAATCTAGGCTGTTCCCACCATCGTGGAGGGGGCTGTGAACCTCTGGAGGATGTGGAATGGCACCATAGCAGCCCTGGCTGGAAGAGAGCGTGCCAGCCTGGCAGAGCTGTCGGGGTGTGAGGCACAAGACCATGCTGGAAGCAGCCCCTATTACCCTCACGGTACCGCAGCTGAGCACAACTGGGGCTTACCTCCGAAGCGGTGGATGGCCACTGGGCTATGCTGGTGGTGAGCGCCCACTCCTTAAAGCTAGGAAGAGAAGAAGCATTGTGTGAGCCACAAGTTTGAATTCTTGCCCGCGGAAGTTTTATATTCCTGCCTGGTTTGTGGTGGGACATACCTGCAGGCTTCTTTGCACTTCTGCTGACAGTCCAACTGCTCCTTCACAAACTTCTCGTGCAACTTATAGTAGCAGTACACTGGAAAGAGAGCCCAGGGTCAGAGTCTCAGGAGGACGCAAGGAAGACTGGCCATGGGGTGGCTGCTAGGATGGGGCTTAGACTGAAGATCTACCTTGGCCTTACTGCCTCATCTGTGTGACCTCGGGCAGGTCCACTCAGGCCCCTTTGGGTCTCTGCTCCAATACTTTCCTTGCACATCCAACCTCAAACTCAGGTGGGGCCTCTGAATGCTACTGTAATACCAATTATTAATAAGCCCTTAGCAAGGTTCAGGGACAAGCTGGACATGAGCTTCCAGGCTCAGCAATGAAAGGATAATCAGTGTAGCTTGTGTAAGTCTGAGGCAGCTTGCTGTTTCCTACGGCTCCAAGGGCTTGCGTGGGGGTCTGCTGTAAGGGTCTGCTGAGATGGGATGTGCCTGCCAGGGGCATTTGCTGGCTGCAAAGGAGCCTGCGTGGGAAGGTTGCTCATGCTCTTAAGAACTTACTCCAGCTGGGATGTTTCTTGTAGTTGCAGTACTCGGCCCCAGCAGGCAAGGGCTGGGCGTACTGGGCACAGCCGCAGTGATCCACCATGGCCTTCTGGAAGCAGGAGTGAAGGCAAATCTGTAAGGGGGAAAAAAATCCCACCGCTGAGTTTCCAGGAGTCGACAACTGGGCAACGAGGCCCCGAACCCTATGTGCAACCCCCTTCCCGCTCCATGCACACCAGGTCGGAGCTGCGGCAGCCACAGGATCCAGACCCTGATTCTCTATGCCCCCTCGGCGTGTTGAGAATAACCGAGGGCAGAAACCCCCTCGTACCGGCTGACTGGGCCCGCTGCTGCCTGCGTCTAAAACAATGACGCGGGGGGAGCTGAGCAGCAGAGAAAAGCTGGGCCAGAAATAAAGACGCTTTCTCTGGTTGCGGGCAGCCTCGGTGTTACCCTTATTTCCTTCCCTGCCTTCAAAGTCTTCCGCGCGCGTCTTGAGCCACCCACCCTCGCGCTGCCCTGCGTTGGAGTCTGAGAGCCAGGCAGCAAGGGAGTGGCGGTCAGCAGAAAATGTCAGCAGATTCTGCCCATTTCTGCTGATGCCTGTTTAGCAAAAGGCATTTCCCAGGACTAGCAGACTTGCTGCTCTGTTTCAGGGGCATTGCTGACTACAGCACGTCAGATTTTCTGTAGGTAGGCACCGAGCTTCCCACTGTGCGCAGGGGTCCGTGCTGCAGTGAACTAATCCTACTGGGAGCCCAGGGGCCGTCTGTCTGACCCTGTCTGTCCCCCATCAGGAAGCGGCATTGTTAATAGTCATTAAAATGAAAATTAGCCCCTCGGCTCTGGATTTACAAGCAGCAGGTAATACGAGAGCAATTGGAATTATAGCCCTCGCAGTGGAGAATGACTGGCACCCTCGAGGAGGAACCAATTAAATAGCTATGCAAAATTAATGGAAAATTAAATCAGCAAGCATCCTGCTAGTCAGACACTGATTAGATGGTATCAGTTATTTCTGGAGTCCTGCGGGTCACAATTTCTGGCTTCAAGGGCTAATAAGCTTCAACATTCGCTCAGCTGGGATTCGCTAGTCCAGCAGTCCCAGAAAAGCGCCTGATGAGTTCATTCTTTCTTTATCTGACAAAAATCCCCAAGGCAACTTCAACCTTCACCTGCTTGGGAATAGTCCTGACTGACAAAGCACTCTCATACTTGACAGCAATGATCCAAGACACTTTATCCTATGCTAAAGCCATTGCAGGTCTTGGGGTATCACGGTAGAGTGCTGCAGAGCTGTTTATACACGTCACGCCCAAATGCTTGACAAATCAAACGCAACAGAGCCTTACCTGGACAGAGTAGGTCTTGTTGTAGAGGTTTTCCACATTTACATCCGCGCCGGTCTCTGTGCAGTCGCTGTATGGTTCGCTGAGCTTGCGAGACTGTGTCTGAAACCCAGAGAAGAGCAGATGTTGATTTGAGAGGGCACAAATGAGCTGAAGGACAGAGACCACCGAGTACCACTTTGCTGATGCCCAGGGATTGACGTTCAAACTGTAACAAGGACGGGGCAGGTCTGAACTGTGATTTGCCTTC
>JAGPOW010002202.1:11352198-11371237 GCA_030014935.1 Caiman crocodilus
CCCCCCACCCGGGCCCCGGCCGTGGGCGCGCCGGGCGGGGGCCCCCGCCGGGGGCGGGGGGGGGGGGGGGGTAGGCGGTGTTCTGAGACTGTCTGTCTGCTTTTCCGCCGCAGAATATTGTGTCAAAGAACGCCATGCAGTACCGTGGGAACTCGCAGCACGATGCCCAGGAGTTTCTGCTTTGGCTCTTGGACAGAGTTCATGAAGATCTGAACAATGTAGTGAAGTGCAGCGACAGACCTATACTGAAGGTAAGGAGTTCTACTGCAAGGTGGTGGGGGAAGTGAAGCCATGCTCTTCCATGGACCTCATCTCCTTGGCCTTCCAGGCTGCTTGGTCCCACCTGACTGCAAAGAGCCATCCCAGCCTGTGCATGGTGGCTCTGCTCCAGTCACCATACGGGGCTGATATGAGACTCCTTGTGTACCCAGTGTGCCTTCTCCTGGACTTGCTTTTCCTTTTCAGCCACCCCTGGAAGATGATGTGCTGCTCGAGGGACCGGCCTTTCCCGTCAGTAGTACTTTTGTGCAGGAGCTCTTTCAGGCACAGTACAGGTATGGTGGATGCTGCCTTGCAGGGGCCTCCTTGCATAGTTGTGTATGCTCAGAGGTTCTTTGATCCTTGGGATGAAGGGAGGGCGTGTTGGTGGGGCTCAGTGGTGAAGGGTAAGGGAGTAATGTGCAACTTCTGCAGTTCTCCAGCTTGTTTACAAGGTTGGGGGATCCTTCCTCCACCAGCCAGGCTCTGACTCTCCCCTGGGAAATCTCAGCCAAGTTCTTGCACCATTGTTAAGCTTAGTTACTCAGAGAAATGGTCCTATTCCCACCTGACCCTTGGGTCACCTGCTCAGTGTGGCAGAGGTGAAGGCAGTCCAGCATCCTGGCAGTGTTGGGGCGGGGGGCCAGGTTTGACCTCCCTGAGGTTTATGTGGGCTGTGTAAAGTCAGGAACTCAGTTCCTTGGAATTGGCTTTCTCCTTGACTGGTGGAGATTCAGGCATGCGCAGCACTTTCTGTAACAGTTGGGGTAGCACAGAGACCCTCTCTGTCCTTTGTATTAGATTCAAGCAGCGCCAAATTATTAATTTCACGGCGACTTCTACTGGAGCGAAGCCTGTTTTCCTGGTATACCCTGCAACAAGTCCTGAGACTAATTGCCTGGTGAAGATCTGGGAATTAGTGGCCTTTCACTTACAGCAACCATCTGCCTGTATAGACTCTGGGCTAAATCTATCTGCTGTCTGTGGGGGAAGGGGTCTGCTTGGCAGAGCAGCTTTGTGACCACATGAGAGCTCTTCCTTGTTTGTGTGTATCATCGTTGGCCTGTCCCTGCTGTTGGAGATGCGTCTTTACCCTGTTAATATTTCTGATAGGTCCTCCCTGACGTGCCCTCATTGCCAGAAGCAGAGTAACACCTTTGACCCTTTTCTCTGCATCTCTCTGCCGATTCCCCTGCCTCATACACGGTACGTGCCTATATGTACCATCAAGTTAAATTCTCTTCCCCAACCGGTGGTTGCGTCAAATCTTAATGCAGAAGAGAGAGATGCCAGTGGCACTGGTAGCAGTACGGAAGGGACCCCTCCCTTTCCCAAACAGTGAAGAGGAGTGCTGGGTGGGACTGATTTGCATGTGTGGAGGCACGTGTGCAGGTTGCAGGAGATATTGAAATTTGTCATTTTTTCCTATTTTAAAATGCAGTGAAAACAGGAAATGGTACATTTTCTAGGGAAAGGACCCTCTGTTAAATGCCAGTGAAAACATTGGTTCTTTAGAGTCCTTAAATTTTATATTCTAAAAGAAAATGAAAAAATTAAAATGTCTTATTCCCAAAGGTTACACCAGACCTTTCCAACTTATTGATGCTTTTTATAACTTCCTTCTGATGCTAACTTTTTGCAGAAACAACATTTCACCGTGTTTTGGGTTCAGCAAATTGTCCCCTCCCAGCAAAAGAAACTTTTGTTGGAAGATTTTGCTCAGCTCTGGAAGAGATGCTGCTCCTTCCACTCTCCCCAGGAATTTTTGCCATTGGCAGCCCTTTGAGAGCAGCTGTAGGCCATGCTACAAAGATCAGTGTCCTAACTCTAGGACTACCTTTTATAGAGGCAACTGAATTTTGTATGCCCCTGCTGTAGGTAAGAACACCCATTTGGCATGCACAGGAGAAGCAGACACCCCAGAGGAGCAAGAGATGCATCTACTCCTTCCATTATCATGCACATCTGGGGTGAACAGATGTGGGGTTTATCCCAAGTCCAGTTGTCCCAGGCTTTGACTTGCAGCAATACAGGCATGCGACAGTTTTTTACACATGCAGCTTGAATAGCAGTTAACTCTTAGCACCAGTTGTCCCATGGAAAAAGTGTTATCTCAGCACTCTACAGGCACTTAACATGGGATGATGAGGTTTATGCCTGTAGGATCCCAGAATAAAAGGCTTTGTTCTGGGAGAAATCTGACATCTGTTTTTAGACATTTGGGACTTGGGGAGATGGGTTAATTCTGGTGTTCAGTGCCCAGTCACTCCCTTATTTGACCCCATGGATGTGGTGTGAGGGTCTTGACTATTCTGGTCACGGGCTTCTCACTATGGGAGCAGCTTTGGAGAACTGGGGCTATGGTCACAGGAGCCAGTTCCTTGTACCTTTTATCCATCGCTAAGTGTATGAGAGAACAGAAGGCACAGCCACCAAGTCATGAACACCTGGGTAACGCGTAAAGTGTAAATCTCCTTCTGTGGCTTCTGCAGCCCATCAGCATCAAGCTTTGCTGGGGCAGAACTGGGTTGTCTGCAGCCCAGCCCGAAACAGTGTCCCCTGTGCTCCCTGCAGGCCTCTGTACGTCACCGTGGTGTATCAAGGGAAGTGCTCTCACTGCATGCGGATCGGGGTAGCAGTACCTCTGTCCGGAACAGTGGCCAGGCTGCGGGAAGCAGTATCCATGGAAACCAAGATCCCCACTGAGCAGGTAATGAGGTCTGGGCCCGGGTTCTGCAGGAGTCTTGAACCATTTTTCTATGTAGAGGCAGGGTAACACCGAGCGTGCAGGGATCAAACCAGTGCACTTGGAAATGTGGGGAAATTAGCTGGCTGCAGCAACAGGAATGCTTCATGTTGGCCAGTGGGCTGCCTTTTACACACAGCCCAGGCCGGGAATGATACTGGCTGATTGTATGAGCTCCATGAGGCATCAACAGGCTGAGCTGCTTCTGATGCTCCTTCCTGAGTGAGGAAGGGAGGGTATGGTGCTTTTGCCCAGTAGCACTGCTGACTATGGAGAGAAACCAGCAGCAGCCCATGGGAAATGACCCAGAGTTTTGAGTCTCTTGCAGGAGAACTATTAAGATGCCTTTGTATCTGTGGGATCCCCTAAATGCTAGCCTTCATATACTTTTTTTGCCCTACCTGCTCCTTCATAGGCAGGCCATTCCCCCACTTACTGCAGCCAGCATTGGAAGGCTGAATTCCCATCCTGTGTCAGAGCATGCTTTGCTGAAGATCTCCCAGCTTTCCTTTCTCAGAGGCTGAGCAGTTCAGCCGGGGGGTGTGGGAGGTCTGACGGGTGCTGTTCCATTTCTGCTTCCTCCAGATCGTGCTGACAGAGATGTACTACGATGGGTTCCACCGTTCCTTCTGCGACACTGATGACCTGGACACAATTCATGAAAGCGACTGCATCTTTGCCTTTGAGACACCGGAGATATTTAGACCTGAGGGGATCCTTAGTCAGAGAGGTGAGTGGGTAACCCTGCTTTATGCCCACATTGGGGTATTTTGAGGTAAGGAGGCTTGATGACACGTGTCCAAGACCTGGAGAGGAGTATGGAGATGGTTCTGATCTACAAACCCTGTGCTCCAACCTGGGTTGGCTGCTGTTTCCAGCAGACCTTGTGACTCTTCAGCTGACCGTGACACTGGGAGTGACACAACATGCTTTCTTCCCCTCTTCTGAGCTGGGACTTAGCTTGGAGCTTGGCTGTGCCAAACCCTTGGGGTCAGACCTGGAGGCTAACACTTGCCTATAATAGTTGGCTAGTTAGTGATATCTTTTTGGGGCAGGGGAGAGGGGCACAAAATGCTGCTCATCCTTTCTGATGACCTTGGGGCCTCAGATTCGGGCACTGAACTCTGAACTGCTGGGACACGGCCAGAGAAGAAAACTGAGGAAGTCAGCCAGGTTTTCTGGAACTCTGCTAGTAGCTCAGCTCTCACCAACCAGAGGAGGAAACACCTGGGGTGGGATACAGATGGGAAATAGAAGCCAAATGTACATTTGAAACAATGAGCAAGGGGCTCTTCATTTAGACTTCACACTGTTCTCCTTCATACAGACAGCATGCCAGCCCTCTGCAAAGCTCTGATGTAAACCACTTAGCTGCATGTTCAGTGTGAGGTGTTCATTTTGTGGGGGTCCTATAACTACTTTGTGTTGCGCTGTATAGAAGTAATTGCATGTAAAATTAACTTGTATGTAAGTCAAGTGCTTTCTGGGAATACGATTAAAACAAACCCAGTCTGGCTTCCTAATTTCACACTGATCCTCTGCTCTGAAGTGGAAGTCAGGCTCCTTGAGGACACATGGCAGCTGAAGTAATGGAGAAAAACCTCCTTTTCCCTCTTGTTTCAGGAATTCACATGAACAATAACCTGAATAACTTGAAATACGCCACTGACCACTCCAGAATGACCTCTTATACCCAAGGGGCGGTGAAGTCAGGGAAACTGGAAATCTCCTCCAGCAGGCCAGCAGCCAGTGACAAGATTGTACTGCTGGTTTGTAACAGAGCATGTATAGGACAGCAGAGCAAAAGGTAATTGTAAATGTGAGGGGGCAATTGGGCAAGCTAATAGTCCCTCCTGGATCTGTCTGACCATCCCATTTGGGGTGTTGTCCCCAACTCTGAGCTTTGAGGCTCCAGCAGAGTTAACACTTCAACATCACACTGTAGATGTGACATGAGGAGAGAATGACACTAGCTGACTTGGGGAAGTGTCCCCTCAGAACCTCTCATCTTCTAATCCCTTTTTAAAATGTGGCTCCCTCTGGCAGGTTTGGCCTGCCCTTTGTGTTGCACTTGGAGAAGACCATTGCTTGGGACCTGCTGCAGAAGGAGATCCTGGAGAAGATGCAGTACTTTCTGCGGCCCTCGGCTTGCATTCAGGTGAGGCGGTCCCCTCTGCTCCCTGCCCAGACCTAGATTTTGGTTTTGGGTTGTCAAGCATGTCTCTTTTGCCCCTGCCCAAGGAACCCTGACTGTTCAGAGCTCAGACAGCACTTGAGCCTGGGAACATATAAGAACTTTAAAGTAAATTGGGCTGTTTCATTCAGCAAGTTAACTTTGTTTCTGTCACACCTAGGTTTGTCCATTCAGCTTGCGGGTAGTCAGTGTTGTGGGCATCACGTACCTGTTACCTCAGGAGGAGCGACCTCTGTGCTACCCCACGGTAGAACGGTAAGCACAGCCCTCTTCCCTGGTGGGGCAAGGATATTTCCCAGCTTGTGACTGACTGGTTCTCCACAGTGCAGTTGAGCATTTGCAGCCTAGACTGCTGCGTTTTGGGTAGGAGGTTGGCATAGACCCAAGCAGCAGGGGACTTGCTTTTTTCTTAGGTGCAATTCCAATAGAATATTATCATGATGAAGTCCTGCTTTCTGTCCCCTTCCATGTTGGACTGCCAATGGCACCAAGGAGAAGTGCTTGGGGAGGAGAGATGGGAGCAGAGATCTGACATATAGGCATGGGCACAAGACCAGAGCAGCAAAGTGGTCGTAACCCACCCAGAACCTCCTGGACACCTGAGTGCAGCTCCCAGGTTTTGGAAGTGGCTGCATTGGTGTCTAGAACAGGAAGGGACATGCACATCCAAAGGTCCCCCCAGTACTGGTGTGTCCCCTTAATGGGACTGAGGATATCCTGTCATTCTCCTCTGGCCTGTTTCCATCACTTCTAATCCCACAGCATCTTGGGACCCTTTCCTGGGAGTTGCTTGGTGAGATGCGTGCAGCTGTAGGAGTTTGCAGGGTGGTGGCCAAGGCTGCCTGACGGCAAGCTGAGGGGTGGGATGTCTTGCGCTGCTCAAGCAGTTTGCTGCCAGTAGGGCAGGGGCTGAAGTTTAAACTGCACTTCAGGGATTTTGTGGCAGCTCTTGAACACTGCGGTGTTGGACGTTATGGAAATGCAGATCCCAGGCTAGGATGTCTGTGGGGCCCTAGGCAGTTTGCTGGGGACTGTCCTTCTGGAATTGTCCTGTACACTGAGCGGATGGGGATTCCAGTTTTGCAGGCAAGATTAAAATTGTCTGAATTCTCCCTGGTCTTGCTCACTGGACAGCCCTTGTAATGGGTAGAATTAGCCTTCATCCAGTGGAGAAAATACCACAATGCAATGGGTCCACTGCCTTTGCATTCAGGCAGTGTTTATGAGGTGTTGTGTGTGTGTTGCTCTCTCCCAGAACTCCTTATTCACTTTGCTCCATTTTGCACTGTGAAGCCTCTGTCCAGCACAGGACGTGATACACACTTTTTCTGGTGCAGCCTCTAGTTGCTGCTGAGGACAAAGGAAAAGTGTAGAGCATTGGCTGCACTTGCTGGACTATGTTAGTCGCCTAACTGGGTGGTGGCAGCAGGAGCGAGGCTAAAAAGATTCAGTTCTCTGGCCTAGCTGAGCTTTGCTGTTTGAGGTGTTACTCAGCTTGCCATGGGGTAGCTGGAGGCTGTGTATACAGAAAAAGGCAGCTCCTTGGGAATAGGGACTCTAACTACAACATCTGCTTCTTCCTCCAGGGCACTGAAGTCTTGTGGTCAGGGTGGAACTGCTCATGTGAAGTTAGTGGTAGAATGGGACAAAGAGACTAAAGACTAGTAAGTATGATGCCAGAGAGCCCTGCACAGTTAGCTGCAGAGGAATTTTTGCAAACAGCCTAGCAAAATGGGAGTCTGTTGCAAAACCTCAAATCCATTTCCTTCTCTGGCTGTATTGGGGTCTAGACTACAAAACCACGTGGCTGCATGAACCTCAGGAGTGGAATCTTTGCCTCCATCTGATCCTGGCCTCTGCCAGATTGGAGGTGGTTGTTTCTGTTGTAAATCTCCAGCTCCCAGTCCCTGACTCTCATTCATGTCAAGGAACTTTAGACTGTGTAGGTGTCAGCTGCCTGATCCACCCCAGAAGGTAGGGTCGGTGCCCACTACACACTGCTTCTTTCCTTCCTTTTTTAGCCACGCTGTTCGGGGTGACCTCTTACTGAGCCACTTCTGGTTGCATGGTGGGGGAGGGATAGATCAAAGTAGCAACTAGGAGTGCTTCCTTCCCCCTGAGATGTAGTGTTGATGGGACGGACAGTAAGTGCCTTGTCTCCCTGCTGCAGTCTGTTCGTGAATACAGAGGAGGAGTACATCCCAGATTCTGAGAGTGTCCGTCAGCAGAGGGAGCTTCACCACCAGCCTCAGACCTGCACTTTATCTCAGTGTTTCCAACTGTACACCAAAGAGGAACAGGTAGGAGCTCAAAAGCTTGGACTCTTGCGGAGGGGCGTTGGACTAGAGCAGAGTGGCTAAGCTGCTGGCTGCTGGAGCAGCTGTACCCTCCTGCCCAGTGCTGATCCAGTGGGATTATACCCTTCTCTCTCTCTCTCTCTTGCATGCAAATCCTTCTTACCCCTGCTTTGCAGTGTCCTTCTTGTGCAGGAGCCTGCTTTCTGTAAGGGTCCTTTACAGTAGACGCAGACTGCTTCTCCCTCTCCTGGGAACTGGTTGCTTTTTTTGGGCTTGTGCATCTCTGCTCTGAGGTAGGCCAGGGACATTGCTCTGTCCCCTGCAGCACAGGCTGCTGTGGGCACCCTCAACAAGCGTACCTGGGGAAATGCACAGATGTGGCTGCTCAGCCTGCTGCCTCTGCTTGAAGACTTCTCCTGTGGGCTGCTTTTCTCCAGAAGAGTTGCACTTTCTGCTGCTGTTGTAGTCCCACTTAGCAGGGAGCACTTGGCTTATGGGAGTCTCCGGGCTTCTTGTCTCGCGTCTCTGTCTTTTGTAGAAGGCATTTGTGAATGCTTCCTAGGCAGAGGCTGCCAGTCGGGGGCCCTTGGAGGGCAGCCTCTTCCCAGCTGCTGGAGGAGGATAAAGCTGGGCCTGTAGAGGGGCACACAGAACCAGAGCCCAGACTGCAAATTGGACTGACCATGCCCATGACAGGAGAAGGGCTCTGTGTTTTTTAGCACTGTGTTGTAATCCTATAACAAGTCAGGTTGTAGCCTCAAGTCTAGGGTCCAGCCATGTGGATGCAAAGCTTTAAATAAGGCTTGAGCCGCTACTGTTGGTGTCTCCAGTCAGAGCTGAGAGAACAGACAGCTTGTAGCTGGCCAGTTGTGGCCTCTGAGCCTGCTAGCCAGGGAACCAGCACTGGGTTGGGGGAGGGAGGAAGAAAATTCATCCCACTCGAAGAAAACCTTTTTTCTTTCTGGCCTCCTGGCCCTGTAGCACTGGTACTAGCAGGGTTGAGGAGCAGGGAGGAGGGTCCCTTGGCTAGAAGGCAGCAAAGCATTGACCTTGACAGCCTTAGCCTGCTCTGCCTTGTGCAGTAGTCCAATTCCCATCTTTGCTGCCAGAAAGTGGTGTTTTGGCTGTTGAAAAGGGTTGCTGTATCAGCCCGTCCAACCTGCCTGCGTTTGCCTTTAGCTTGTTCTGCTCTCGCTTGCGAGTGAAGAAGGGGGCATTTGCAGGTGGCAGTGGCTGCTGTGCACAGTTGCATTGGCTGAGCTGTAACGGGCCATGGAAGTGCCTGCTGCATGCTGCCTGTGTTCTGGGTGCTGCTGCTCTGAAGAGCCGTGAGGTGCTGCAGCCCTCTCCCGGGAGGATCCCTCTGCACTGGGGAACCATCTTTGACCGCTGTGCCAGGTGAACACTATAGGTAGATGGGGCATGAGAGCTGGCGAGTTCAGGTTTCTGGGTGTGCTTGTTACAAGGCAGAGGTGAGCAGGCCTGCATAGACAAGTCTGTATTCTGAGTGAGGTGTTTGGCAGCTAACAGCTACTGATGCTCCTTGTTCGTAGCTTGCTCCAGACGATGCATGGCGCTGCCCCCACTGCAAGCAGCTGCAGCAGGGGAGCATTACTCTGAGCCTGTGGACTTTACCTGATGTTCTCATCATCCATTTAAAGAGGTTTAGACAGGTAAGAACCAAGTGTGTGGAGTGGGGGGATGGTTTTCAAGGCAGCAGCCCTCTGAGGGTGGGCAGTTGATTGGCAATTTGCCCCTCAGCTCCATTGCAATGAAACGGCTCCCTCCCATGGCCGGCTGCACTCTTTGTAAGTGCAGGATTCCCAGAGGTGGCTGTATTAGCAGCTGGGGCTCATGTGCATCTCAAAACAGAAGCAAAGTGCTCTGCAGCCCAGGTGGCAAGGGGTGGTTGCTCGCTGGCCCTTGTTCACGCTGCCTGCCTGCCTGCACATTGCTTGCCTGTCTGCTGGAACAGCTCCTTAGCTGGGAGCTCTGCTCTGATGCTGCATCACTGACACTGTTTCTGGCTGAGCAGCCTCTGGAGGGATGTGCTGCATCAGTCGGGCCCTCGTGGTACAGCTCTGTCCCGAGCGGCCGCTGTAACTAGCTTTCTTTCTTCAAACAGGAAGGAGACCGAAGAATGAAACTCCAGAACATGGTCAAGTTCCCACTGACCGGCTTGGACATGACGCCTCACGTTGTTAAACGCAGCCAGAGCAGCTGGAGCTTGCCATCCCACTGGTCGCCATGGAGACGACCCTATGGCCTTGGAAGGGATCCCGAGGACTATATTTATGACCTGTACGCTGTGTGCAATCACCACGGCACCATGCAAGGGGGGCACTACACAGGCAAGCGTTCTGCAGCTTTGCATGTGATGCAACTGGTCTTGACAACGCCAGCCTGCTCGCTCTCAGCGAGCCTGCATGGCTTTGCCTGAGCTTGCTGCTCATGGGAATTATGGGGTGTTTGGGGAGCTTGCTTCACTCCTCTGCAAGCATGGATCCACGCACTCTGGGCCCAGATTCCCTTTGCATGTCCCAGAGTATGTCATGCCACGGGTAGGTGCAGATGAATGACGAGATGGCTGAGTGCTTGGGTGCGCTGGCAGGGAGGACCGCAGAAGCGCATAGGAGCACGTTCAGTGCTGCTTACCCTCCCACGGGAGTTTGCTAGAGTGCAGGTTGCTGAGAGCCTTAGACAAAACCCTTCCCCTGAAGGGCAGAGTGGATCACAAACAGAATTCTTCTGGTCTTACTGAATCGTATCCCGCGCTCTTCTTTGTCTGCTCCTCTTGAAAGAAGGTCTGGTTTCTTGCTGCTGTCTCTGGACAAATGAATCAGCCATGCCTCTTTCCAGGCACTTTGCACTCAGTACTCAAAGCAGGAAACTTTTACTTCCAGGCCACGTTCTGCCTGGGCTGGGCTCATATGTCAGCTGCATTTGCAGATCCCAGGCTCGTATAATGGTCGCTCTTACTTGCCCTTGTAGATCTTGGAGCAGCTGGTGGGAGTCAGGGAATTCGCTATCTGCGATGCCACACTTTGAGCTTGAAGCGTGCACACCCTGTTCCTCAGGTGTTTTTCTGTGGGCGTTGGTGCTGTCCTGTTCTGGATAGCTCAGGTGGGCGAAGATACAGGACTAGAGACCAACTCCATAAATCGCAGGCAACAGCAGGTGACCCACCCCAGAGTGAGCTCCTCTCCCTGCAGTGGCAGAGTTGGACGCCTCAGGTGCTGGAGTGTGCAGCATATGGCACTTGGCTGTTTTCGGCAAGCTCCCTGCTGGTGTCAAGAGCGCTGCTTCCCCTCTCCAGGGTGTCGGAGCCTGTGGAAGCAGCCGAGGCCACCTGCAATCTCCATGTACCTGACTTGGATGCTGGGTTAGCAGGAGTTGAGTGAGGGGTGCCTGGTGGAGTGAGGTATCTGACTGGTGTTCTTGTTTCTCTCTCTCTCTCTCTCTCCTCTCAGCGTACTGCAAGAACTCGGTGGATGGCCAGTGGTACTGCTTCGATGACAGCGAAGTGCAGCCATTGTCGGAAAATGAAATTTGCAAGCAGACGGCATATATCCTCTTCTACCAGAGGCGTACGGCAATCCCATCGTGGTCTGCCAACAGTTCTGTGGCAGGTATGGCTAGGCTGGCTTTCTTGAGGAATAGATAGGATTGAAGCAAAGGCACTAACCTGGGGCTGGGGGTGCTGCCGAGTGCCTGACCTGTCTCCCTGGTGTCCAGGGTTGCTGTCCAGGGGCTGAGGAAGGGCACAGTTAAGTTGATCGGGTGGATTGACTTGGTATCTGTGACAGGGCCAGGCAGAAGCCAGGCCATCAGGTTGGAGTGCTGGTGCGGGATCAGTGTCCTTGGGGAATTGGGTTGCGTTCCTGGGCAGGTCCCATCCTTGCTGTAAGTAGCACGGTGCTAGCTGCTTGTCATTTGTGCTTCAAGGGTTCAGCTGTAGCTGAATGCATTCCCTCCCCAGCAGTTGGAAGGCTGCAGTCATTTGGCACAGCTCTGGCTTCTAGGTCTTAGTGTTACAGTTGAACCACTTGTGACCTGTCACTGGCCTGGCTTGGCGGTGTGTGATTGGGGTGCCTTGACCCCTCTGCAGGTTCCACAAGCTCGTCGCTGTGTGAGCACTGGGTGAGCCGCCTTCCTGGCAGCAAACAGCCCAGCATCGCCTCGGCAGCTTCCTCCCGACGCACGTCCCTGGCCTCGCTCTCAGAGTCAGTGGAGCTGGCTGGTGAAAGGAGTGAGGACGATGGTGTGTATGAGCCCTGATGCCCTGGGGGGAGGCTACCATCAAAACCTGTTCACTAAGACTGTGGTCCCCGAATCCCCCACCTCCCTGCAGCACAACAGCTGAATGCCTGGTCACGTGGGAGAGGGCGAGACCCTCGCTGATCTGGGAGGTCTGTGGGACAGTGTGTCCAGGCCCTGGAAGCTGGTGAGCAGCTCCTGACGCTCCATCCTGCACAGGGTGATGCTGACGGGTGCTCTCCTGAGGTGGGGGGACAACGACTGAAGGGTTTTGAGAGAAAGAAAGTAGAAGGTGAAACCTGGAGTAACTCCCCTGCCCCCTCCTCCCCTGGCCTTCCTGCAGCCCCCTGACCAGGTGTGTTGGCTGATGCTTCAGTCCCATGTTAGCATGTCACAGGCTGGGTGTGTACTGCTGGGGGAATGAAGAGGGTGCCCAGATCTAACAGTGAATGTGTTTAATGTGTTAAGTAACCCCAGAGCTGCTGACTGCGCCCCTTTATCCAGGGGCTTCCAGTGGTTCTGGCTTTGAGGGGAAGCAGACAAGGTGGTGGTTGGCTGGGGGTGGGGCCAGGGAGTCCCACTAAGTCTGCAGTAATAGTCCAGTACCACCAGAGTCGGGTACTGGGGAGCTTCCGCTCACCCAGTTACTGCACCGGCTGTCAGTAAATCCACTCTGTAGCCACCCATCAGGAAGAAGCCCTTGGCACCTGCTCCAGAGGAAAGGTCATGGGGAAGCTTTCAGGTTCCTTAAAATAAAAATGAATTTGTGAAGCTGGAATCGGGGATGTGAGGACTTTCATATAGCACGTGCTTTAGCTAGCCACTTGCTCTAAAGGGCCAAGAGGAGGCTCTGGGCTTTGCATGAAACTCTGGAGAGAGCTGCTTCCAGCTTAGCTGTGGGGTGGACGGACAGGCTTCTCTCCTTAGACTTCCTTTTGCTGCCTGTGCCCAGAGCTGTGTCCGAGAGGGGGACAGGTAGGTGTGACATGGGCTGCGTGCAGCAGGGGCCCATGACCCATCTCCTGTCTGGCTTTGTCAGTAAGCAGCGTGTTGCTTTCTTCCCCTGCAGGGGGGTTTTCAACTCGGCCCTTTGTAAGAAGCGTCCAGCGCCAGAGCTTGTCTTCTCGCTCCTCCGTCACTAGCCCTCTAGCAGTGAGTGAGAATGGCATGCGGCCTTCATGGTCGCTCTCGGCGAAGTTGCAGATGCGCTCTAACTCCCCTTCCCGCTTCTCGGGGGATTCGCCCATTCACACTTCGGCCTCGACACTGGAGAAGATCGGGGAGGCTGCCGATGACAAAGTGACTACCTCGTGCTTCGGCAGCCTGCGGAACCTCTCCAGTAGCTACCTGGAGCCATGTGACGGCAGCCGGCGAGAGCACAGAGCCGCGCGCAGGGCCCCCCTGGCTGTCATGGAAGGCGCACTCAGAGAGGAGCCTGTTGCACGGACACCCAGCTCGAGCCTCCCAGAGGCACCTGGGAAGAGCGCGGGGCAGGTGGACCAGAGTCATCCTGCCCTAGATGCCTTCGACAACAACAATCAGATCGCCTTTGTGGATCAGAGTGACTCTGTGGAGAGCTCCCCTGTCAAGGAAGGGAAAACTCTCAATGGGACAGTGGCATCTTTAGAGAAGGCAGAGAGCAACCCCAAGAAGGCTCCCCACTCCAAAGGAGCTCCTGAACCAGACAAGAGCTTGAGGAAAGGAAGGACAGCCTCGTCTAGCCAGGACTCCTCGACCTCCCACCCCTCGCCCCCGCCTTTAAAGAGCTCTCAGAAGGTGTGCCGTTCCAGGAGCAAGATGGACTCCTCCCGGGCCAGTGGGCGACATGCATCCCCTGCCCCCAGCCAGGTTAGGAAAGAGCCTGGTCCCAGGACACAGGACACAGGGTCATCAGTTCATCAGAAACAGAAGTCGGTTTCTTCTCCCTCCTCCGCAGCTGCAAAGAAGACCACGTCAGGATCGACGGCGAGGGGTCCCTCTGGGAAGAGCAGGACGTCAGATCGAAGCCTCAGCAGGGAGGGCTCCAAAATAAGCCTCGGTTCAGACAAGACAAGTATCACGACCAGCTCCAGAACCAGCTCCCCGCGGGTCAGCCACTCCCGGAGTGAGAGCAGGACGGCAGAGAACAAGCACGTGCGCAGCTCCTCCATGGCCAGCTTGCGGTCCCCCAACACGGGCACACGCTCGGGCCTGAAGAGGGACAGCAAGTCAGACGACAAAGGCCTGTCCTTCTTCAAATCGGCCCTGAGGCAAAAGGAGACCCGCCGCTCAGCCGATCTGGGCAAAACCACGATGCTCTCGAAAAAGACAGCCGGGGGCTCCTCCAAGTCCTGTAGTAGGACTGCAGTTGAGGACAAGTTGGAGAAGAGCAGTCTGCCCCCATCCTCTCAGCCAGCCCCCAGCCCTACTGCAAAAGAGAAGCTTTCCTCAAAAGATGTCGCACCCACCAAGCATTCTCTGCTTTCCAGCCGCAAATCCAAGTCTTCCCAGCCTGATCCTGGAGCCCAGTCACCTGCCAGTGGCAAGCAGTCTGCTGACAAGTCATCAAAAAAGTTACCTTCCAGCATGCAAGTGTCTGCACGGCCTTCTCTGAAACCTCAGTGAGATGCTGCGATCCAGGTGTTTTTCTTTCTTCTGCTGAGAAGCTAATTTATTTTGAGGTCTTGTTTTTTGTTCATGTGCCTAATGTGAGTCTGAGGAGAACTGAACTGAAAATTGTCAAAGCGCCTTTTGATTCTGCCATCAAACCAAATAGCCACAGGCGGCCAGTGTCAGTACAAGCAGTCTGGCTGGAGTCATTGAAGAACATGAATGCAACTGTCCCATAGCATTTATACAGAAGTCTCTTTGTAGAAAAACGCAACCACTCTCTTCAGACACTAGGTTTAAAACCTGTAACCCAGTCGCACTGTAACGAACGTGCTTTGTAGAACTGTGAACTAATATTCCTTTGGCTTACACTGAGCAGGCTCCGTGCACGCTGACACGTGGCCTTGTTCTGATCTGCGGAAGATGTGAAGGGAACTGTGGAAAGGAGAGACTGCTGCTTCTTTGTGCTCTCCCCCATTTTTTCAAGCTTTTTTAAGGGCAATATCTCAACACTAATGTTGTTTCTCAGGTATATACTCAGCCGGTATAGGAGGGATTAGCATTAGTGAACAGACTGGTCCAAGTGTGTGTGTGTGTGTGTGTGTGTGTGTGTGTGTGTGTGTGTGTGTGTGTGTGTGTGTGTGTGTGTGTGTGTGTGTGTGTGTGTGTGTGTGTGTGTAAGATATTTTTTTTTCATTCCAACAGACTTTAGTTTTATAAAGCATAACCTGCATTTTTTTGTTGTTGCCATCCATGGAAACCTCAGTTTTGTCCCCTCTACCTCCCTTCTCCCTTTGAAGCGTTACACTAAACAACAGAGGACATCACTAGCCAAGTTGCCAGCCAGTAGCTAGGAAGGATCCAAGGTAGGAGGAATATTACAAATACCAAGGAAGACTGCTGTCTTCATAGATACTTGAATGGTAGTGATGCTGTTAGGATCCTCATTCAACTCCTGAGAAGAAGCATTTTCTATTAAGCTCATGTGTGTAATTGTAGTGGTGTGAACTGCCTCCCTGATCTATAGGAGTGGTGTTTTGATGTCCAGCATTCGCGACTCCTTTGCTTTCTCTCGGAATGCTTTGAAAACCCTCTTCACATAGAAGAGGCCATGCCAAAAACCATGGAAAGTGTTTTGGCTTCTAGCGTAGCGCCACATTCTCGCCAATGTGTGTTTTCTGCTCGCTGACAGGTCTGGCTGAAGCCTTGAGATGCCAAAATGGCTCCAATTCCCTGGTAGACAAGGATGGCTGTCAAGGTTAGAAAACACTACATCTAGCGCCGTCTTTGCACGCGCTACCCCTCTGAAAGGTGGAGTCCTCGAGTTCTTTCATACCCAAGTGGAATTCTTTTTTCTTTATTTCTTGAGTTGCCATTAATATGTCATATTCTTGCTAGGAAAATAACTGTCCTTCACGTGTGGCACCAATCTTGTAGCCTGTGATAAGCTGGCAGATGGTAGTGAAGCAGTGCTTCTGTGTGCTTATCTCCAGTTCCCATTGTGTCCAAGTTAAATCTTTGCCTATCAGATGATCTCTTCTGGCTCCATGAGCCCCTGTGCAAACAGACTTATTTGTTACCGTTTCCTGCTAAATACCACAACAGTAAATGGCCCCAGAACAAATTGCTCTTGTTAAATATCTTGCTCCATCTCCTTTCTCATGAGCCTGTGCGTGGATGAAGCTGCTGGAGAAGTGGCTCACTGGTCGCTGGCTGTGGCACCCAGCTGCTCTAATCATTTTGCACCCAGTTCTCCAGCATAACCACAACAGGCTTTGAGAGGGGCTTATCCTCAGGGTGTCCATCACCCAGGTAGTGCAAAAGACCTGTACATACAGCTGGCATGTGTGTTCTGCTGAGCCCTCTGCCATGTGAATGGGAACCTGGGGGCCAGACAGCCCCAGGCTGCACAGATCTGACTCTCTCCTGTGGTCCATGTCCTTAGGGCCTGGAAGCAGTGGCACCAGCCTGCAGTGCCCTCTAGTCTACCTGGTGGGCTGTAATTTAAAATGCCAATGGAGCCACTTAATCTGTTCCTGCTCCTGTGTGGTGTTTTCCCCTCACTTTGCAGAGCAGGAAGGGGTAGAAAAGCATTGGTTCTTCTCACATCTAGCTGAGCAGATGGGAGCTACTGAACACACTTCTGCAGTGGTAGCTGACTCCCTGGAACTTTGATATGGAAGCATTAATTGAAGGTCTTGTCTATATCAAGATCTTGCACCGCAGGTGCTGCTTTCTTCCAGCAGCTCTCCTAGCAGGAATCCAGTGTTAGTAGCTGGTGCTAATGTGGTTGAAGACTTTGCATAGATGATGCCTCATTTTATGTGCTCTCAAATGAGGTGACATCACTCAGCGTGACCCTGGAATTGCTCCCTTCCCTTGCACTCTTGCTGGGGTGGCCTGCGCGATGCAGATGGGCACCGGGTTACGGTTTCTGAGCAGTGCATTTAGCCCCTGCATTCCCTTCCTTATTGAAGCAAATTTGCATCTATCTCTGAACATTTCTTATAGGCCCAGGCCCATCCAGTGTGCAGGTACTGTGGTGATGAGGATGCTACGTGGACACTGGCTGTGATGCCAAAATGGGAATAAGAAGTTTCTTGATGCCAGATGTTCCAACAGCACAGATTAAAAGCAACAGTTGCCTCCTAGGAAAGGGGCAGTCTTGACATCATCTCTGCTAGCTCCCAAATCTGCCTTTCTGGAAGTTTTAGTAGACATGGGTCACTACTGGCACCTCTGAAAACAAGGACTGTGATGTGCACAGGCAGGCGTGGGACTGACCGGCTGGCTTTGATAATGTTGCCATCTTTCCTTTCCTCTCCCTTTGGGGAAGAGCATACTGATGAGCTCTCCCCCTGTACAAGTGATGCTGCTGTCCTCCAAGTGCAGCCTGCCGCAGGAATGAGCCCCGGCTCACAGGATGGCCCTGGTCGTTAAGACCTTTCCCAGCAGCCTGCTTTTGGCTGGACAGGCTCAGCTGTGCAGTAAACCCACGCAGGGGTGGGGGGGTTGAGTGCAGCCAGTGGGTTTTTACAATAAGGTGCACGTATGTGGGCAAATCCAAGCAGGTATGTAGTCGCTGGAAAGCAGTCTGTCTTCACGGGCATGTGAAATGCATGCACAGAGCTACGGGGAAGGTGCTGTGACCATCTGCTGCCGCTGCTCTCTGTAGCCTCTGTCCTTTAGGAGTTCTGGATTTCCAGCACAACGTGAAAGTTCTTGGTCTGTGATGCCTAAACTGTTGGCACTTCCGGACCAGAACCGTCGTGCCGAGGAATCCAAGCTGAACGCTGGACTGTAATCCCCGACTGAACAGGAGCTCGGAGGTAGACGTTTCCAGAGCAGCCTGCAGGACACTGGACGAGTGACGTTGCCAGAGTCTCTTCTCTCCTCTCCGGTGGATGGGAGGAGCAGGACTCGGCCATGTGCGTGCTGCAGCCCAAACACGTTGTAGTGCAATGTTGAAGTCCCCTGGGCTGCGACTCCTTGAAAGCCAGCCTGGACTTGGCTTTGTATTCCAGTCCTGTCAATGTGTAGGCCTGGCCAGTCAGTCTGAAGCAGTGGCACGTGCGTGGTTTGTAGCAGCTTCTTTCTTTAGCTTTGGGTGCGGAGCAGCTTGGTGCTAATGTGGAGATGTGGCCTGCACAGGAGGCAGGGCAGGGCCCAGCCCCGCCTGGAGCCTGGGGGGCCGTGCGCTGGCCTCAGTTCGGTGAGCAGCTGCAGTCCTGCTCCGTCTTGCTAGTGTGCTGCAGCCTAGCCTAGCGCTCCTGCCCGTTTGCCTGGGACACGGCCTGGCGCCCGTGGAGGAGTTCAGCCCTGAAGGGAAATGCTGCGAGGTCAGAAGTAGTCGGTTGGAAGAGGAAGCTGTGCTGTAACCTCCTAGGTGCGAAATGTGTCTCAGCGCGGGAAGTGCGGTCCTAGCCTTGTCCTCTGACGCAGCCTCCCGAGGGACCAGGGGGAGGGATGAGAGCCCCTGGGAGGGCCTGATCCACGCTGTAGCTGTCTGCAGATTAATCTGGTGGGAACAAGCCCGTTTATGAAATTGTGTTGATTAAAAAGACTTTAGTTTCTAGTCGCTCCTAATCCAAGCATCAAGAGAGCGGGACCTTCATCCCTCAGCTAGCTTCTTGCTCAAGCCATCTCCAGAGATTATTTTCACCCTTTGGGGGCTGAATTTTTTGGATCTTATTTCGTAGTAAGCAGATTATAAGCACATTTTTAATGAAGTGTATTATAGAGGCACCTTGTACTTTGTATTATTCACATTTGATAGACAAACCGGTGCCTACAACTCTTTGATAAGCATCTCACTTTGGATGTATGAACTTTTAACCCTTTCAGTCTTACACGGTCCACATGGCTAATCAAAGACCACACGCTTTCAGTAGAAAACTTAACGGCTTGGATACAGTACCTTTCCCTGCCTTCTTTCCGTGCAGAGCTGTTTGCTTTCACAGCAGAAATCTGAGCATGAGCAACACCTTTTTCTGAAGCACTGGAGGCAGTTTTGCATGGCAACTCCTGCTATCCCGAATGCATGCACTTACTAACTATGCAAGCCACTAATGCAAACCATGAACCGTGCTCTTGGTATCGGAAGCTGCCAGGTAGACTCTGGAGCTTTGTCTTGAGCCTGTAGTTTTGTTTCCCAGTGCAGCCGCGTGTCAGCACATAGGAGCATGTAGCTGGTTTCTT
>JAGPOW010002202.1:11371668-11383335 GCA_030014935.1 Caiman crocodilus
CAGAACTCTGGATTACTGACTCGGACTGGAGCACAGAATCAAGTCAAAGGAATCTGAAGGGTTGAAAATGTGAACAAACTGGTTTTCTATTTTGTATTTGGTTTTTTTTAACCAGGACTAGCCTGATCTATGTTCTGTACGTAGCCTGCCACTTTCTGCACAGTTTCAATGACACGTGCTAGTACACGAGGAAGGGGAGGCTGCCCATAGCAGTGTGGACAGCGGAGAGACCACCAGGGAGTTTCAGGGTTGTGGAAGGGAGAGGGCTCCAGCTGCGGCACTGTCCGTCTCGGCAGCTAGGCTTTGGTACCTAGGCTCCTGCCCTTCCCAGACTCTGGTGTGCTGCCCGCCTGCGTGCCCTTCTGCTCTTGCTTTAAACCCACTGTGCCCCTCGGGCTGCTCGGAGCCCTTCTCGTACGATCACGGGCGTCACTGCCGGTGGAGCGCGTGCAGGGCTCGCAGGTCTTGGCAAATGAGCTGCTGGTCTCAAGGCATCTTGCTTCAGTGCTACGTTTCAGGTGGGCCTTTTCCCCGAGGGGGAATGGAGGAGCTAGTAGTCTGGCTTGAAAACGTGACTGTGAACCTGGTAGGAGACGCTGCCTCTTACATTAACATCCTCTCTGACTTGCGTGTGAGCTAGCAAGTGCCAGGCAGCAGGGACCCCCGCTCATGTGTGACATGCATCAGCCTCGCTTCTTTTCTGGGCGTCTGTGCCAAGACCCCCTCTCGCCCCCCTGACTTGAACAGTTACATTGTAAAGAAGGCTTGCTTGGAGATACCATTCCAAATCATTTTCCTGTAATCCTCTTTGTATCTTTCCTGTCATTTGCCTACTAATCCGAAATAATTTGGCAGTATCTAATGTTATCCGTAGAGGCAACTGAAATTTAGTTTTAATCTGTGGTGAGATGAAATAGTACATGGTTTTCCTGAATAAAAGCACCGCGAAGCATTTGTTAGTCTTTGCAGCTTTAGTTTGCAGGATGAAGAGAAAAATGAATATTTCTGTGATTTACCTTTTTCTTTTTCCCTTTAGGTTTAGGCATTTTTTAAAGGCAATAGTCTCCACCTTCCCTGCAAATCCAGTTTAAATTAAAAGACACAGATTAAAACTAAGTGCAAACCAACAGATCCTATCCCACTTATGACTCTGCAGCACAAACACGTTGCAAGAAAGCTAGCGTTAGGGTCACGTAGCATTTGTGCAGTGCACTATACCAATGCCTCTAGGTGCTATATCGCCTCGGGTAGTATTACTCAAAGGGGACACAGGCTGCAAGTGGCCAGACACTTCCTTGTGGCCTTTGTAGTATTAATTTGTACAGATTTGCTCACCAACTGTGCCTCACCATTGGTTAAAATTGAATTTTAAGTCCTGTTCCAAACGCACTTTCTCTTCCGGTTTCCAAGTCTGGTTTTACACTGGAATATTTACAGTTCTAAAAGCTGCATGTCGTATCACTGTCCGCGGAGGCTGGGACGTGGGGCTCCCACACCTTTGATATCCTCTCTGTATTTTAACGTTTTTGAACTGTACAGTAATCTGGAGCGCAGGCTGTCTTTCCTTGAGGTTGAACATTGTACCATAACTTTTAAATTATTTGAGGACAAGCGCATGAGACTGTGTCGATGCCTTTTTATTATTTATTTGTATGTTTTATTATTCAAGGTGTATGCACTTTTAATATGCAGAATTTATATTTTTATGTTAAAAATCCATTTTCTTTCCAAAAGCAGAGTTTGGATACAAGGAATCGGAATCAAGTGAAAAAGGGGAAAATGTAATAAAATACAATAAATTTATTACCAGGTACCACAGCCGAGAGAGCTTTCTTCGGAGCCCTTTCCTGCCCCCTCCAGTGTCTCTGCCTTCTGGGCTAGCTCCCCTCTGCACGGCCCTTCTCTCTGGCCCTCCCTTGCAGAGGCCCTGGGGGCACCGCCTTGCTGCGCTCGGCCTCGATCGTGTTACCCGTGAGCTGCCCGTTGTGGTGCCGCACGAGGCCCTTCCCCGTGCCCCTGAGCGTGCGGCGGGAGAGAGCCAGCGCCAGCACGGCCGCTAGATGGCACAGCCGGCTGCGGTATCCCCGCCCGCGGGGGTGTTGGTCTGAGGACGTAGGCAGATGAGGTTTTTTGGAGTAGACGTGATCTCTTTTATTAGGCCATGTAAATAGTTTGAAAAATTGTTCTTTGCAAGCTTCTGGGTAAAACGCTCTTCTTCAGGCACAGGCAGCAATCCCTCCACCGTCCCTCCCGGGCCAGCAGACCCAGCTGTCCCAGGCAGCGACGGCCGAGGCTCAGCTCCCTGGCGCAGGGCAGAGCCCGCGGAGCCTGCTCGAGCGGCCCTTATGGGGTGGGGGAGTAGCCCTCTCCCTCTCGCAGGGCCCTGCCTGCCCCGGGGCAAAGTGGCTGCAAGCTGGACCAGACTTTCAGGCCGTTCCTCCCCAAAGCTGTACGACAGCCATGCACTGGGCTGTCGGGGTTGTGGGGAGGCAGCAGGGACTAGGAGCAAGGGCTATGCCCCTTAGCAAGGGGCAGCACTGGTGGGGTCTCCATTGCCCGAGTAGCCGTGGCCCATCACTCTTGGCAGGCAGAGGCAGCAGCCACGGTTGTCTCCCAAACAGCCCTTCCCTCGCTGGTCACGACACCCCACGCTGCTTTTGTCATGCGTTGACCGAGCTCCAGCGTCTTCCTCCTCGCTTCCAGCCGGGTTTGGGCGCAGCCAGGTCGGGCCCGTCTGTTCTGGGCCTCCAGCTGGAGCGGCCTCTGCCCGCCAGGCTTGTACGTGTGACCCGTGCTGCTTCGATTCCCTCTCCTGGCAGGTGCAGCAGAGATCCCACGCAAGTGGATGAAATGTTTCCGCTCCATGGATGCTTGTGTTCAGCACTTCCAGCCCCGCCGGAGAGGCCGGGCACCCTGAGCTGGGGGAAGCTCTCCCCGGGCAGCAAACCCTCATGCTGTGGTGCTGCATGGAGGGCTCTGGTATTCGCATGACGGTGGCTCTTGCAGCCCTGGGCTTTTGCCCCTCCAGGAAGCACCCCTGGATGGGGAGGACCCTGCTGCACAGGGCCGCCGCCGGGGCCTGGTCGGGCTCCGGCCTGTGTCTCCCACCTGCCCCTCGGTGCAGGCGCCACTATTGAAATGCACCGTGCAACTCCCCTATTTACATTTTGATATTCTATTAGCCTTTCTAAATGGCTCCTTATTGAGCTGAGGCTTAAACTGTGTAAGACTGATAGTAATAGAACATTTAATTGTGTGCTTGTCTAAGTCTCTCAGTCCTAATTAAATATTGTTTTTCATTTAGTGGGTTATGCCGCGGTGGTTTCTCCTCTGTCACACATGAGTGCGGGGGCTCGCCCAGCATGCAGATGAGGCCTCGCCGCCAGCCCCACACCGAAGGGCCACGCCGGTGCCTGTGGCAGTGTGGCTGCGCCCGAGGAAGGAGAGCTCCCTCCAGCTGCGGGGTGTGCGGGAGAGGTTTGGAAGTCCCCCCCGATCCCAATAGTGAATGCTGCTGCAGCGGCGCTCAGCTGCCGACTCGCTGGACGATGCACCCTCCGTGACGTGGCCCTGCTGAGGGTGCAGCCGGCGGGAGCTAGGACCCCTGCCCTGGTGAGTACCTGCCCGCACTGGCCAGAGGGTGCGGGATGGGTACCTGCCTCGTGCCCTGGAGCTGAGGGGGCCTCTGGGCAGATGTGGGGGGAATCCGTGCTTTCTTGTACCGCCACAGCACCCCCAGCTTGGCAGGATCGGGGCCCTAGTGTGTGCGGCGCAGGTTCTGGACACGAGCAGTGGGCGCAGTGTTTTGGAGGGCTGGGGAAGACGGATGCTCATGTCTGTCGTGCGGGGCCTTGCAAGGAGGTGCTAGTGATGGCTTTTGCTCTCTGCTGTCTCTGCTCTGTGTACGCCTTGCCCAACGCCATGGGGTCTGACCCTGACTGCTCCCCTGCCGAGCGCTAACTGAGCGCGGGCAGCACCGTCTTGCCTGGGGAGGGACTGGGAGCGCCGAAGTCGGGCAGACCAACGTACCTGCGTGCTAGGACTAGGACTTCAGGGATCGGACTAGATGATCTGTTCAGGTCCCTTCCGACCCTAGAAACTACGAAGCTAGGAGATGGCTTGCAGTTCCTGGGGTCAGCTTGCAATTCAGGGTGGGCGATGCAGGTGCAATGCCTGCACCTGGCCGGGTACCAGCTGGGCAGCTGTCGGCCGGCGTGCGGCTCTGGGGGGGCAGCCTGGCTGCGTTGTGCCGCCCCTGCAGTGGCTGTTGCAGTGTCACGGCTGCAGGCTGGCAGGGGGGCCCGGGATGCTGGTCGTGGATGGCTGGGGTCGTGGTCCCTCTCCCTGCCGGAGCCTGAGGCCGTGGTGAACTTCATAGCAAAATCAGTCATCTCAACAGTTGCATTGCCCCAGTGTGAAGCCCTTGCTTGGACACCAGTCCGAAGGAGCAGAGGTGGGTGGCGGAGCAGATCCCAGGTGCTGGAGTGAGGTGATGCTTCCCCTGTTTCGTGGGGAGTCTCTCCAGCAGTGCTGGGATGGGAGACAGGCAACTGCTGCAGGCAACGTCCCAGGCCTGGCAGCTGGTGCTGGGCCCTGCGCTGCCCCGCACGGGCGCTGTGCAGCTGCGATGCCTCTGTGGTGTGAAAGCCCCATTGCCCTTTTCCACTCTTGGTTTTGTCCTGCCCCGTGGACGAGCTGGGCCCAGGCCTCGGCTCTGGAGCGTGCAGGAGCCCTTTGCAGTGCCAACAGGCCAGGTTTGTGGGCTCCCTTCAGGGGCTGCGAGTTCAGATGGGGGCTGGCCATGGCCTGGGCGAGTCAGGCTCTATCCCTGGTCCATGTGAGCATCTAAACCAGCGCTTGGCGCTGTGCTGAGTGCTCACACACTTGGGAGCTTCTGGCTGTGAGCTCCCCTCCCCGCTGCCTGCACGCCTGCTCCGGCTGAGACCGAGGGTGCGAGGTGGCATGCAGAAGCATGCACGAACGGGATTTGGCCTGGCTGAATGCTTGACGGGGAGCTCTCGGGTGTATGTTAACACCCCGGGAAGCAACAGGATGTTGGTGGCCTCAGTCCCCCAGCTTTCCCTGGGGCAGGGGCGGGGATGATGCCTGAGGCTGTGTTGGGGCGAGTAGTTTTGCTCAGAGGTTGGACATTGGGCTGCTTTGGACAGGGCTGATCCTCCCTCCAGCAGTGCTTGGGCTGGATATGACTCTCACAGGTCTCCGCCAGCCCCGTGGCTCTAGGGCTCTGCGCTGCCCCGGGCCGCCTGGGAGGGTGGGCGCCTCGGCCAGGTACCCTGTCCAGCCTCGTCCTCTCCCGATGGAGGAGCAGGCAGGACCCAGGTGCAGAGTCGGGTGTTTGTTCCCTCAAGTCACCTGCCCCCACAACCGCCCAGGCTCGCTGGTCAGCAGCCCCCACCCCCCTCCATGCCCTCGGCGGGACCTTGCCCTCCGGAGCTCCCGGCCCTGCAGCTTGCGGGCACTGAGCCTGGTCTGCGAGCTGTCCTCCTCCCTCCCATCTCGGCCCCTCGCACACCCCAGCAGTCATTTCCGCTCCCGCTGGGGTGGCTGTCGCCTCCGTCCCCACCAGCGGGATGAAGTGATGTGCCGAGGTCGCGTGGGGAGCCGGTGGCGGAGCTGTGCCCTCTTGCAGGGCCAGTCGCCGGCTGTGCTGGGACAGGGACCGCTGCATCTCGCGGGGCAGCCCCTGGGCTTGGCCACCGTCTGCAGAGCGTCGTGACTTCATGTCTCGTATGGAAATGGGGCTGACAGATGCCACGCGAGCCCCGGGCCCATCATTTATTTATAGGTGATTCTATTAAGGAGATATTAATATCGCCCGAGGCGCTGGAATTGGAGTTGATACATTTTTATTGTTTATTAGACCGGCCAATCTCCCCACCTCCTGCCAGGCTTTTATGGCCACTTATTAAATCAGGTGTTTGCTGCCTCTCCCCGTGCGGCACCGGGGGATCGATCCAGCGATTAGAAAACACTGGAGGACTCTGCTCTCCCCATGATTAAATTGCATCTTTCCTCGGCTTGACAAGGGGTCGTGGGGGGCTCCGCACTCGCTGCGGCTGCGGGGCTGGGCACCAGGACGCGGGGCGGGAGGCTGCGTCCTGGCCCGGGGCAGGTGCTGGCTCCTTGGCTGCGGCACGAAAGCAGGATACCCCGGCCTGGCCCTTCCTTGGCTGCCTGCCCCCGGAATCGGGGGCCATGCCCAGTGCGGAGCAGGTGCGTGCGGAAGCAGCGAGGCCCCCCGGCGCTCCCACCCTGGACGTCTCGTCTCGGGCAGGGGGTGGTGAGCGGCCTCCTGCCTCTAGGCCGCTGCTGGAGTTTCCCATCCTGCTTCGCGCCCCTGGGCTGAGGCCTGATGCCACGATGTGGGCCCCAGGCGCTGGGCTGGGCGACCGCTTGGCAGAGCTGCTGTTGGGTGCAGCCCCTCTTCCGTAAGCCCCCAAGGGCTGCTGGCTGCACGGGGGCCGTGCTCCTGGACAAGCCTTCGGGCAGGAGCGAGTGCTCCCCAGGCCTGTTCGGCCTGCGCTGCCCGGTTTCTTCTTCCCGGGCGGGCAGCCGGCTCTGTGGTCTCGCTGTCGGGGCAGCGTCTCTTCCAGGGGAGCCGCCCCTGCGCGCCTGTCCCAGGACAGCCCCTCGACGGAGATGGCAGGAGGCGAGGGCTCGGTGTTGTCTCGCTGGCACTGGCTGCGTGTGGTGCTCGCAGCCCGCGCGGGAGCCCTGCCATCAGTCGCAGCACATTAGGCGCTGTCGCTGGCATCGGCCGGCTCTTAAATTTTGCTCTCATTAGAGCCCAACTTCGCCGTGCTCAGCACTTTTTCCCCTCGGCCGCGTATCGATCGCAGCTCCGCGGGGATCTGCCCAACTGGTGACAATTTATGGGCACATGAAATGAGCGCCTCGTCTTGCCTAATGCCACACGTAATCGCCAGTGCAGCGGTGACGTGCTTTCCAGCCCCGCTTGCCTGCTCCCTGCGGGGTTATCGCCCCACTTCAGTAGCCTGGCACTCGCCAGAGGGTTTCGTAAATGGACGTGCCCTCAATGGGAAGTGACACTGGCCGCCAGGAAGGGCTGGCAGAGCATGCCTGGCGCAGGGGATGCTCGCGTCTCCTCCTGGCACTTCACCGGGGCATCTTGCACGACCGTCCTCCCGACAGAATCGCTCTTTCCATCTGGCGACGAGAAACTGATGTGTGGCATTTTGATGACGCACGGAGAAGAGGCGGATCATGATGGGGAGATGGGTCCCTCCGATTAGCGTGTGAATGCAGAGCGGAGCCAGGGGGCCCTGGAGCAGCCCGTGCAGGGGCCCTGCTCCGCTATTGCCTGCATCTAGGTGCTGAAGAAGCCTCTCATTTGGGTTTGAAAGGGCTCTCATCTCGCCGGCTCATTATCACTGCACTTTCCTGGGGAAGGAAGCTGCTGCGGAGCGCTGAGCTGCCAGGGCTTTCCTTAAATGAGCGGGAGAGGACTGGGCTGGAGGAGCAGGTTCCTAGGGCTTCAGCCCAGGCCTGCTATGGCTGCAGGTGGGCAGGGGGAGTCCTTGGAGGGGGTCTGGCTCACGTGTCCCTGTCTTGTGCCTGCAAAAAGCTGCGGTCAGCCCCCCTCCGAGTGCCACGCTGCGCCACTGCCTGCTCCCTGCCCGTGCACCGTGTCCGCACCGGTGCTGCAAAGACCTTGGCTAGCACTGAGGTCTCTGGGGCACGACCAAGGGCACTAACTCGGCCACTCCTGGGGCTGGGCATGGAGCACGGTGGGAGGACGTGCGCTGCCTGCTCTAGCTGCCTGCACGGTCCCTGGTGCTCCCGGTCGCACTGACAAGTGCCCTGTTTCCCACTGGGCTGCAGATCCCAGCTGCCGGCGCCGGCTCCTGGTGCTTTCTCCTGCAAAGTACCAGGATCAGGCTGCTCAGTCTTAGTCTAGACCCCTGAGCTCTCCAGGCCTCTCCCCATCAGGATTTTTCCAGGCCTGGGGTGGTTTTGCTGG
The DNA here is from genome assembly GCA_030014935.1 of Caiman crocodilus. Classification (NCBI taxonomy): domain Eukaryota; kingdom Metazoa; phylum Chordata; order Crocodylia; family Alligatoridae; genus Caiman; species Caiman crocodilus. Next base: position 11,379,671 of record JAGPOW010002202.1, read on the forward strand.
TGGTCTCCAGCTTTCCTCTTTCCCCAGGACAGATATCTGGCTTTCCAGCTTGCCAGTCACCGCTCATACCTTTTGCTCTTTGAATATTGGTACACCTTCAGCCTTCTTCAAGGCCTGAAAACTGTCCTTGGTGTTTCCTAGCTCTTGGGAAGTTGCCGCAGTCCTCGGCCAGCTCTCCGAGAACTCTTGGCTGCAGGCAGTCCAGGGCTAGCAGGGGAGTCTGCACGTAGGCATGAGGGGCTGCAGATGGCCTGGCCTCGAGTGCCAGGGTCCCAGGGAGGGTCTTGTAACCTCCCAGTACCTGCGGGGGTGGAGGGGGGAACGTGGCAGTGGCTGGTAGCTGCGTTTGGGGCAGTGGGAGGAGGGTTTCTGCGCACCAAGTGGAGGCCGTTCCTGACCCTAGCCCAACCGTGAGCTACAGGCGCTTGGTATCTGGGTGCTACCCTGCACTCGGTCTCTGGACGGGGCTGCCCGGTCCTTCTCTGCTCGCCCCCGCGCGCGGCCAAGTGGGGGAAGCCAATGCCTGCTGGCTGCAGGCGCCATTCGGCACATCGCCGCGTGGTCCTTTTGCCACGTTCGTCGCCTTCGTGGGGAAATCGGCAGCAGCCCCAGGTCCAGGCCCACCATGCGGGGCTCTGGGGGAGCGCGGAGGGCTGTGTGCTCCTGCTCCGTGATGAATTGATCCTTCCTAAACATCTCAAATCTTTCTCCGGCTATTCATCAGCCCTGCGACAAATGCAACTGTCAGCCCCACTGACGTCCTGTTTTAAATACCTCTTCCAGCGTGCCCGTGCCGACAGAGAGCGCGGCGGCTGCTTGGAAAGCAGGGAGCTCATCATTTTTTAATGTGCTGCAGTTCTTGGGCTTATGGAATATTTATAACAATGTCATTATTTACCAAGCAGGCCGCACGCCTTGCAGGGATCCCTGGCTGGCTGCTGCATGGTCGAGGGGCGCTGGGGGCTGCTTGCGCCCGCTCGCTCCCTTGGGAGCCAGGCCTGGCACTGGGCAGCAGGCTCCTTCCCGCCTGCCCTGGGCGCCCGCCTCGGAGGCTGGCTCCCTGCCCCAGCTCGCTTTGTGCGGCGCAGTGCTCGAGCCGCCTTGGCCGGCGGGAGCCCGAGGGCTCGGTCTGGCCCTGCTGCCCTCAGCGCTGTCCTTGGGCTTGGCTCGGTCCCTGCAGCGCCCGCCCTGCCCGGCTCCCCCGGCACCTTGAGCTGCTCCGTCAGAGGGGGTGGCAGGGGTGCACGCAGAGCTGACGGCGTGCTCCTGGGGCAGGGACCCCTGGCCCTGGGCCGTCCTCTCCAGGGCGAGCCAGCTTGGCAAACCCCTGCCCCTGGCATCCTCCTCTCTGGACCAGAAGCAGCCGGCAAAGGAGATCGGGATCCAGCTGCCAGCGCAAAGCCCCTTGCTTGACCGCGGTGCTGGCAGGGCCCGTGCTGGGGCCTGGCTTGTCTAGACCCGCTTGCTGCCCTGTGCTGGCTCGGTCCTAGGTAGCCGGCAGTGGTGACAGCATTTGCCCTCGGTCGCAGCGATGCCTGAGGCTGCTGCGTGCGTCCCCTGGACGGCCACAGCGCTCCAGCCATGCCAGGCCTGGCCGCATGCTCCGTGCCGTGCCGTGCCACCAGGATGGCCAAGCCCGTGCCAGGTGGGCCGCTTGAAGCAGGGGTGCCGTGGGGGCCCTCTCTGCCATCTCTGTTCATCCCCGGGCCCTTTGCTTTCGCCTACGCCTTGCGCCAGAGCCGGATCCTTCTCTGCTCCCACTTTCACTAGGGTAAATTATTGGCTTCAGAAATGCTGAGTCAGGCGGCTGAGGTCATCGACAAATGTTTCCTGCTAAACGCATTGATCGGGCGCCGCGTGAAGCCTCCCGGGCTCCTCGCAGTGCGGTCTCCCGTTCGCACTTCAGCTGGGGGCGGGAGACAGCCGAGCCGACCGCGCCGGCTTGCCTTGGCTGTTCATGCCACACCGACTCCAGCGGGCCCCTCGTGGGGCTTGAAGCAAGAAAGAAATCATTGTCTTCCCCTATTTCTGCATGCATGGGGGCAGAAACTGCTCAAGCAGCATGTGCACGTGTGCATGTGTGTGTCCATGCATTTGTGCACAGAGTAGGGGTGAAGGGACCCAGCTGGGAGGCAAGTTGTGCCTCTCTTCCTGGCCCCGAGACGGGCAGCGAGCTGGTCTTTAGGGCACGGCTGCTTCCACAGGGTGTCCGCGCAGCCCCTGACCCCGGCACGGTGCCCATGTGGGAAGTGCGGGGCTGCGGAGGGAGAAGCAATCTCTTCCTCATCCTGCCTGAGGCCAGCTCCAGCTCCCAGCTGCAGACCAAGACCTGGGCACTGGGTTTGTGGTGCCATCGCCCAAGGCAGCTTTCCAGGTGGCAGCGGCCCGTCCGGGGGAGCGGGAGCCCGTGTCTGCGCCCCAGACCCCGGACATGCCCCTGCTGCAGCCCCAGGTATGCAGAAGGAAGGCCCTGGCCATCGCTGCCCTTTGCTGGATCGGGCACAGCCTCTTGCGGCGGGGTGTGCCGTGCACAGCTGGGTCAGGCCTCGGCAAATGCTCTCTCCGGGTCGGTTTCCGCCCATGAAATCTCTGCGGCGGAGCGTGCAGGGCAGAGCTGCTGGGAAGCGGCAGGGCGGGGGCCAGGCCTTGCTGCCCGGGGGAGCAGAGTCCTGGCACCAGGCCGGATCGTGGCCCCGGCTTCCCTCTCCCTCCGGCCGTCCCAGGTGGGACGGACCCTCCCGGGCCGCGCTGCTGTCGGCTTGTTCTTCTGGGCGTCGCAAACACGGTAACATCTGCTCTCTGCGCCATTCGCCGGCATCTAATTCTTTTTTTATTGAAATGAGTTTAAATTGACTGAGAATATATTAGATTACCCGTTCCCTGAGGTTAGCGCAGTTGGAGAGATGTGAATAAACTGCACAGTTAGCAGCGCGCTCACGCCCGCACGCCCGCTCCCTCCCTCTTTTTAATCTAAGAGAAGCCAGCTCCCCCGGGACCCAGCGTGTTTCCTAATGACCTTAATGAGTTTCCACAGCAGAGGTCAGGTTTATCTGGAAGGGCTGGTAATGGCCGGGCAGGAAGGTGGCTCTCTCCCCACCGCTCGCTGCCAGCCTCCGATAGCTTTGTGCTCCAGACGGTAAATAAAGCAGGATGCGATGGCTCTGCCAGTCCGTGATGAATACATTTTCCCCTTTAATAGGCAGAAGCGTATGTATTGCAAAGCAATTCGTGAAGACCGTATGACAGTCTTTAAGCATTTTAATATTTTGCCGATGATTTATCTTTGGTAATGAGCAGATGATATACTCCACTCCGAGGCTATGGATTATCTATTAAAGCCGGCCCCATAAAAGGCAGCTGCAAATGACACATCGCTACCAGGAAGCAGAAAGGACAACTTATCTTGTGTTTAACAGCAGAGGTCAACAGCCTTTGCCACAGGTCAGGAGATAACGTGCCTGCCCGTGCCCCCGTTAGCGGCTAAGGTAAATGCTTCGCTCCTCGTCTGGGCCGTGGGCTGGGCGATTCCCCCTGGGCCGGACCCTGGGCTCGGCGTGGGAACCAGCCTTCCTTAGGGCTTGGCCCGGGGGGCTGGCGGGTGGTGCTGATGCCCCGGGCCTGGCTCCGTGACACCTTTCCAGGGTCATCCGTGCCCCCAGGCGCCC
>JAGPOW010002202.1:11401368-11414356 GCA_030014935.1 Caiman crocodilus
GCTCGGTGCATGTTGTGACGCTGATGGGGCCGGGGCCGGGAGCGCCTGCAGTCTCAGCTGCTGACATTCAAAGCCAGCGTGTCCCCAAAATGCACGTCTGCAGGGCAGGGCGAGCGTGGCACCTTCGTGGTTTGATTGACCGCTGCAGGCAAACCAGCCCCGGGGCTTAGCCCCCAGCGCTCCGGCTGCACCCTTGGGCCCTGCTGCAGCCCCTTCCCGGGCAGAGCCGTGCTTCGCTGAGGCCGGATGTAATTTATGGCTGCCGTGTCCGAGTGCCAGCCGAGCGGTTATCGATACGCGTGCGGACGCCGGGTGCCGGAGCCCTGCGGGGAAGTCGCTGCCGAGTCTCCGTTGCTGCTGCAAGGGCAGCGCTATTTCACCATGGCCTGAACTTTAGTTCTGACATGCTATTACTGCGATCGAATCCCTCCTCGAGCGGCAGGCTGGATTCAGCACTTCGGGCTTGGCGCGCGCATTCATCAAGTCACGGAAAGGTCTGCCTTGTCATCCTGTCGCTCCGTGTTTCCATCAAGTCCTTAGCGGAGAGGCGCCCAGCTCGCTGCGGGGAGTAGCCGGCTTCAGCTCCCCCCAGTCCTGGCCGCAGCAGCAAGGCCGTAGCGCTGAGGTTTCCACGCCGGCCGGTCGAGCCCGCGCTCGGAGAAAGCCTCCCCGCGGAGACGGCAGCGAGGAGGCCGCGCGGCCCTGCACCTCTGCGGGTGCATTATCGCCTCCCAAGCCGCAGTCCTGGGCCCGGCGCCTGCAGAGGGGCATCGGGCCTGGGCCACGGCCGGTCCCTGGTGATGGAGGGGGCCGGTGTGCACGTCCCCGGGAGCTGGCACAGGGCCAGGCCTGCTTGCACACTTGCTGGCGGTCACCCAGCATTAGTGGCTGCCCTGAGGGTCAGCGATGCCGTGGCCCGCACCTGTGCGTTACCCCGCGATGCCTCTGTGCTTACCCGGCCCGGCTGCTCGAGCCGCTGGCCTGAGCCCCCTGGACAGCTTGCTGGGGCCACGCGCTGTGCTCGGAGGGACACCCCACAGCCTGCACCCATGCCCGCCTGCCCTCGGCCCTGCGCGGCCTGGACCCCTCCCTGCACCCGCGGGAGTTTTATGCCTGGCCGGACTGGTCCAAGCTGGGGGGTTTCGCCTTGCTCCGCAGTGGGGCCACGGCCTCGGCCTGGCTGCATATTAACACCCTTTGCAGCAGCGGGGCCGGCTGTGATCTCTGCACTCCGTCAGGGTCGACTGCAATTTTACTGCAAGCTGCGCGTGCCTGGGGCGGTTTGGGCAGCGCTGGGACCCTGCAAGTCCCTGCCAGCCCCGCGGCGCCGTGATTCTCGGAGACGACTAGTGCGACCGATCGGTCGTAGCCGCTGCGCGCCGGCGCGGGAGGTGCGCGGCCGTGACCGCCAGGCCTCTCTGCTGCAGCGTTCAGTGGAGAGCGGCGTCCCCGCGTGCTGGCGCTGGAACAAGCTCTGGGGCCGAGCTCCGGCGCCGGCAGGGTCGAGCAGGGACTGCCGAGGCCTCCGCTAAGCAACGGGGAGATTCACTGGGCCAGGAGCAGCGTCCCAGCCGTGCCGAGCCGTCCCGGGCACCGTCTGGGGACGCCAGACCCTGGGGACGCCAGACTAGATGCCAGCTAGCAGGTACGTGGCCCAGGGGACCAGGCAGCCCTCGATGGGACCCTGCCTGCCCTCATCCCAGCTCAGCTCAGCCTTATGAACCGGAGCGTCCCCTTGAGCCGCCGTGCCCAGGGCCTGGCGCGGGCTTGCTCCACGTGGGCACCGGGCCCGCCAGCTTCGGCCACCCGTGGATACCGGAGCCTGCTCCTGCGTGAATCCCCGAGCGCCTGGAGATGGACGGCGGCGCTGTGTGGATCGATGGCTCATTTGAAGACAAAGGGGCAGCGATGTGATTTAACGCTTCAGCAAACCTGCCAGAGACGGGGCAGCCAGCGACCCCCCCCCCCCGAGCCAGGTGAAGCTGTGCATTGCCGAGGAGGGGGAGCCACACCGCTCGCCGGTCCCAGGCGGAGGTGCCCCGCGGGGCCCGAGGCCCGTGGTGTTTGGAGACCGTCCGGCCCGTGCAGCGTCAGCGCCGCAGGGCTGGGGGTGGCGGGGCAGACCCCGGCGACGCTGCGAGGAGGAAGATGCCGGCAGGAGCAGCGCGTCCGTTCGGTCGTTGCTGCTCTCCTGTCCTCCCGCTGCAGGGCAACGCGGTCCTGCCCCTGGCACCGTGCCCGACGGCGCGTCCGTGGCTCCCTGTGGGGCCTGGTCTGCACCGTGGGCCCCGCGCCGTCGGCTTTGCTGGGGGCCGTCTGGGCGGCACCTGCACCTTGCGCTGCGTGCGGACGTGCCCGGGGGCCGTAGCGCTGGAGGAACCCGGGCCACGACGGCTGGGGGCGGTGCGTGGCACAAGGAGGCTGGCGTGGCCTTGACTTGGATAGCCCAGGGCGTAGCTGTGATACCCAGGGGTCACTCCGCCGTTGCAGCACAGTCCTGGGTTGGTTCTTTAGGGGACATGGGTCTGATGGGGGCAAGGTCAGCCATGCTGGGCTGAGGCTTCAGCACCGCGCCTCTCGCCTGCTCCTTCCGGGGCCCTGGGAAGGGCAGGAGACCGTGGCCCTTCCTCCAGCCGCACCGGTCCCTGGCGGGTTTCACCTCGTCGGGCTGAGCCGGGCGCGAGGGAGGGCGCTGGCTGCTCCGCTCCATCTCGGCAGCCTCCGCCACGCCTGGCAGCAGCCGGCTACAGCCCCCGGCTGGCTCCCGTTCCGGGTTGCGCCGCGGCGCTCTGGAGCGGAGATTGCCTCCGCTAATGCTGTTTAAGCTGCGTCGGAAGAGCCCCTAATGGGATGAGCGTTCGCAGCGCTGTATCCCCGCCTGAGCCTCCTGTGCTCGTCCTCTGCAAACCGGAGCTGTGTCCTCGGCTGGCGAGGACGAATGCAGTCGCCGTCTGCACTCCCCGCACCCTCCAGCAATCGTTTTGGGGGTCCCTGCCCATCGCCCTTCCTGGCCCCAGCCCTGGCTGCTGCTGGCAGCCCGGTGGTGCTGGGGCAGCGCAGCCGGCCCCCACGTTTCTCGCAGAGCCTGCGCGTGGCGGTGGGGAGCCGCCTCTCCCGGCGTGACCCACGCTGCCCGAGGCAGGGGCCCGGGAGGGTCAGCCGGACCCTGGACCCGGCTCAGAAACCTCTGGCTGCTGCAACCCCCAGGCATCCCGGTGCAGCTGAGCCCTCGGGGGTGAGGGCACAGCATCCTCGTGGCAGCTGCTCCCCGGGTCACCCCCTTGCTTGGCATGGGGTGAAGCCGGCGGGGCCAGGCCACGAGGGCATTGCCCAAGCACCTGCTGCTTCCTTCCCGAGCAGGGGAACAGGCCGGTCTGGGGCACGCGGCTGCTTGGGCTCCGAGCTGCGATGCCGGGTGATGTCTCTGAGTGTCCAGAGCGAGCAGCAAGGCAGGATTTCACAGGGCCGTTGGGGGGATGCTGCCCCTGACCTGCCCAGGGCACGGTGCTCCCTGTCCGGGAGCCCATCGGAGCGCGCCAGGCCGGCGGGGAGCCCAGCTGTGGCGCCGTGAGCCGGGCTGCCCAGTGCCGGGCTCATCCGGGGCCTGCAGTGAGGAACACGAGAGCTGGGGACGTTTTCTGCCGGGTCCCGTGTCTGCCCGTGGGAGCCGTGCCAGGGTTGCTTCCTTTGGCCGTGGCAGGACAGTGGTACGGGCTCCCGGGGGCCAGGCTCGGGCTCGGGAGAGACGAACGGTTTGGTCCACGCTGTGCCGGAGCGAGGCAGCCCGCGCGGGGACAGCGATGGGGGCGCGGCAGGGCGGCGTGTCGGCTCGTGCTGGCGTTGGGGCACCAGCTCGGCCCGGCCCCCCGGGCAGCTTTCCCGCCCCCCACCCCACCCCACTCGCCCGCTTTCCTTTGCTGTGCAGCTGCAGGCAGGCAGGCAGGCTGCCCTAACGAGGCCTCGTTAGCAGCAGGGAGTGTGATGAGGTCCCTCCTCAGGGCGGTTGCTCTCGGTGCCCATGCGAGGGGATGGGGTGCAGGGCCCGTCCTTGCCGGGCTCCCGGCCTGGGCCAGGCTGCCGCGTGGTGCGTGGCATGGCTGCAAGTCCGCAGGAGGCAAGCCTGTGCAGCAATACGGAGACGCCTTGCCACAGGCAGGGCATGTTGGAAGCAGCGGGTCCCCCGTGCCGTCACGGCCTGAGCTGCTGGGAAAGCAGGCCCGGGGGTCGCGGCGCCTGGACGCGGCGGATGCAGCTCCAGCGGTGCAGGGCGCCCCATCCCCATGGCGAGCAGTGGCCAGCGCAGCGTGGCTGGGCTGGCGTCCCCGCACCCTCCCGCCCCGCATGCACAGAGGCGCGCTGCAGCAGAGCACAGGCCTGCCCTGGTTCCTCTCCCCCGTCGCGCGTGGCCCACGCACCACGGCCGTGCCCGGCAGCGAGGGGCAGGATGCCTGTGCACCGGTGCCCGCGGAGCTGTGGCCGAGACACGTGGCTGGGGGGGGCTGGCAGCTGCCCCGAGTTCCCGGGGGGCGTCAGCCACCGAACAAGAAACCCGGCACCTCGGGAGTACCCGTAACAGCAGGAATCTGTGCTTTATTCACAGGACAAGGGGCGGTACACGGGGTGGCCAGGACACGTTTTCTCAAGCATATCATACATCCCCGCTGTCGTGGTCCAGAGCGGGGAGCCCTTGTCCTGCCCGTGGCTCGTGGCTGCAGCGCCCGGCCCAGCCTTCATCCCAGGGCAGGCGCGCGGCCCCGCAGAGCGCGCCGTTCAGTTCGGGGGACGCTCCGCGTTGGGCGCACGTGCCAGCGGCGCGGTCCGGAGCCAGTCTGGGCACGGGCAGTGCTGGGTCTGCACAGCGCAGTTGAAAGCACCCCGCAGTGCCCCCCGGCCGGTCCTCACTGCCCCGCGGCGGCCTAGCCACGCCAACGACGAGACGGGACAAAGCGAGCCACGGGGCTGCCGGGCAGGGCTGAGTCTCCGGGGCCAGGGCGGGACCCTGCACCGTCCCCAGGTGCGGGGCTGAAGAAGCCGGGTCTGGATCGGGGGCTCGGGCGGCCGGCACGCGGTCACCTCCCCGCAGGGATGGCCGCGCCGTGCCCCGGTGCTCACTCCCAGCGGAAGTCCTGGCCGACGGTCTCATAAAAGCGGACGTTGTAGGGCCGGTAGAAATCCCGGAGCTGCTCGATGACCTCGGGGTCGATCTGCACGTGAGTTCTCCCCTTGGACTTGCCCAGGCAGCGCGGCAAGCCGCTGCTCTCCGTCTTCTTCAGGCAGGGGAACCCTTTGGTCTTGTTGAAGTAGAAGTGCTGGTCCGTGATGACCCGCTTGAGGCCCAGGAAGTCCTGGACCTTGCCCATCTCCCCGGCGGGGTCGGTGATGAGCCGTTCCCCGCTGACGAAGTGGATCTGGGACAGGGGGAAGTACTGGAGCCAGCTCTCCAGGTGCAGCACGTACATGCCGATGCGGATGGCGTTCCACGAGGTGTCCACCAGCCCCAGGCTGCGGTTGCGGAAAGACAGCCCCTCGAAGGTGGGGATGTCGGGCTTCTTGGACAGCGTCTGCGTGTAGTCCGAGATGGCCCGCGTGACGGGGTTGCGCACCACCACGATCAGCTTGGTGTCCCGCGACATGGTGAAGATGCGCCGGGGCGCTTCCCTGGTCACGAAGTAGCTGGGGGTCTTCTCCATGGTGATCTGGGTCTCCAGCGTCCTGGGCATCAAGCTCCTGCAAGCAGAGGAAGCACCTGTTAGGCACGGCGCTCCCGCCCCGCGCCACGGCCCCATCGCACGGCCGTGCACCCTCCTCCCGTGCAGGCCGGAGGAGCAGCTGCTTCCGCCTGTGCCCGGAGCCCAGGGCCCGAGACCTGGGGGGCCACCAGCCACGGCTGAGCTCCCCCACTCCCCTTCAGTGAGACACTTTGCAGGGGAAGGGCCAGGACACATGCGTGTGCATGTGTGTGCGCACGTGTACAGTGTCCCTGACCACCCTGACTCCCTTCGATGAGGAGGTGACTGGCTCTGTGGATGCAGGGAGAGCAGTGGACGTGATATACTTTGACTTTAGCAAGGCTTTTCATGCAGTTCCCACGATGCTCGGGCAGGCAAGCTGAGGGCGTATAGGCTGGATGAATGTGCTGCAAGGCGGATAGAAAACTGGCTGGAGCATGGGGCTCCGAGTAGTAATCGATGGCTCGATGTCTAGCTGGCAGCCGGTATCAAGCGGAGTGCCCCAGGGGTCGGTCCTGAGGCTGCTTTTATTCAATATCTTCATTAACTACCTGGAAGATGGGATGGATGCGCCCTCAGCAAGTCTGCAGATGGCACCGAGTGGGGGGACTAGTAGACACGCTGGAGGGGAGGGCTAGGATTCAGTGACCTCAGCACACTGGAGGATTGCACCCAGAGAAATCTCATGAGGATCAACAAGGACAAGCGGGAAGTGCTGCACTGAGGAGGGAGCGATCCTGTGCGCCGGGGCAGGCCGGAGGTGATGGGCTGGGCAGCAGCTCTGCAGAGGAGGCCCTGGGGATGGCAGCGGGCAACGAGCTGAACAGGAGCCAGTGGTGTGCCCGTGGTGCCGAGAAGGCCACCTGCCCCGAGCCACGCGTCCCGCTGGCCTGGGGATTGGCGATGGGGCTTGGTGGGGCCGGGCTGGGCCTGAGGCCCCTGGCCAGGGCGACCCGAGGGGCTGCAGGCACAGGGGTCTGACTCCCGGCACCTGGACCGGGGCTGCTGAGAACCGGCTGCCCCCACAACTGGGGCAAGACAGGCCCGCGAGACACGGGGGCCCTTGACGTGGGTCATGCCAGTGCAATCCAAGCCCAAACCGGACACCCCACCCAGCCCAACCTGGTCCCTGTCCCTTTCCCCGGCGCCGCGCCAGGGCCAGACAAATGCCCCTTTTCTGCAGCGTGAAGACCGGTGCGGGGACAGGCCCAGGCGCCTGGGAACACGGTGCCTGGTGTGACGTCCCCACTGTACACGCACACGGGGTGGAAAAATCTGTGCTGCAGAGATGCACACGCTAGGTGGGCTGTGCAGCAAACCCGCACGGGTGAAACAGGGCTCAGGGGGCCTGGCGCCACAGCTGTTCTGCCTTACGACACCTCTGAGATTAATTAGCAGAGCACCTCGTTAAGCAGCTGCAGAAACTGCTTCCATGCACAGAGACTGGGCTTCGCAGGCCACCGGCCCTGCGTCAGCCGCTCGGGCTCCTGCCTTGAACCTGTTCCCCCCCGCCCCAGGGCATCAGAGCCCTCCCGGGCGCCGCCTCGCCCGTGCCTGGCTACCTGCCCTGTGTCTGTGCCCACGTGCCGGGGACCTGCACAGCCAACCGCCCACTGAAGAGAGGGTGCTGAAGCCCAGCCGGGAGCATTCGCGCCCCAGCGCAGAGCTCAGCTGGCTGGGGTTGTAGTCCTGTCTCTGCCACCGACTGCCCATGTCGCCCACGGCCAAGTCCCTTCACCTCTCAGGCCAGGTTGCATGGGACGACCCCCCTGAGCCGGCCCCAGAGAGGCAGCGCGGGGGCCCTGCCCCGCTCATAGCTCACAGCTCCCCCCCGCCCCCCCACGACGCGTGCAGGTCCTGCAGCACCGGAGCCCGCGCCGTGCCGCCGCGCCGCAGGAGGCTGAGCACGCCCAGCCGGGGCTGGTGCCCGGTGCCAGCCCGGCCTTGCTGGGGGTGAGCGGCAGCACGCCGCTAGGTCCCTGCCACCACGGGGAGGGGGAGGGTGCGTGCCGCAGGCTGGCAGGGGCCCGCGGACAAACTGTGCTGTTTATGGCTCCAAAGCATCTGTCACATGTCCACCGTGCAGCGAACAGCGGTGCCTCATCAGCCGCCGCCGGCAGCTTTGGCTTTAACCGTGCAGTAGCCGCGTGCGCCGGGAGCCGCTCGAGGGGAGATGCGTGCGGCCTCCGGCGGCGCGGTGCTTCAAACAGAAGCCATCCGTCGGGCAGCGCCGGGCAGCGTGTGCCCTGCACGCCGTGTCCAGCCCTCTGCCCGGCGGGAGCGTGAGCACGGAGCGCGCTGCCCTGGCCCTGGCCGGCACAGGGGTGCTTGCCTGGAGCGCTGGGGCAATGTGCAGACGAGCCCAGGCTGGTCCAGCTGGAAGCCCCTGCCACCATTTGTGACCGCTCCTGAGGCTGTGCACAGGCAGTCAGTGGCAGAGCCAGGAACATAGCCCAGCCAACTGCCCTCTGTGCTGGGGCAAAGTGACAGCCTCTTGCCTGGCGTCTCCGTTGCCCCGCTCAGAGCCACGGGACGGGGCCCAGCTCACGGGGATGAGGCAGGCGGGGCACTGCGCTGCTCCCCGTGTCGCTGACAACCTGCCGGGTTCGGCGCATGCAGGATCCAGGCGCTGTGCACGCCGGCGGCACCACTGCTGGCATGAGCTCAGCTCCTCGGGCTCCCTGCACGCCCCCCACGCCACTCGGCGGTAATCCCACGCGTGACGCGCTCCGGCTCTGCAGGACATCTTGTGCCACCAGGCCCGGCAGCCCCCACCTGCCTGTGCCACATTCCTCGTTAGAAGGGAACCAAGTCATTAATTTGCATAAATTAAGAGGCCTGTTCTACACAGGTGCCATATCTGGGCCTGGCCTAATTGGCCCTTCCCACTGCTTTGCTTCGGCCCCGTAAATCCAGCTTATGAGTCCCATTGTTTAATGACTGCCAGGAAACGCTAATTGAGTCCCAGGCACTACTGCCGCTATCTCCGCATCACAAACAAGCTGGCGCCGTAAATCAGCGCCGCATGGCTTTATAAGCGGCTCGCTATTACAATACATCGGTGGAGAATCATAAAACTGCTGTTTCATTAATGGCCCATCTTCAGGCTTGTTAGACTTCCATTACGTGAGCTATTAGGTCCATGTATTTAAAAAATGAAATTACGGGTTCTAATCAATTATGAAAAACACAAAGTAACGGCGGCATCAGTTACAGGAACGAGACGAGAGGGTGCTTTTGGAAATGGACTCCCCGCGCTGGGTGCGCCCGAGCAGCAGAGACTGCTGAGGCGACAAAACGCAGCCCGGGCTAGATAAATAAATCACCGACGAAAGCAGGCAAGGGGGAGAAGTGTCATCCAGACATTCATCTTCATGTTAACGGTGGGATCCCCAGAGCTGCGGGAGCTGGGAAAATGCATTGCAAACTTAATTACAGTTGACTCCAAAATGATATTTGGGGCCCGTGCGTTTGCAGAGTTATTTGCATGCAAATAGCATGTCACACTTTGGGGCTTTATTTTTCTTGCCTGGCTCAGCTGTGAAGTCTCTGCGGGCCCTGCCCGTCACGCCGGGCCCGGGGGCGCTCCAGCTGGCGGGGTCCCGGTGCCTGGGAGTCAGACGTCCCCAGCAGGGTCCAAGACGCGTGTCCTGGCTACGGCTAAGTGAACCCGGAGCCGGCGCGTGTCAGCGCCAATGCCAAACGTGGTTACAGGCTCCGTGACGTGGCAGCTAGGGTGCGGCCAGGCCCTCGTTAGCCAGCCCGTCGCAGCGAGACACACGGGTGAGGCGGGGGCGCTGAGCCAGCCGTGCCCGAGAGCAGCCTCCAGCCAGGATCTCCCAGGAGCAGCGCATCTCCCCTGGGGCTCGAGTGCAGCTGGGAGCCAGGCGAGAGGGCAACAGCTGCTGCGTCTGGCACCCCGGACCAGCCGCGGCGGCACGGACCTCCTAGCCAAGCTGCGGGGGTGCATCCTTCGCACACTTTCTCTGCGACCTTGGAGGGCAGCCCTGAGCCCTGCAACATGCATAGGACGTGCCCTGTGCAGCATGTGCCACAGCACCAGAGGCCACGTGGAAAACCCCTGGGTCCGGGAAACCCGGTGCATGGAGCAGGGCTGCAGAATCGGTCCACGTTAAAGCACTGAAACGCCACCAGGTAGTCTCCGGGTCCAAGGGGTGCTGCAAGTCGCCTGGAAGGCGGAGCGCGTGCAGAGCAGGAGACCTCTGCACAAACAGCCGGGAAGGGAAGGGAAGGGAAGGGAAGGGAAGGGAAAGGGATGAGCGTCACAGGCCCGGCGGGGAGCTGCTGCAGTGTCCTGTCGTCCCTCGCATGGGCCGTGCACTGTGCTAGATGCCTGCGGCATGGAACGGCCCCGGGGGCAGAGGCAGGCTGGGCTGGAAGGGGCTCTGCAAGGTCACGTCCCTTGCTCAGGGCAGGATCAGCCCTGGCTAGACCATCCCAGCCACGGGCTGTCCAGAGCCTTCCAGGGATGGGGATCGTGCAACTCCTCCAGTGCCCGACCTGATGCTTGACTGCCCTCGGAGTCCTGAGGCCATTGCCCCCAGTCCCGTCCCCTGCGGCCCACAGGGGAAAGCCCATCGCTACCGTCTCTGCAAGTCCCTGAAGGGCGGCTGCAGACTGATCCGTCCCCTCCGGCTGCTCCTCTCCAGACAAGATAACTCCGGCTCTTCCAGCCTTTCCTCACCAGTCCTGCCCCCCAGGCCTCTCGGGAGTCCCGTTGCTCTGTGCTGGGCTGCTCCCAATCCGGCCACATCCTTCTTGAAGTGTGGGGTGGCAAACTGGACCCTGTTCTCCAGGAGAGGCATCTGTCTGCTGCATCCGCAGGGCGCCCATGCCCTCGTGCCAGCTACGGCGGTGCCTGCATGCAGCTGGCGTCCTCCCAAGCAGCATCCCGCGCCGGTCCCCCGTCGGCCCATGCAGCAGCGCCTGGTGGCGAATGTCCCTCGCACCCGGTCCAGGCTAGCAGGGACTGTGCATGGAGGGCAACCCCTGGCAGGAGGGGCACCGAGATGTGCACGGTGCAGGCCATGCACAGGGCAGCTCCACACGGCCCCGCTCTGCTTCGCGGTCATGCCAGCTGCTCCTGGCTCACAATCGGGACTTGTGCCCCTCATGCCTGTGCCGGCACCAAGGCACGCACTGCCCCCCTGCGCAGCACCTCTGCGGCTCCGCCTGCCTGGGGCCCTGCACCCACGGGCCCCTTAAACCCTCCTCCTGCCCCTCCCCAGGCAAGCTGCACACAGCCGCAGGCGGATCAGAGGCTGCATGGCCGAGCCGCCTCATCTCCAGCTCCAGACCGAGCACGCATGGTGCAGGCTCGCCGTGGCCTCTCTGCAGCTGCAGCCGCGACTGGAGCCCGCCCAGGCCCGGCGCCCGGCTCGGCGGCTGCACCAGGTCTCTCCTGCTCCCTTTGCTTCCCTGGCACCAGCTGCAGCCTCGCCCCAAAGGAGTTAATGCTTCCGTGGTGGCCTTGCGCCAAGACCTGCATTATTCATTCCTCGTAGGCTGCCGTCAGGCCCCTGCGGCCCGCGCGGTGCTCCCGCATCAGAGCACACACGCTCCCACGCTTGATGCCCACTCCCCCGGGGCCAGGCCGCGTGCCAGGCGGCCAGGCTCTGGCTGAGCCGTGCGTGCACGGTGCCGCTCTCCAGCCGGCTCGGTGGCGTGCAGAAGGGCAGCACCTGAGTCAATACCGACCCTGCGGCTCCTGGCGCGCAGACTTGCTGGCTCTGCTTGAAGGTACGAGCCTGATGCGGGGAATCCCAGGCCGGGCCCTGATGGAAACACGGCAGACCTTTGGCCCGGCCCCAAGACACGGTCAGGTCCCTCGGGGCAAAACCGCTGCAGAGCTCCGATGCGAAGCTGACGGGATCCGGCCCAGGTGCAGGGAGCCAGGAGCCGAATGCTCCGTACGGCACGCTCGTGCTCAGCCAACGCTCACGCGTGCTGGCGGCCGGGTAGCGAGGGGCACCGGGTTGCATGCCAGCCATGCGCATGGTCATTAACTCTGCTGCCAATTCATTTTTAATCACTGCAACGCTCCGGAGAGACTGCAGTGTCCTTTGAGTCAGCACCGCCTCTTCCAAGAGGCTCACATTCTTCATGCTGCACCGGCCTGGGTGGACATCCTCTCTGAACAGCCGGTCGCCCAGCGGGGTCCAGGCAGCACCGGGGGTGTCCACCGCCAGACCAGGCTCACGGCAGAGCGGGTCAAGGGTGACCCGGAGGGACGCAGTACCTGTCCAGCATTGTTCTCCATGCATTCATCGGGGCAGCCAGGCTCCCGCCCAGCCCCAGTGATGCCAGCTCCTTCCCCGTCTCCATCCAGCGCCAGGCCGCACCGTGCAGCACGTGCTGCAACCGCAAGAGCCCGCGCACACCGAGGGCAGCAGGGCAGGATGGGGAGTCCCTGCACAGGGGACCTGCACGCCCGGACCCCCAGCCCAGCGCACTGCAGGATGTGGCCGCATCCATGGGGCTGAGACAGGACAGCTGAGGAGGCACCTGGTCGGTGGGGGCTTGAGTGCCCAGGGCCAGGCAGTGGGAGCTGCTCGACGCATAAGAGCATGAGAAGTGCCACGCGCTGACTGCCTGCTCCTTTCCTGCGTGCCCTCCCGCGGGTCTTTGCATTTGGGGTCCCACAAGGCCTGGCAGCAGCCGTGTTGGGAGCAGGCTCGGCTCCCTCTTGAGAGCGTCACCGCCATACGGGTAAGGGCTAATGTAAGGACTGGAGCTTTACTCTTTCTGATGAGCGAGTCCAGACTCTCTTCACCAGTTAGTGCATTGCAAACCCTTCTCCTGTGCAGCATCAAGCATCGCTCTCCTAATCTGACCAGCCCCTCCACACCCCGATCACCCTTGTGCCCTTCTTTCACCCTCTCCACTTCTTCCACATCCTTTTGGAGGTGGGGGGGCCAGCGCTGGGCCCCGTGCTCCAGGCACGGATGCACTGGGGACTTGTAAAGTGGCATCCTTAGCAGTGTCACCCGAGTCAGCAGGGAGGGAGCCCTTCTTCATCCCACCTGCCCATCCCCCCTCCATTTCCAGAGCAATTGGTTTTGTAGGTGAAACTTCAACCTGAAAAAATTAATATTCATTAAAGCCACGTAATAAGCTACAGCTGCTGTAATTATTCCCTAATTAAAGGCTCATTTAAGTGATAAGTTACTGCTTTGTAAAGCTCCAGTCCTTACATGTGTGCCGGAGCGGCGCCGACGGGAGCTGGCAGGCAGGCAGGC
>JAGPOW010002202.1:11457600-11469232 GCA_030014935.1 Caiman crocodilus
AGTCAGGGGCTTATCAGGAGAGCATCCCTTAGTCCGCAGACCTAAGGGGCCTCCCAGGCATAATTTAGTCCCACCCTCAATAAGTCTCCCACACCGGTCTCAAAGGAGAACATTATTGATGACAGGGGGTAGGGCAGAAACAGGGTAAAAGGTAGAGCAAAGTCACCGGAATATCAGAGGAACATCACAGGAATCCCATAGAGCAAACCCGGGTGGCTGAGGTAGCCGTTTAAACATCCATCGGAAGTACTGTTCTCTGAATATCTAATCGGATCTCGAGTATCTTACTCGCTCGCATCATCCAGAGGTGGTCGGGGTTTCCTCTGGAGCCGGTCGCTCTCGGAGCAAGCGGTGACGAGGAGAGAGCCAGGTTCAGCCTCACCTGGATGACCGCATGGCTAAAGGCTGCCCTCCTTTTTGGATCGGGGCCTTTTCTCCCCTCTCTGACCTCAGCAGCCTGGTCCAATCGCAGCTGCTGATACTGGCCACGAGCCGACCAATCCCCCCAGCATCCCTGGTTACCTGGGCCGCGCGCAGGGCCGGGTCGTTCCCCTGCCCAGGTGAGCAGAGCATCCCCTCCCAGGGCCAGGCTGTTGTCATGCAGACAGGGGGGAGATCCCGGCCCGAGGGGTTCAACACCCGCCTCTCTGGCCGGCACAGAGAGAGGTCTCAGGAGAGGGGCACCCACGGTGGCATTTCTGCCACGCTCTGCTCCCACCTCGTCTCTCCCCGGCCTGGATGAGCCGCGTGTGGTCCAGCTCCATCTCCCCGGGGGGCTGTGGATGCCCGTCGTGTGTAAATGGAGCACATCTGGGTCCCAGAGGACGGAGCTGCCATGCACTGGCAACACGGTCTGTCCCGGGAATCAGGGCCTCCGTGCCTGTTTCCACACGCAGCCGTGTCAGCCCCTTGCCATTCGCGGCAGGAAGCACCGCCGGCTACCCGGGCTGGCCTGCCCAGAGAAGGGGACCCTGGGGCGATGGGCAAGCCAGGCACTTCCCCCCGCCTATTTCCCAGCACTTCATCCAGTCCGTCTCATTTCTCCTGCTAATGAGCTCAGCAGCAAACACACCTGCAAAGAGCTGCCTCTGATGCATCCCGGAGAGGTCCCCGGGTCGCTGCCGGCTTTCTTCCAAAGGCCGGGTGTTGGCGGAGTCGTCTGCTCTCGTTTTCTGCAGTCGCATCAGACACAGCAAAGGCAGGAACGAGCTAGGATCGGGGTGGCAGGGAGGTGAGGCTGGTGCCCCCCCACTGTTCGCAGGGGACCCTTCCCCAGGGTGCAGTTGCTCTGGGCGTGGGAGTGTGCATCCCCCCATCAGCCAGGAGCCAGGCCAGGGCACGGCTTTTGGGGTGGGAGCAGAGGGGAGTGGGGAAGCCCAACGTCCTGTCCTCCGTCCCCTTGACCTCGGAGAGCTGCGCTTCCCGTGCAGCCCCGCACCTCCCCTGGCGCAGGAGGACCCGACTGCATCATCTCCCTCATCATTGTCTGCAAGGAGGCTATCAAATCCCCTTGTGCTGATGAGAGCTGCAGCAGGTGGGCTGCTCGGAAACCTTCCGCTAATAGCAGCGCTGAGCCCATACAATATATCCCGTGCCACGAAGGAATAACAGCGTTTCAGAGCCTGAGCTCTCCAATCACAAAGGAAAGCCTTCACCTGGAGAATATTAGCTCAGACCCCCTAATGCAAGCGCCGTCGTTGAAATCCATCTCCAACTCTCTAATAGCAAAGGCAGAAATCCTGCGCTATTCATCTCCGGTATTTATATAACTAACTGCAGTGCTGTGAGCCACAATCTGAGCGCTGATCTCCAACCAATACTTATTCAAGGCTAGAGACTTAATCGTTACCTTTAAACATGGAGTTGTTATTTTCCTACCTATTATGTCTTCCAAACAGAGGGGGAGAGGAGCGAGATGGGCTTTGCGGCTCCTTTCTGCCGGCCGTGGGACGCGACTCGAACTCCCTGCCTGGCCGGTACTGGGGGAGCCGGGGCCCACAGCCGACCACAACACCCTTCCTCTCTCCTGCCCGCGCTGCCTTGGGCCCGGAGGAGCCGGGCTGGAAAGCGTCCCGGCGCCGCTCTCTCCAGCCCCGTCTCAGCCGCTGGATGGAGCCCAGCTGGGCCAGGGGCTGCAGCTCCGGCAGACGGGGGCAATGGGAAAGCTGCCCTTGCAGTGGGCACTTCTCATCCAGCTGGGCGTCTTGCCCACGCTTGGGTGGCTGCAATGCCACAGCTGCTGGGCACCACCTTCACCCACTGGCCTTTGAAGGTGTCACTTAGGACACGCGATGCTGGGGAGACTTGGGCCAACACAGACCAGGAGCAACCCCCCCGCAGCTGCCACGGCTCCCACAGAGCCGCAGGTGGATGGCACGTGATGCAACGGCTGCAGCTGCAGTCCCGTGTCCGCGCAGCCAGCTAATAGCCCGCGTGCAGCGGGTCCCTCGGGCCGCAGGCCGGGCACGCAGCTTGTCCGCTCTCCCCTGCCGGGCGATCCCGGCGCGAGCGGGCAGCACGGAGCCGGGAAGCTGCTTTGCAGACACAGCCGCGATGTGCTTCCTGGCGCAGGTGCAGCGCAGCTGGGTGAGCTGAGGTGAACTGAAATCGATGCGGAGCCTCTCCACAGCTCCCAGCGGCCGCTGGACCAGGCCCCCCCTGTGCCGATCAAATCACTGCTCTCTGCATGCACTTATCACTGCTTGAGCCTGGGAACAGCTCCAGGGGGAAACTTTTCTTGCTCTGAAGTTTGATTTTCTCCGCTGAGTTCAGAGGAGTCCAGTTTGTCTCGGCAGAACAGGGGACGTGGCATTTATCTGGGGCTCACTCCAAGCTGGAAAGGCTTCAGTGCAAAGGTTGGGAGAAACCAGTGGGGAGAAAGAGGGTTTTGGAAGAGACGCCTGAGCCAGCATCCGTCCCTGGAGCTGCTGGCAGGCGCGCCGGCAAACTGGGCCGCGTCTGCAGATGTCCGGGATTTGCAACTTGGCTCCGGAGAAGACGCCTCCGACACGAGCGATTCCAGGAGACCCCGAGGGGAAGAGCCCGGGGTGCCTCCTGGGAGCTCAGCACAGCGCCCCGTTTCCGGCCCTTCATCCCCCCGCGTGGCACTGCCTCGAGGAGCTCGCGACCCCCGGGACCCTCCAGGACGGGGCCCCTCGATCCAGACCCGCTGCAGGCGGAGGGGATGCGCCGTGCTTGTTGCGAGTACGTGTGCACGGCCCGAGCAAGAGGGCAGTGCACCAGCATATATTAATTAGGCTTTCAATCGCACCCGGGCGCAGGCCGGAGCACAGCAAGTTTGTTTTTAAACAGGGCCCGCGTCGCAGTAAATGCCAGCCGCCTCAGTGCCTGGAATAATAAATGTGCAAATAGCAATTAACAGTTGCATCTTCTGCTCACATGCGAAGGACATAATTAGCTTCTTCCATCTGTTAATTATACCTGCCGCGGTTCAGCTCTGCACGCCCAGGCCAGAGCTCCTCGCTGGAAGGTGAGCTCAGAAAAGAAACAACCTTGTTTAACCGCCGGGACGCAGGCGGCAGCTCTCGCCGCTCCGTGCCCGCAGACTCGAGGACGCCGGCTGTGCGAGCTTCCCCGGGCGTCTCCGTCACGGGGGCACGTCACCCCCGGGCCTCGCCAAACCCTGGGCACCAGGGAGTCTCTCAGGGTCGACGTGCATTAGAAATAGCTTGGGCTGCAAAGCTCACAGTCCCGGTTTCACCACGCGCTTTCTCTGCCGGTGCGGCCTCGTTGGGGCCGGGACAGGAGGGCCAAGGGCAGCTCTGCGCTGGCCCTGGGAGCCCTTTGGGTCAGCCCCTGCTCTCCCCAAGCGACACCCTCGCCCAGAGCTTCTTGGCTTTCATCTGTCCTAGAAAGCCACGGGCAGGGGGGCAGTCCTTTATCTCTTCGCAGCAAGGCCACTCCTCTGTCCGACGAGCCCCTTGTTCAGCGTCAGAGGAAAGCAGCCTTTGCCCGTGGTTCTGCCGTGGGCTCACGCCCGCCGGCCCTGCTGTCCTGGCTCCCGTGGGACGAAGGAGTCGCTGTGCCCGGGCCCTCAGCGGGGAAATGCACTGTTGGGGCCAGGACCGGGGCACCTCAGGCCTCAAGCCCTCGAACAAGAGCGCGTGGTTGAGAGGTGCAGACTGGGCAGCCGGCGTGGGAGGAGTGGGGAGAGGAGCACCCACCGCGCTCTGCTTCTTGCTGCCCCGTGGCCAGCTCCCTGGCAGGCAATGCGAACCTGCCGGGAGGCCAGAAAGGCTCCGTCTCGTCCCTGCCGGGCAGCGCAGCTCCCATCACAGAGCCCTCCCGCCCCAGTGCTGGCTGCTGCTCTGTCTGCCGCTCCCTGGTCTGCACCCCTTCACAGCTACTGCCCTGCCACCGGCCTTGGCTGCGCCTGCCACGGAGCTTCGTCCCTGCCCCGATGGCGGCCGTGACCCCGAGGTGCCCGCTTGGGAGAAGAAGGGAACCCCCTCCAGCCAGGGAAACTGAGGCATGCGTGCGTGTCACAGCAGTCGTGCTGAGATTGCCCACGCACGCATCCTCACAACAGGCATCCTGGCTCAGCCTGCGGCCGTCTCCCGAGCACCCCTGCGGAGATCCAGGTTTCTTCCTTAATCTTCACTGCAAAGGAATAACACGCCACTTAAGCCTTTTAGTATTCCAGTGGTATAGCAACAAATATCACTTAGAGGCTTATTTTATAATAGTTTTAAAGGTTTTGCTTTTGCTCTCTTTCCATAACGCCGTGAAAAGCAAGCAAAGAGACTTGGCGCCGCGGTCACGGGCTCCGATGAGTCCGAGCCTCGGCTCTGTCCGAGACGACCAGCCGCTCGGGCCTCCGCTTTGGCGGACGAGCACCACCGAGGGCAAGGGGGCCGGCGGGGAGGGTCCAGCCCCCGGGTCACACCGGGCACCTCCGCCCACGCCAGCCCAGCCGGGTCTCGGAGACGCTACCACCTGGCGAGGTCGTGTGTCCCCGTGCTTAACCCCCTCCTCGCGAGAGCTCCTCCCGACATCCAGTGACATCTCTCCGGCTGCTGCTCCAGCCCATTCCTCCTTGTCCTGTCCCCCGTGGACACAGAGAATAGCCTTCCTCCGTCCTCTTTATAGCATCTCTTCATGTAATTTAAGACTGCCATCAAGCTCTCCCTCAGTCTTCTCTTCTCCAAACTAAATGATCCCAGTTCATCCAACCTTTCCTGGTAAGTGATGTTTTCTAGACCCCGAAGCATTTTGTTGTTTGCTGCTGGGCTCTTTCCAATTTGTCTGCATCTCCCTTGAAGCGCGTGCCCACAACTGGCCGTGGTGCCGCGAGGGGGAAGAGCCACGTCCCGGGCCCTGCGTGCGGCGCGCTCGCCCCGCTCCCCCCAGCCTGCGTCTCCTTCCCGCCGGCGGGCCAGCCAGGCGCCCCCATTTCGCAGGTCTGCTCTGCCCGGTTCCCTCCCGAGTGCGGCGCTCTGCACTTGCCCCATTGGATTTCAGCCCATTCACTTCAGGCTTTTTCCCCATTTGCCAAGGTCGCCGCGAATCCTCCTGCTGTCCCTCCGCGCGGCGCACGCTGCAGGTCCCGGGGGCGCGCTCAGCTCCAGCCCCGAGGAGACTGAACACAACCAGCCCCGGGACAGCCCGGGGGTTCGAGCCCCTCTTGAGACCTCGTCCCAGCTTCACAGGTCACAGCTGGTCGGGTGGGAAGGGACCCGAGAGATCCTCACGTCCGACCCCTGCCCTGGCAGGAAGGAGCGCTGGGGTCAAACGACCCTGGCCGGGTGTCCATCCGGCCCGACGCCGAGCCTCGGGGGGCGGCTCGCGGCGCACGGCTGACCAGCCAGCGATGTGCACGGCTTCGTCTAGTCCGCGTTTCCTTAGCTTCCTGACGCGGATGCTCCCGCAGCTCGGTTAACCAGCCAGCTTCTCGCAGCATCGTCTCTGCGTCTCTTGCTCGTGCGAACGCGGTGGCGAGGGCAGCGTGGGAAGCCTTGCTAAGGTCCTGGTTTTTCACGCGTACGGCTCCCCTCCACCCCGAAGCTCTGCCAGGTGTGGTTAAGCACGACTTGCTCTTGACAACCCCTCCGCGACCGTCACCGGTCACCTCTTCCCCCCGTGAGGGGTGCTCGCGGGTGCCTGGGGGGTGGCACGCGCGGTATCTTTCCGCAGACGGAAGGACGACGGGCCCTGGGCGGTCGGGTTGCAGGAGGAGGACGAGGAGCAGCGAATGCGCAGGCGGGAGGTGGACACGGTGCTGGGAGAAGGGCGTGGGGCTGGAGCACGTCCGTGCTCGGCGGGGCCTGCCCAAAGGGTGCGACGGGGCTCGGAGAACGGGCCCCCCTGGGCCCTGCCCGGCTCCCGCGGCAGCATCGCTCCCGGCAGGAGGGCCCCGGCCCTGCGGCCGCTGCGCAGGCAGCCCGCGCTATAAATACACACTTAATGGCTCGCCTGCGAACTTTGCTTTCCTCCCCGAAGCGGGGAGGTTCCTGCCTGCTACAGCAGCAGACTGTAAACCTTAATGCAGCCTGCAGTGGTTTTTATGTCTGATCTGCTTGGCCTCTGGTTTCCAGGCGTGCTCCAAAAGGCTAAGAGCATTATTTCTATACGGCTTTCTACCTGGCAGGAGCCGCTGCCCCCAGCTCGCTGTTTAGCATAACACACTGCTGGTTTGACGCGGTGCCGCTGGATGGATGGGTCCAGGCAGACGGGCAGCGGCGGGGAGCCTCCTTGCTGATTCACGGCTCTCCCCCACCCTCCGCCTGCGCCGAACTTCAGCCTCTGCAAACAGCCGGAGCCCATTTCTGTTCTCCTGCCAGCGCCTGCTAATGGCACGGGTGGTCCCAGGCCGCCGCGGGAAGGGCCCCGCTTATCACACCCGGCCCTACGCCCGGCGCAGCTCCCGGCTCGCACGCACGCACGCCAGCACACACGCACGCCCCAGCCAGGGGTAGGTTTATTTAAAGCGAGGCGCAGCGGCTTTGTTGTTAAGAAATGATTCTAGATCCGAGTGCGGCGGCTGAGGAATGCAGTCCCGACTCGCAGGCACGTTTCCCGTATGCTAATTTCAAACAAACTTTCCGAACGCGCCTTGGTGGATCTAACGCAGGAACAGAGTCTTAACGACTGGAGTTTCTTGCTGGCTGATAAAATATGGATAAAGGAACCATCACTTTATAACAGCAGGAAGAAAAATAATTGCCGGGGCTGGCTCTCATTTGAATATTGTTTAAAATCCGTGTAGCGTGGAGGTGGCTGGTGCAGTTGTGGGCTCCCCGAGCGAGTAGCTGCGTTATACAAGGCTTTGCAATCAGAGCCGCCAGGCTGCGGGGCACCGAGGCCCGGGGGCTAGTTGCCCCCGCCGAAGCCGGGAACGACTGACGGGCGTCGGGGGCGAGGAGGGCTGCTCCCTCCTCCTCCTCCTCCTGCGCAGAGCGGGGTGGGCCTGGGGCCCGGGCCAAAAGCCGTTTGCACCCTGCGAGGGGAGCGGCGGGGCAGGTCTGCAGCAGCCCAGGGAAGCGCCTCGAGCCGTGGGGACGCCAAGGAGCCGGTGGGCGCGTACCTCGGCTCCCCCCGGCCGTCTGGCTCCACCGAGGGGCTGAACCTTGGCAGGATTCGTTGCGTTTCAAAAAAAAATAACACGGGGAAAAAAAAAGGCAGGAAAACGCGCTGCGGCGGGTGGTGCTGCAGCGGCTCGCAAGGACGGTAAAGTGACACAGAGTAATTGAATTCTGAACAAGCCAGAGCAATGCAAATATCTGACAAATTGATTTAATTGCATTCACGTACAATAAAGCCGAGATCTAAAAGGTCAGCTAGAAAATGGAAAGGGTCCCTGGAGTGCTAACAGGGAGAAGCTGACTTTAATACACATTCATCACATTTTATCATCTAATTAGTTCACACAATGCCAGGCTGATAGACAGAGGCCTAAACAGAAGTATTGATTGATTATTAGCCACGTATCTATCACATTACCTTCAGCCCCATGTCGGCCTGTTCTGGCAAGTGCCACGCAGTGGATCAGCAGACCAGGGCTGGGTTGATGAATTGTTTTTCTATAGCAGAACGCAGCTCGGGAAGTATTTCACACGGGCGCCGAATGATAAAGATCCCGCTGCAATCTCGGCATTCGGGACCTCGCCGCCGGCCTCCTGCCCGGCTCTGCCGGCCCCGCGTGGAGGACTGGGGCCGAGCCACGCGCCCGGGGAGACGTGACCGCCTGGGCCGGTCTGGGGAAGTCCACGCCGAACCGCTGGCAGAACAACTGTATCGCCATGGAAACCGGAGCCCGCGTCTCTGCTTTCTCCAGATGTGACTTTGTCCCCGTGAACCGCGTTCCCCGCCGGGCGCTGGAGGGCACGGGCCGCGCAGGCGCCTGGATCGCATCGGCACCGCTATCTGATGGGCTCCTGGTTCGCTCTCCCTTCCCCGGCGCGCCGTCGGGGAATGCAGCACCCCTCGCCACCCTGCCGCCTTCCCGGGCCCCGGCGTGCGGGCGCTCGCGGCCAGGTGAGTGCTGGCGGCTGCGAGGGACGGGCAGACCGAACCCCCTGCCCCACAGGGCAGCCGATGGGCAACGGGCACGGGGCAAAGACCCGGCCCCTCGGCCATGGGACGACCCCCACCGCGCAGCAGGGTGGCATGACGGCCTGGTTTGCCTCAGCGCACTCGGGATGCAATACTTTGTCTTAGACCAACGAAATGAAACGGCTGGTTTGCCTCGGCGCGCGCTGAAGAGGCCCTTCGCGCCGGGAAGGGAAGTGGGCAGCATTTGCAGAGCCCTCCTCGCTGCCCGTGTGCACCACTCCTCGCTTGCAGGTGGGGAAACACGGCAAAATCGCCTTCTCCAGCCAAGCCTGATGGCAGAGGCTCCAGGCGGGCAGTGCTTGGCCTGGGCACCGCCCAGTGCCTGCATCTCATTGCAATACGGAGCACGAACGCTGCCCCATCGCTGCTAACGAGGCATCAGGTGGGGCCCGCGAAGCCTCCCCAGGCTGTGCAGACCACTGCCCGCAGGCAGGCCCACGGATGGCGGGGGGCTGTCCATGGGGATGTGGCCTTAGAGGTGGCTCACCATGCCGTGTGCTTGCATCCCTCGTGGGACCAGCGTCGCCACGTGGCTCGCTGCCGGGGCTGGCCGGTGCGAGCTGGGAAGGAACGAGTCCGGTCCCCATGCAGACCACAGGGACCCGGGTGGGACGTGGGTCTTGCGGCAGTGGCGGCTGCAGGGGACCCTTGCCCCTTGGACAGGGCCGTGCCGGTGCGGCGTGGTGGCAGGCCACAGTCCTTCCCCAGCACACGGCTCGCTGCTGGGAGGTGCGACGTCTGAGGCACCTTCCCTGCCTATTGCCCGGCTCCCCTCAGAGCGCCCCAGCGCACGGCGTGGACACGTGGCGAGACAGTGGCGTGAACACTGCCGTGCAAACCGTTTGCACCCTCCAGTCTCCCCGCCATCCATTCCAGCGAGCTGCATCCCACAGCTCCCCAGGCCGGGCCGGAGCCGCTGCAGGGGCTGCCCCGTGCCGTGCCGGGATCGGCGGTCATGCTGGACCAGCCCAGCCCAGCCACGCACTGCTGCTCTGAGACGCAGGCCGGTGGGACCGTTCCCTCCTAGGCAGAGGCTTGGGCAACCTCCACGTTCGCTTCAACCTGGCTTCACCTGTGATCTCCGCTTGCTCGGCACGCTCAGCGTGCTCTGCGTGGCTCGGTGCAGCTACCCGCGCCGGCGTTCGTCTCTGCATTGACCCACGGCTGCAGGGCTCTTGGGCCACTCTCCCAGGATGGCCGGCAGCGCCCAGCCCCAGACAGAGAGCCCTGGACCCCCCGGCTGCTGCTAACCAGGCCTCGCCCGGTGACGCTGGCCACGAGCGGCGGTCATTGGCAGCGCATGGGCTGGTGCCCAGGGCCTGCGAGCATCGTCCTGAATGACCAGCCACGTTTGCTCTTGCCTTGGAAAGTCTCCACATCTCTTTAGTATTGATTGGTGAGATGGCAAATGTTATGAACTGTGATTTCATTAAGCAAGAGCGGTGGCTGCTCCCCACGATCCGGCTGCTGCGCGCAGCCTGCTCTCCCGGCCGCGGAGCCGGCTCGGGGGACATTGATCTTTCATCAAAGAGGCTGAATTGAGAGAGGGCAGGGAGCGAAGCGAGGGCCCGCAGCCACGGGCCATGCTAATAACACGCAGCGGGGGGCTCCTAAAGCTGTGGGGAGAGACTAATTAATGACATCTGGCTTCACGCAGTTTCACTGAGTTTGCCACACTTCGCCTTGGATTTTTAATCAGCCTAAAGCAGTTCACGTGTCTGCGGCAGGGAGAGAAAATCCCTTTAAAAGGGGGACGAGAGGAGCATTTTTAAAACGTGGTTTAATGAGCAAAAGCAAAACAACGTTTTAAAACAACTGCCATAAGGTTACGTACGATTCTCTTGGCATACAGTTACATTTGCATTTATTTGCATTATTTCTGTGTCAAGACCATATGGAACGGGAACCCATGGGGGGGGCGGGGGGGACTGCTTTTCTTTTTCTCCAGGGTTTGTTCATTCTTATTCCAGATTATCTAATTATTCGGGTTTTAAATAACTAGGGTTTGAGCGTGGATGTCTCACTGTTGCCTAGTTTGGGAGAATTAAACAGTTTCTGGTGAGACTGGCACGTTCCGCAGCTGCCAAAATAACAGCAGACTAAGGAAAAAGCCCTCCTGAATTTGCTATATTAAATAAAATGAATGCAACTTGTAAATGGGATGAGTGAGTTTAGCTGAACGGAGTACACGCAGCTCACCGTTAATTAGTCTGCTAAATGGGTGCTTAGGAAACGGCACTGGACCCTCCCCACAGCACCGTGGACCGGGCACGCGTGCAAAGGGCACCTGGCATGTCGCAGGTGGCACAGCAGCCGACCTCGCTGCCCTGCAGCAGGAGCACACGCCGGACGGGCAGCGCTGCCACCGCCCCATGCACCGCGGCGTGCACGTCTGCGCGCGAGGCCCGGGCACAGCAACCCCTGGCAGACACTCCCCGGGAACGTCTGCTCCGGCCTCCTCCTCCGCGTGCCCGCGCCCGCTCATCTCCGCTGTGAACGCTACGGCAAGGGCAGGCAGCCGCTGGGCTGGACCCACCACAGCGGAGACCACGACCTGGCAAGGTGTTGCCACGTTTCCTACTTTAGCCAGGCTATAATTACCTGTCTGCCCTGGCCACCGCCGCTAATGTATTCTGAACAAAGCTAGAAAGAAAAGGATAATCAGGTTATCCCAAATGACAGCAACAACATCTGTATTTTCTGGTACACTGGGCACATTTGATGTACAGAGTATTGTAATGAGGCCGGAGAACATGTCAGCTGCATCGCTTCTGTCCCCTCCTCACAGGAGCAATGGGGAACTCTCCAAAAAGAATATTAATTGCTATATGATGCAGAAAGCGGCACAAGCCTGTCCCGACCGCTGCTGTTTGCATCTCCCCTTAGCTGGCAGCTCAGAGGACTTCGGGGTGCATTGCCCACTGCAGGCTCCCAGTGTGGCGGGCCAGTAGGGGGCGCTCCTGTTTTGAGCCGCCCACCTCCCTGCGCCCGACCACCTTCCAGGCTCCGAGTGCCTCCCTTGGGGTGCCTCCGGCCGGCCGACCCCTTCCCTGGAGCCCAC
>JAGPOW010002202.1:11469332-11480168 GCA_030014935.1 Caiman crocodilus
AGCAGCCCGATCCAATCGGAACTGCTTAACCTGGTCACAAGCTGACCCCTTTCCCAAGCATCCCTTGGTCACCTCCCCTGAGCGCAGGCCCCTAGGCTGAGTCGTTTTTCTCCCAGGTGATGCATCTCCTTCCGGGCCTCTGTCATGTGACCCGGGTAGAAATCCCTGCCCTGAGGGATTCACCAGCAGCCCCTCAGGCTGGCACAGGGAGAGGTTTGTGGAGAGGGGCTCCCATGGTGGCTTTTCTGCCACACCCAGCACTTGCTATGACATACTGGTTTCACTGGGCAGGACCCGTCTGCCCTGGTCGTTCAGGACTGTCACAGTTTTGGGGACATCCCCATCCAGCCGGCGCTGGCCCCATCAGGCCGCGGCAGGAGCTGGGCCCAAACCACTGCGGGCACAGCTTTGCTCCTGCTGTTTCCTTGCTGGGCATCGAGTTGGCCGCCAGCATCCTGCAAAGGGCCCAGGAGCGGTTCTCCCTTCTCCCTGTCAGCTATGTGTGAGGACGTTTCCAACCGGCCCACCTACACATGCCCCATCCCGAGTCGAGGGTCCAAGCTGTGGTGGGGCCTGGCCTGCAGCCCCTTGTACATCCCTCCCTGGGACACAGCACCGAATAGCGGCTAAACATGTTAGACATCCTGCCTCTCGGCTCCCTGCGGGACGGGTGCCCAGCGCGTCACAGCCCCAGCAGCCAGGATCCCGTGACCCGGCACGAGCCCGGCTCCCACCTCCCACCCTTGTCCCCCGCCGGGGTTAAAGCCAGAGCTCCTGGCCCCGCGGGGCTGCGCAGAGAGCAGGGCCCCTGGCAGGAGCGGCGTTATCTTCATCCTGCGAGGGCATGAAGAATTGCCCGCGCCGTATCTCCCTGCTCGTGACGGACTTCGGAGCCATCCGGCAACTGGCCTGTCGGTGTCACACTTCATTAATACATCAAGTAAAGGGATGGCCCCTCTCACCGGGGAAGCGCCGTGCAGACCTTTCTCAGCCGCTCGCTGTCTATCTTGTGTAAGCCAAAGAATTATACCTTGCTGCAAGGTTGCAACAGACCCCCCTTCACCTGGGCATGTCTCACCAGACAACTGAGACCGGACTTTTTCGGTGCCAGCTCATGTGAACACATACCCCGGGAGATGGACCGGGGGCCTGGCTCTGCTAACGACACCCTAATTTGCCAGGCCTCATTTGCACCGTGCGCTGGGCGGCTTGGATGAAGGAAGGCGTTACGGCAGATGCGGCTGGCCCTCGTGTAATAAATTGCGAGACGAACCCCATGCATATGCCACTTTAATGTGTAAGGTGGAGATAGAGGCCGGGAGGAGCTGAAGCAGAAAGTCTACTGTAAATGGAAACCTGGCACTGAATATAAATGGCAAAGGTTGCTGTCTGCCAATAACAGTAAATCAGACGCCGGCACCGCGGGCCGATAAGGCTGCCGGATGAATTGCGTTGCAGCCCCGTGCTGCGCGGGGGCTCAGGGCTGCGCCGGCAGGGGCAGAGGCTCGTTCCCCTCCAGCGTGTTCTTCTCATGCTAACGAGGCCCCGGTGCTGACCGTGCACGGGGCCTGCAGCGCGGTGTGGGGGCTGCCGACCCCACCGTACCGGGGCTCGGGCTCCCCGCAGCTCCGCTCTCCTCTGTGGTGCAGGGTTACTTGGTGTATTAATGAAGCGTGACACCGACAGGCCGGGTGCCGGATGGCTCCGAAGTCCGTCACGAGCAGGGAGATACAGCGCGGGCAATTCTTCATGCCCTCGCGGGATGAAGATAACACCACTCCTGCCAAGGGCCCTGCTCTCTGCGCAGCCCCGCGGGGCCAGGAGCTCTGGCTTTAACCCCGGCGGGGGACAAGGGTGGGAGGTGGGAGCCGGGCTCGTGCCCGGTCACGGGGTCCTGGCTGCGGGGCCGTGACGTGCTGGGCACCCGTCCCGCAGGGAGCCGAGAGGCAGGATGTCTAACATGCTGTATTCCCACGCTGGCCCCATTTCTAGTCTGCGTTCACCAGGGCCACGGCCCTGCCCCGGTCCCGTTCTGCCTTTTGCAGCGAGGGAACAGGGCCCCTCTGCCCAGCCCCGCGTCGGCACGCACAGACCGTGACCGGGTCCCGGGGACAAACCGCGCAGGCTGCTTTCCCTCACCTCTCACCGAACAGCGTGAGCATCCCAGCTCTGGGTCTTTCCCACCGCTCTTTTCTGCGCCCTTTCTGGCTTTCCGACGTCCCGCTGGAAGTGCAGACACCAGCCCTGGGCTTGCCGGCCGCGACGCAAACAGTCCCCGTGCCGCCCATCCCGACGGCCTTCTTCAGACCCCTGCACAACGCCGGGCTCTCCCCAGGTGCCTTCCCAGGGAACAGCTGTGCCAGATGTTTCAGGGCCATTGCAGGACAAATCCCAGCTTGGCCCTGGAGCTGGGAAGCTGGGGCGCTGGGCTGGCCCCTGTGACCGGTCCCTGGATAGCAAGCCGCCCATCTCCTGGGCTGCCGCCGCGGGTAGCCGGCGCGCTCGTGCGGGCGGCTGAGGCAGCTCGGTGCAGCGCAGCCCGGGGTGGGCCCAGACGGTCCGGGCAGGCGCGGCGCGAGCATGCACGTCTCCATTGCCCGAGGCCAGCAGGCCTGGGGTGCTGGTTTCCCCTGCTTCTGGCACGGCAGGTTCCCGAGAGACTCCGTGGAGCCCAGACACCTTCACTTCCAATATTGCAAATAAGGACTCAAGAAGCGCAGGTCCAGACACATCCATCTCTCGCCGCGTGGGCAGGGTGGCCGTAAGCTGTCACCGATGGCAGAGCGGCGCATTCGTCAGTGGTTCGTTTTCCGGGCTGGAAGAAAATGACAGGTGCGTCACGTGTGCTGTCGCGATGGGCCCAGAGACAGTCACCGAAGGGCGTGCGACTGTGCCCGGATCTGGCACCGTGCAAGGCTCTTTGGCACGCACACCCGCGGTGTCGTCGTCTTTCCTCCCAGCTCCCAAAGCAGGTGCTGGGGTTGATGGGCCTGTTGTCTGCTTGTCTATCCCAACTCTACCACGGGCACCCCCCGACTTGCACGGCTGTACTCCAGGCGTTCGCCGGAGCGAAGGGGGCTCCGGCCCATGGGTGATGCCTTGGCATTAATAGCGGTGCAAGCCGATGGCAATCCTCGGGGGCTGAGAGCCAGCAGCTCACACGCTGCCCGGTGCTTTGTGCGCCCCAGCCCCAGCCTCTGGCAGGCGGTACCGGGTGCAGGACTGATGAGAGCCTGCTCGGGCTCTGTCTGGAGAGGATGGCTCGCTGGCCCAGCCGTCGGGAGCAGGGTGTCGGGGGACTCATCCCTCGTCCCCGTCTACCGCGCTTCAGCTGGGGGACAGCAAAGGGCCGAGCCAGCCGGACCCCCTGGACGAGGGGTCTGCAAAGCCGGGCTGCAGGCACCTGCCTCCCCGGGGGAGATGAGCCGTCAGCAAAGCGGCGTGGAAAGGCGGCTGTCTGCTTCTGGAGGATCCATTCCCACGCTTATCACCATGCTAATACTCTCTGCGAGGCAATATGATTTTCTTCTGTGTAAACAGCAATAACTTCAGAATTACTCGGGAAAGACAGAGACCTCAAGAGATGCTTAAATTACTGGCTCCCTCATTAATCAAACGCGAATGCAAGACCAGCAAGGCTGCAGTTGCTGAGCTGGGAAATGCTCGCATTCATTTGCTGGGACCTCACGCGTGCCAGGACCCACGTTGTCCCCGAGCCGGGTGCTGACCCCACGGCGGTGGGTCCTCTCCGCGGCACGGACGAGGGCCCGGCTCAGCCCAGGTGCGCACTGCCTGCAGCCCTGCAGCCCGAGCCAGGGCTGGGCCCGGGCCCGCGCGGCCGTGGGGGGAGCTCAGCCCGGCTCGAAGGAGGCCAGGCCGCGCGGCGGCCTCTCCGCACCGACAAGGGGAGCGAGAGCCAGCAGAGATGTGGCAAGGAGGTACCTTCCATCCTCCAGGGTTGTCATGCCAACCAGGAGGAGAGCGGCGCTGATTGCATTCACCGCAGCACCATCTTGACACATAACCCAAGCTGCCGGCAAGGGGGGAACGGGAGAGATGCAAGGGGGAGAGAGGGGTCAGCCTCCCCCGTGGCCCTCCGTGCTCCCGACCGTGCGGGAAGGCTGGGCTGGGAGCCGGCCGGGACCCGCTCATGGACCCGCGGGGTGGGCGAGCCGCATCGGGGCATCCAGGTCTCAGACCGGCCTGGCAGAGGCGGGAGGCCCGGAGCGTGCAGGACTGGCGCGGACGCCTTACCCGACGGGGTGGGCAGTGCGGGATGTGCCCGGCCTGTGTCTCCTGGGAGCTGTCAGCACGGAGGGTCGAGGCTCTGGGCCAGGAGCTGTCCTGCACCGGCGCCACCAGCACTGCCCACACCGGTCCTGGGCCCTGCTGCCCACCTCTCCTCCACCCGACCGCCACTCGGACACCTTCTCCTCCAGCCCCCTCGCCCGCCCTGCCCCTTCTCCCGTCTCTCCCAAGCCCCGTTGCAACAAGGGCTGTTCAACACCGTGCCCTTGCCGCGCCTTGCGCTGGCGGCACAGAAATGACAGACAACCCCAATGACAACGTATGCCGCCGGACCAATGCCCCCCACCAGCCGGCCTGTCGCGTGCAAGCTAAAGCAGGACGGGGGAGGCGCACACGTGCCACCCCGCCTCGCCCCAGCTCTCTCGGGCGCTCAGGACCACAGGGTCTAGCCAGATTTTGCAGGCGTTGGATGGGGACTGTCACAAATCAGCATCCTGGGCTGCCTTTCCATAGACGCAGGACTGCTAATTTTCATGGATCCCCTGTGTTTCATGCCCTCGGTGTCCTGTCATGCACTGATAGCTCTAGTCCACGAGCTGCACTGCAATATGCTTATGAGTAATAGCGTCTTATTGGAGTGTAAAGATCTTCCTATTTCACTGATTTATCCTGCATTTAAACTGTTTCAAAATTCACTTACTTGAAGAAGTACTGGAAGCAAAATGCTCTCTGTAAATAGCCCGGCTTCTTCTAAACTGATATCTCTGAAAGGAAAGATGGAATAACTTGCGCTATCTATTTTCTCTCCAAGGCAGCATCGCTGCGTTATTTTGACTGGTTTCCATAACGAGGGCTGTAGTTGATTCTTCTCTGCGAGAGAGGCGGCGGGGCTGGCAAGGACTGTTTGACCTTTCCGTTTGAGGCCTGAGAAACTCGGCTACGGATTAGTCTGAAGTTTGCTCGAGTAGCTAGTTAGGAGGCCTCTTCTTTTCCAGTTCACTGCCTGGTGGATTTCTGAACCACAAAATGCCAGAAATCAAATCCCAGCCCCCTTTCATTTGCAACGGGCTTTTATTCCCCCCCCAATATTTCCGATGCTCTTTCAAGTGGACGAGCTGTCAGTCGGCGCGGCGCAGGGGAGCGGCAGAGCCCGGCCGGGCTGGCGCGGTGCTCGCTGCGACGGAAACGCGCCAGCGTGGGAAGGGCGATGGCACGGATCCTGCGCGGGGCACGGTGCAGACACGCCGCTGCCGCCTGCCACAGCCCGGGGGAGTCTCGGTCGGGGGCGCCTGAGGGACACGAGGCAAGCGACGCCTCCCCGGCCGTGATCTGACAGCTGTAGCCGTAAGCCAGGCCGCCTTTCCCCTCCAGCCCTGGCTCGCGCCAGGCAGCGGTGACCAGAAGCCGCTGCCCGGGATCTGACGGCTCCGGGGGCGGATTAGCGACAGTTGCAGTGAGGACGGCGCCGAGCGGGACCAGATGGGCACGGCGCGGCGAGGCTCCAGCACGGGGCTGAGCACAGAGCCCGGCGCGTGCTAGGAGCGCATGGCCTGCGTGCAAAGCCCGCTCCCCCGGCACCGGCTCTGTTCTCCGGAGGGAAGGGGCAGCGAGAGGCAGGATGGCATGGGTCGAGGCGGGGAGCAGAGACCCCGGGGACCCTGCTGCAGACCCCAGGGCATTCAGCGAGGCGGGGCAGGAGGATAAACCACAGCTAGGGGTAAATCCGACAGCGGGACTCGCCACAGCTAGCCTTGCCACGGCCTCTGTCTCCCCGGGTCCCAGCTGCCTGCTGCAAAGTGATGATAACTGACTGCGTGGCACCGGAGGAGCCAGGCTGGCAGGGCTCTCCGGGGGTCGGGCAGGATCAGCCCTTCGTCTCCTCCCCTGCAATCCCTCGGGGGCCGCGGCTGCTGGACCGGGCCAGACAGCAGGGAGTGATCTCGGCCCGAGACACCAGGCATCACTGCAATGCACGCAGCAATCGCTGGGTGCTCCACGGTGCCGCCGTCCGCCTGGCAACCCTCGAGCCAAGGGCAAGGCCTGAAAACGAGCTCCAAAGAGCGGGAGGCTCCCACGTTTCTGGGGTGCGGGTGACTAGGACAGGCCGTCACTCACGACTGAGGGTCCCCGTCAGGTCGGGCTTGTCGCCCGCGGGACCGGGCTCGCTGCCCCCCACGCTGCATCGGCATCCTGGGCATCCCACAGTGGTCGGAGGGGCCGGCAGCGCGGAGGGGCCTGGCCGGGCGGAGAGAAGCCGGGGGGATTGGGCTTTGGGAAGCGGAGGAGTCCGTGCTGGCCAGGGGCTGGAGGAAGGCAAGGGGGAGCCCTCCTGAGCGCGGGCCACAAGGCACTCTGGTTGTACCTGGGGCCCAAGGCTCAGGACCAGGCTCCAACTAAAGGGGGAAGTTTAACTGTTTGATGAGTGATGAAGATACGTCCTTGTGCTGTTCAGGTGCTCTGAGAAGCACCCCTGGCCTCCCTGGCGCCCGGGCAGAGCTCCCCCTTCCCGCGGCCAGGGCGTCCAAGCCGTCTCCCGCTCGCCCGTGGGCAACTGCGCCAGTGCCTCTGTCCCTGCCGGGCTCGTCCCACGTGCACGCTCTTTGGGGCATCACGCAGACGGACTCAGTGAACCTGGCTGCTCACGCCGTGGCCCCGGGGGTTTGCTCCAGGCAGGGGAGCGGAGATCTCGGCTGGGGCAGGCAGTGGAGCTGGCCAGGGCTGTGCCAGGGAGTTGCTTCCCCTGGCATGGGGGCTCTGCCGGACCTGAGCCCCCCACTCTGCTTGTGAAAGAGCAGAGGCTAAACCCAACACCCGGGTACAATGCTGCAGCATTCCCATTGCTCTGCGATGCAGCAGGGAGAGCCCCGAGCCGTGGGCCTCGGGGGTCGCTCACCAAGGCTCCTCCGTGAGCTGAGGCTGCAAAAACAGTGTTGGTTCAGCAGTGCAGAGGCCTCCAGGGAAAAGCAGGCAGCTCGATACCCAGGGGAGCACTGATATGGGCCCAGGTGAAAGCCAGCTCCTGCATGCACCAGCTGGAGCGCGGGCTCGGGGCAGGAGGACAAGTGCCCATGACAGACTCAGCTGAGCGCGCAGAGCAGGTGATATGCTCACGGGCAGAGTTGTACCACTGGTTCCCAAGCACTTTTTTCTGCACACAAGCAAATGCTTAGTTTTGGGGAGAGAAGCTGTGCTGCTAGGTTTTTGGCACAAATTTTTGTGCAAAGGCAGCTTGAACTGACAGAGAGAGCAAGAGCAAGAGCTCTCCTCTTTATGACAGATGCACTAGAGCAACTTCTCAAGACACTTACTGCACAGAGATTGGGTAGGATTTGGGGGTAAAATCTTCCCTGCTTGCCAGCTCCCGGCACGCTGTTTCTCTGCGTGCCGTTTGACCACCTCTGCTCCAGGCCTGCGCGTTCGCGTGAGTGGTACCAAATACACAGGAGGCACTCCTGGCCCTCTTCTCCGGATGCTCTTCCATGAAGGACTTGCCTTGCATGGCCCCAGATATCGGCAGAGGGGTGACCCAGGGGATGATGCTGGAGCAAGGCTGCTAACACGAGAGCAGCCTCAGGTCCCAGAGGGAGGACGTGGCTCTAAAAAGAAAACAAGCTTTGTGGCTCCACTGCCCACACGCTGCCAGGGGCTGTGATGGTCTTGCCCTGCTAGGCACGCTCATCCTTGCTTGCTCTCTCTGGGGCTTCTCGTGCCCTCTGCGGATGCGGCGGGTCTTGGCTTCCACCAGAGACAGGACAGGCTGGGGCTCCTGTGCGACCAGGACTAAGGAGGATCTCTTGAGTGCATTAACACCCTTTGCAGCAGCAGGACGATGGCTAACGCAGCCGCCTGCGGCAGGGTTGGTGCCGTGTCTTGTGCGGTGTCGGGGTTCACGACTTCCTCTTGCTTAGAGGCCACGCGATGGGTTTGTCTGGGAGCGTTTGGACCCTGCCCTGGCAGGGGTTGACGCTGCAGGTCCCCGCCAGCCCCACGGCTCTGACACTGATGCTAAGGCGCTCGCACCCCACTCCTGCGTTTCAGAGGCAAGCACGTCCGCCCTGGGCAGGCTCTTTCCTAGGAGGAAGGAGGCCGGCCCGGAGCTGACGGCAGGCTCCCTGCACAGTCCCTGACTCGCTGGAGGCTGTCAGCTGAGCGAGGCAGAGGCGCATCAGCAAATATCCTGAGGGCTCCAAACAGCCGGGAGGCTGGGAGGTGTTCCCTGTCGAGGGAGAGGGGGCGGATTTCCACCTCCTTGCCATGGAAACACAGGAATCAGGATCCCCAGTCGGGGCCCACTGCAGCAAACAGCTCACGGTTGCCCCCCGAGCGCGCCTCGAAAGTGAACCCTGGCCGGGCCCAAGCAGCCCGCGCGCTCACAGCGCCGGGCGCAGCGTCTGGGGGTCTCCGTGAGGCGGTGCAAGGGCACTGCTGCTCTGGGGCGTGTTTCAGAGTCATGCCAGGCCTGGAGGGCTCATCCTGAACCCCCTCAGGGGACCTTGGGGCCCCAGGTGCCATTGCAGACCCCCACCCAGGGCGACCGTGGCCGTTACGTTTCTCCCAGGTGTTAGGTGGCGTCTCCGTGGGTTATCTGCTTTCTAATGGCCTGGCATTTGCCATCTTGATGTCTCCCTCAAGCAGCGAGGGTGAAACAAGGATCAGTCCTTGCTGCCCGGAGGTCTTCCCCTGCTCTAGGTTGCAAATAAATCACGAAAAAAATGAGGAGAGGATGCTTGCAGAGGATGGTCCCCTAACCTCCATCCAATGCGATGACAGCCGAGCCCTGCGTTACAGCAGCCTGGGGCTGGCCAGGTCATCGGGGGTCCCGGCCTTCAGGCTCCGATCACCACGGCTCTGCTCTTCATCTCCTGCGGCCGGACTAGGGGTGTTTGCAGACATCCGATCTGAGGACGGAGGACCCAGCGCACCACGTGGCCCAGCTGTCCCACCTTGCTAAAATCTTGCATCACGCAGCGCATGAGTAGCCTTGCTCCAGCTCCGGTGCCTTTGTCCGCTTCGTCCCAGGCCCTCCGGGGTCAGATCTCCTCCCCGCGGGCCATCCGCAGGCCACGGTGGGAGCAGAGGGCTCCTTCAGTCTGCCGCATTGGAGAGCCCCTTCCACAAACCATGCAAGCTCCCCTAATGAGAAGCCTTCTGCTCGTGCGCAGCCTAAATGACTTCACAGCCAGCTTCGACCTGCTGCTCCCGTGCCCGCCCTGCCCTCGGCTTGCACCGCTCTTGCCTCCTTGCTGCTTTCCGGCAAGAGGCACTTGTGGTGGCAGCCAGGCCCCTTTGGCAATGCTCGTCAGGTCTCCTCTGCAGGGAGCAGGACTCCCACCCCCGTGGACCCGTGGTGCAGATAGCTCCAGGGGAACTGGCCACCCCGGGCAGTGTCCTGCCTTGCTCACATGAGCAGGACCTGGTATCACACTGGAGCCGGAGCGGAGCAAGAGCTTGCTGTGCTGCCCGGGGAGGCCATGCCAGCGAGCTGTGGGCACCCCGGGGGAGCTGGCCTGCATTTCCATGCTCCATCGGGGCCAGAAGGACCCCACTGCCCCGATCAGGCCTCAATCCTGAGCCCAGTAAAGGGTGCCCCAAGCGCCTCCTGCCTCCAAGGGTCACTGAGGCGGAGAGTAGGATGGACTCACGAAGGTGAAACCCCGCAGAGCACCCACATCCACACAGACCCCCGGCCTGAGGGACAGAGCCAAGCGCACAGGGACGTGGGTCTAGAAGAAAGCCCCAGCAGGAGCGAGATGCGCGTTACATGTGACGTGTACCACAGCTATCCCCTCCAGGGATCCGCACACCTGCTGGGGAAGCAGTTGGTCTCGGCCAGCCTCAGAGGCAACAGACTGCGCGAGACGGGCCACTGGTCTGATGTGCCCTGGCAAAGCCCACACGGAGCTGACAGCGCCAGCTGGGCGCCCCTCACCGGATACTCCGGAGCTCGTCTCCGTGCTAATCAGCATGCTGAGGGCTGGGCAGGTGTGCCATGTAAATGCAGGCGCCCCGGCAGAGGATCTGTCACGCTGTGTCACCCTCCATCAGCTCCTGCCGCGGCCAGGCGCCAAGCACCACTCGGCACACAGACAGCGCTCCGATCTGCTCAGGCGGGCGCAACGTCGGCACATGTGGGGAGAGATAAGGAGGGGCAGAGCCTGGGCACCCAGTCGGCCCAGGGAAACCACTTGTTTCAAAGGGGTTTGCCACAGAGATGTAAAATTCCCTCTGGGCTGGCAGCTGGCCACGGGAGGGGATTTTCTTTCCTTGAACTATGATACACGCATAAATCCCATCAGTCACGTGTTCAGCACATCACGGGGAGATACGACCCTGGAGTCTGGCCAGACATGTTGGTGAACACGGGGGTTTCAGTGTCTGGTCTGACAAGAGCCAAAGGGCACCTGCCCCTGCCCTGGGGCCTTTCTTGGTTTATCTTCCCCCAGCTTCCATGTCTGGCAGGGCAGGACAGGTCACCGATGCACGCGGGGCAGCCGGGCAAAGGGGATGCCTGGGGCGGTGCACGCGTGCAGCCCCGTGCGGAGGCAGAGGCGCAGACCTGCGGGGCGCTGGCTGTCCGTCGGCAGTTAG
>JAGPOW010002202.1:11480268-11505920 GCA_030014935.1 Caiman crocodilus
GAGGCCATCGCGGCGCAGGGCGGCGCGGCCGAGCGCGACGCGCAGGAGTCCAGCACCACGGACGAGGAGCTGAGCCGCCCCGGCCCCGGCCCCGGCCCCAGCGCCACGCCGGACTACGGGGAGCGGCGCCTGCCGCAGGCGCTCATCGTGGGCGTGAAGAAGGGCGGCACGCGGGCGCTGCTGGAGGCCGTGCGGGCGCACCCGCAGGTCCGCGCCGTGGGCACCGAGCCGCACTTCTTCGACCGCCACTACGACAAGGGGCTGCACTGGTACCGGTGAGTGCAACAAGTCCCGCCCGGCCCGGCCGCGGGGCGGCTCTCCGGGCTGTGCGAGGGGGCGCGGGGATACGCGGCAGGGCGCAGCGGAGGGGAGGGAGGCTGCTGGCCCGGCCTGGCCTGGCCTGACCGGGGCCGACGCTCAGCGCCCGGCCCCCCGGGACAGCCCGGCTGTCGGGCTGGAGAAGCTGGGGGAGCCGGCGGAGAGGCCGGCCGGCCCGCTGCCTTCCAGGGAGAGGCGGACGAGGCGGCGCAGGCTCGGGCAGTGGCGAGGGGAGGCGCGCACGCCGCTCGCGGGCTGTGGGCAGGGCGGACTGCGGCGCCGGGCCGGGGCGCGGGGCGCAGCCCGCCGGGTCCCGCAGCACGTGCTCGCCCCGAGCCGTGCCCCGCGCATGAATCCCCCCGTGCCCGGCGCAGAAATGGTCCCGGCCCCACGCGCGCGTCCGGGCGGCGGCGGAGTTTCCCCGTGGCGAGCCAGGGGCCGGCGGGTGTGATTCCTGTTTGCACGATCGCTCTTGAGTCTTCCCGCGGGCTGCCCCTGCCCCTGGCCTGGGGCGGGAGGTGTCCCCGGGGGCAGGCAGCTTCCCCTGGTCCGTGTCCAGCCCCCGGGAAAGGGGGGCTGCCTGAGCAGCCTTCTCCGCAGCGTCCCGGCCCGGCTCTGTGCTCGAGTCCAAACTCCGCCAGCGGGGGCTAGGGCCGCCTCCCTAGCAATGGCACAGGCCTCAGTGTTCCCATCTGTAAAATGGGAACACCACTACTTCGTGAGGATTTCCTTTGCAGGTGTATCTTCCTACAGTTATTGGTGTTTTTTCTCTCCTGGCGTTTAGTACGTTGTGCTTGAGCTTATCTCCTGAGAATTAGCAGAAGCTGAAGTTATTACAATACACAGCTGCCTGCATATTAAATGTGGCTGTGCTGAGGGAGCCCGTTGCACCCGCGCACACGAGGCTGGCGTTTGGTTTCCCAGCGTTTAGGCCAAGCTGAGCAAATGGGTGTTCTGCCCTTCGCGGTCGCTGCACGCCTGTGGTTTGAGCGTATGTTGCTGTTGCAGAGCGGACATCTCCTGGCGCGAGAACGGGCGCTAACGCTGTGTGTTTAGAGCGGGAGTTAAGGCTGTTGCGGGGCGAAGTGCTGGGGCTGTTGGTG
The DNA here is from genome assembly GCA_030014935.1 of Caiman crocodilus. Classification (NCBI taxonomy): domain Eukaryota; kingdom Metazoa; phylum Chordata; order Crocodylia; family Alligatoridae; genus Caiman; species Caiman crocodilus. Next base: position 11,481,690 of record JAGPOW010002202.1, read on the forward strand.
GGATTGCGGCATGCCAGTGCATGCATGTTAATGCCGGGGGGGGGGCTGAAGGACCCGGGCAGCTGCACGTCTCCCTTTGCATTGCGCTTAGCCGCTTGTGCTGCAAGCTCACTTTTGCTGATGAATCTCCTGGGTTTTTTCTCTTTCCTCTAAATGCAGAGTGTGTTTTGAACGCTATTAAAAGTTGTGTTAAAGGGTAAGTGGGAAGCAATGCCTATTTTTAACCTCCCTTTTTATGAGCAGCCTGGTGATATTCCTCTCTAGTGTATATATCGTTTGCATATCTCCAGTGTCACCTCTTCCTTTTATCCGAGACATGGATACTTAACAGTAGATATTATCCTCCATGATAAACGGAATTAACTGCACGCCTTTTAATATGCTGAGACGATTGGCTCCGCAGCGATTTGCTGAGAGTTTGGCAGAGGACAGGAGGTCTTCATTTCCATCAGAGCTGGAATTAACGGGTGCCTCTTCACTCCTCCCATGCCCTTCCCCTTCACATGATATTCCCATCAGCCTCAATACAAATTGCCGTGGATTTTTAGTCAGTACTTCAGTGCCTTTCTCATCCGTGCTCAGCAGGAGGCATGTCTTGCTGCGGAGCTGATCTGGCTGATCAGCACCTGGGCTGGCCCAGCCCCTGGAAAGCCCGGGGCCACTGCAGCTCTGCTGGGGCTGGGCGAGTCGCTCGGGCCCTGGGGCACATCCCAGGCTCGTGGCCTTTGCGGGCAAGCAGGGGAGAGGCGGGACGGCCCCGGCCCTGGAGGACTCTCAGCAGGACAGCGACCTAACTTGCCTCTTCCAAGCAGAGCGGGAAGTTCACCAGCCCCGAGTGAAAGCAGCGCCCGGGAGCAGCCCGCAGCCCAGACGGGCCAGCCCCCGGGCACAGGGCGTGCAGTCCTCTGTCTGGAGGGCACCGCGTAGGAGTGGGAGCTGGTGGGAGGCCGTGCCTGTGGACGAGCCTGGCCTACCCTGCGGCACAGACCCGCTCCCAGTCAGGTCAGGAGCTCTCATGCCGCTGCCATCTTGCAGTGGTAGGAGCCAGACCTTTGGTGCTAAAGGCCCATTGCAAGGCCTGTGCATTCAGGCCCAAGCAGCACGGAGGTGCTGGGGCGGCATCTCTGCCATCCATGTAGCTGTGCTGTTTCCTGGGGGCTCACGGGGCCCGACCCTAGGCGAGCAAGGCCGGCAGCTCTGCAGTCCCTCTGCTCGTCCTTCTCTGTGACATGGTGTCGGGTATGTGGTCTGGGCACTGCCATTTGCTACAGGCTCAGCAAGCGGCTGCCGCCCAGCATTTAAGGGCAGTTGGCAGCTCAGCATCCCGCTGAGAGGCGCGGGATAGTCCACTGGCCTCAGGGCCCCCGTTTCAGGCTGTCTGCAGACTCAGGGCGACGCGAGCACTGGGATGAACATCGCGTGCGCCTGCAAGGTTAACGAGGCACCTTCAAGACTAGAAACATATTTTAAGGTTTAGAGCCTGTAGCCTCCGCTTGACAACAGATATATAGTTCGGCCAAAAATACGATGATCCTCTCAATATCAATAAGGCCTCCCTGGCTGGTAATGTTAAATCCAATATGTTCATGTTAATAACCATAGAAATCACCCTGCATCGTAGGTTTTGAAGCGATCGAGTCAGTGAATTTTCAGTGACAGACTTCAGGCTGGGTTTGCTAGAGGAGCAGCAGAAGGGGAGGAAAAGGTTGTGCTTGTAGGAATTCAAACCGGGGACATTGCGAAACGCTTCTCGCCGGCAGAGTCCTGGCCTGTTCTCGGGGAGTTCATTCAGCAAAGGCTGCAAACATGGGGTGGGTGCGAGGCAATCTAGTCTTCCTTCATTCATAACAAAGAGCTTTAATCCCTACTTGAAGTGCAAATCTCAGTGCCACCTCCTCTGTTGCCATGTCTCCATAATTAGAGCGTGTTGCTTTTACTTAGTGGCTCATCCACTCCTCGGCCGGCCGCCGTGCTTGAAGCACTTGTGTGCACAGGCTTAACTTTACGCCTGTGAGCAATCTCCGCCGGCGCACCGGAGCGCGTGACCTGGGGAGGTTACATCGGTGCTCTTTGTCCGCCGCGTCTTTACAGATGGGCGAGGTCCGCAGGGCAGGGCAGGGCAGGGTCTGCCGGCTCCGTTGCCGGCTGTCGTGCTACAAGTAGCGGAGGGCTCCGGTGCACGGCGCCTCGTCCCGAACAATAGCCAAGATCCACTGGGCGAGTGCCTGCTCCTGAGCCAAGCCCGCCGCAGCTCGTGCGGGGCTGAGAAGCCAGCTCGGCGAGCCGCGTCCCTGCGGGTCCCAAACCACGGGAGTCTGCATCTGGGGGTTGCACGGTTATCCCCTGCCCAGGCTCCCCCGACCCAGCTCGTCCCTGCCACTCCTGGCTGTGCCTTGCTTATTTATGCAGGTGTTTGGGCTCGCGTACCTGCCGGCAGTAGCCACAGGGCACGATCTCCGTGACTTCCCTTTAAGACAGGCTGGTTTCTTTGGCCTTGCCTTGCACGGGCCTCTGCTGAGATCCCAGCACAAGGGAGTCCTGATGATAGCCAAGAAATTGCACCCAGCCCATTTTTCATAAGGTGGCCACAGCCGCTGGCCGTTCCAGCGTTAGTCCCCTGGAGTTTGAATCCCAGTGGGAGCAGCTCTCTCGCACGTGTGCCCCTCCAGGCCGTTGCAGGGTAGGAAAGAAAGCTGCAGCCGCCAGGGCTGAGCTCCCACGCTGTAGAAAACCCTGGGGGTGATGGATAGATAGGGCTTTGCTTCCAACGATGCGAGCCGCTGCCGCTGCTGCTTTGTAACTACTGTACTTCTCTGCAAAAGGCCTTTACAGTGGATACTGTATCCTCAGCACTTCTGATAACTTAGGGAAGGTGTATTGATTTTCCGAGGTCCTGCTGTGAGTTGGCTTTTACTGAAATGCAATGACTCAGCTGCCTTGCCCACAGCGTGCATCCGATGCACTGGGATTGGGATTGCCCTGGGCTGTGCACGCTCTGTTTTTCCATGCACGCACACATGCATTGCACACCCATCTGTGTCACTGAGACTCTGCCCCGTGCCGGACCTGAGGGCCGAGGGAGGTGACCTCTCAGCTGCTCTGGACACTTGGGGATGGGCTCAGGTCCACACCTGAGAGCCTCTGGGGCTGACCTGGGTGTCGTTTCTTGCTGGGAGAGAGCGTCCTCCCTTGTCAGCTCAGGTCCACCTTCCCCGGTGCAAGCATATGTGCTGGGCTGCACATGCCACACGTGCATCCCGCTTAGCCGGGGTCCAGCTCCCGTTACCAAGGATGGACAGGCAGCAGGAGGCCTTCATGGGCTTCGGAGGAGGCCTGCGCTGTGCAAGCATTGGGCTGGCGCCGCCCTTGCCTGGGGGTCTGCAGCAAAAGCCCCACAGCACCTGCCCCAGCCGGCCTGGCCTGGGGGCTAGTTTGGCCCCTACCACAACTTGAGCTCTCATGTCGGGAGGACAGAGCTGTCTTGCTGCTCCTCTGCATTTCCCGGGCACCGTGGCTGTTGTCTGCGGGTGCATCTGCCCCTTGCAGGAACCAGGGCTGAGCCAGGAGCACGAGGCCCGCGCGGCTGAGGAAGGTCGGGCTGGCTCCCCGCTCCTCGCACGGGCCCGGCACCTGGCCCCTGCTGCACCCGAGAGAGGCGAGGACCAGGCGCTCCCTGTTCTCACACCAGCGATGACCCCCCGCGCGCTGCCTCCCTGCTGCCCGGCTCCCCGGTCTGTAACAAGTGCTCCCATCGGGGCCCAAACACGTGGCTCTGACTTCCAGGTAAACCAGGGCCCTTTGGGGTAGGACCACGGGGGCCCCGAGCTAGCTATCGGCGCCCACGTTGCAAAAGGATGGACGGGCCAAACAAGGCCAGGTCTGCCGCTGTTAATACCCTGCGTGGTGCCCACTGGCTGGGAGCCTGTATCCGGGCCCAAAATCCTGGGATTAAGCCTTGCCCCGTGCACTGGAGGACATGGTTTGTGCTCCGCAGCTGAGAGAGAGGCAATCCGGCGCTGCTTCACCTCCTATTATGTGCGTGCTAGCTGTAGTACGAAGCGTGCAGGCTGATGAGCCTGACCTCTATTCGGTTTTTGATTTAGCGAGGCATGTTCTGCTTTGTTAAAAGCACAGCTTAGGTAAGGGGACCAACAGCCGTACAAACAAAGTTACAGACAAAGGCTTTTGATTTTCAGAGTGAAAATTCCTGCACAAATTGGTGACACCTTGTACCGAGGGAGGCTTGAATCTTTTGCTTTTCATGGATTTCTTTTTCCTCTTGTTGTCATGGGGACTTCTTTTTCCCTGAATTATTATAGTGTGCACTTCAGCAGAAATTTTATTGCTTTTGGGGCTGGAAAGGCTCATATGGGACATTTCTCACTGCTCATGGTGTAATACACAGAGGTAATTTCTTTCAAATGATTTTTGCTTGAAGTGCTTTCAATGAATTGAGAAGGGTAAGAGTATGAATGGATGGCTGGGGTCTGAGCGCCGAGCGCAGGCGAGGAACAGCCGCTATCAAACTTTCCAGAGCACGGCATGTGGATATTGTAATTTCACCGTGGAGTATAAGTAGTCGGCAGCCCGATTCGTTCGTGTCTTCCACTTTCTTCGGAAAGTCTGCTTTGGCGTTGGAATCGGTGTCTCTGCCCCGCCACGTGCTCTTTCAGCCCCAAATGAGGCGGCTCCGGTGTGTGACGTCACCAAGGCTGTTGCAGGCTCTGGCTAGTAAAGGGTTGCAGGGTGATGCCCGTCCTACCCAGACCGACACGTGGGATTGCATGGGATGCACGTGGGACGTCTTTGCAGACTTGGGGCCTCGGTCTCTGCGTGAATGGGCACATTGAAGAGCCCGTGGAAGTGGGCCCGTGGGCTGCCCGATGCCCGGAGCGCAGCGAGCGACACGCTCTTCCCCCGGAGCACTGTGGGTTGGTCCTGGGCCCGCTCCAGCTCCAGCTCCCGGGGGCGCTTGCAGGAGCTAGCGAGGGGGTCGGCCGGCGTGAGGGGAGCCTGCAGCAGGCAGCAAGAGGGGCTGGGATTCCCCCCGGCCTGCGCGCAGCCTCACCTTCCCGTCGCCCAGCTGCTGCGAGGCCCGGGAACGCGCTAATTGCTGCGAGTGAGACTCTCCTCCCCATTGGCAGCGCCGAGGCAGAACTCTTCAGCAAAACTTGCTAATTACTGTAACTGCGATTTCTAAACCAACTGCCACTTGTGAACACACCACGCGCTGGGTGTGTTGTTCCTCTCCAGGTCGACATTCAGCAGCTTCATTTACTTATTTAGTTGGTCGCTGTTTCAAAGCTGCGAGCGAGCGCTTAATGAGCGAGCGTTTGAAGGCTGCAGAAAGGATTCATATTTATGGAAAAACACCTATTTGTATAAATACCCCATTTCCATCCCCAAAGTCTTCACGCCAATTTAGTAAACGGTGCAAGATACAGTATTTTTCTGCTGTCAGATTATACATCCCAGCATCAAGGATGGATCATAAACCTGCTCTTTATGGCTTTGACATTACAATCGCTAGTCACAGCTTATGTAAATGAAGGTATTTACCTTGACAAGCTCTCCTGTGAAGTGCACCACTTCCTTAAAGGATGCATTTTGTAGCATAAACAGGCCTAATGCCAAGGTGGGCGTACGACTCGCGGTGGCGTCGACAGTCCTGCTCAGGATGCTGCTGGCATTTGCCGCAACCCGTTGCCTGTCAGAGCCCGGTGGCGGATGGATGGAGGCAATGTCCAGGCGAGGTCAGCTGGACAGCGTTGTCCGTGCGCTCCTGGTGCAGACCTGCGCTTCCCCCACCCTGCGCAGAGATGGGCAAGGCGCTCGCCTCCCGGCCTGCCGTGTCCCTTGCACGCGGGAGTAGCTTTGCCGCGCATGCTCGGGTCCCGTCCTGTACCTGCCCAGGGAGCCAGACTGGATTCAGCATCAATCCTGCGTGCTGCAGCCATCTCATCCGCAAAGCCAAGTGGCACCACGTTACTGCGAGGAAGTCCCTGCTCCCGAGTGCTCACGGGGAACCGTTCTTTACCCGCCCAGAGAGCAGCAAAAGTCACCCAAAAATGCATTGTGCCCCTCTGCATAGTGGACACCTTGGAGGAAACGACAGACCAGATAGCCTGGGCATAGAACAGGCCTGCGCCTGTCGGGCAAGCTATTCATTATGAATTATCCCCGGCTCTCATCTCGCACAACCCCGCTGTAAAACACTCCAGCTCGAAACGCTGACTCATGAAGCTCCAATTACGGACTACAAGGCCCGGAGTCATTTCTGCTGGAGGAGATCTTTAATTGGCCATTGGCTCATCCCCATTTGGTTTCCCCCCCGCCCTGGGAGAGTACAGGCATTGATCCTGCTACCTCTTGCATGCAAAGTCAGCACTCTCATCCTTAAGCTAATTTCCTAGCTCTTTAGCTGGACTAAATTAATCCAGCATCGTCTTCAGATGCTGCCCTGCATCTCCAGCACTGACCCTCGGCAGCGCGGGAGCTCTTCCCCAGCGGGGCCACGTGTGCAAGCACGGGGTCTGTTTAAGGAAGAGGTGGGTGGCACTGCTATTTCTCTAGCTAGGAAAGGCAAAGACAAAGTAAGAGCCGGCGGGTTTAAATGCCCAGCAGCGAGAGCCCCGAAAGGTGGTGGCGTGAAAGGTCGTTGGAGGTGCTCGCCAGAAGAAACGGGTGCGGAGATGCCGGGTAGAGGTGTGACGGCAGCTGTCGGAGCAGGCCTGGCCTCAGACCCGTGGGCAGCGTTGCCCTCCTGTAAAGCGGCCCGCGGCTCGGAGCCGGCCCAGGCAGGACCAGCAGATTCCTGCTGCCGGGGCGCACTGAAACGAGGGATCTGCCCGGGGCGAGAGCCCCGGGTCAGCTGCGGCTGATCTTGCAGCAGTGCTCATGCCCGTCTGTCCCGCTCCCTTCCCTCCCTGCGCTGCGGTCTAGCAGGCCCCGACGCGGGAGACGGGGGATTTGGGGCTGGAGCCACCACCGGTGGATCCGGGGGGACGGGGGAGGTGGTGCGGTCGTTCCCCCGGGGCGGAGGAGGAGTCGGTCTTTCTATCCAGGCAGGGCCGAGAGAGTCAGCTGCCTTCCTGGCTCCTCGCCCTCCCCGGATTCCTGCTAATCTCTCTCTCCCCTCTGCACAGGTGTTGGCGACCCGCTCTCCTGTGCGCTGGTCTCCGTGCTGCACTAGGCCAGCTATCTTTTCTTCTGAAATACTGCTGTCTGTTAGCCCTTCCTCGTCATATCGTGCTTCTTTTCACAGCCCGGAAGACTGTTTTTAGCTCTAGCTAAAAACCTGAACTCAGGTGTGGGTAGAGTAGCTCAGGTGTAGAAATGTCTGACAGTGAAGTGTCGGATGCGCTGTCAAAATGCTCACGAAGGCTAGCTTTGTTTTATCGAGCTGAATGAGAGAGGCGAGGCTCTTTGGGTAGATGCGATAGCTTTTATTAGATCAACTAAATAGCTGGGAAAAGTTCTCTGCAAGCTTTCTGGCACAAGCACCCCTCTCCGGGCGTTGGGAGACGGCTGCTGTTATGAGTTCTCCGAGGTAAAAAAGAAGCTGAAGTAATGAGAGGCACACTTAACTGTAATGACTACACAACTAATGTCACCATCTCTTTTGACTAGTTTGAATATTTTTTGCCTAGTTTGTTGTGTTTTTTAAAAACTTAATATTTAATCTAGCAAAGTAATGCACATTCCAATCTTTATCTCTGCGCTTTGATCTTAAGCTGAATAATATAGCGCTAGCCCTCTAGCATATTAGTAAAGCTTCTAGTATGTCTTTAACTGGAGAAACATATGCGTTGTGCGATATGAAATAGCATGTCACACCATCTGCACCCTGCTTTTCAAAATCCTAGATCTTCCCATGGTCGGGACATGGTCCAAGACGCCACGCAGAGCACCCACCAGCTCCTCCAGAGCTGCAGCCCCGTGCCTTTGCCACTCGGAGGTTTTCGTGGACCTGACGACATGGGAGGGAGAGCGGGGTGTGCTGAGCTAGCCTGTGCCCGTATGCATCAAACATGTCCTGGGACTCATCGAAATACATCCTTGCCCCCTGCCGTGGGCCAGCAGCGCTGGTTGGTAACTTGGAGCGACCCCTGTTCAAAGGCACGAGGTTGCTGCAGCCCAGGGGTCGGGGTCGGTGCCGGCTGGGGAGCTTGCACCCAGGCAGGGGGGTCCCAAAGGGGCCTGAGGTCACTGTGGCAAGTCCTTGATATGGGGGGACGGGGGGTCGAGCCCGATCAAAGGAGCCTCGCCTCGCCTCGCCTCCCCTCGCCTCCCCAGCTGTGCGATGTGCGGGGGCAGCAGGCCAGAGCCAGAAGCAGATGAGCCTGGGCAGGAGGAGGGAAGACTCTCGGCCAAGTCTGCGAGGGTGAGGAAGGCGGCAGGAGGTCTGCGTAGATCTGTAGGCTGCCCGCATGTGCACACACGTGTGCTTTGCAGTCCCCTGGCAGAGCCGCCCACACGACCACCGCGTCTGGTGGTGGGAACGGTGAAGCCGAGGGGCCACAGCTTCCCGGGGCCAGCTCCAGCCCTGCCCGTCCCAGCCAGCCAGGCCACGCGGGGGGGCGGCTGCTGCTTCTGTCCCTCTCCCATCCCTCGACGCACGCGGACTCCCCGGGGGAGGAGGGACGGCCTGGTCCTGTGCATGCGCCGCTCTCGCCTGGATCAAGAGCAATCGAGGTTCCTTAGTCAGCTCAAAATCCTCTGGAAACCTGAAAAAACAACCAAAGCACTATGGAAAAGTGCCTGAAGCAGTAACTTCACTGGTAAACGAACACGGCTAGCTAAGAGTTGCTAAGACCTACTGCAATTTGCTATGCAAAAAGGGTTTATCTCTATCTAAATATTATTCTGCATCATTGCTTGTTGCGGGGAAGCTATTGTGCTCCTAGGTTAACTGATTGAACTTTGCAACCAGAGCTGCAGGCTTATCGTACCAGCTCTAGCTTGACTTTTATTGCTCCTAAATTGTAGTGATATTGTTAGATATGAGTAAGTGTACACTCCATTAAGAAATGTTAAACTTTTATATTACTTGAGAAATAAAAAGATTAAAAGAGGCATTTCTGCAATCTAGTCCACCATGAAATTAGAATCTATTTGGTATGTAATACCAACACTCTTGCAATTAATGATGACAGCAGGGGTGGGAGGGATTAAACGCTCAAGGCCAGCCTGGATTTTCTGAAGCTGGGACGGCGGGGGAAACGCTTTCAGACACGAGCGTTGTGGGAGGGTGACTTGCTGCAGTGAAAGTTTCGTCGGCACGTTTCATTGCCATCTTCTTGCTCTGTGCTCATAAAGCTCTCCCAAATCCCCGTCTCGGGCGGGCAGTGTCTGTGCCGGGCACCTGCCGAGGGCGGAAAGTTGTGAAACACCTGGTTGGCCATTTCTGCATTGTGCAGTGGTGGAAAAAGACATCCCCGCCAAAGGCGCTTGGACTTGCAAAGGGTCAGGCGTGGAAACGTGGCAGTTGCCCCGCGTGTGCCTGGGATGAGGTTCCCCGTGTAATAGTTTGGGCTGCTCACGGAGCAGTCCGTGATCTGGGTGAGCCGTTGTGCGCGGCCAGGTTAGCTTTTGGTAGTGCGTCCTTGGGGGCAAGGACGGACGTCACCCCTGGGCATGGATGGCTGAGAGTGGGTGCCTGGTGGGAGACCTGGGGATGACCGCCCCATGCAGAAGAGTTTGGCCCCTGTGGGCTCTCAGCAGCTGGAGGACTGGACATCAGCAGGGAAGGAGACTGGAGCCGCTCTCCTGCAGAACTGGGACCCTTTGCCAAGACGGCGCCTCATCCTCGGGACTCGCACCTTGACCTGCTCCCTGCGCCTGGCGTGAGCGGGCGGCGGGGCTCCTGCACACGGCGCACGTCCCAGAGTCTCAACCCCAGAGCGGGTTCGGCTGTGCCTTTGTTTTCTTCAGGGGCAAAAGAAAACTAAAACACAGAAACTTTGGGTTGCCGCGAAGGTAAGATGCACGTTTGGGTGCCAAGAGCTGAGGGAACGAAAAAGAGCAGGTTGTTGCATTAGCACTAAGTGGCCGCGATACACCTTATGTTGTGTTTGTAGCCTTGGCTTTCTTTCGAAATGTGCACTTTAATTCGGAAAACATCTGCTGTATCATGTTTATGTCTCTGTGCTTAAACACATAGCCCGGCATATGTAGATTCTTCTTCATTAATATGAGCGCCGCACGCTTGATGTTTCACGCTGGCCTTCTCAGTATGTTAATGAAGAACCCTTACACTGCTGTAATGCAGGCGTCCTGGGTTTTAATTAATACCTGTGTGTTGCCATTGGGAATGAAGGGTCGCGGGCTGCTCCCGGCTGGGCAGGCGAGTGCCCGGGTTCGGAGGGGGTTGTCCAGCGCAGCCCGGGACCCGGAGCAGGGGTCGGGGTGCTGCGCGGGTCCCGAGCTCCATCAGTCTGGGCCCTCGCCTGTGGTGGAGCAGCCGTGCCCCATGCTGGTTGCCGGTGGCCCCGGGGTCCCGGGGCACGTGTCCTCCTGCGCGTGCTCGGCAGAGGAGCTGCCGCGCTGAGCCTGGGACTCTCCCACGGGCCGGCTCCTCTGGCGCTCAGGCTGCCGGGAAGGTGGAGGAAAGGGGGCGAATGGACCGGGGCCGTAGTGTTGCCCTTAAAAAGAAACTGGCTGTGCAAACAGGCGGGTGACTCGGGCGCGTGCTGTGCACGCCTTGCCTGGGGCGGCTTCGCCGTTTATGAAGATGTTTTGCATTCGAGGATTTGCCGTTTCCTGGCCCATGAATATTCAGACTCCAATTTGCCCTTTCTGCCTGCGCGCCGTACCTCTACCTTCCTCCTCGCTCTCTCTTCCAGCAGATTCAATTAGTTCTATTTGCTGCTTTAGCAATAAAACAATTCCCTCTGTGGCATTCAAATGAGTTTCTCTCATTATTTCATTTAGATCCTTGTTACACTTTAAAAACTGCCAAAGGAAGGGGGTGGGAGAGAGGCTGCCGGTTCCTGCCCCTGCTCGCCGCGGGGACGTGCCGGCGACGCGGAGCCGAGCGAGGCGGTGCAGATGCTGCCGGGCTGGGCTCGCGGGCTCCCGAGGTGCCGGGTCAGTTCAGCGGCCGTTTTTCACCGGGCCCCGGTGACGTTCGGCCCGGCGCCACCGGAGCGGAGCGACTGCGGGCAGACCTGCCCGGCGCCCTTCGAAAACGGGGCGTGAGCGCGGCGCCCCTCGCGGACCGGGCGCGGGGACCCACTCGCACGTGCGGCGGCCGGCCGAAGCACGAGTTCCCCGGCAGCGAAACGTCAGTGTAAACGCGGCGCGTTGGTTTACTGAAATGCAGTTTGACAGGGAGCGGCCTTCGCTGCGTTCGGTAGGGAGCTGGGACCGTGTCGAGCAGCCGTATAATTTGACTTCCAGCGTACGGCAGAGCGTTGCGTAGAGAACGAAGGTAACCTTTGTAAGCACCAGAATAACACTGATTATGTGGGCCGGGTATATAAATAATTACACAGGACGCCGGAGTCCTGTTAACAGTCTGCACTCGGCGTGCCCTTTTAGGGGTTTGAAATGGCGTCAGGTGGCGGAGCCGTGTTAACAGACCCATAAATCACTCCTGTTTCACACTGCGCTAAACACAAATCATATTAGTTACAACACTGAAGAGCATCTAAGTAAAGGGAAGAGAAAGGCAAGGTAGAAAGAGGAAACTAGATTTAAATCTAATTGCTTTTTCATGTGCATTTCACTGCTGTTTGGCTGGGACACAATGGTCTTCTGTAGGAGCGGCAGATTAGGCGCTGTGCATGGAGAGAGGCTGAGGCTTGTCAGAATGGCCCTCGTCTGCTCCATCCAGATTGCTAACAGCGCGCGGTCGTATTAAAGATGGATGAAAGGCGACGTGCCTTTGTGTATTCAATTTTGTAAAAAATGGCTTTTCCTCCTCAGTCTGTGACTGGGGTGTTTTAAAACACTCTCACCCCTTCCAATTCCTTTTTCATTATGAGATTAAATCTCCAACCCAACGAGGATTCGGGGCCCGCCGGCGTGCTCGAACTGCCTGCCGCGACCGAAGTGAATTTAACCAGGGTTAAAACTCCCAGAGAAAAGAGGCGCCTGCTTTCCCATCCCCGAGGCGTGCGTCTCGCCCGTGGGCAGGTCCACGCCCTTCTCGAATGGAAAGGAAAGGGACTAATCGGGTCCCACTATCTTCCAAACCCGCCGCGAAGCCCAGGCCCAGGGACGTCTCCCAGCAGCGGGGCCGCGGGTCGGGCGGCGTCTCGCTGCTGTGGGTGGCAGCTGATATGACAGATTGAAACTTCCTGTTAATAACCTAACAAAGTAAAGGAGCTTAAAGAAAATATGTCTATTTAGGATGGAAAACCATTTTAAAGGGATGAAAAATGAGAGTGTACAGCAGGATAAGTGGGATGGCAAAGTTAAGTAATTAATCACGCGGGCTGTAACGGGGAAAGGAAATAAACGTGATAAAAGGATTTGTCTGAGTAGATTACAGACAAATTAAAAAAAAAAAAGCAAGGGCATCGCTGGCTTGGGAATTGTGCTCTTTAGAAATCCTCAATCATTCTCGCAATCAATTCTGCATTTCCTTAATAGCTGTGTGAAACATGGCTCCTTCTGCATTGTCTTAGATTAACCGCTAACTGCAAACCATACATTAAATGAAGTATTGAATATTTGTCTCTCAACAATACACTTGGAAGTTGTTTATTTCCCTGCTAGGTCTTGGGCGCTGCGCTGGGCACGGTACCTGGCTTGTGAAACGCTTGCTTGGAGCGGCTCCGCGTGCTCGCCCGGGCCTCGCCTGGCAAGGAGCGGCACCGGCCCGTCGCAGGGGCTTGTTCTCATAAACGCATTGTTTGTTTCTGGAGACAATTACGCTGACTGTATTATACAACATCGCTGCCCTGCAACAAACAATCTGCTTTATGGGTTTTCTTAGTGAAATACCAAGTTGCGAGATGCTGTGCTTACTAATATGATTCAATTGTATTGTGTTATCTGACCTTTAAGGAACCTGCAATCTATAATAACACGGTTCTACAGCAGATCCACTAGTAAAAAGACTCGGCTTCTGGGAAATTCAGTCTATAAACAAATGTAGCTGCGGTTTTAAAGGAGTAACAAGGCCCTTTAACCCTTTCCCGGTTGACTTGGAGTCAGGGTGGCGTTCGCACGCCGACGGGGAAGGCAGGCCGCCCAGACGGCACGTCCGGCACGGACGGGATGGGTGGACGCCGGCTGCTCCAGCTCATGCCGCCGCGGTCCTCGCTATTGCGGCTCCCGTGAGAGGGGGCACGTACCGCAGCCGGGCTGGGCTTGGCTCGCTGAGTGGGAAGGCTTGGCCTGGTGGAAACCCCCCGCAGCTCTGTCCGTCGCTAATCCCGTGCAGCCCCCCGACAGCAGAGCCCGTAGCCGTGCATGCCTGCACCACAGCGCGGAAATGATTAGCACTGATTAACATCCCCATCCGCCCGCCCACGCGCGTCTGTTCGCTCGGCTTTGGGCTGCCTGCCACCGTGCATCGGATCAGCGCCTGTTCAGAACACGGCATCCTGGCACGGGCATCCAGCCAGCGGCAGCGCGGGGCTGGTCCAGCGCCTCGGCCCCGCTCGGCATGAGGGTCCCCTCCTGGCAAGAGTCAGAGGAAGGGGGAGATGAAGCGCGGAGCTGTGCACACCCGGGCTGCAGCCTTGCTGGTTTCTGCCGTGCCCAGGAGAAGACAGCTGTTGCAACAGCTGGTGGTGGGGACCCTGGGCCGGATCGGACGGGGTCCACCTAGCCGGCCTGTCTCCACCCGCTTGTCTCTGCCTGCGCAGTGCCCCTTCATGTGGCTCTAGCTCCCGACGGTCAGTCACCCTCACCGAGCCCCTCCACGGCAGCAAAAGGCTGGAATTCGGGCGCTTTGGGTTAGCCGGGGGGGTGGATGTGTCAGCTGGCTGCGAATCGTGTGGCCCTGGGACACTGGCGGCAAATTGAGACAAGCGTGTGCCCACGACAAGGGCGATTCCCTTCCTCTCGCTGAGCTCCCAGACACGCAAGGACAGCCCGGGCCAAGCTCTGGGCTTTCTCACCCATCGCGGGGGCTTTTGATGCGTCTCTTTGTGAAACCGCTCCTCTTGCACCAGCGGAAATCAGAGGCTGGCTTGCTTGATGTGGAGTGTGCACAGACTAGCAGGGGTATTATTGGAGGCGCTAATAACCTTGTTAAAGGTCACCTTGTGATCCATTGGAATATCCTCTTCACCCGGAGATAAGGTTTAAATATGAAAGACGGAGAAGAAAGCGCTGAAGAAAGCAGGAACATTTGGAGCCCGGCAGAGGTGACGACGCAGCTTGGAGCAGCTGCTGCCAGACCGCAGGAGTGGGTTGGTGCTGGGCCGTCGCTCTGGGGGGCTCTGGGAGGACGGCGAGCCTGCCCCGGACACGGGCGTGTGGAAGTCTGCTCCTTTGAACGTATTCAGAGCACTGGCTGGTGCCAGGCGGGCTCCCAGCTTGGTCCTGGTTCTCGCTGTGCTGCCTGGGGAAGCCCTGGCCTGGGGTGTGGATCCCAAACCTTAGGACTTGGCTGGGAAAGCAGAACATTGCATGTGTGTTAGAGGGAACATCTTGGATTACCCTGCCCCTGCCCCCTCCAGTGCCAGGTGGCCAGCACTGGAGCACTGGCTGGCTCCAGGGGGCACGGGGTGACCGTGCTGGGGTGCTGCAGTGGAGGGCCTCTTCCATGCTCTTCCTCCATGCTGCAAAGTGGAAGCCAGGGGAAGCTCTGGGTGTAGAGCTTAGTGCTGGGGACTCTCTGTCCCATCCCGCGGGCCTCAAAGCCTGTGTCACCCGCACGTTCCTCTGCATCAGAGATGTGTCGCCATGCAGCTGCACAAGGCCAAGGTCACTGCTGAGGTCAATAAATAATACATGGCAATTAATCTTAGGAAACTGATGTTTGGGGGAGAGAGGAGAGGACACCACAGGGCTCCCAGGCCCCAGGATTTGGCTCGGAGTCAGCGCAGCCAGGCTCGTGAAAAATAAGCCTCTGCTGGGATCTTGTGGGCAGGCAGTGAGTCAGCCAGGGACTGGCACGCTCCCAGTCTGCTGGTGGAGAGCAGAGCGCCGCGGCTCGCCTGCCACGGCTTTGCTGAGGACCCGTGCACGGGGGCTGCGCCCTGCCCACCTGCCCCCGCGCAGTTTGGGACCCAGCCCCGTGCATGGGGACGGGCACAGAGCCCTCCTGCCTGCCTCGTCTGCGGGAGCGCATCCAAGGCAGGGTCCCACAGCACTTCGCCATGCACATTCGAGAGCTTTCAAATGCAGAACTGTCTCCTTGAGACTGCGGCGTTCAGCAGGTGGCAACACTCAAGGCTTTTTTTCTGAAATCTGTAGTAAGGATTTAGAAAGGAAACCTTGACTTTTAGATTGATTTTTAAATAAGCATATATTTAGCTGTTAGTGCTTGAAGTACATCTTGGATTATATTCTTCTGCAAACAGAATATTCTAATTGATCTGGCTAATAAATAATGAACGCCAGGCCTGCTACATACAATTCAAGGTTACTCTGCATTTCTATCAGCAGCGCCGGGCTGGCTTTTGATGCTCAGAAGGTTGTTTCTTTTTTAATAAGCGTCCAGGGGGACTGGGCTGCAGGGAGGGAGGGGGGCGTGGAGAAGGGGACTGCTGGGCTTTTGTCTGCAGTTCCCTTCAGTTCTTTTCTAAAGTGTAATTAGTGAGCAAGAATGTGACTTCAAGCCTGATGTAGCTTGGAAAACTGAATGGAGTTCACAGGAAGTCCCAAATAAACATCTTGTGATCGCTCCAATGCAGAAGGTCCCTGGCTTTGATCTCCCACGATGCTCATGGGCAACTCTAAACCATATCCACACAAACCGTGGGAGATGTGGACACTTGATGCACAAATGGGAAATTAAAAGCTCTCCAGTGGGTGGCTGTGGTCACCCAGAACAGACCATGGGACACATAACGACTTGGAGCCTGACCCACAGATATGACGGAGTATCACAGCAATACATACACTCTGCTGCTCCTAATGCAGTTGTCTGGCTCAACACCGAAATGTAAAATTGTACTTGCTGTTTGGTATCTACATCAACCATATGAAAGAAGAAGTGAGCAATATAATTTTAGAACCTTATATATATCTAGATGGATGGATGGATGGATGGATGGACGGACGATCACAAGGGCAGGCCTTTTCTTCCCTGAAATGGCCACCCGTGGCAGAGAGACTTCACGCAAAAGAGCAGGGCGCTGTCCCGGGGGTTTTGCACCTCAGTAATGAACAGCCTTGGCTCCTGCTGCTCCCAGCCTGACCCCACAAATTCCCAGTGCGACTTTTTGTTTGCAAATCATAATGGGAAGTTTGCAGGAACGGTCAGGACGGAGGCGCGGGTGGGCGCGAGAACGCGGGACTGTCTGGAGAGTCCATTTTAATGTGGAGCCTCCTATTGATCAGCACCGTGACGGGTCACTTGCCTGGAGTGCGAAACGCTTCAAGGAGCGTCCGCGTTGGGAGGAAGCCACGAGGGCTGCACGCTGCGGCAATACGAAGCCAGCCGGGGCCAGGGCCACAGCGGCTGGACTCTGCCTGCTGCCGGGGCGCTCGCGGTGCAAGCCAGCCACCCCGTGGGCCGTGTTCAGCACCGATGGATCGGGGCCGCTTCCAACGCAGGGCACTCGGAGCACTGCAGCCCGTGTCCGCAGTGGCCAGGAGCCACGGGCCTCGTGCTGCACGCTTTCTGCTGTTCGCGGGCTCGCAGCCTCGAGCGCGGGCTCTCCGACCCCCGGGGCATGGCCAGCTGCCCAAAGGCCATGCGGCGCCTGCAGATTCAGGATCTGGGCTCCGCAGTTTGCAGAGGTTGCTTGGGTCCTCATCTTGAGGAGCAGGGATTAATCATTCAGTGACACTGCAATTACTGTCCGATGGTAGGGCATTTATTTGGCATTTAATATGTCATTAGAGCAAATAATTGTTTCTCTCCCCAAGGCAGTGCAAATTGCAGGAGGCCAGGCTTTGACCCGGTGGAAGACTGCGCGGTGGAGCTGCCCCGTGGCGGCAGCCCTTGGTTCAGCTACGTGCAAAGCTTGCTATAGAAACCGTGGAGAGTCTCAGCTGGGCACGGCGCCTTCGCTCGCACGGGGAGCTCTGCCCTGCGGAGAGCCCAGGGAGCTTCTGGTGTGGATCCCTGAGCTGCTTGGAAATGCTCTGCAAAGCAGAAGTGTGCATGCGTGTGAGTATGGGGAGGCGGGGGAACGGGCATCTTCAATGCACTGAAGACTGATCACGTTCCCACACAGCCCAAACCTCTCCTGTTGATTAACATGACTGCGATTAACCATCTCCTGCCCTGGAAATGGGAAGTCATTCCAGGATGGAAAATCAGAGCATTTCACTCCAGCCCTTGGACCTCCCCGGCCAGGCCAGGCAAACACAGCCGGCTTTGCAGAGAGCTTTGCTCCCCAGAGGCAGCGTGTCCCCGGTCTGTGACCGGCACAAGCCCCGGGCACTTGCTTAGCGGAGGCTGCTGCCTGGTCCCTTGCACTGGCGCAGGGGCAGAAATGTCAGCATTGGAGCAGCTGAGGGGCAGCCACGCCAGCAGAGATGGGCCGGAGGCTGGGCACGGCTGGAGCGGGAGGCGGCGCAGAGGGCAGCGTCTGGCTGGGTCTCCCGGGGGCCGTGCAAAGCCCTCGGCAGCAGGGACCAAGCCCCGGAGCCACGCTCTTCCAGGAGAGGAAGCCGGCTGCTACCGCCCCGTCCTTCCCTGGTCCTGCCAGCCGGAGCGACCGATCAGCCCGTGCGGGGGCTGCAGACCCCTCGGGGACGGGGCAAGACCTAGCGTGCAGGGACCCTTCCCCCTCGCGCAGGCCGTTTGTAGGGAAAACGGGATCCTGCCCTGCTCGCTGGGATGCGGGGCACTGGCCGAGGAGCAGCCCCCAGCTTGGGGCAGAGCCCACCCCAGAGAGTCCCCCGCCTCGGCCCCCGAGCAGGCCGGGGGGGCACGGCTCTGCTTGGGAGGGACAGACCGATGGCGGGCGGGCAGGCACGCGGGTGCCCTTTTGGGCCTTAGGGAGCGACATCTGGGCTGCTGCCCCGGGTCTGCCCCGTCCTGCAGCGTGGCACGGGCTCCCGAGCCCCTCGGCCCCTCGGAGCACAAGGCCTGCGGCGCGCTGGGACCGGGCCCCTCCTCGCAGCCCTGCCCGGGGGTCCCGGCCCCACCAGCCCCAGCGCCGCGCCATCTGCCCCAGGCACCAGCCCAGGTCCTGCCCGAGCGAGGCAGCAGGAGAGCTGCGGGCACGACGCCGTCCCCTTGCCGGGCCGTGGGCATCGGCGCCGCGCGCACAGACTTCCGGCGGTGCCCCCGCGCGCGCGGCCGACCGGCTTGGGGGAGGCTCCCAGGTAGACGGCTCTTCCATCGGGTACAACTCGAGGACCATCTGTTCCAGCTTTTGGGGAAGCTAAAAACAATTCCTGGCATATGCTGCAGCATCGCTGGTAAATCACAGGCCGCGCGGTGATTCATCCCTGCAGAACACGCTGTCCCGGGGCCGGGCTCAAACCCCGGCTGCCGTGCGGCTCCCGCCGGCCCATCCACCCTCCGCCGGGGCCCGGCAAGCCGAGGGACGTGACTGCCTGGGCTGGGCAGCGCCTGCTCGCCCCGGCCCCCACGCGCCCCTTCTCCGGCTGGGCCGGGCAGGAGCAGAGCCCCTCCGACGGCACGGTTAGAGATCCGTCGCACGTGGTGCCGTGGCCAGCCCCGGCAGACGCCGCGCTCCCTCCTTGCCCGCCCTGCGCACCCCCCACCACGCGGGATGGCGGCTGCCCTGCCAGGCTCCCGGGCACGCTGTGCCAGGCAGGGCCAGGACGCTCGTGGCAGCGCCTCCAGAAGCAGCCGGGCCGTGCTGGGGCTGAGCGCGGCTCCCGGGCTCCGGCGCGTGGCACTGCTGCACGGCTGCGCAGGGGAGCCGACGGTCCGGCAGGCACCTGCCCTTGCCACGCACGCCTGGGCCACCTGCTCGTGCCGAGGAAAGGCGGCTGGCGTCTAGCAGTGCCCTTGGCACGCCTGCCTCTCCCCGCTCGGCCCCTGCTGCCCGGGGGCATCCCCCCCAGGCAGGAGCCTCCCCCAGGAGCCCCGGGGCCGCGCTGGGGCGGTTGCAGAGCCCTGGCACGTGCCCATCCCGGTGCCCCGGATGCGCCCCCCAGGCTAAGACTGGTCTGGCTGCGTTGCTCTCGGGATGGAGACTCTCCGGCCTCCCTTCACCCAGCCCTTCGTTATCGCTCGCTCTCGCAAGGCACAAACGGTGACTCCTGCCTTCCTTTGCCTCCTCCTCGGCGGAGGATGAAGACGTCAGCGAGCTTGACGGGCTGTCTGACACGTCGGCTGTCGCTCCCTCCCGTCTCCAGCTCCCCACCAGCGTTTCACCGGGATCCAATTCTTTCTCTCCCAGTCGCTCCTGCAAACAGATTTGAAAAACTCTTTTGTTGGTTGAAACCGTCCCTGCAACACGTGGCGCCGTGCTCCGCGCTGCTGTTCTAATTAGCCTTTTCGCTCCAGGCAGCTCTCGCTGGTACACGGCAAATCCTCCCCGTCTCGTGGGGGACTGCCACCGCCGTGAAGAGCCGGGCGCTCCTGGCCGTGCTCGGTGCCCGTGCCTGCTGCCCCTGCCCGGCGCCCCCTCCGAGGTGGGGCAATGCCCGGGGAGACGCACTGGTCTCAACCCAGAGGAGCGTCCTTCGTCTCCTCCCTGCTCCATCCATCTTCCCTCTCTCCAGCCAGGGACGGCCGCAGCATCCAAGCGACCCCCACGTCCCCTTCCTAGCTGGACAGACGGGTTCGGTGCGCAGGCGGGCCCGCTTCGTGCGGTCTCTCATGTGCATCCGTGATGTGGCTGGCGAGTCAAAGGCCACGGCTCACCCTTCATCTCTGAGCTGGGAGCCATCAAGGGCTGCCTTTTGTTCCGAACATCTTAGGCGCTTTCATTCAGAGAAGCCTTTCCATGTACAAAGGGAACACGGTAACAGGTTTCCTAGCCTAGCCGGCCTCCTCCTAATTAATTGTAGTTTAAAATACATTTTACTTTGGATTCTTGCAATTTACTTGGGAGCTTGAACCAAAGGATTGGCTGCGTCGTGCCCTGGAGACGCCGTGCCCGCTGGGTGCACGCGTGCGTTGCCGGCGTGCTCCCCTGACCCTGCGAAGCCCCGGGCGGCCCCGGCCCCGGCCCCGGCCCCGGCCCCGGCCCCTGGACAGCCCTCATCTCCACGCTCGCGAGGCCTCGATAAGGCATTGCCCTTCTGGATCGGCGCCAGCACCGCGGCTCTTGCAAGAAAGCACCGTGTACGCAGCGGGAGCGCGGCGCTCGCACGGGAGGTACAGGCCTTTACTCCTCACGCTGCCCTGCTGCCACCGCTTTTCACAGGCCGGCGTCACGCTGAGATCACACGGGGTCTCTGCTGCCTCGGCTGCATTTCGAAATTGCGTTACATCTTCAGAGACTCGTTCCAGGCAGGAAGTTCCCGGTGATAATTAAGCTTGTTCTGTTGTGCAAATCTGGCTGTGGAGGGGGTGCAGACAGGTGGCCTGGCGCAGACAGCGCGGCGGGACCATGAAAGCACGTCGCGGCAAGGTGTTCGCACGCACGGGGAGGCTGCATTTCAGAGCAGGTTTCCTTCGCGTTTGAAGGCAAAATCCCCCTCCAGGCACTGCAGCCGTGGTGGGAGCTCCAGCTCCCGGTCGCACGGCAGGAAGGCAGCCGCCGGGGTAGTGCCTAGTGCCGAGGCAGCAGCGTTATCCCCCTCCTTCCCTCTGGGACTGTCTCGGCGACTCCAGCGCGTGCGGTACCCCACGGGCATGAATAATAAACCATCCCCGGCACGAGTGCGTTGCAGGATAAGAAAGACGTGGCCTCTGCTGCAGGAATCTGCTGGCAAAATCCGGCGCGTGGGCCCTTCCAGCCGGAGCAAAGCCCGTGCATTTCTGTGCCGCTCCCCGGCAGGAAGGGCCCTCCGGCCGCTCGGAGCCGACGCGGGGGCCCGGCGCGAGACGTCCGTTCGGACCGCGGGGTTTGCTGGAGGTGGGGTTGCTGGATGCTCGTGCAAGGTCAAGGCAAGGAGCAGGGACCTGACCGGGAGCAAGTGGCGTTTCCTTGCCAGGGTAGCTCAAGGCTTTCCTCCTAAACCTGCATTTGTAAAAGCACATATTTGGGAACAGCAGCGATGGATACCAGCGAGTTGTTTGCTTGACATAAGATATTAGCCTTGTCGAGATCTATCTTTTCTGTGCATAAATTACACGGTCGACACCTTGTTTCTTTATTAAATCTCTCCAGTTCCTCAAACTCATCTCCATTTTATCACTCGCTCAATACTCTGTGTGTTCTCATCGGGCTTATGAGATTGCCGTGGCATTAACTCCCTGTGTCAGGAGCCTTAAAGAGAGGTGCCGCGAGCTAGCTGGGCTCTGCCGGGGGCCGTGCCAGGAGCCCCCCGGGGTGTCTCCGTTCCTTTCCGACCACCCCAGAAGCTTGCACGGCCCCCGCTGCCCCCTGCGTGGGTGGCGTGGGAGTCGGGCACGGCGTGGCTGGGCGGTGCCAGGAGCCCTGCTAGCACGAGCAGAGATGCTGTGCCCAGCTGCCTGGCTCCGCGGCGTCCCTCAGGGAGGTTTTGCCCCCAAACAGGGCGCTCTCCCATCACAGGCTGGGCTCCGGGTGGGAGCTGGCCTGGCGTCCATCGCTCTCCGAGAGCACCGGCGATGCTCCTGCATCCGTCACCCTCCCGGGGCAGAAGGAGGGGTAGATTTGTCCTCCTCCCCATGTCTTCTCCATCTCTCCTTTCCATGCCTGGGACCAGCTCGGTGGGTGGACCCGGGTGCCTGGCCCGTGGGGGCGGCAGGGCCAGCTTCCAGCTCCCCTGTGGCCTCCGTGTTCGTGGTGCTGCAGCGTGGATGAACAGCCAAGGAGCAGAGGGAGATGCTGGGCGAGGCAGGGTGGCCAGGGGTGCTGGGAGCCCATGGGGTGGAGAGACTACCCAGGCGGCCACGTGTGGGCCTCGCAGCACGACGTGGGAGGGCTAAGGACCCCGCGCCGGCCAGCGCAAGGCTGGGCAGAGGTGGGGCCGTGACAGCCATCGCGTCCGAGTCCTGCAGCCAAGCCCGACCCCCCCGAGAACAGGAGGGAGGGCCCTGCCGCGCGGCTCGGGTGGGAGGCGCGTGGCTGCATGCAGCTGTTTCCCGAACATCCTGATGTTCTGCAAGGGAGCGGCAGGGAGGCTCTGACGACGGCGTCGGCGTCCCCCTCCGCTGCGTCGTGGGTGCAGCAGGCCGCGGGCTCTGCCCTCGCTGCAGGGCCCGGCTCATGCCAGCGCGTGCTGCTCGTGGAGCTGTGCTCCTCGCGAGTCTGCCACCGCGTCGGCCGCAACAGCGCGAGACCTGCCGTGGCCTGGGTCACCTCGCCCCGTCTCCTGCGTCCCACGGAGGCTGGAGGGGCAGCGAGCAGAGTTTTCCCCTCTCCTCCTCCTGCATTGAGGGCCTGGGAAGGTCTGATGCAGCGGCCGTGCCCCTCGCTCCCGTGCTCAGTAGCTGCCGATGCCCCTTTCCTCCAAACGCGTCCACTCCCACCGCATCTGGTGGCATCCCACCAGTGGCAGGCAAGAGACGGGGTGTTTGGAGACGCATCTGGGACAAGCGCTGAGACCCGAGCGCACGGCAGCGCCTCTGCCACGGCTTCTCTCTTGTTTGTGCCAGGTCTTCGAAGCGAGCGGCTCTCTGCAACGGCTTCGGACTGCCACGGCATTTCCTTTCTGATCCGTCTGGGCTGATTGCTGGAGACGGCCCAGCCGCACGGTGCCCAAGGCGTTAATGCTCTGCGCCTTCCTCTGTTCCCACGTCCCGGAGCATCACAAATCCGCCCGCCTCCTTCCCGCGGTCGCCGGGCCGGCGCGCTGCCTCGAGCCCAACTGGAGCCCAGCCGCACGGCGGGTGGCTCCCGCGCCCGGCGGCAGGAGGACAGGCCTCATTGGTTATGCCGGTGGTAGCTCTGCAATCATTAATCTAATGAAAGTGATGATAACTCACGGGGATGTGGTTCTGGGTGAAATCTCAGCTCCACCAGACACATGCTGTACAGCCCGCGCGCTCAGGAAGCCATTTGTCATCTTCAGGATGGAGGCGCCGGGTAATGAGCAAGGTGCCTCCTGGCACGGCGACGAGCTGCTTTCTCGTGCACGAGCGAACCGGGGAGGGAGCGCTTCCTGGGTGGTGCCGGCCCCCGTGCGCGTGCAGCCGTCGGGCCCATCGACTCCTGCCCCCAGAGCTTGCCAGGGGACCGGTCCATGCAGGGCACTGCTCTGCAAGCGGGGGCGAGGTTTGTGCACCTCAGCACCTTGGGCACTGGCCTTGCTTGGCATCATTCATTGCCCAAGGCAGAGGTTTCGGGAGGTTTTAGCGGAGGAGCCTCGCGCCGCTGGTGCTCGCAGCGCCGGCGCTTTCCCCACCTGCCGGGGACACGTCTCCTCCTTGCAGCCGCTTCAGCTGCTGCCTCCGCGGAGGGTCCCCGGGGAGGACGGCGGGTTCTGCTGCTGGTTTTATACACTTTATGGGGGACGGAGGGAGGAGAGTTTATTGCCGCGTTTATGAGGGACACGAGATTATCTGCATACGCTGAAAAATCACAGGGCCCGTGTAAAGAAGGGAAAGTACCTTCCTCTGGCAAACCGAGCAAATTGGTATTAGCCTGGAGTCAAGGAGGATCTTAAATTATTGTTGTCTTTCTGTATCACTGTGAGGTAGTTTAAAGATAAAAGCCATCTGGGAGCAGTTCAGATAAGTGGGGGGAGCCAGGGAAGCCAAGATAAACTGGCTACGATCTGCCGAGATGAGCCTGTTGGCTGTGCCGGTCTCTGCCGTGCTGCCTGGGACGCCACGGAGAAACCCGCGGGCGCCACGGCTCGGGAGCGGGCTCCGTCCATCCCGCCTCAGCCGCGCAGCAAGGCCCACGGGCCACGTGCCCTGGCGTGCGTCTGCACCGTCCCTGCGCCACGGCGGCTGCTTTTCGGAGCCCTGCTCTGGTCTCCCACGCGCCCGCTCGGCTCGGCGCCTCTTGTCGTTCCCTCTGCCTCCGGCCAGGAGCTGCCAGCCCGCAGCGTGGCGAGCTGCAGCGTCGCTGGAGGCAGATGCTCCGTATCGGGCCACGAGTCCTTGCAGCACGAGGCCTGGGGGCGGGCGGG
>JAGPOW010002202.1:11521785-11537518 GCA_030014935.1 Caiman crocodilus
CAGAGCATCCCCTCCCCGGCCCAGGCTGTTGTCGTGCAGACAGGGAGGAGATCCCCGACCCGAGGGGTTCAACGCCAGGCTCTCGGGCTGGCACAGACGGGTGTCGGGAGAGGGGCACCCACGGTGACATTTCTGCCACAGGCACCCCGCATCGTAAACCCAGTTCGGAGCTGACTTCTTCCCCGCTGCTCTTGGGGGCCGTTCCCGAGCCCGGCTCCCCGTATGGTCAGGGATTTTCATAGTTCCCAGCCTGGCTTCCTTCAGGGCAGGAGTATCTCACTGCTTCAAGGGCTGGGTCTTCCTCCTCCCCCAGGTATTGACCCCCAGAGCAGTCTCCCCCCAGGCCCGGCACCGTGAAGGCCTGGCCCGCAGCTGGAGGGTGCGCGTGACCTGCGCAGGGTGCAGCACCTGGGATGGGAGTCCCGCACCCAGCCTCACGCAGAGCCAAACCCCGCTGGCCCCGGCGTGCTGCCTGCAAGCGTGTGGACAACTAGACGGTCGATAAGGGATGAATTGCTGTGGTCAGGGCTTCAGAGCTGCCCGCGTTCACGGTGATAAAGCCAGAGGGCACCTGCTCCGGGGACGCAGCAGCGAGGGAAGCCCAGAGCCCGCGCGCAGGAGCAGGGAGGGAAGGTGCAGCTCCTGCTCCACGGCCAGCACGGACCGCTGCGTTGGAGCGTCCCAGACGTCATGTGTGCACCCCTCGTTGTCGGCTGCAGTATCTAGGACACGCGCACATTATCCTGATGTCGGGGAGTTCCTTGCACTGCACTTTCTGCTTTAATTAAATGCATTAGAGAGCATTAAGATTTTTGCTCTAGAATAGCATCGATTTGCTGCTCACCTCACGGCAAATGCCCCACAAAAGGTGGGGCGGAGTGGAAAGCAGATCGCTTGCTTGGAAACAGGCCTCTGTGCCCTGCTGAACCGCCTGCTTCGGGCCCTGCTAGGGGCAAGGACATTTAATTGGAAGTAAAAGCTGGCCAGCCTGGATCCGACGCCTCCCTGGGATAAGCGGCATCATGCCCAGTTGCATTAGCGCCCGCGTCCCGCCGAGCTGAAATTCCTTCGCACGCGGCTCTGAACGCGCGCGGCAAATGAGCAGCAAAGCCCTGGCAGTCTCGTTCCCGAGCGGGCGCGGGCTGCGATGCGCTGAACGCTCCCCACCAGGCCGTGCGCTCGGCGGCCGGCGCGTTACCGCTGGGACAGGCCGGGGGGGCAGCCGCGGCCGCGAGGAAGGCCCTGGCACTCGGCACCGTGTCCGGGCGGCCGCGAAACCCCGCCGAAGTCAGGGCTTCCCAAACGCGGCCGATCTGCACAGCTGCGGGGGGATTTCAGGGCCGTTTCCTGGAGGGGACCCACTTGAGCAAGGAGCGGGCTTTAGCGCTCGAGCATCATCGCGGCCTTTGGGGAGGGCGACGGCGTAACAGCTTTCCAAGCCAGCCGGAACAGGAGGGGGGTGTTTTAATTGCAGCTGAATGGATCTGACCTTATGGATGTCTGCTCACAAAAAGCTGCGGGATTAATAAGGGTGCCGTCGCTGCCTCTGCTCAAAGACCTTAATGGAGCAGCTTAGCTCTCTGCTCCATGATTATAGCATCCTTACTCGCCTATCATGCCTGAGCCAGATGGTCCCAGGGAAATCAGAGCATATTTATATTTCCGCCTGCTACTCAGCCAGCTGCCCACTGATTCTGCTGCTCGCCGGCGGGCAGGGAGACCGGGTCTCCCAGGTGGGGTTCGCCCCTGCTCCTGGGGTCACTCCTCTCCCCGGCCGTGTCAGAACAGAGCGGGTGCGGGATGACGCGGCCTCCTGCAGCAGGGGCTGGAGACCTGCCCCGGGGCGCCTAAATCACCTGGGCCAGCTCCCCAGCGTGGTGCAGCGGGTGTGTCGTGCGGTGCCCCGAGAGCAGTGGGCATCGCTGGGAGAAACCAGGGAGAGCCCCGCTGAGACCGGCGATGCCTGTCGAAGCCCCGGCTCTCCTGCACGTGAGCCGGGCTATCAAACGGCTTCAGGTTTTACCCGTGCAAAGAGGCAGAGCCGTGTCCTCAGCCAGCGCCGCTCCCGCGGGGCTGGTGAACGTGCACGCTGGGCTGTCACGGCCGCAAAGGCACGAGAGGAGATCGCTCTGAGTGGGGACCGATGGATGCAGCCTCAGCTCGGTTCCCAGCCTTTAAATGTCTGGCTGCCCTCGCCGACCCCGCGCCCCGGAGCAGCTCGCCCGTGCGCAGGATGGGCACACACGGGGCTGCTTCGGCTCCTTGCTGGCCCCGGCCGGTCGCGGAGGGCCAGGCTAATATCTGTCCCTGCCCGGGGGGCAGCTGGCGCCGCAGGAATATGAACCGCCGCGCCGGGGCGGGGGCGCAGCCCTAGGGGCACTTCCCCTGCTCCTGGGAAGGCGACCCCCGTGCCTACCGCGTGGCCGCTCCTGGCAGGTGCTTCGCCACCCGGGTGCCGGTCGTCCCCGCGGCCTGCCCAGCCGTGCCGCGCTCGCAGGGGTCATCCTGCTGCGGCCTGCCCCGAGGGCTGGGTGGCCTGGCCGGGCTGTCGCCACGCGCCTCCCACCCCGGCTGCTCTCAGCAGGAGGTCCTTGGCCCCCGGGCCCAACCCCGGCCCCAGCACGGTGGTGCATCCCTCGCTCCCGGAGCCCCGCGAGGCAGAGGCGTGGAAGGGCTCGCCCCAGCCAGGCCTCTTCCTTCGATGACTCCCCCATCGACAGGATTTCAAATTCGGCATCTCGGTTGCCGCAGCAACCCCGTACTTCCCTGCTCTGATCTGATCAGTGTGCAGACACCCGACAGGATGCACCTTGGTTGTTATGGCAACACAGGACCACTCTCCAGCGCATCCCTGGCTTTGCTCGGGGGGGGGAAGCGGGGGGGTCTCAGGCCTCCAGCAGAGGAGAGGGGGCTGCGGAGGGCGCGTCCCAGCGGGCGGGCTGGCTCCCGGTCCCCGACCCCGACCCCGACGTGCAGCCTCCTGGGAAACCCTGGGAGCCCTCCCGGGGCCCAGGCTGCTGCGGCCATGCACGTGTATGGCCCGGCCCCGATCCCTGGGTGAGCCCGCACGAGGGCAGCCTCGCCGGGCGCAGTCCGAGCCAAGCAGCGCCCGGTCGGCCAGGCCCGGGAAGGGCGGCGAGGAGCTCTCGGCCCTCGGGGCAGGAGCGGGAGAGGTGGTGCCGCGTGCCGGACAGCGAAGGGCAGCTAGTGGCAGGGGCCAGGCGATGCCTTCCAGCCCCCGCGCCCGGCTGAAAGGTGGCTCCGGCCCAAGCGTCTGCAGCAGCCTCCCGTAGAGCCGTTAGTCTTGCCTCAATCCTAATCCCAGCCTGCGCCCTCCCCTCCGCAGGGAAGCAGATGAGTAACCAAAATGGCTTTCCCAAAGTCCTTCATGATTTGCGCTTAATGTTTTCCGAAGCATATGCGCGCGCCATCTGAATCCGAGCCGTGCACCTCTAATAGGCAGCGGCAGGTTTTGTGCCTCTGATTACAATGGGCTGCTTCTATGGTTTAGTGATGTGCAAAGGATTGGACTTTGGAGAGATTAAAATTATTTTCAGTATTAAGCACAACATTTCTAAGCTAATGCACTCTGCCTTGAATATAGATTCACAGACCAGGAAAGATTATAAAACATTAAATCTATGTAAATTCAGCTATAAATTTATGTTTGAACAAATTCAACAAGAGATTTGACTTGGGGGCTTACAGCAAATAGATTTTGGTTTCAATGCATATTGCAATCTTCAGCGGCAGTGCCGTGCTCCTTTTGAAAGCCCTGTGCCTGGCAGGTCACAGTTGAGAGACCAAGCAATTATGCCAGAGCGTGTTGATAATAAAATAGGAAAGCGACTCCATGTTTGTCTGGTCGCAGGACAAAAGCCGGCGCTTGTACCACGTCTGGAACATGGATCGCGGCCCGCTCCCTTCCCGGCAGAGCCGGCGGGGTTGGTGGCACGGCCGGGGCGTGTGGCCCCATCTGCGTTGCTCCCCGTGACAGAGCCGGCGGAGTTGGGAGAAACTTTCTCTTTTTCGGTGGAGGCATAAAAATATAGTTAACAAAGGCTGCTTTTGAGTGGGATTGCAGGAAACCTACAACATAATGAACAAGCTGCCTACACAGAGATAAATGACAGCTGTGACTGAAGGAATAAACAGGATAATCTGGATTTAAATAAAACACAAGGGGGTTTTGGCAACATGCAAATTCACAATTTTATAAAATGTATCCTTTGAAAATTAGGAGCTCGTTTGAAGCCTGCAGCTGAGAACAACGGTGTGAGCACGGCTTCCCAGCGCGGGGCTGGAACTGGTCCTCGCTGCAGACTGGTGGAGAAGCAGGGCACAGCCGAGGAAGGGCACGCGCGTGTGCGAGGAGAGGAGCTCGGCGTTCCCGCCGGAGAGAAGTTGCAGCCGGTTCCCTCCTCGCCGGAGCAGGAGCGCCGCGGTCCTGGGGGACGCGGGCAGGGCGGGGGCTGCCTCGGCGTCCCTGATGGGGAGAGCGAAGCTGAAGGCGGAGGAGCTTCAAACGCCTGAACCAGCAACCAAATCATACGCATTTGATAGCTTGAGAGAAGCCCCAGGCGGGGCCGGGATCCGGACCCAGGCCGGGGATAGAAGTTCCCTCGTGACAACACGGAGCGTCGAGGGGTCACTGCAAACGAGCCCTCCGCCGCTGGGCTCTGATCTGAGGGTCGCCGGTGCCCTTGTCCCGGTTTTACAGATGGGAAAACTGAGGAGCACAGATGAGATGGGGCAGGCCGGAAGCTGTCCAGCAGGGAGGGCAGGGCTGGGATTTGCCCCCAGGCTGGGCTCCCCCGGGGGAGCTTCTTGCAGCCCCCGTGAGATGGCACGAGAGGGGCTCGGGCCACGGCCGGGGCATGGCGCTGGTGCCACAAAAACGCCGGCAGTGCCACAACCAGGCCTCCCTGGGGACGCTCCCCCGGCCCCTTGCGCGGGACTTCGTTAGCGTGAGAGTGAGCAATTAGAGCAGGGAGCGTGGCGGGCGCTGTGAAGGCGAGCGGCGCGGCTGCCCGGGTGCAGGCTGGGCCTGGCGTGGGGCGAGCACTGCCTGCTGCGGGTCCTGCCCCTGCCCCGGGGCATGGTACTGCCCCGCCTCGCGCGGATGCCGCCTCGGGCATCTCCGCGATGGCCTAGAGAGGCCTGGCGTTGAGGCCGGCTCCGAGCAGC
The DNA here is from genome assembly GCA_030014935.1 of Caiman crocodilus. Classification (NCBI taxonomy): domain Eukaryota; kingdom Metazoa; phylum Chordata; order Crocodylia; family Alligatoridae; genus Caiman; species Caiman crocodilus. The sequence continues at coordinate 11,526,973 of JAGPOW010002202.1, forward strand.
AATAAAACGGCTGCTTTGCAGCAAGGGAACACGTCGACTTCTGGAGCGACCGGGCAGCAGACGTGTGCGGCCGTGTGCCTGGGGAACCGGTCCACGCCGTGGAGGAGCGGTGCTCCTCACGGGACCCATTAGCTCTGTTATCTGCCCCCTCAAGCCCCCCGAGCCCCTCTCCTTTGCGGACGTGGCTGTCTCGGTCTGCGTGGGGCCCTGGACACGAGCGCACACACCACTGAATGACCCGGGCAGCTCGAGCGCAGCCTGGCGTGCAGCACCCGGACGGAGGAGCCACATTGCAGCGAGAGGCTTTGAGTGTCCCCTTGGCAAGCCGGTGGGTGCCGTGTGCCGTGGGAGTCCACCGCCGCGTCTCCTTGTCCCATTAGCCTCAGGGAAGTGGCGGCTTTAGGGGACACTGGCAGGTGCCGGCTCCCGGGTACCTCCATCGTCCCTGGGTGTCACTTCCCCGGGGCAGCGCTTGCTCCTCTGGACTGGGTCCGAGCCTGCTTCACCCTGGGATGCTCCCTTCCCTGTCCCATCGCCACCGGATCCTCCTGGCTTCGGCTGCCTCCCTGCCGGGGGTTACTTTGGAAGGCCTAATATCATCCCGATGACCTGTGGCATGAAGCTGCATTCGAGTTTTCGGGCAGAGAGACCCGGCGCTGTCACTAGCCAGAGCAAGCAGTTGCCTGCGCTGGAGGAGGGTGCAGTAAACATTAGCTGCTCGCTGGCATGTCGCTGCTTATTCATGAGCATCCTCTTTTGTGCGAGAAGTGACTGGGAACCAGGAGCGAGGCGAGACTTGTCACTTCAGAGAACTGGCTGAGCCGCCTTGCTGCAGGATTTCTGCAAGATGCATGTTAAAGAGGTCTGTGCTAGCTCAGAATTGCTTTCAGTCCACAGGAGAGAACTGGATCCCGTACTCGTGGAGCATAAGCCTCTTGGAATAACCCTGGATTATGGAGCATAATATACACCGTCGAGCCTGCTCTTCTCTGAGTGGAGGGACATCGGCATTTGGAGGGGGACCGCAGCCGGCGCTGCCGCTCCGCTGTTTGTAAACGGGTGTTTCTTTCAGTTATCATTCAATAAAACTAAATCAGCACTCCAAAAAGATCGATGACTATGGAACGCAATTAAGCCCCTGCAGCTGAGTGCATTTGGAGCATAACTGCTGATCTGAAGGGAGATTTGATAACAAGAAAATAGAGCGTTACTCCTCTGAAATCCTTGCTAACCTGATCTTCGATACCAGGGTTTAACTCATTTACCAGCCCCCCCGGCTCCCAGCAGCTCCGGGGCGCCGGCACCGCGGGACCCACTCGCGGTCGCGGGACCCACCGGCGGGTGGGATCTCTCCGTGCGCCGGGGCTCGCGCTCACAGGGCAGCTCACGTCCCTGCTCCCCGCGGAGGAGGATTAGCACGCGGGGCGGCCTGCGCAGCCCTGTGCAGCGCTCAATCCTCTCCACGGCTGCCCGCGAGCGCCTCCGACACCCCGGCTCTCAAAATCCATCAGCTCCCTCCTGTCACTTTAATCTGTTCTGCTCAGCTGCCTCCGACCGGCCTAATTCCCATGCAGAAATTTTAGCCTTTTGGTTCCAAATTTCTCCACCGTTTGCTCAGGAACCGAATGGGGAATTTTGCACGGCCGTGCTCGTGCCGCCCGGCCCCTGCACCAGGGCGGGCTGGCCGGCCCCGTGGGCTGGGGGCACGTCTGCGAGGGCTGAGGAGGAGCCGCCGCGCCCGGGAGTCACGTACAGAGATCGGGAGCTATATTTGGCAAGTGGCTCTCGGAGGCGAGTGTGAGAGGCGGCAATTTCCATGGGGAAGGGGCAGGGGCCCAGGTGCAGCTCCCGGGCCTTGATGGGATGAATTTGCAGCGTGGAGCAGTGGCAGCTGTTGGCCGCCGTCCGTAGCAGCTTGTGTCCAGCGTGCTTCAGATCGGGAGCGCTTGCAAGGCCTCTCCGCTGCTTCTCGAGCGAGCGAGCCGGTGCCTGGCACCCTCGCGCCAGCTGTGCCCTGCGGTGCGGGAGCAGCCCGGCTCTCTGGCCTCGCCCCAGCTGCCGGGGGGAGATGCCGCTCCTCACGTCCAGGTCCTTAGGATAGATCCCCTCCTAGCCGGGACAGCCTGGCACCAGCACAGGCTTCGCTCTCAGGGGCAAGGTGCGGGGCAGGTGTCAGCCTTGCAGCCGTGCGCTTCCCGGGTGCTGCTGCCGCTGGAAGAGCGGGGAAGGCGTGCAGCCGTCATCACCTTTCTGCAGGGACCGTGACCTTGGGCAGCAGGAGCGCGGCTTTGGGCGACGCGTGCAGGAGGCCGGGGGTTTCCTGATGTCTGCATCAGCGGGAGCGAGGGGAGACCCGCTTTTGGCAGGCCGCCCGGGGGCCCCTGTGCCGTGGGCTGCGCTCTGGGACGCTGCGGGCAGGGCGTTTCTTGTGGCAATGATGTGGGTGAGCTGGACTCCAGGAAACGGGAACCCTTTCCCCCCAACACGGGCAGGTCTAGGACTTGGACTGTTTTTCTCCAGTAATTGTTTTTAAAGTAACACCCCTTGCCCAAGGAGACGCAGCCTCCGACGGGCTTCAAGGCTCTCCCAGCAGCAGGGGAGACTCGAGCCCGCAGCGCCCTGGCCTGTGCCTGCAGCCTGGACGGCTTTAGGAGCCAGGCGAGCAGGTCCCACTATTGCTCAGCACACGCACCGGGCACGCGCGAGCAGCCTGCATCCTGCAGTCACACACACGTGGCAGGGCGAACTGTCGCACACGTGCTGCGGTCCAGCCATGAAACGATGGCTTGCCGGGGGCTGCCGTGTGACACCGGTGCCGGGGCAGGGACCCGGCGCTGCTCGAAGAACCGCTTCAAGCCCAGACACGTGGTTTTCGGCAGAAGCCGGTGGTGAGGATACAGCTTCCCAGTGCGGAGAGGTGCTGCATGCGCTCCCCTTGCCCCACGGCTGCGGCAGCGCCAGGCGGGGGCTCTTCTCCGTGCTCAGCCCCGGGCCCCGGCATGCCCCAGCACCGGGCAAAGGGGGGAGCACTAACCCCCTGCAGAAACACCCCTCCCTCTGCTCCTCGCCCCCCACGGCAGCCCCCGCGGGCGACTGAACAAGCAGGCGGCCAAGCAAGCCGTGGGGTGCGTGCAGACAGCCAGCACCCGGGAACACAAAACCCCTGCTCTCATTGCAAGCCTCCGGTATTTCGGTCTGTCAGGCCCGACTCCCCCCCCGTGACGGCCTCTCCTGCCCCTAGCTGGGAGCGCGAGGGCCTCGCAGAGAGCACGGGCATTGCAGGTCCCGGTCCTGGCCCCAGCACCTCACACGGCCTCTCAGGTCCTCCAAGTCGGTGCAAAGCGGGTGTTGAAAGGTGCTGGGGGGTTGCGCCGCTCGTGGCCTCCAGCAACCTCGCTCAGGGCTCGGCAGCCTGCTGCTTTGCAGCCGGAGGCAGGCTTCCCAGGCAGTAACAAGGGTCTCAAGTGCGGTGCCCCGCGGGGAGGCCGAGCCGCCCTGCCCTCGCTCGGGCGCTGGCTGCAATTCACAGCTCAGCACGCGTGCCAGCCGGAGGCACTGCAGCACTCCAGCCCACAGCCGAGGCAGGCGAAGAGGTGCTGCCGTGCGCTTGCCAGGTGCTTGCACCGGTGGCCTGCGAGCAGGGGTTGCACTCTCCTGCACGCTTGCGGGCCTGGCTCCGGTTTCCGTGCAATGCGATAGCCTGTTACCCAGGAAAGGCTTGCTGCGCGTTAATTTATCCAGCAGGCAAATTCCTTTTGGCTAATAAAAGTGCTTGCACAGGAAGCTCAAAACCCAGCAGCAATTAATTATTGACAGAGCATGTGAATTAGAGATAAAAGAAAAGTCATTCTTTTTCACACACAAGATAGTAAATAAATTTAATTATTGTACTAGAAGCCAGGGATCTTATTCTGTATTAAGTTTTATTAGCTGAGACATTTAAAAGCATGTCATCATAACAAAAAGGTCTTGTATAATCCTAAATGCACCACTTCGGTACATGGCTCTGAAGTGAATAGACTTAATTGAGCAAATGGTAGCAGATGGCTTGCTGTACAGACAGGTATTGTACAGGTTTATTGTCAATTAACTTTTGTCTACATATGCCTATGGCAAATTGACTGTATAATACGTTACTGAGACCAGTTTGAACACACGGCGCGCGCTTCCTGCCTCTGCAGACAAATGAAGCTGAGAGTGGCGGGGACTGCGGAGGCCGCTTGGTTCTCCACTGCCACACTCGCGGTGCGCTGTGTCGGCGCCGCACGGACCGGGCAGGGCGGGCTGGGGACACAACCGCAGAGCGCGCATGTGGGATCCAGCCGCAGAACTAACCTCTCTTCCCCTCTCTCCCACTTCCTCTCTCTGCAGCAGCGTGATGCCCAAGACGCTGGAGGGGCAGATAACGATGGAGAAAACCCCCAGCTACTTCGTGACCAATGAGGCCCCGAAACGCATCCACTCCATGGCCAAGGACACCAAGCTGATCGTGGTGGTGCGCAACCCGGTGACCAGGGCCATCTCGGACTACACACAGACCCTCTCCAAGAAGCCCGACATCCCCACCTTCGAGGTGCTGGCCTTCAAGAACCGGACCCTGGGGCTGATCGACGCCTCCTGGAGCGCCATCCGCATCGGGATCTACGCGCTGCACCTGGAGAACTGGCTCCAGTACTTCCCCCTGTCCCAGATCCTCTTCGTGAGCGGCGAGCGGCTCATCATCGACCCCGCCGGCGAGATGGCCAAGGTCCAGGACTTCCTGGGCCTCAAAAGGCTGGTGACGGAGAAACACTTTTATTTCAATAAAACCAAGGGGTTCCCTTGCTTGAAGAAGCCGGAGGACGGCAGTCCGCCCCGGTGCCTGGGCAAGTCCAAGGGTCGAACTCACCCCAAAATAGACCCCGACGTCATCCACAGACTGCGGAAGTTTTACAAACCGTTCAATGTCATGTTCTACCAAATGACGGGGCAGGATTTCCAGTGGGAGCAGGAAGGAAGTGACAAGTGAAGGGGGCGAGAGCCCCTCTGCTCTCGAGGGGACCGCCGTCAGCGGCTCGGACTCGCACGTGACAGGGCCGGGCCCCACCTTTCCGTCCGGGCTCTCTCTTCCCCTTGTGCTGCCGTTCGCGGGGGGCCGGGCAGCGCTGCTGGAGGGGGGTCCTGAGCCCTGCCCGTGCCACCGGAGCCCGACAGGGACCAGGCGGGGGAGTAGGTCTTGTCCCCACCGCACTGCTCCGGTTTTCCCTCGCTCGCTGCTAGCCCCGGCATTTCGTGGCACGCACCCAGTCACACATGCACACTTGGGCGGGGGGGAAGCCTAGGGATGGCAAGGAGAAGCTCCACCTCCATTGCACATTGCACTAATTAGCACACTATTTACCAAGTGCCACGACACCCTGGGCCCGATCCTGCGCTCGCTGCTGGTGGTAACACCGCTGGTCCCGTGGCTTCCCATCACTCCGGTGTGCAGGGAGCTCGGACTCGGGGCCTCCCCGGGCGCCTGGCCATGCCCCTTAGACGAGCTGGCCCTGCACTTACGGGGCCTGAGACTGGGGTGGTTTCCTGGGGCCCCATCCCGGGAGAGGCTGTCCGTGCCGCGCCGCGCCGCGCGTGGGGAGGGCGCTAGCGCCGTGCTGCGGAGCCTGCGGCCCCCCGGCAGCCGTGCCGGCGGCCTGACTCCGAAGCAGGATTTCCAAGTGACAGCCGAGGCTGCTGTTGCTGGTGCAGCCGTGGAAATGAGCTCTCGGTCCAGAAGGACCCCCTGCCAGATAAGACCTTGTCCCAGCAGCTGGCGCGCTGTGCAAAGCCCCCGTGCCGCTCCAGCTTTCAAAGCTGCCGAGCAGCTGCGAATGCCGCGGGAGTCTCTGTGGCCTGCCCGTGCCTGGCACCTCTGAAAAGCGGGACCCTGCGGCTCGGTGAAACGCTCTTCATCTCGGCTTCAAAACCTGCAGCAGAAAGGGAATGCGTTTCCGGCGGGAGCGCAGCGAGCTCGCGGCCCTGCACAGATTTGCGCGTGCGGGGGGGAGCGATCGAGTGGCACGCTCAGGCAGAGGCGCAAACCCAGGCAGAGGATGTCGAACAAGCCCCGAGCACAGCTGGAACCACGGCCGTGCCCGCGCGAGCTGCGGGCCCCTCTCCGCGCAGAGCAGCGCAGGCGTGCGGCACAGCTGCCCGGTTTCCACGCCGGCTGCCGAGCCAGAGCCCGCGGCGGCAGGAACAAAAGGCAAACACGGCGTTAGCTTGAGGGAGCCCTCCCCTCCTCCGGGCGATTTCAACGGCAAACAACCGCAGTGTCTAGGGGTCCTTTTTATTTCCCTTTTATTTCATTTCCCACGGAGCGGCAGCGGGGCATCCCGGGGGGGCCGTGCACGATATTTGTTTAAGCCGCAGCGCTCCTTGGAGAGTCTGCCTTCGCGGCTGTTTGAGAGCGGCGCGTGCAGCAGGAGACGGCGCGTGCCCATAGCCAGGCCACCCCGCGCTGCGCCGGGCGGCACGAAGCCCGCGTGGGTCCAGGTGCCCGGGCAAGCGCTGCCCAGCCAGGCAACGAGCTGGCCCTGTCGTGTGGTTCGTTACACCAGAACGCGCTGCTCGTGCTCGGGGTTGTATCAGGAACGAGCTACATTCATTTGACAAATGGAGACCGCGGGCCGGGTTCGAGGAGTGTCACGTTAGTTCTCACGGCAGCGAGTGCCAGGTCGCATTAGCCTGATTAGATTTAAAAGCAGCTTCTGACATCAGACGCGTCTTCACAGACCTGCGGATCCAGAACGGACTCCATGAAGATTGGAAATACGTCGCAGGGGCGACTTGAAATGGCTTCGTGCGATATTAAAGTGTCATTGCTGCTGCTCAGCGGCAGCCGTGCCGTTCTGCAGGGCAATGCCGGGCGACTCGTGGGCTCGGCGGAGGGGAGGTCGGGGCTTCTCCCGCGGCCCCCAAGGGACGCCCAGGACTTCGTTTCGTTTGCCTGTGAAGCCTCTTTCTCCTTCTTGGGTCAGTCCTGCCCAGGGCTGAGTCCGTCCCTGGGATCTGCGTTACCCTCCAGCCAGGGAAGACTTGGGGCCGGCGACACCGGGTCTGTCTGCACCTCCCTGGGGCGAGGCCCCCCAGCCAGGGGCCGTGACCGGGCTTGGAGAAGGCTGGTGGCAGCTGCGACGAGGCCGCGTGGCCAGGCCTGAGCTCGGGCAGCAGCGATGCCCCGGTCCTGGCCGGCCGCCTCGCGGGAGGAGCCGTCCGTTGATGTCGAAGCCCCGGCAAGGACGCCCGTCTCACCCCAGCCGTGTTCGTGGCCCCTCCTGGCACCCCGACTGCACCCGGGGTGGCACAGCTAGCGGCGTTGAATTACCCGCCGCCAACTCGCCCACGCTCTTTCCACAGGGCCTTTTCCCAGAGAGCAAAGAGCTTCGAGAGATCCCCGCCGGCGCATCGTGACCCGCTGCCGCGGGCCTGGGGCTGGGGCTGGGCAGGGGACGCCGCTCCCCGCTCGCCCCGGACGAAGCACCGTGGCCCAGCGGAGCGGAGCCACCGGACTCCCTTCCCCGTGCTCCGGGGCAGCTCGCAGCGTGTGACCGTGGGCCCCGCCGGGCCGCGCTGCCCCGCTCGCCCCGTCCCTACACGTTTCTTTTCGATGTGGGCACCGTCCCGCACCCCGGGGGGAGACGCCGAGCGCCGGGTGGAGAAGAGACCGCGGCTGCCCCCGCCTCAGCCCGGCTTGCGCGCGGTCCCTTTGCTGCGTGCCCCGCCGCGCCCGCACGCCCAGCTACATGTGTCTGCATTTGTAATGTGCTAATTTGACAGAGGAATTATTTTCTATCTGGTGAGAGCGTGAGCAACCTGCTGCGAGAGAGTTGGGTTAATAACTTTCCTTTTCTTTTCTTTTTTTTACTATTTAAATGTCAGCGTTACAACACACAGGAAATTGAATTTTTGTATTTGATTTCAATTAGCAAAGCATAAATTATATTTAATTTTATACACACAGACTGGATGATTCATTGTGCTGGAAAATCTGGTACTTTATGGTTCAGAGACTGGAAATGGAGAATTCGTCCTCCCGAAACCAAACCGCCGAGCTGCGCCCTCCTCCAACACGTCTCTGTGTCGCCCTGCACCTGACGGCAGAACCTGAACCCACGGCACCGAATAATAAACCGTTGTAGCGGCTGCCGCTCTCTGCTCTGTTTCTCCGCGGTCTCGGGGGGCAGGGGCGGAGGTCGGGGGAGTCGCGGCACTCCCCCCGCGATCGCGTGGGCCCCGTCTGTCCCTGGGGCGCTGGGGGGGGGGTGCCTGCAGCGCAGAGCCAGCTCTGCTGCAGCAAGCGTGTCCACGGGTGCACGGAGACGGGCAGGGCAGGCTCAAGCGCATGACTCGCACACGCTCCCCTGCTCCGAGGAGGTGCACGGGTAACCGCTGGGAGGTAACGACACTACCCCCCCCACCCCCCCCGAGTAGCTCCCCTCAGCTCGCCGACCTGCTCCGCAGAGCCGTGCCGCTGGCGGGCAGGGGTCTGGTGCGGGGCGCTGGGCTGGCGGGGCCACGCAGGGCCCGAGTGCGGGGGGCTGGGGCACCCCTCTCCCTCCCCCTCCCGCTGTGCATGCTGCAAGGCTCCACAGCTGCGGGGGCCTCTCCTCCCCTAGGCCATCCTGGCCTTGCCCCCCCCTGCCCCGCGGCTCCCGTTCAGTGCACAGGGCCGGGCACCGCTCCCGGGCTCCAGAGCAGGCCTCGCACGGGGAGGAGGGCACAGGGGCCACATGCACCGCGAGCTGCTGCAGATGCCCCACGGCCCTCCAGACAGGGAATCAGGCTTGCACAGAGCGGTCACGGGCCCCGGCAGCCCGAGGTCTCCGTCACCCTCCGACGTGGCAGCTGCGGCCACCTCCGGGGAGTGCCAAGGACCAGCACGGCCAGGCGGGGAGCGGGGCCGGCCAGACCTGCTCTGAGCACGGGGGCATCAGTGCGACAGGACAGCGCTTTACCCTGCCTGCAGCAGCACTGGGGGGGATTTCACCAGCACCCTGGGGTGCACCCCACCCCACCCCACCCCACCGAAGGAGCTCAAGGCCTGGGCCGTGACCCCCAGACCATCCTGGCTCGAGGGACTTCTGCATGACCCCCTGCCCGCTGAGAGCTCGGGGGCATAGGGCTCCCTGCCCCGTCAGGGACAGGGGTCGAGCCCAGGCGACCGCCCTGCCAGCCCCGGCCCGGCACGCCCGAGCTGCACGCGGCGCAGAGCGGTGCGCGGGGCGTCTGCGAAGGCCCGGCCGGGAGCTCGGCGGTGACGGCCTCGGCGAGCTCGGGCGCTCTTCCGTGGCGCCGGGAGGGCAGCCGCGCGCAAGCTGGACTGAGTGTCGCCGCAAGCTCGTTATGGAAAGATGCTTCATTAATGAGGAAATCGGTTCCCTCTTCACTCCCGCGGCGCGGGTTCACGACTCCCAAGGTCACCAACAAACAAATCCCTGAGCGGCGCCTGGAAAGTTTCACTCTGCGTTGATTAAGGCTAATTTACCGCATAATAAAAGGCGAGGGAGGGCTGGCTTCCAGGGGAAGAAATTAGGAGGAAAATGTTTTTAGTCGGCGTTGTGTGCACAATCTCCCGGCAGCGCAGAAGCATCCTACCCGCCGCCCCGCATTGTTGTGCCATCTGATAGGGCTGCTGAAAAACTTTTATCAACAAAATTAGGAAGTAGTGAACTATAAAATTGCTAATTATTTTCTAGTAAATTTACTTTTAAATAACTTTAGACACCAATTACAGGCACCATTAAGCACCATTAACACTGGGTATATTTACCAAACAAGGACTGAATACTTATTATTCAAATTGAGATCATTTGGGTGTAGATTTTCCTGTTTGCGAAGCATCTCCCCTCTTGCCAGACATTTACAAAGTCATCAAAAGATCAATTAAATCTCAAATGTAGTCAGATTGTTTCGTATTTGAGTTACGCGATTCCCCCACCATGTAATCCGGCCCGTGGAAGAAACATTTGTTTGACTAAGACTTTAATCCTAACGAGGTAACTGGAAGCTGTGTGCAGCCGCCCGGCACGCGTGGCACAGGCATGTCGATGTTCAGACCGAGGCACGGCGTGTTCTTTTCCAGGCGACCTTTACGGAGCGAGCGCTGTATTTCCAGACAACCAGGAAAGCTGTCGCTGCCGGTGTGTCGCTCTCGCCTGCTGTGATCATTAAAAGCTTGTGAACCGCCGTAACGCTGCACCGCGACGTGGTTCGCTTTGCTGGCCCCGCGAGCGCCTGGAGCAGAGGCGGCTTCGCAAGGACCCCGCTCCTGCCCCGGTGCGGGCAGACGCGCGTGGGGCATCTGGGCTGGACGTGGTCCAACGTGGCCCAGGGACCTGCAGGGCAGGACAACGGCCAGGGACCGGTGCCAGCCCCCGGGGCACTGCTGGGGCACCGATCTCCCCGCCGCTGCGCCCGGGTCCCTGCGGCCCTTGCCGGCCAAGGCAGGTGTGGGGGCAGGAGGCAGCTGGGGCGGGGGGCCGCCTGGCCTGGGGAGCGCCCCGAGCAAGGGGCGGTGGGCGGGGGA
>JAGPOW010002202.1:11618566-11629783 GCA_030014935.1 Caiman crocodilus
GCGGCGTTTGCTGCTCTACAGCTCCCTGAATATCGGTTTGTTAAATGTCTGTGTCTTTTACAAGCCTTATACGAGGCTGCAAAGCGGAGAGATGACCCGCTGGATTTACAGCAGCGTCTGCTTATAAAGTGCACCCGCGGCTCGGGGGCCGGGAAGTTACAGCCGCCGTCAGAGCCCTGTCCGGCTGCACGTGCAGCCTGCGCTGCTCCTGCGGGCCCCGCCACGGCCAGACCCGCGGCGTCCGCCTGTCCGTCCGTACGCGGGCCCTGCTCTGCCAGACCCACCCTCGCTCCCCCTCTGTGCCAGGGCGATGCCCGGACCTGTGCAGGGACCACCGTCGCACGGCTGCGCCTGCCCCGCGGCGAGGCTGCACCGGGACTCCCGAGCGCTGGGCTGCGCGTCTGACGAGAACCCGGCTACTTTAACGTTTAGAAGTGCGTGCCAGCCCCTTGCAGATGAATTAATTTCTTAATCACACTTTTAATGGGGGAGACTGTTAGAGCCCATGCGGGAGTGGTTAATATTAGTAGTATTTAACTGTCGAAAGCTTCTCATATCGTAAACCAGTCTCGCAGGCAAACAATAAAACTCACAGTTTAATTGGTGGGTAACAGGCCTCCAGGCGCTCGTAGCTCAGAGCTGCTGACAGCGGTAAGACTGCGTGTTACACCACGACAGCTGGCTACTTAGCGCGGCCAGCGCCCTACGCCACTCCCGGCGAGAGGAGCGCAGCGTCGGGGCTGGCGCCCTCACGACCGCCCACAGCAGAGGCCCGGGGGGCAGAGAAGGCAGGCCCATCATGGAGAGGGTCCGGGCTCTGCTTGCAAACATGCTGCCAGGAAGGAGACTCGTGCTTCCCTGCCCAGGGTGCGGCGCGTGGCATGGGTTTGAGGTGGTGCCCCGGCAAGCGTGGCGGTGCCCTCGAGGCATAGCTCTCCTGGCTCCCTCAGTCCTGCCAGGGAAGCGGCTGGCCGGATCCCCACAGCCCAGGGCAGCATCACCATTGCCATCCCACCCGCCGCCCAGGGGTGTTTCTGGAGCCAGCGCAGCGGGTCCGACGGTCTCCGCGCTGGGCGTGCAGCACGGCACCCGCGGACCCAGCACTGGTGCAACCTCCTCCTCGAGTCACTCCTACGGCTCCGAAGCACCGCATGGCTGTGTGTGAATAAGCGTGCAAGGCACGCGTGTGCCTCTCCACATGCTCAGAGGGTGCATGGGCTGCACACGCCTGCATTCGTGCCCCATTCCATCTTGCACAGATTTATGCTGGAGAAAGAGGAGCATTAAGCCGCCCTGTGCTGTAATTCAGCGTGCAGCAAGAGATACGCATTTAAATATTTAGCAGAACGCAACTGGCTAAAAGCTTCGGCAACATTTTTAAAAAACCACTTGTTAATAAAACTGGACTGAAATATTCTGCGTGGTTAGAATTTATGGCGGGTAATTGGTGCGCCTGTGATAAATAGGAGCCAATATATATTTGCGAACAACAAAGATTAACGAAGAAATAATAGGGGAAGCCGAGCTCAGAGTGTGCAGCTGCCATGACTGCGGCATCATCCAAGGAGATGCTGGGCACGGGTTCAGGCCAGGCTTGGAGAGGAGCCCAGGGGAAATGCCTGGTCCCACCTCCCCACGCAGCCCGTGCCGGTGCTAGGGCCCACGTCCGGCCCCTCTCCGGCTTGCAGAGACGGGGCGGCATCGAGTCGGAGCTGCTACCCGCGCACGTTCCCGACGGGTCGGAGCACGGCAGCAGAGCCCACGAGAGCAGCTCCCGCCCCCGCCACGGCCGGGAGATTGATTTCCAGGTGATTCTCGCTGGCTGCTCCGGCTCTGCACGAGCAGGAGACTCGTGTTGATTTCTGCTCATTTTTCACGCAGCTGGAGCCGGTTTAATGCCTTGCTGCCTCCGCACCACGCGCCTGGCATTAACAGATGAAGCCAGCACGGACGAGGAGGCTGCAGGAGCCCCCGCGCCGGCCAGGTGTCATTGTCGGAGCATGCACGCAGGCACGAACTGCCGGCAGGGCTCTCGCCGCGGGCCGGGCGCTTCTGTAGCACGCGAACAGGGTGCCCACAGGCCGGCGCGGGCATGCTCCCCATCCCTGCCGGGCCCAGGGCGGCACGGGTCCCCGCTGGAAGAGCAGGCCGGAGGAAGGCTGCGCTGCCCCGGGCACCAACGCCGCCGGCACAGCGCGGCAGAGGGGTTGTGCCACGACGTGGGAGGCTGCGGTTGATCTCGGCTCGGTGTGACATGCAGGCCTGGCTCTCGTCCCTCCTCAGCCCTAATGAGGCCTCGGGGGGAGCCAGCACCCCACACAGCCCCGTGCAGACAGCATGCCTTCCGCCCATGAAAGCCACAGCCGCCGGAGGAGACATTTCTGGCATTAAATAAAAGAGACGTTTTTATCCTGCAACGAAAACTGCGTGATCTTGGAACATGATTTGCATAAACAGACAGTTTGGCTATAAACAATTTCAACAGTAACTGGTATTTACATCTACAGCAACTCACTCACAATACAATTAAAGGCCTTGATGGACTGGAAAAAGTCAAAACATTTAACAGGCTTCAAAACAAGCGTGATTTACGTCTCCTCCGGCGGGCGTAGGTGTGGGCTTTGAGCCACCCCTTCCCCAGGGCGTCACCGGCTGCCCGGGGCCTGGAGGGCACGTCTCAGACCCGGCCCGGTCCTTGTCTGCCCTCCGACAGCACCTGCCGTGCGAGGCCCCTTGCCCAGCGCCGCACCTGCCCGGGGAGCGCGGGCCGGGCTCAGCTGGTCAAAGCCCTTCCGCGGAGCCGGGCAACTTTCTGCCCCGTGGCATCGTGCTGGTGCCAGCGAGCGCCCGCCGGCAGCTTCGGAGCAGACCGTCCCGACCGCGCCGGGCAGGGCACCTCTGTGAACCTCGCAGGAAGCCGCCCTTGCTTAGCAGGGGGCCGGTCGCTCGGCCAGCTCTGGCTCCGGGGCCGCGCTGAAGCTCGCCCAGTCACCGGGCACGAGTGCCTGCTCCGTCCCGTCCCCGCTCTCCAGACCGTTTCCGAGGCTGCTTGCAGCTACGTCTCTTCTCTTCAAGGTCAGACTCCTTCGGGGCGGCAGGCTGAACCGCTCTACATATATTCTAAAAACACCGCTTTATTTATAAACTGCCTAATACATTTCAAAGGACAGGCGCGCCGTGCTTTACTTTTTATTGCCACTTATCTTCCACCGCTGCCGTTGTCGTGGTCCTGCCCCGCACAAAGGTGCATCCGCAGCCTTGAGTTTCCCGAAGCCTGACACGGTCGAACGCGAGGGACTCGGGCGAGTGCAGTCCTTGCAATTTGTCACCGCGCTCCCAGAGGACACGGGCGCGCCGGCTGAAATGCCACCGAGCAGATAAAGCGGAGCTGAGGCCCATAAACAGGCACATGCCGCCGCGGCGGAGGCAACGTGGGGGCTGCCCTTGCTGGAGCGGGGAGACGGCCAGGGCAGGCGGGGACGGCGCGGCCGCAGGCAGGACGGGGCTTGCTGCGGGGGGTGAAAAGTGCCCGGGGGCTCGGTAGGGAAGATTCGGGCGTGAATGCAGCGCTGTGCGAGCGAGGCTGGCTGGAGGGGCACACGTCCCAAGGGGCAGAGCGCGATGGGCGGAGGCGCCCAGGCCCTTGCCCTCCCCTTGCACGCAGGTGTACTTGTGGCCGGCCCTGCAAGGACAAGGCCAGCGCACGCACAGATCCCTGTCGAGCCCGAAACAACTGACCAGAGGCCTTGAAATACCCCCAGCACGTCACGGCAGGGAGCTTCTGCCTGGCTGGCAGGCGAAGGGTGTCCCTGGGCTGGGGGTGTTTCTGGGAGGGATGGAGGTGGGCTCACAATTTTTTTGGCAGACCCCTACAAAACAAGGTGACCCCTGGCTCTGAGCGTGGGCCGCGTGCCGGCCCCGAGGCCTGGAAGCGGGGAGGACGCGTCCCACGAGCCTGGGGAGAGGAGCACGGGGCTCGTCAACATCCCTGCCAGCAAATCTCTTCCCGGCTTCTCTGCCAGACCCACCGGCGACCCCCGGAAGAAGAGAGCCTCGCGCCCTTCCCGCGCCGGGTGCTGCTTTGCAGGGAGCGGTGGCTTGCTCCTCCAGGGTCATCAGCACGTTATTAATTGGGCTCGGGAAGGCTTACGAGTCCTCAGGCTGGCATCCATTCGCTCGCTGGCCGCGCTTCCCCGTTAAGCCCGGCGCTGGTGTCCTCTGTCCCAGACCGCGGCACGGAGCCCTTTGTCAGAGCGGCTGCCGCTGCCGCCAGCCGGGCTGTGATTTATTGCAGCTCACCATGTGGATGCTCTCTTTTTCCATTTGTCTGCTTTAAATAATTATTTAAGCTTTATTAGGTATTTATCAAGTAAACTGTCGGCATCTGAAGTTTCCTTATTGTAGCCAGAGATTTAGAACGGCAATTTGTATGCATCCCGGCCCCTGCACAGAAAAGGCTCTCTGTGGACTGAAATAATGATACGAACATGATGCTTTATGAGATAGCAGAACTCCGGTTCAGCTCCCGGGATCGTCTGACGCTCCCCTGGATCCCCTTGCCACCCGGGAGCACGCCGAGTCCCGGCTCTGGTCTGGGGCTGATGACCTGGCCCCTTCGCCCCGTGCCCCGACAGCGCGCTGGGGGCAGTGACCCCGGGGGCCTTTGCATTGTCCTCGCGCCCGTGGCTGGGTCGAGCGTGCCGAGGCAGAGAGGACCGTGCCGCAGGGAGGAGGCCGTTGCGTTACCCGCTTTGCAGGTCCAGCGCGCTGGAGAGGGCCACAGAGGCACCCCTGAAGGACACCGCGATGCCAGCGCCTTCCCCTGGTCCAAGATGCAACCGTG
Organism: Caiman crocodilus; assembly: GCA_030014935.1. Lineage (NCBI taxonomy): Eukaryota > Metazoa > Chordata > Crocodylia > Alligatoridae > Caiman > Caiman crocodilus. The sequence goes on from JAGPOW010002202.1 coordinate 11,623,410, forward strand.
CGTGTGTGGACACGAGGGCTCTGAGCTGGGCCGTTGTGACCGAGGGGCCCGGAAGGGGCCGTAAATAAGGCGCTTTCCGGCACTGCTGGCCGTGCCCGGGAGGGCTGCGGCGAGGTCCTCCCGCGGCGGGCGCGCTAGCCAGCTGGATGCTGCGGCGCCGGAGTCCGCGGGGACCCACCTGTCGCCAGACACTGCAGCTCTGCCGAGCTCTCGGCGCGGCTTTCCCTGCTCATTCAGCATGCCCTGCGCCCTCTCACCGGGCAAGGATGCCAGCCCCAGTGGGGAATAGACAGAGCATCCTTCGTGCCTTCAGCCAGCTCTGCGCCCACGCGTGCTCCCCAACACGCTTGAGCTGTCCGGGGCCCGGGGCTGTGCAGCGGTAGCTTCCCCCCAGACGGAGCTGTTACCAGGCCCGGCCCCGCGCAAAACCTGAGCAGGACAGAGCCGGCGCTCGCTCTGCAGGTCCCCGGGCACAGGCAGTTGTCGAGCATTAATTGGGAGGCTAGCGGTGTCGTCCCCGCAGCAGTGCCGTGTGCGTGTGTGTGTGCGCGCTCCGTGACTCAGCTTTCCAAAGGGAAGGCAGGGCCGGGGTTGCGTCTCCGCTGTGCCGTGTGAAATGTGCCGTTCTGCTGATAGTATCCACAACCCATTAAAAGATAACCAGAGCCACAGAGCGTCTGCGGGAACGCATTCAGGTGCACAGCGCTCCACGGAGGCCATCGCGGCCCCGCTCTGCAGTCGGCTCTGGTTAGGTCACGGGGGCGAAACGATTGGTGCCGGGTGGCCGCTGGTCCAGATCCCGGTCCCGCGAGAACGCACGGACCGATTCTTCTTTACGGCTTCTTGACACTTAACCTGCTCGATGCTTTTTATCTGCATTGATCACATTTTATAGTATGATTAAATTTGTATGGAAGAGAACCAATTAGTTTTGTTTTACACTTATTGAATGCACTTTATGGTCAGACAAATTAACTCTCCGCAGTTAGTTTGATTTATCCAGCAGCATAAAGCTTGACGGCCTGTACTCTCAGATAATCACTTCTCAAAGAATTATCTTCCTTGCTGTTCTCCCTGCTTGGAGGGAGCCACCGGCCCCGTGGGGAGATGTGCCCAAGGGAGTGGGCGCTGCCAGCAGAGACCCCGTCCACACCACGGAGCCGGGCCCCGTCATGCCGTCCCGGGATCTTGCTGTGGTGCCCCAAAGCCCCCCTAACCTGGCTGGGTGGCGGGCCACGATGAGGGGGAGGATGGGCAAAGCCTGCGATGGAGGCTCCTTGCTCGTGAAGGCCTGGAGGATGGGGAGACGGTGCAGAGCCAACGTGGGGGCACGCTGCACGATAAAAGAAGGCAAAAATGCAACGGAGACGCCTTCGGGGTGGCAGCTGCGACAGCTGCTCCCCTGCCCCTGCCCACACAGGAGAGGCAAGGGGGGTTGCCAGTCTCTGTCACTGCCTCGTGGGTGGCGATGGGCAGAGGATGGAGCCGGGAGAGGCACGGAGCCGCCGGGCCCTGCTTGTCGGTCGGAGGTTTGGCTGAAAACGGACTTTGTTCGCTCCAGTACCAGAGCTCGGACCACCGGGCTGGACTCTCCACACCCGTCAGCAATGCCCCCCGCACGTCCCCATCACCCACGGCTCGTCCGTGGGACTGGGAACCAGGCGGTGTCCTGCTAGCACGGACGGCAAACCCGAGAGCGTGTCGGACCCCCAAAACAGACCCGGGAACGAGGCCCCGGTCCACAAAGCAGCCTGCGCCGGCGTCCTCCTCGCGCCCAGGCTAGAGCCAGCGCGCGGGCACGGCGGGCTGGGCGCGCCCGGGGGCAGGGAGCGCAGGGCTGCGCCCGCGGAGCCGCACGGTTGTCCCGCAGCCCCAGGTCGGGTCGGGTCGGGTCGGGTCGGGGCAGGCCGAGCCCCGCCCGCGCCTCCGGGACGCCCCCGAACAGCGGCTTCGATCCGCCGCCAGCGGGGAGCCCCGCGCCTTTCCCAGCTTATCCTGCCGGGGCTACGGGAAACCTCGCGGCTTTGCTAGCTCCACCTTTGTCTTTCTGCAAGTGGAAGGGTTTTTCTCCCCAAAGAGAGCGCCGAGACGCTTCAATGGCTTCAAAAAAAACCGCGTTGTGTAGATCTGGTGAGATTTTGGACGGGAGTGAAAGGAAAATCTTCTAACAAGCTGAATGTCATTTCGCTGCGAGATAAGAAAAAGACTACTCGAGCTGTCAGGGCTTAAGCTGCAACCTTTATGTTTACAAAGCAAAAAGGGCAATTAAGTGTGGAAGAGGAGCTCGTTCCCAGGCCCTGCCGGCGGGGCTGGGGCTGGGGCTGGGGCGGCTGAGTGACAGGCTGGTCGGGGCCCGGGGTCCAGAGCCGCCCTGACATTTCCGTGATGCCGCTTGCCTTCACATGAAGATCCCTCTGTGGGCCCGGCCCCTCCTCGGCAGGGCCCGGTTGTCCCTGCTGCCGCACAGGAGGGTCCCAGGGCTTTGGAGAGGAGCGGGGTCGTGCCCGGGGCCAGGCCAGCTCCCGGGAGGGGAGGGGAGGGGAGGGGAAGGGAGCAGGTCCCCTGTGGCCACGGCTGCCAGGTCCCCGCCTGGCCGTGGCCACCGCGGCCCATGGTACAGGGTGCCCTTCCCACCAGCCAGGCGCCCTCCCCGCGGGGGAGACCCTTCCGCCGGCTTGGGGACGTCGCACCTCGTTCCTGGCCCGTGCCACGCCGCGGCTGCCCCGTGTCCCGTGGCGCATCGCCTCCCTCGTCCAGCGCTGTGAGATCCCGGAAGGGTGTCCTCCCAGGCTAGCGCCCAAGCCGCTGGTCCGTGCCAGCCAGGGCCATGGGGCTCGGACGGGCGCAGGATCAACGGGACCAGGTGCAAGCACCGGAATCGGCTCCACGCACGCCCCAGGCCTTGCTCAGTCTGTGGGATTTCCAGCGGCCGCTGCCAGCACGACAAAAGCTGGGGATTTGAGTCCCCGGGGATGTAAAACAAACAGTTAAAATCAATTTAGACCCAGCTGTCACACACGTGGTTAACGGCCTGGGAAACTGGGCAGCGATTCCCCAGCCCTGCAGTGAAAATGAGCAGGATGAAAGCAACAGCGCTACCCAAGCACACGCACGCAGCCCAGGCGCCCCGACCCCACACGCATGCACCCGTGCCAACCCCTCCGATGCAGGCCCGGGGCTGGCGGCGGCTGTTAGACCTCCCTGCCCTCCGGCGCAGGCCACAGCTGGTCGAGGCAGAGTGCACCAGGTCAACACGCGCATCATTGCTGATTGCTTGCACAGAAATGCACCCGGTTTCCAGATCTGTGCCCAGGTGTTGCAAAGAGTGAGAAACAGCACCCTCGGGGCGAATTCACAAGCTGCGGCTGGGTAAGAGCGCGCCGTCTGCTCACCCAGCTAGCGCGCGATGCAGAGTGTGGGAGCATATGTCTAGGAGACAGGCTGCACTCGAACCAGCTCCACAAACACGCCCCCGGTCCTTACACAGACAGGGGAGCGTGTCCTCCGCCGCCCCGCTGCGGCTCGGAGCCCAGCCCACCGCAGAGACGTGGCGGGTCCGTCAGGACAGACCCCCTCCCGGGACTCTGCAGCAAGCAGGCGATGTTTTCTGGCCAGAACTTTTGAAGGCAAAGCTGGCTGGTGCCGGGGAAGTTTTATTGTTGATTAATGTTAAAGAACAGGAGAAACTACAGGAACATTATTCCAGGCACGACACAGGGATTGCAGAATTGGGCCTGAGCTGCATGGGCAACGCCGGATAAAGAGAATTGAGAAGATGAAAGGCAGCTTTTAATTCTTTGCAGTGTTTATTACACACAGAGGTGGGTATGGATTTCCTATCGCAGCAAATTGTAGGTAAATAAAGAGGTCATCAGATTTCCTGGGGTTCGCTTCGTGCCTTCCACAAGCTATTTACTTGGTCGACAGGATACATATGTATTGAAAAGGTTTGAGTCGCTGTATGTTTGCAGTGAAAATATTGCATCGAAATAAGGCATGGGTGTGGAGCCACGTGTGTCTTTATTAACAGCTGCCACATGCAGAGCCAGCCAAGGGAAATGCAATGCCAGCCTCCGGGACCATGCCAGGCCCTTTGCCAGGGAGATGCCTGTGGGCTCGTGGGCGTCCCGGGGCTGCCGACACCACACAGCAGGACCCAGCCCGTACGGATCAGGCTGCACGGACACGGCGCTCCCTGCTCTCGCTGTGTCCATTAACAACTGGCCTGGACGGGCACAGCACCCGCGGGCGCGCGGGGAGGAGGAGAGCTGTCCTCCCTGTCCGAGTCCGCAGGCCCCTCCTGAGCCGGCTCTGGGCCAGGCCGGGGGCCACTGCCGGCGGTGCAGGAGGGGAAGGAGCCGGCATGACAAGAGCCAGGCACCGCTCCAGCCCCACGAGCCGGCCACGCGCCAGCACTTGAGTGGGATGGTGTTTGCAGCCTCCTCTCAGCTCCATGTAGTGACCCACCCCGGACCTGGTAGCACGCAGCTCCCCGTGTCCCAGACCCGCTGCGTGGGCTGGGAGCTCGGCCTCGTTCAATTAGGTGTCCGCCGGCTGCACCAGTGCAGCAGGTGCGCTCAGCCTCTCGCAAACGGCCTTGCCGGCTGCGGCGAGGATGAGCAGCTGCCTCCGGCGTCCAGCCGGGCACTGCGGGGAGCGAGGCTGTGACGCGGGCGCTGGGCTGACACGGCCAGGGACGGGAGTCGGGATGAGAGCATCATGCTCGGCCTCTCCCGCTTTCCCTTCGTCCCGGCCGCGTCCCCCGTGGCTGCAGCTCCTTCCTGCCACGCAGCCGCCTTGACCAAACCCTGCGGCCCCGGCATCAGGCGAGCGGGTCTCACGCCCGCCCGCCCTCCCCGGTCCGAGCCGTGGCCAGCCCCCGCCCGCCCACCCCTGTGCCCCCCTCCTGGCACATCACACCGGCTGCCTCTTCAGAAACGCATAATTTTTAAGGAAGGCTGCGGTGGGCTGTGTGGAAATGGTAATGAGATTCCAGCGGAGAGTTAATGTAGCGTGATCGATAGCACTTCGTCAACAGCGAATGCGCAATCAATTCACAGCCGGAGAGACACCATTTCTCATCGGCCGCTACGGCACGGACACGGGGCTCAATCTCGGGGTCGCGGCGGCTCCGGCTGACACGGCCAAAGGCCGAGCCCCCGGGAGATGCTCGGGCCTGGGAGGCGTGGTGGCTCTCGCAGCCCGCATGGCCGCGCGTGCCCGGCTCCGGCCCTGCCTGGGGAGTTGCCCCAACACGTGCCATGGGAAGGGCCCAGCACGCGCAGCATTTTGCCTGGTGCAGCGGCTGCGATGCTTTCTGCATTCGGGCGAGGCGCCGCACCGGGCCCCCGGGCAGGGCCTGCTGCAGAGCAGTCGGGCAGCGAAGGCAGGTGAGAGGGGCCGGCTACCCCGGGGGTGAAGCGCCAGGGACCGCCCCGCCTCTGCCCTGTCCCCAAGGCGGGTCCAGCCCGGTCCCGGCGGGCGCTGCGCAGCCCTGCGTGCCGGTCACACCTCCCGGGCGGCGGAGCCAAAGGCACTTGATGAGAGCGATGGCGAAACACTGCGAGTCGCTGCTGCCTGGTAATGAATCTCAAAGCTGCAAAACCGTAATTAATAATAGCATTTAGCACTTATATGATGCTTTATATTTACAAAGTGCTGTGCAAACACTAACTAATGAATCCACTGTACTTAGCAATTATATAGTGCTTTATATTTTCAAAGTCCTGTACAAACATTAACTAATTAATCCACTTAATTATTCCCGTGTTTTGTGTTCTGGAGCACTGGGTGTTGGCGGCGCAGGAAGGCGGCCTCAGCAGGCAGCCGGTTTCGGGGCCAGCTGGCCACGTTCCCGGCACTCGCCAGGGGTGCGAGAAGGCCTGTGCCGTCACGGGGGTGCCACCAGCTGCCCCCACATGTGCACGGACGGGGGCTGCAAACGCGGGAAGCAAAGGTCAGAGAAGGAGCCGCTTGCTCCGAGAAACTCCAGAGCAAACCAGAAAGAAAGCGCAGCCGTCCGGAAGGGAGTCCCTGGGCCGGGCCGGGGGACAAGACCGTGGGAGCTCGTCCTCGATTCACGGGATCGCAGACCCCCGCAGAACCCAACGAAGCGGCGTCTCCCCCGGCCGCACACAACGGCACTCGGACGGAGCCAGAAAAGAGCCAGTGAGGGTTTCTTTCCGAATCCTTTGGTGGAGCACGAATACCGCAGGGATGGCGACTGCGCCGGCAGAGACGGACTGACCAAACCCCCAGGCAAGCGACGCCGCGCGGCTGGCCGGCGCTCGGATGCTGGGGACGCGTGGAGAGACGAGACAACAGAGGAGACGAGTCTAGCCGGGGCTGCCCGGGCTGGGACAGGCGGTCGGACT
>JAGPOW010002202.1:11647962-11661614 GCA_030014935.1 Caiman crocodilus
ACAGTTAGGGTGGCCAAAATCTGCAACCAGCTTCCCAGGGAGGTGGTTCTGGCCCCTACCTTGGGCAAATTCAAGAGGAGGTTGGATGATCACCTGTCTTCAGGTGGACCTTGCTGGATGTTGCCCAGCATCCATTCCTGCCTGTGGCAGGGGTCAGGCAAGACGATCTGTTCAGGTCCCTCCTGACCCGAGCTACTAGGAAACTATGAAGCAGGGCAGCGTTGCCCTGAAGCCCCAGCCCAGAGCCCGCGGTGCCCCGAGTTCCCCCCAGCAGGCCTGGGGCACTTCCCAGGTGGTTCGGGATCGGTGCCCAGGGCTCAGCGAGCTCCTCAGGGAGCAGGATATCTGCTCGTGCGCAGCTGAGCGTGAGATCCCCAGGAGCCGGTGGTGGAGAAGGAGCATTTCCTTGCCCCTGGGCCATGCGGCCACACCGGTCCCCGTCTCTGCAAACGTAGGAGACGCGCAGCACGGCTGCTGCTCTGCCTCGGGGCTGATCCTGAATGCGCCCGGCTGGGACTTTGCGTGCCGCGGGGGTACTTACGGACCTGCCCCGGCCCGGCAAGGCCGTTAGCTTCCTTTGCACTGACTGTTGACTACCATGCATCCATCCGCTTCCCTGTTTTCCCCTTCGCTATGTAAGAATTTTTATTATTCTTATTTTTTATTTGCTGTTTTCACAACCCATCTTGATCAGGACGCTTTTGGCAGAAGGCTTCTTCCGGGATTGCAGGACTCTGGTCATTTGGGGCATCTAGTACATCCTTCTTAAGCAGCTCCCAAAATTAATTCAAATTTCTGTTCACATTTTCCTTTTCACTCCATTGTGCACTGCACAGCTTTCCGCTTTGGAGTGGTGTTTCCCAACCACCATGGCTGTCTTTTGCTGGACAGGACAGTGTTTTCAGTGAAAGAGCCCCAATTCTTACCGCGTGACACTGATCTCAGCCGTCACGGCATCTACCAAGACTAGCTACTGCGAGAGCTCTTCCTGCCGTGGGTTCCCTTCACGCCGGCAGGCAGGCACCGGGGGAGACCTGCTGTGGGCACGGTAGCTCCTCTCCCTCGGACGATGGAGCGTAATTAAAAACGTAATCTGATCTTCTCTGTTAAATGAGTCTGACACCTTGAGCTAAACCTTGCTGTTTCGCAGCTGCACGTGGATGAGGTTCGTGGCGGGCTCTTTCTGCAAGCAGCAAGGAGCTTTGGCTGGTCCCGGGCGTGCGCAGCGCCCGCCAGCACCTCCTTGGCCGGACGAGGCATGGCGAGGAACCCGAATCTCTTTCCCAAGGTTCGGGATTTTGGCCTCAGCTTTTGCCCGCAAAATGCAAAGACACTAACGTCCAACAGCCCAAAAGAGGACGCGGAGGCTGCCGGGGGCCAGGTGGAAAGTTCATAGACCCAGCGCCCGGTGTGGTTTGTTATTTACTTTGGGGATGTGCGGTCCAGGGAGAGGGCATTTCATGCATCTGCCTAACAGCAACTTTGAGAATCCACCAGGGATCTGTTTAATACCTTGGAAAAGGTTAGCGTTGTTAGGGATTTACTGCCATATTTGAAATGGTTTAAACTATTATTTTTATTTCCTTGAGTAAAATGGAATGTCAGTGAATCGTGCAAAGTGAGATGGTCAGTTTGTGTCTGAAAGGGGCTATAAAAAGCCTGGGCAATTTGAAATAGCTTTTCCTCCCGTCTGCCTGGTAGCATGCAGGGAGCAGCTGTCAGACCCGGGGAGCAGGGCGGGCGCCTCATGTCTGCACCTGTCTTCACTTGGGAAAGCAGCACGACCCGGGAGGGGTCTCCCCTTTGGCTCGCCGGACATCCCCGCTTGCTTCTGGCCCCGTGGCAATTGTTCCTGGGTCTCGGAGATGCCCCGAGGGCGATGCGCACACCCGGACACCATGCTGCACCGTGCACAGCGATGCCCCCGCTCCTCGCACGCAGCTGGCAGACAAGCAGCTACTTGAGAAGCTTGACATCTGCCGCATGCAGCTTGCCGAGCCACGAGCGGGCTCCTGCGGAGGAGGTCAAGGGCGCCGGTGTCTCCCGCCGCGCGTTGGGGGGTATCTGATGGCCTCCGGTTGAGGTCGTTCGCGCACCGCGCTGCCACAGCGGTGGCTGGAATCGCATCAGTCACGTCGTGCAGCAAGATAAATGTGACTGGAGGTGGCGTGTCAACCTCAGCAATGGCTCGAGACAGCGAGGCGCCGGGGAGGAAACAGCAGGTCTCAGCAACCACTATTGTACTGGCCCAGGGATTCGCGCGGGGCAGCACCGAGCCCCCGCGCTTGCACGGGGAGCACAATCAGCGGTGCCTCGCGGTGCCACCCCGTCCCTGCGCCGTCCAAATCGTGCCCCCGCACTGCGTCCTGGCCCCCTTTTCCCACCGCCGGCCGGACCCGGCTGCCCACGCGCTGCGGGGTTTGGACAGGGGTCTGCACTCGGAGCCCGCCCCAAACCCTCCCAAACCTCAGCCCCTGCCGCGCCGGCCGGGGCAAGGCAGGCGGGTCACCGCCGAGCGCCCGTGCCACCACGCAGCACCGTCAGGCATCAATTCCTCCCAACTTGATTTAAGCAAGCGACCCGCTAAACGAACCTCGCCTGGCACCGGATGCCCCCCATAATTCAAAGGCGGCGTCTCCGGGGGCTTGTGGGCTCTGTACGTGGAGCGGCGGAGGGCCTTTCCCTCCCAGCCCCCAGCCTCCCCCGCGGGCCCAGGCCTCTCCGGAGCCTCGAGCGGCTGCAGCCAGGAGCGAGCGGTGGAGGGGGCTCGGCCCGCCAGCCCGGGCTGCACGTGCTGGGTCGGGGCAGCGGGGCCAGCAACTCCCCCGTCTCCTCCGGCGCTGCCCGGCGGGGGTCTCTGCAGGTCTCCACCGCCCGCTCGGACCCGGGGGTCCCCATTAATCAAGCGCCCCCAAGACCCCAGAACGGGACGCTGGCACCGAAGCCTGGGGCGCGACGGCCGTCTCCCCGAGTGCACCCGCTGCAGCACGGGCAGCTGGGACGGGGCCACGGCCTGCCAGCTCCACAGCCATCTGCGGGGGCCGCCGCACCCGGGGCGAGGGCAGGGCGGCGGAGGAGGCAAAGGCGCTTGCCCCGACGTCCTGCCGAGCAAGAAGTCAAGCTCGAGGCCTAGCGAGACCCGTGCTAGGAAAAGACCCGTTTTGCAGACCGGGCACCAAGCCCGAGGACAGGCAGCCGGCGCCGAGGCAAGCAGCCCGGTCTCGTGGCGCCGGCGCGCCGTCCTTGCGCGCAGAGCCCGAAGCGGGAAGCGGCTTTGCTCGCGCAGCACGGGCGCCGGAGGGGCCTGCGGGCCGGGCGGCGTGGCGCGATGGAGCGGCCTGCCACGCTTCGAGATGCGCGCTCCTGCTTACACAAGCTTTTCTGCCGTTTGCTCGTTTAAAGAAGTCAATTTATTTTTATTCAAAATCTATAAGGAACAATTGCACAGTAAAGCTGCCGGGCGCTGTCTCTCTCATCAGCACGGCCCAGTGCGTCGGCAATGACCGCGCGAGAGCCCGCACCCTGCCTTGGTGCCCCCGCCCTGGCCCGGGCCAGCCTCGGAGACGTGCGGCATGCACGGCCCGCGGACACGCTCAACGCAAAGGGCCAGGCCCCGACGGCCCCACGGGACGCCTCGGCCAAGCGCAGCACACGGCTGCAGCTGCTCTGGGGTGGCGGGCACCGCGTGGTCGTGCAAGGCGGGCACGGCCCGGCTGCCCGGGGCTTGTGCCGTCCCCACCCATCGACACCGGGCACTTGGCGCCTGATCGGGACAGCCCAGCCCGGGCGCTCCCTGGTCCGGGAATGCCTCTGGATCAGGCCAGGGGTGCTGGGCGCTGCAGGACCTGCTTGCAGGCAGCCCCTTGCCCCCGGAGCTCGCCGAGTCCCGGCCGGTGCCTGGCCCGCGGCCCCAGCACAGCGGCTGTACGGGGAGACCCCCGTTGTGCCCAGGACCTGCCGCTCTCCTGCGCTGCGTGGCCCCGGGGTGCAGCGTGGCCCCGGAGCCCCCGAGGCAGCTCCCCCACCGCGGCTTTGCGTATCTCTGCTCATTGCAATTCAGTCACGTCAGAGCAGCCCACAGGATCTGACTGCAATTTTCTCATTGAATTATACTAAATCCTTCAGGGAAGGAGGCAAAATTATTTAAAACCCATAAAAACTAAAGCAACATTTCTGCTCTGTATTTTAACTTCCTGATTATTATTTAGAGTTAACCTTTTCTGCTTCTAAATCATAAACTCATTTCGTTTCCCGCCATCAGACGTGGGCCATAAGCTATCTGAAAGAGGAGATGAGGGTCTGTTTCGGACGCACAGGAGCTGGAGGATAACGGGGTGTCCAGTAGCCATTGCTCTTCAGACCCAGGCCCGGCGTGGGGTAATGAGCTGAGGCTGCGCGGCTCTGTAAATCCTAGCCGTCTGGTTATAAATAGCGGAGTCGCAGACTACGGTGTGGGACGCGTGACCCCGCCGCGCAGCGAGATCGCAGCGTGGGACGCATTATCCCACCGTGCAGCCCGCTGCCTGCGAGGTGGAGTCTTGCCCGGCGATGGACGCGCGCGCGGCCGCATCTTCCCCTGCCTGCGCCTGCTGCCTCCCCCAAACCGCGGGGACGCCCCACAATGAGGTACAAGCCCAGCTGCCACGCGGACTTCATGAGAGGCTCCGTCCCCCATTGGCGCGGGATGGCGCAGCCAGCCAAGGGGGACGGGAGACGGTCCTCTCCGAAGCATCGGCATTGGCCACGCCAGGTCCAGGATGCCGGGCCGAGGCGCGGAGGGCCCTGTGCCAGCACCCGTGCCCCGGTGCCGGGCAAAGCACGAGCTGCATCGGGGAGCTCTGCCGTGCCCGCGGCGCTCGTGGAGGGATGCCTGCCTTCTGGAGAGGGCGACGAGGAAGCCTCGGTCACAGCCTGCGCCGCGCGGGGCTCACTGCGCAGCGCCCAGCACCGTCCTGCGTTTGCAGCACGCCGGGGCGGACCAGGGCTGCGGGCGCGGGCTCCGCTGGGCTGAGAGCAAGCAGCGTGGAGCTTTCCCTGCCACGCTCGGGGCACGTGCTCGAATCCCCCGTCCGCATCGCGCAGCAGCTCGTGGCACAGACCAGAGCTTTGCCACAAGCGCCGGGTCCGGCCGCCCGCGTTGGTATGCTGCGCGGATCGCCGCGCGCAGCTGAGGGGCTGCCATATTGATCTCGCACAGCTGTCTGTGGTTAACTGAAGGGATGCGTCTTCAAAGACAAGTTTCCTTCATCTAATATGTTTGTTTTCGGCTCCTGCTGCCTTTTCAAATGCCAAGTCCCTTTTTAAAATAAAGCACACAGAACAGGGCTTCATTTACAGAGCGCTGCTTCTTTTCTGAAATTTCAGCAAAGTTGGAGACTTGACTTGAAAAATAAAATCAGCCGCAGCTCCCTGCGTGTGCAATTAATTCCCTTCATGCCAGGCTCTACCTCAGGAAGAAGAACAAGCCATAAACATATTCACCTGTCATTAAAAAAACCCCAAAGTAAGTAAATAATTCAGGAGATTTAAAAATAAAATTCCTGCTTTCATGGAAACAGACTTTCAAGCTTCTTTTCATCTCCTCTCTTGCAGCACTTTGCTGTAGCAGAATAATGATAAAGCAAGAGAAAGGAGGAGGAAGCAGAGCAGATGCTGGGTCTAACTTGGAAACCAAAGGCGTGTGTTGCAGGGACGGAGCCCTGTGAAGTGCACACAAAGGCCTCCTGGATTTGGAGACATGTCAGAGAAAGCAAGCCTTGATTTTCTGCAGAGGCACGAAAGAGTTCAAAGCAGAGGAACCCCTTTGAATAGGAAAGGGAGAGGCAATCTGCGGTGCCTCCTCGGAGCGCCGTGAAATGGGATCTGGGGCAGGGACGCGTCGCGGGGAATTGCAAAGCTTTGCTGCTGCCGAGCATCTCGCGAGTGAATTCATTACTGTTCAGGTCTTGACTGATGCGCCGTGGGCCCGCGGGTCAGCACAGCCTCCTCGGGGCACGTGACAGCGCCCGTGGTACCAGGCGCAGGCGCTGCTGGCAGCGGAGGGGACCCCCGGGACCCACGGTGCGAGGGAGGAGGAGGGGTCCTTGCTCGCTGGCCCTTGGTGTTACGGCACGGGCGTGTGGCAGGTCGCACAGCCTTGGGTTGCACAGGCGTGGCACCAACGAGCCCCACGCCCTCCCCACGTGCCATTCCCAGCCCTTTCCTTTACCTGACCTGCTGCTCTGCCTTCTGCTCCCTGCCTGGTTTGCTGCTCTGCTTTCCGCTCCCTGCCCTATCTGCCACCTCCATGAGGGGCTCTACCTGCCATGAGCTTTGCTGGGCCATTTGGTTGATGTGCCTGTGCGGACGGAGGCAGACAGCTCCGGAGGGCTCAGCACACAAGCCCGATGCAGGGATCGGGGCCTTTGTCCATGAGGAGCCGGGCGCGTGGCCAGCCCAGCCCAGCCCAGCCCGGCTCCGATGTCTGCACACGGGCTCGTTCTCGTTCTCGTTCGGAGAAACTCACGCTGTCCTGGGGGCAGCCGGCAGGAGGGGAAGCTCTGGCCCATCAATCAGCATTTCCTGCAGCGCCATTTTTCCTTCTTGCTGAAATCAGAGGCTTGGAAATGTCGAGCGAACTTAAATAAAAATTGATTTTTGTATTTCAGTGACTTCCAAGTGCTGCCCGTTCAGATGGTGGCAGGAGAAGACTCATCCATCACCAGCCCCTTGCAGTGCACGCGGCTGGAAAGCCGGCTGCTGAGATGGGCACGGGGCCCCGGGGCAGGGGAGGCCACGCTTCGGGCCCACGTGGCGCTGCGAGGTGCAACAGAGAAGGGAGCGGCGAGGGAGACCCCCAGCCCGCAGCAACGAGGGCACGGTCGTCTCCCATCGTGCAGTTTCCGCGACCCGGGAAACAGCTCCTCTTTCTCGCAGGCGCTTCAGAGCCTGGGCGAGCTGCTCCGGCGCTATTAGCACGGGCCAGCCGCTTCAAGCCGAGACTTCCCCAAAAAAGATCCCTTCACCCCGCCGGGAGAGGCGTGCGCCCGCTCCCTGAGCACAGGGCACTTCTGCGTGCGCTCGCCCGCCAGCCGCACGGACTCCCCAAAGCCTGCTGGCTTCCCTGCCCTCCAGCCTCTCGCCTGCCCCCGGCTCCCACCGCGCGCCGGAGAGCACGCGTCTCCTCCATCGGCCCCACGCGCTCTGCGGCGCTGCCCTGCCCCAGCCTCCTGCACGGGCCCCCTCCGCCCCCGGAAACGGAGACCTTCCTCTTCCATTCGGAGCCAGCGTGCCCGTGCCCGTGCCCCTGCCCTGCCAGCAGCCCCGGCAGGCCCAGGCCCGGGGAGACCTTCACGGCGGTGGAGCGACAGGCGAGGGCGGCAGCAGGCGCCGGGGCACGGACCGCTCCGCGGGGCAGGCTGCACCATGGGCCACCAGTGGCCAGCGGCACCGTCTCCTCCCGCTACACCATCCTGCTCTGTGTCGGCCGCTGGAGCAGCGCCAGGCCAGCGCCGCCTTCCTGACCCCGGCACCGCTCCCGGCAGAGCCTGGGAGACGCCAGCTCGGCCCCGCGGCTGCAGCGAGCCACGGAGAGGTGGCAGGGCAGGCTGGCGTGGAAGTGGCTCCTCGCTGCTGCGGGACAGCACGGGCCGAGCGGGGCTCTTTGGACGCCGGTCGCTTGAGCCGCACACACGCCGGAGGCTCTGGTCTCACCCGGGACACGGGCCCGTTCCATGAAGCCAGAGACGTGCGTGGCTGGCACGGGCGAGCCCCGCAGCACTCCCGTGACTTGCACAGCTGATGGGTGTCCTTGCCCCGCGGACCCACCTGGGTCACACACCCCTCTTCTCTTCTGCTCCACGGCCGGCCGACTCCATCCATCCGCTAGGTTTGCATTGATTTCTCTTTTATTTCCACGAGAGATGATTTGCGAGTGGCTCTTTCCCTGTTTAAATTTGGGAAGATATTGTTCAAGGACTTGGTGTGATGTTTCTCTAACTGACAGCTTTATTGGGTAATAGCCACTGATGGTATATGTGTGCTCGGATAGTCAGACCTCCTTATACTATGTGTGTTCCCATAAAAATGATTGGTTTTTAGTTGTTATTCTAATATTGCTGTGATTGGAAAGCCGGCGCGGGCTGCGGCGAGGGAGATGCGTATCGAAGGCTGATTAATAGGAGTGCTCCGGTGCCCACTGCATGGGGCAGCCAGGCCCCCACCTGCCCGCTGAAGGCAGAGCCAAATGACAGGGAAAGGTGCTGCTCCACTGGTTTCTAATTAATAAAAACCTATTAGCGGAGGCTGAACGGGTTGTTTAACCAGGCCGGCTGCCCAGGACGAGCCCGGCATCCTGCGCTCCGCCAGCCCGGGCCCCGGCTCCACCGCGGCGCGCCCGTGCAGGAGCTGCACCCGGGAAGGGGAGCGCAGCCGTGCTTCCAAGCAGCACTTCTGTGCTAGGCTGTTATCAGACGAGCTTCTGGGGGGCGCTTGGGAAGCCTCGAGCCTGGACCTTTCGCTGCTGAAGGAAAGCCCCGTCTCCCAGGGAGCCCGCGCACTTCCCTGCAGTGGAGCAGCGGGGATGTGGCCTGGCGCAGCGCGGCGCACGAGTCGGGCCAGGGAAGCCTCGGCCTTGCAGGCAGCCCAGCACCGCGCTTACTTGTCAGCGGAACCATGGAAACAACCTGCTTCCTAATAAATTCTCATTTCCATGGAAACAGAACCAAATCTATTGACACGATTGATACTTTCCTTCTGCCGCCAACACATTGCTCCTGCCCAGACGTGAGCCGGCCGACTGCCCTCCTGCCTAGGGAGCGACCCCGCGCGCCGGACTCCTCCGGCCGAGCGCCTGCCGGTAGCGGCCGCCGGACGCAGCGCAACGGAGCCAGGGTGGCCCCGAGTGCTGCCAGCCCTCTCCCGCGGGGTCCTGGGCAGCCTGGCGGGCAGGGCTGGAAATCCCTGCACACACGTGGATCTACGGAGCCGCTGGCACACGTGAGAAGTGGGGGGACAGGACCGCGACGGGGAAGGCAGCGCACCCGAGCACGGGTGGTCTGGCACGTCCCTAGATTACACTGGGGGAGACTTTTTGGTAGCCACGGTCTCAAAACAAAGGAGCAGGAGAGACTCCTCAATACGGTGCTTCCTAACGGGGGGACCTGGCCGAGAATGTGAGGGTGGCAGGCAAGTCGCGCGAGAGCGGCCCAAAATGACAGAGCTCCTGATCCTAAGGAAGAAAGGAGGAGGAGGAGGAGGAGGAGGAGGAGGAGGACTAAGGCACGGGCAGGCAGGTCTCCGGAAAGGAGTCCGGTTGCTGATCTAAAGAGACAGTACAAAGAGCATGAGCAGGTGATCCCGACACAGAGGGAGGATGAGACGTGCAGCAAGGAGCAGGCCCACTTGTAAAGCACACGCTTGGCCAGATTTACTAAGGATGAGCCCAGCGGCATCGCCCGGGCACGCAGCACGGGAATCAGGAAGCACGGCCTGACCTGGAGCTAAAGGTAGCAAGCTCGTGTACAAATACACCAGCACGAAGAGGAAGGCCGAGGAAAGGGCAGGTCTCTTGCTGAATAGGGGGAGGAAGGTGACAGCGGATGGCGGAGACAAGTTAGAAGTGGTTAGTGCCTTTGGGCAGCCAGCCCCATTAGCAAGGACGAGCTAGGGAGCACTTGCACCAGCAGGACATTGCAGACCCGCCAGGCTGGGTGAGGGTTAGGCACCCACAGAACCATGAGGACACAGGCAAAGGCCCCGGGTAAAGAGATCGTGGATGGCTCAGACGTGGCTGCTCCTGTGCCAGGAGCAGGGGATGGTGCTAGCGGATCTCGGGGTCCTTCTCCGCCCTATGGGTCCGTGCAGCCGCCCATGCGCCGAGCCGCCTGCCGCGGCTTGTCTCTGCCACAGCGGTGTTGCTCTCCAGCGTGCAGCGGGAAGTTTGTAGGATGCAAATTCCCTCGTTTTCAAAATGACATGAGAGGAGACTGAAGACAGACTTTGGGATGCATTTAATAGAGGAGGGCTGCTCTGCGGGAAAGTGATTGTAGAAATCTGCATAGTTTCCTCCTAGTTTAACAATGGGTTCTCAAACAAATGGCTGTGCCAAGAAACCCAGCTCCGAATCCACCCTCTCATCACTACCAAGCATGTCAAATCGGAATCAAACAGCTTAGCCACCTGTTTCCACTTTGCAGGCAACCAATCATTGTTCTTCAAAGTAACAAAGCTGTTTTCAATTTGAAAGCAACAAATCAAAGTTTAATTATTTTGTCCTTCAGAGCCTTCCACTATCTTTCACTGAGGCTTTTTCAGATAGGAAGAGCCATCATTGGCCAGCTTAGAAAGGGAAGAATTGACTGACAGTTGAAAAAAACACTTCTAAGGACAATAGTATTTGTCAGCCTGGTACTTTTCACTCTGAAGACAAAATGCATTTTATCAACACCCTGAAATTATTTTGTCAACAAAATTCATTTTGTGGCAATTCTGTCATCTGTCATGCTGACAGAAGCGCATTCTCCAGTGTATTCCAAAGCCATTTTGCCAACACAATTAATTTCTGCAAAATTAAATTTTCCCTTTTTAATCATATGTATGGGAAGACGCTGTAGCACATGCACAGGAGGGCACAAGCTCAAGCAGCAGTAGCTCACTGGCAATATCAAAAGGCTTGTGAGAAAGAAAAATCCATATCAATAAGAAGTTGCACAAGATGAATAAAAATTGCATATGGAAGAGATGCAGCGACCGATCAATTATCTCCAGACAAGAACTCTTCTTTAGTAAATCATGAATTTACAAATGCCTGGATCTCACTCGGGGCATTGTGCAGAGTCGGAGGCAGCTATTCTTCAGTGTCTGGGGGACGTGGGTGGGCGTGCAAACTACCACCAAGGTCACAACTGAAATCCAAGGTGGTCTCAGAAGTGAACCCCGCCCGGCTCTTCCCAGCCCTCTCACAAGCAGCTGTTCACGTCCTCGCACAACTACGAAGCTGCGGGCACTTTGGAGATGGGCAATGCTGTCTAGTCATCTCCAAGCTGGTTGCCTTTCCTCATCAAGGCTGATTACGGCTGCACGACCAGATGAAGTGAAGCTCCTCTTCACCACCCGTGGCTTTGCGTTTTGGAGCTCTGAAAAGGTCAAAGGCAAAAAAACACTTCTGCAGCCTTGGGAGGGTTGAGGGCAAGTGAAAGGGACGTCCTGCGCGGCGGTGGGGCTTGCTGCGAATGCCGGCTGATAACTGGAGAGACGTTCAGCTGGCGCGAAGATGTTGTTTTCCCTCCTGTTCTTCGTTCAGAAGTGTACAACACATTCACACACGTAACTATGAGCCAACCGACAAAGTCACGCACATGCAAATGCAAGCTGCATTCTGGGGAAGGCTCACAAATGGTATTCAAGGCGGGCAAATCTCCATCAACATCTTCCTTTAACCTTGTTTCTGCATCTTTCCCTGGTTCCTTTCTGAAGCCTCTGTAGACAAACTCAGGACACCAGTTTCTGTCTCCTTTCCAGGACGCAGCAAAGGGCATGGACGTGGGTGCAGGCTGATGCCGGAACAGGCTGGTTCCACTTGGGACCAGCCACAACTTCAGCACAGATGTCACACCCAGTGCAAAACACTCGGAGGTGTCAGAACAGCTGCACAACCTCCCCGCGGGCACTGCCGCGCGGCTGAGGCCAGAGTCCCCCGGGCTCGTCGAGAGCTGGCCCCACTCATCTCGACCACCTCAGGCCCGGGCTCAGGAGCCGGCTCTTTGCCCAGGCAGCCCCAGGAAGCTCATGGGAAAACTTGCTGCAAGGTGATGTTGGCTGGGACCCGTGATGTTTGGATAAAGTTACGGTCCAGCGCCAATGCCAGGCTGGCACGCCTCGCTGGGGTCCAAGGCCCACATCCATCAGGCCTAAACTTGGCCCTTAAATATTTGTGGCCTTACCCAAATCAAACCCAAACTCCTGAGAGCCCAGGTCTGCAGGGGAAGTGCAGAATCAGAGCAGATCTGCTAACGAGGCCACGTATCCCACAGCCCAGCCCCACGGCTCGGCACACAACCCGCCTGGCCCCGCACAGGCTGCTGTGCTGCGGCAAAGCCTGCAGCCCGGCCCCCACAGCCCTGGGTGACGCTTCGGTTTCCATATTCATAGGCCATGTGGTTCAAATATCAGCTACTCCCCTGGGCCCCTTTTGAACATAGCCTCATTCATTCATTAATTTGTTTTCCATATTTCTAAATAGAAAGCAGCCATTCCAGCAAGGAGAATCAATACTGCGCTCCCTAATTCATCTTAATTCTCACTACATCACAGGATCCACCGGGCTTTTAATCTTGGGTCTTCTTAATGAGATTTGGTTTGGTGAAGAATCTGATACTTCATTATGGCAGCCCCGCACCAACAGGTCTGATCATTAGCATTTTGCAGATGTTGCTTCCCCGGCATCACCGTCGTCCCGAGCCACTCTCGCGCCTACGCGGACGTGCTCTGGCGCACCGGGCACAGCTCTGCCCCTGCCCGCGCTGCCCCAGCCCGCGCTCCCGGGACGGGACCGTCTGGGGGGGGGCCGAGGCAGCCCCACACAACCCCGGTGGGGACGGGGAGCTGGGACTGGTCTGGCCCCGCTCAGCACGGGGGTGGCAGAGCACTTATCAGCCCAGCCGGGGCGGAGGTGGTGACCCAGGACCTTGGCGTCCCGGAAAGGCTGGCGAGGCTCAGTTGGCATGAGTGTGCACGTGCGAGGAGGATCCTGAAAGCTGCAGAACAGCCTTGGAAAAAGACCCCTCTTACCCACTGGCCTTACTGGTTGCACTGGTGGAGGTTCTGTGGTCACCCAGGAGGGCTTGGAAAGGGCTGCACAACAGGAGGAAGGGCCTGCCCGAAGACTGGCCATCAGGGCACGGACGAGCCAGGAGCGCAGCTCAGCCCGGCGGACGTGCTGCCAGGCGCAGGGACAGCAGCGCCTCGCGCCGCTAGCACTGCAGGCAGCTGATGGAGGCCATCCACAGGGCTCAGGCATCACCCGCTGGCACAGCATCTAAGGGGTTAACGCTCCACTTCCCACCACCATAATTACGCGGTGATGAATGTGTAATTATGGTGTACACAGAACCCAAACAGATCATCAAGCCCCAGTGTAAACAGGAGAAACGCTGTTAGACATCTGAAGATGGGAGAGGAAGGGAAAGAGAGAGGAGAGGCTGACGTGGACGGAGGGGACGACGCCAGAGCGCTGAGCCCTGCTGCGCGTGGCCCGCGGCGCCCTGCCCTCCTCGACCCTGGAGCCAAGGGGGCACCGAGCGTCCTGGCAGAGGGGCTGCAAGGAAGGGGCGAAGGGCCTGATGCGGCCAACATGCGACAGCACACACGTGAACAGACGACAGAGTCACTCCCCACCTGCAAATACAGCAGCAGGGGTCACGTCCCGACGGGCTGCCCTGCTCCCGTCACGCAGGCAGGGAGCACGGCCACAGCACCGGCAGCCACGGGCAGGCGCGCTGGCCCTGGGCACCAGACACCTGCTGCCAGGGCGGCACGGCGCGCGGGCACCCTCCTGGGCACCCCGGGGAGGCGGACGGCAGGCCCTGGGCCAGCTTCCCCAGGAGCGCTCGTGCAGCAGTGCCAGCGCCCGGGCCAGTGCCGCAGGGGGTTCCCCTCGCACGCGCAGGGGCCGA
>JAGPOW010002202.1:11672133-11684114 GCA_030014935.1 Caiman crocodilus
GCGCGCGCAGCGCCCGGGGCTGCAGCGATGGAGCTAACAGCAGAGATGAGGCGGGAGGAGCGGCAGAGGGCCGTAACTGGGCATTTCGGCGGTCGGGTTCAGAGGTGCCCGTCGTCCTCTGAATGCTCCGTGCTCTCTCACGCCGGCCGGCCGGGGTCCCCGGGCTCGGCAGACAGCCTGCGCCGTCCCGCCCGAGCCGGACTCTTCCCCAGGAAGAAAGCAAACAGCACCGCTGCTTTCGAACCATTTCAATTCAGCAAAGGGCACTTGGAAGATCGTGGCGTTAAGGAAGTTATGCAATCTCAGGCTCTCCTCTCGCTGCCAGGGAGCATATAAAAAATTAAAGCCCGAGTCCTGCCTTCTGCCTTTCTGGGCCCTAATTATAAACACATTTCCACAAGGAGGAGCCAACCGAAGTCTAATATTGTGTGAAATCTTGTAATTTCAGTGCAGTGCTCACTTGATGTAGATTGGTAATTGGGGCTGTGGAATCAATTTTTCCCCTACTTGAAACACCCAAATGAGTATGAAATGCAGCGCGTTGGATCCGCGCACGTCCCCTGCTCTGCCCCGCGCTCGCGGGGGGGCGGCCGTTCTGATCTATTTTTTATACGAGAGCTGCCTTCCCTCCGACTTTGATGTTCCACGTATGGAGCTATTATAGCCACTTGCCATTGAGATGCATGATCTGTACCTAATCTCCAAAGCTTTGATGCAAGCAATAATTATTATTATTGATGTCATTGCTCCATATTTAAAAAATGGAAATCTCTCTGCAAGCCAAGCCCATGGCCGGTGGGAAGGGGAGGGAGGCCTGCCCACACCCAGCCTGGCTATCCCCTCCTGCTAATGAAGAGGCCCCTGGGACAGTGCAGACGGTCCTCGTTAACCTCCACCAGCCTCCAGATGGACAGACAGACGGACAGACGGACAGGCGGATGCACGGACCAAGGGTAATGATGCAGCATGTGCCCAAGGCGCGATGCATGGAGAGTAAGCCCAGGCCACGTCCCAGCCGTTTGCTCGCGCTGCTGATTCTGACCCCGACCGGGGGTGACGCTCTCCCCCATCCCTGGGGAGCGGGGCTGGGCCTCTCCTTCCCCGGCCAGCGTGAGCTCCTCTCCCCCGAGACGCCCGGGGAGCGCAGGCCTCTATTCGCACGCAGAGCTGCGGGGGTGGCTGGGACGTCCTGCTCCGTGCTTTCTCCTTCTCTTCACTTGTACCTTGCCACCTTCATCTTAGATGTAAATCAAGTCAGGGTACCGTGGAAATTAGCAGAGACAATGGTTTTAATTAATTTCTGACAGATTAATTAACCCTACCCCAAACTTCACCATTTTATCACTTTTAGGAACTGGCCATCATTTTACCCAAGAGAGCCTGAACGCCTGCAGCAAGAGCCTGGATCCGGTCTGCTTTAACCCTGCAGCCTCCAGCACCGTCTCGTCTCCCCCTCCGACAGTGGAGATGCTCGCTGGGTGCAGGCACCGCATGTCGGGGACACCCAGGACAGAGCAAAGGGCCAGCAACGAGCCAAGGGCAGGCAGACCCCTTGTCCCCACCTCGCAGATGGAGAGGGAGGGGAGGGGAGATGTCAAACCTGGGCTGAGACCCCAGGCAAGTCTCCCCCAGCCTGCCCCGACCACAGAGCAAACGCCCTCTCCGAGCGCCCGTAGGGAGCAGGGCTGCGACGGCTGGCCCAACCGCGGGCAGCGTGCCCGCTTACTGCCATGGGTGAAAACACGCCTGCCATCGGCGAAGGTCCAAACCTCCGGGACTCTCACGGGGCACGGAGCTACCGTCCACCGGTCGTCACCTCCGCGCCACCCCACAGCCCCGATCCTGCCCGGGGACAGGGACCGTCCACGTGGGGCTCCTGGTCCTCGGCCCTGCCAGCGGCCCTTCTTTATCACCAGCACACCTGGGCGCACGCAGAGGCTGCGTGATTCCCAAGCGACGGCGAATGTCACCGCTCACGTCGCTGGAACAGGAGGTGCCCCGGCGGGACGGTCCGGGAGCCCGGAGCGCTTTGTTTTGCTGGAAAACGCATCCGCGGGTTTCTTCGCGGAGGCCGGCTGGCAGCGCTAGTGGCCCCGTCTCCCGTCTTCTACTTGGTAAAACGCACTTTATAGGTCTCTAATTACATTGGAGCCAATTGCATTAATATATTTAGCTACCTGTTTAATTAGGCTACTGGCAACCATTTCTGAGAAGTCAAATTTAATAACAACTCTGAACACCTAACGGGTGGGAAAAAACTGTAGCATTTCAGGTTTGATTGCACACCAATGTTAATGGCTAATAAATTCTCAGAGCTTATGTATTGGAATAATTTGGGTGTGTGAAAACTCATTTTCACATCAAGAAACAATATTTGCTTTAATTATGTTAGTTTAATAGTGTGTCTACAGGAAACCTCGTTAGAAATCAGCAACAGACTAACAACCAGACCCATATCGTTGCCCCGCGGCCGCGCCGGCTGACACCGCCGCAGGCCCCGTGCTCGGAGCGGCGAGGCGGGCCGGGAGCAGGCGCCGGCTACCCCAGCCCCACGCAGACTGCGCACCCAGTGCCCCGAGCAGCCCCTCTGCCAGCCAGCTTGCCTCGCGGCAGGGCACGGGCTGCGACGCCGGCCCAGGTGCCTTGAGCCCCTCCGGCCAGTGCTGCGGGCGCTCGCTGCAGGAACTCGCGGGGTGAGCAGCCCCGGGTCTGGCGGCCCCTGACAGGGTCCGGCCCGTGATGCAGACGGCCGCAGAGGACACGGGCAGGGGCTCAGGCCGCCCATTCACGGCTGAGCCGGGCCACGAATCAGTCCCACGGGTGCTGGGGAGGACGCACATCGAGGCAGAGCACATGCCGCAGAACCAGCGGGAGCCCAAGCCCGTGGGCGCCAGCCAGCCGAAACGCCTGGGTCGGGCCCATGCTGCCGAGCCTGAGCCCCACCAGGTCTGGGCTCCGGGCACCGTCTCTGCCTTGCCGGCTCCCAGGCCGTGTCCTTCCCCTCCCCGCTCGGCTGCTGCACGGGTGGTCTCGGGATGTCAGAGGAGGCCGGTTCGGGAGCAATCTTCCACGGCACCACGCTGCGTGGCATGCTCTACCACGCCGCAAAGACCACGGTGCAACAGGCCTGCTTTCGCGATCAAATCAGGGATCGTCGCCGCTAGCCGCCGCGTCACCCCAGCAGAAAGGCCGCAGCAAAACAGGCTGTCGCCAAGAGCCGGGGCATGGGGTCACGAAAATATCCCAACCAGCACCGGCGGAGTCGTACCCCTGCGCGTCCGCATCGCCCCACGGCCACAAGCAAGGAGCCGGCTGCCTCCGCACATCCGCATTTGATTTCCAGATCGGAAGAGCTGAGCTGCGAGCAGCATATTGATCTTGAGAGGGTGACAGCAGCAGAGCACGCTGCCGCACGATGACACGGGGAGCTCCCAGATGTCTTTATCGCCAGTCACGGCGTTTCATTTGATTTCCCAACCGAGATCTCTCGTTAATGTGTGTCGCTTTGTGAAGGAATCCTCCCTGCTCAGAAGGGACCGGGTTCACGGAGGACCACATCAGCCACGTCGCTCTCCAGTGGAGCGAGCGAGGGAGGCCGAGCGCGTGGGGCGGGAAGCCAGACAACGCCCGCGCCGCTCTGCAGCCCCGCAGACACCCCTGCCCCGGCCTTCGCGCTGGAGGCAGAGGTCATCCTCGCACATGAAGTCACCTCTGGTTTGACGCGACCCTTAGGTCAAATAGCTGCAAAACTTAATGGTCAAAGTCCCGGGAGGGAAAGCCCAAAGGAGAGAGGGGCTCGCCAAAAAAGCCCCACTATGGCAAACCACAGCACCGGTGTGCAGAGCACGGGCCCGCGGCGCCGCACACTTCTGGACCTAGTGTGCAAGCCCAGCGCCCCGGGCCGAGGGAGGAGGGGAGGCCCCGCTCCCGTCTCCGAGACGAGAGTGCCCGGATGAGTCTGCAGACCCGGGAGGCAGCGTTTAAGCATTCAGGTGGCAAAGAGGCACGGCGCAGCCTTGCCAGAATGTCGATTACCAGCCGCCCTTCATGCTTTGGAGGTTATTTAAAATAAAGCAGAAAGGCACACCGGGGTGGGTGTTTTCTCATTAATAAACGCGCCTCTGCATCTGCGAAGCAGGGACACGAGCTTCCTGGCCTGAAAAGGCCAACGGCACTTGTGTCCCGGTTGCGTTGGGGCAAGAGGTGGAGCGACCTGCCCCATCCTGCCCAGGCGCAGGGAACGGACAGAGCGGGGCCGTGGGGCCGTGGGTGGGAAGACCGGGGTCTGCGGCCACAGGAGCAGGAACCGGGGATTCCCACAAAGAGCCGTGCCTGCAAGACGCATCGCATCTGGGCTCGCGGCACTTCCCACGCTGCCATCTGGAAGCCCCCCGCCAGAGAGCCAAGGCCTGCGGAGAGTCCCAGGGACCAGCAGCAATACCGTTTTGTGCGGCTGCTTCAAGGCAGAAACACTGGTTTCCCAATGCATAAAACCACAGGCCGCGCAGGATTTCCTCCCGGAGAAGGCAGCTGCTTCGGTTCTGATTCTCCCCCAACATGAGCGCGAGAAGCAAAGCCCAGGACACTTTATTTCTTTAGGCAGGAGCAGCAGCCCTGGATTTTTAACTCATTATTCAGGCCTGACCTGCTGCAGGAAGCGGAGAGAGTGGAGCTCGCTCGGTATCTTCATGAGACTCCCACTTATTAGCTGCACAGGCCTTAGCATGCAAAGCACATAGGCCAGGAACAAACGATCCTGGCTGAGAGGAAAGCAGCCGATACGCCTATAATGAAAATCCAATGTTTAAAAAATGCCTTGAAATTGTTTTCTTTTTTTCCTGCTTACGCTGAGAATCATTATTTTTATTACCAGCCATTTGATTTAATTTTAAAAATTGATTATAGAACGGAGAATAATGGCAGTGCCACGTTACCTTCCCCGAGGTGGGCAGCAAGCAGGGGTGGAGAGCTGCTCCCGTAGCTAACAAGACTGCCGCCGTCGCCGCTCGCCGCAGAAACGCAGGGCAGGCTCCGGCGTGCGCGGCGCGGGGCGGTGCTCGGGCTGCGCGCTGCCGCGGCGGCCTCGTCCCTCTGCTCCAGCCTCAGCTCCAAAGACGACGGCGGCATGCGCAGGAGCTCCTGTACCCATTGCTCACGCCAGGGCAGTGAGGAGGAGGACCAGCGCCGGGCTCCTTCCGGGCAACACAAGCGTTGGCAGAACGAGCCCCAGGCCGCCGGCCTGACCGTGCCCAGGTTGGCTGGGCCCTCACTGCAGACAGGGCGGTCTGGGGGCACCGATGGGCACCGTGCACGGGAGCAAGCACGGAGCGTGTAGCCAAGGCGCAGCTTCCCAAGCCGCACGGGGAGAACCGGAGCCATGTTTCCTGGCTCTGCGACCCGCGTGTTTCCCCGCAGTCACTGTCCCGCAGAACAGGGCTGTGCCCGAGCCCGTCGGGCCAGCCGCGCAGACACGAGCCCCGTCCTGCCCCGGGGTGCTGGGCAGCTGCGAGGGGGAAACGGAGCCCGCTGGGGTCGGACCTTCCCCCTTCCCCGGCCAGGCCCAGCCCTGTGCAGGTGGGGAGGGCCCTCATCGCACCCCACGCAGCACATTTTTCCCCCGTTAAAAACCAGGTGGAAGCTTCCGGCACCCAGCACCTCTGCCCGCGGCACAGGGCACGGCAACGTGGGCGCCCGCGTGCCTCCCCTGCGCCGGCACCTCGGGGACCCAGACACCCCCGGAAGAGGCGCTTCTTCTCCCTGGTCTTTTTTGGGAAGAATCTGAACAAACTCTTCTCAAGTAATACAAGCATTAGTGCGAGGGCCGTGCTCGAGCGCCTGCCCCGCAGCAGGGCCACCCCGCCTGGCTGCTCCATCGCGGCCAGCACCTTCCGCTCTGGCGCAGCCCGCGTGCCGCGTGGCGAGCAGAGGCCGGACGGGTTAATGCTGCTCGAGAGCCTGCGCTCGAACTGGCAGCCAGCGGGCTCCGCGGCGCAGCGTCTGCGCGTGGCGGAAACGGGCGCCAGCGGCTTCGGGAGAGGGTGCAGACGGGGCTGCAGCGAGTGGGTCCGTTCGCCCGAGCTGCCGCGCTGGGCTTCTGCTTCGTGGGAACCCGTAACGCGAGAGCCGGCCGCTCCTGTCCTGCAGAACGGCGCTTTGCGGAGTGAACTGGGGTGAGCTGCAGCTAAGCCTGGCACCAATAAAGAGCAAACGTGGAAGACCGGGAGGAAAATGCATGAGGGGGAGCTCAGCTGTCCCTCTCTAATCGGCCTGTTTGCTGGAGAGGCGCAGGCCGGGCTGTGGCAGCTGCAATCATTTTCATGTCCGAGGCAGGAAACTGCTGGTGAAAGGGATATTTCCCTGTCGTCGGAGGAATGGTGGATAACTCTGTTTGCCCAACCCAGGCGTCTTATCACAGAGCCAAGAGTTTTACTACCGATTCCTTCAATGCTCTTTTACATTTCACTAGCTCTGCCTTGGACATGGCCAGAATGCAAAGTACGCTGCCATGCGAGGCAGCATCAGCTGAGCCACACTGCCCTCTTCCGGAGCCGGAGCCCGAGCCCATCCTGCCGGCTTTGGGATACCCACAGGTGGATGCTCGAGCCTGCAGCATCCGAGGCTGAGCTCCGGCAAGGAGGAAAAACCATCTTTCCCTTGGCAAAGACATGAGCCGGCCCCTGACACGCTCCTTAGCCACAAGCACCCCTGAAGCCACATCGCTGGCACTGCGGCGTTGCCCGAAGGCGAGCGGCTCAAGCAGGATCTCACGTGGGGACGGCTGGAGCCTGGTGCCAGGCAAAGCTGCAGCAGGGAGGTTGTGGCTGCTCCTTCATGCCTAGTGTGCGCTGTGCCCGGGCGCTCTCGTGCCCGCGAGGGAGGTCGAGCTTCTCAAAGCACGTCACGCCAGAGCACAGAAGAGCTGCAGCCCACGTGCCTGGGGGACCGGAGAGTGCAAAAGGCAGCGCCCAGGTGGGCACCCGCCCCCGGAGCACCCTCTGACCAAGCATGGGAAGGGTGCAGAGGAGGCCCCGGGGCGGAAGAAGGCAGCCCCCACTGCTAGAGACCGGCCAGGACCGCGTGCTCTGCGCCCTGCGTCGCGGGTCCAGCCGACGCGGGAGCCGCTGGCTCAGCGGAGGGACACAGCCCCGGGGCTGGGTCCGCACGGCGGGGACCGTTTCCCTGGAAGCTGCAGCAGAGGAGTCAGATCCTGGAGCGCAGAGGGAGGGAGGTGAGCCAGGCACCCACCGTGGCAGGAGCACTCGCGTGCACGGGCCCAGGATGGCAGGAGAATCCCAGGGGCCATCCCGTGCCCATGTCCCTGCCCCGGGAGAGCAGGGCTGGGCGCAGCGGAGGAGCCCTCCCGCGGGGCTGGAGCTGGGGGGCCGGAGGGGGAGTAGGGAGAAGATCCCTGCAAGCTTTTGACTGACCGGACTGCACTGAGCAGCTTCGAACGACACAGCCTGGAGCGCAGGGAAAGGCGCCGTGCAGCAGGCAGGGAGGGAGGGAGGCCGAGCTGTGTGCGAAGGGAGGGCACCCGCCAGGCAGCTCGTCGCACGGGGCTGGTGGCTTGCCCCTGGCCTGCTCCAGCCCGGCTCTGCCCCCCAGATCCTGGGGCGCGGGTCCGACTTGGTGACGGCCTGCCCCTGGCTCCTGCCGAGCCTCCCGGAGCCCCTGCATGGTGATGAGCAGTAATGATATTCATCCCTTCTAGTCCCTGGTCCCCGGCCGCGTCTGCCTCCCGGGCACACCTTCGCATTTTATCCTTATTTATCTCCCAGCCTCTTCTCTCCTTCCCGTCCACAGAGCCCGGTGACTGGCACTCCCTTGATTTTTGTTTCAACGGCATTATTCACGTTGAACTCATTTGTGCCTAACATAGATGTAAGATGTAGTTCCCCAGGAATTCAGATGTTATTTAAAGTTATTTTCCAATATCTTGTTTGCCATTTATTTATTTAGGGAGTTATTGCGGCAGGAACCTTGCTGCTGAGACACCACAACTTGTTTACTGTGCGGGTCTTGGAGGTGGCTGGCAGCTCGGAGCCAGGCAGACAGCGACGTCGCAGATTAAAGAAGTAATTACAACAGAGAATACAGCATTAAATACAAGAGAAAACACCAAAGACAGGGGAGGAAAAGGAAACATAAATTAGGAACAATACAATTATCTACCGGCACTTGCGATAATCACAGCTGAGTGACTGCAGTGTCTCCTCATTAGCAGGTGCTTCTCCCCCAGGCGCTGGCGCACGGCGCTCCGCGTGTGCCCGGCAGGCGGGGGCCCAAGCGCCGGCAGGGCTGTGCACGCACCGCGGGCTCCACGGCAAGGGTGCGTTCACCACGGCTGGGCAACAGCTCCGGCAGCAGAGCTGGTGGCTGCTGGGCAGGGCGAGGGCCCCGTGCTGAGCCGGTGCCATGCGCCGGGGTCCCACTGGCGCCAGCAGAGCTCGAGCGATGGGCACCAGGAGGCTCGGCGGGGCCGGGACTGGAGGCTGATAGTCCGGGGCTCCGGTTGCCAGCAGACGCGGACCCGCGCCTGCGTCTCGGTCCATCCGAGCAGCCTCCCGTGGCGGGCGCAGAGGGCTCTGTCCGTGGCCAGTGCGCGTGACCTGTGCCGAGCCAGCACCAACGTGCCTCTGCGGCACACGCTTGGCGGCCCCGCCATGCACACGTGCCACCAGGCTCTCGGGGTCGCACAGGCCGGGACTCCTCTCGGAGCACGCGTGGGGCCTTTCCAAAGCACGGGCTCTGCGATCCCCGCTCACCGAGGCACTGAGAGCCAGCCCCCTTAGGGCCCGTGGCCACTCGCCGCTGTGGCGTGGCCCAGGCCCAGCCCAGGCCACAGCAGCTGCTAACCGCTCTCCCGCAAGTGGCATGGGTCTCCCTCCCGGCTCGTTTCACGGAAAGGAGACGGAGAAGTGCCTGAACGCTGGAACCCGCAAATCCCCCCACAGCAGGGAATATCCATTATTTACCCATAAAAATATTTCAAGGGTTATTAGCATGTAAACTGTGATTGCGGCCAGACTCCACGACGGACGCACACGCTCCTCGGCCTGGGGACGGCCCCACTCGTTGCAGGGGTGCCGGGTCCCCAGCAATGCGCTACTTTGCTGCGTGGGCACGGCTGGCGAGCAGCGGGCACGGCGTGGCACGCAGGAGTGCCTAGACACAAACAAGAGCAGAGAGCAGCAGTTTCAGGCACGTGTGAAGGGGCAGGGATGCGACCAAGAAAACAGACACGCGACGGAAGCCCGGCTTGTGACCGGAGAGCGTCAGGCAGCCGGGCGCTGCAGGCGATGCCACGTGTCACGCGCGCAGGGACCCGAGGCATGGCGCCAGGCCCAGGTCACCCGAGCTGGGAGATGTGGCTCAAGAAGTCCCGTGAAGACAGCCATGAGGAAGAAACCATGGAAGTGAAGGGGGCCCTGGACGAGGTCCCCAGGCAGCCCAGGGTGGAAGTGGAGAGAGCGGCTGCTTTCCAGCGGCAGCCACGTGGGAGCACCACCCACGCGGGCTCCTGCCCACGGACTGACCCAGCGTCTCATGTGGGCTTTGCAGCCTGCATGGAGCTCACGCTGCTGGAGCGGCTCTCGTGGGAGCCCGAGCTAGCCGGGTCTGCAGGAGCCTACAGGCACAGCTGTGACCACGCTGTGGACGTATCCCCTTCGCAAAGAGCCAGCGCTCTGCACACTTCGCTCGCACCGCGGTTTCCCAGCTGAACGGCACCGAGGACTGTGCAACACGGAAAATCTCTCCCCGGATGCTAGTGCTGCCAGCGGGGAAGGACAACCTCCTGCGTGATGAGGCGCCGCAGCCTGCTCCGAGCCACACAAATGAGCCTCACCACTCGGCACTGACCAGAACGTGTCCGACGGGCTGCCTGCGTCCCCGCTTAGCGGCTGGAGGGCTGGGAAGAGATCCACGCCCGGCACCGCTGAATGCTAATGGCCCTTCTTTCTGCACGTCCCCGGGCCGGGAGCAGCAGGGATTAGGAGCCTCCAGGTCGATCAAGAGCCATTTGTCATACATGTTGCTTAATTCCTGATAGAGAAGAAGCTGGACGAGTGTAGGACGCATCATTTTAAATTCCAGATGATGACAGATCAACCAGAGCATTTAACAACTGAAATATACTTTCCCAACGGTAATGGATACTGTTGAAGTGCTACCAGTGTGCGGATTACCAAAGGCATAGTCTATCGATTTTTATTTTTGTATTGAAGTTGTTTTTTCCGTCTGTTGAAAACGCCTTTTTTGTGATTTCATAGGGCATTACATTTTATGCGTCTCATTTGCTACACCCAGAGGAATTGCACTCTGCTACATTAAAAATACCCTGGGACGCAAGCTGAGCTTTTAACTTTGCAGAACACGCTGTTCCCTTTCCCTCTCTGTCCCCGCATTGCCTTTCTTCCTGCTTCTTTGTTTTTCAGATACATGTAATGCACCAGTCACGTTGCCTTTGCCACAGCGATGCGGAGCCTGCCTGGGTCCCTGCGTGCCACTCGCGGGTTCGTGGCGTGCTCAGATCCGGAGCGAGCTCGGCTGTGGCATGTGCTCTCCCGCTGCACCTTGAAGCCTCTTGGGACTGCTCTCTGCCAAGAGACGAAGCACTTTGCGTCCGCTCGCTCACTTTTGTCTGCTGCCTCTCCTGCCGATCTACCTGCAGCTCGTTAGCTCTTCTCACTGAGCGCGCACGGCTGTGTGTGTTGGGATGGGGTAGCCGAAGGGTCATCCAAATCCCATGCCCATGACTCCTGTCCATGAGCGCCAGTACCAGCACCGCTGCTAACACACACGTCCTCCTTCCCTCCCCAAGCAAGTTCACCGTCACTGCTGGGAGCGCCCGCGGCCTCCTGCCTCTCTCCCAAGCCCCAGGCTGGTCCCTTTCCTCCCTGTCAGCCGCCGACATCCTGCCAGGCAGAAATCCTGCAGCCCGATCTTTCTGCCCACGACGAGGCTCAGACCCAGCCAGCGGCATCCAAAGCGCGGTACCTCTCCACAAAGCAATTTCAGGGGAAGGGTGAGAGCACTGCTGCATCCGAGCTTGCACGCGCTGCGTTATTGCTTCCAGCAGCCGTTAGTGGAACCGATGGACCAGCGCGATATATGGCTTGAGCCGGCTGCCCAGAGCGCCCTGGGGAAGGAGGGCAGGGGGCCAGCAGCACACGGCTGTGCAATTTGTCAGGCTATCTTCACAGAGCAAGCACAGTGTGGTTTCAAAGCACAAGCTGAGTCTAAAGCACACCCCAGATTACTCGCTGTGAAACACAGCCCGTTCCCAGCGCAAGGCGAATATTAACCTGGGACCTTGGTTTAAACCGTTAGAGAGAGCTTCCCGGACAGAGGAGAGCAGGGGAGCTGTGTGGCGCCTCCACCTCATCTGCAGGTCATAAGCCCGGGCTGCGCCTCGTTCCTCGGCCGCTGCAACGAGGACAGCTTTTCCCCAGGGCGGCTGCGCAGGCGGCCCAGGCCACAGCTCACGAGCCACGGAGCAGGTTCCTTCTTGAAGCAGAGGAGGGTCTCGAGCCCCGAGCCATTTCTGTAGCCGTCTGCAGCCGGTGACTCGGGTCTAGGACACAGCGGTGCTGGGCGCCGGGCCGCGGGCGCTCAGCTCTGTCCTGACTCTGCAAGCCCGATGCAGCGAGCTTCACATCTCGCCCAGGCCCGTGGCTCTGGTGCTGCAGTTGCCCAGATGGAGACAAGAACCGCCAGGTCCCCGGTCAGGTCTGAAGGACGTGGGACCGCACGGGGAGGGCGAGGGCCAGCGAGCATCCCCCAGGCGTGTGGGGTCTCTGCCATCCATCCAGGAGCCGTTAGTGGAACCGATGAACTAGAGCAATATACGGCTCGAGCCAGCTGCCAGGGCCGGAGAGCGCTGGCTGGGCTCAGGACCGTGCTCTCCCCAGGACGGAGGGGGTGGCGCTGGGGTCCCGCTCCGAACATCTGCCGGGCGGCCGGCTCCACCAGAGCAAGGC
>JAGPOW010002202.1:11700927-11722731 GCA_030014935.1 Caiman crocodilus
CCAGCCGGCCCGCGCCCTGCGCGCCTGCGACCGCGGCCTGCTGCTGGGCGCCGCCGTCCTCGACGGGGCCCTCGCCCGCCTCGCGCGCCTGCTGCAGCGCCGCCTGCCCCGCGCCCCCGCCCCGCCGCCGCCCCCCCCCAAGGTACCCGCCTGCCCCGTCCTGCCAGGCCGTCGAGGGCCGCGCGACAGGCACATAAACACTAAATGTCTACGCTCCCGGCGGGCCGGCTGCACGTGGCCCCCGGTCTGTGCGCCTGGGTGCTGACCCGGGGTCTCGTTGCAGAAGACACGGAGCGACGCGGCCCCAGAGCTCGGGTCGGAGCCTGCCGTCCCGCGGCTCCGCTGCCCGTCTCTGGAGCGTTTCAGGGAGAGCCATTTCATCCCGCAAAAGCCCGTGGTGTTGGAGGGGGTTGTTGACCACTGGCCGTGCATGAGAAAGTGGAGGTGAGGAAGTTGAGCTCATCCTGATTAGATGCAGTTTGTGCATCAGTTAACTCCAGCCGGAGCTCATCCGACTCCCCGCGGAATGAGGCGCGGTACTAACTCCAGCGATGCACGCGGGAAGTAACATCTTCCCACACTGTTTGCTCGGTCTCCTGTTGCTAATAGGATTCTAGCATAATAGATGCGGTTTAGCAACTTGCATCCTAATAGCTCACGCTTTGCTAATTACAGAATATAGAAATCAGATGTTGGAGCAGATTATGCATCCAGGCCATCCCTGCAGGAGCCAGTGCAGGGAATTTCCTGGTGCAAATGTTAGTGGTTTACTGTTTAATTGTAAACGGGAGCTGTACGTATACCGCCGAGGACTCGGTGGGCGTATGGTTCAATTTTCTCAAGCCACAGCCACAACTGTTACTTATTTAGGTATTCTTGTGAACATGACTTACTAATATTTAACATGAATTTCAGTTTCAAAGCTGTATGTACAAGTAATATTAGAAACCACTTTTTTCATTCAAAAATGCAAATGTTGCAGCCACATCCAGTGAAACTTTCCCAGTTGCAAGGTAGAAGTACCACCGTGCAGCTCATCGGACCACTCACAACTAAACTTTCAGATGTTGAGTATCGCGTCTGTATAGCAGAATGTTCGTGATGAATACACAGGGGAACACTTGCAAAACAAAAACCCCTCAGACTTGAGGAAACCATCCGGTTGCTGGTATTTCATAAGAACAAGAGAAGCCATGTCCACTGAATAAATGGCTGCTCATTGTTCAGCTCTTCTAAATTAGCAGCACATTTTTTAAAAATGAAGAAAGCTTGTAGCATTTCAGTGCAGGTCCGTGCGGCAGTGCGTGCCCTTGCTGTTTGCATCTTTAGCCTTGCTGGGGTCACAGGCCTTTCATGGTTGCCTGCTGCTGGAATAGTTGGGATGTTCCCGTTTTCTTCCGAAGGGGTTAAACTATCCAAGGTAGCTGCCTTGTGTGTTGAACATTAGTACTGCATAACTCCCCCTCAGAAAACTGATTTCCTATCTACATTTAAACTAGATAAAAACAAGGATGTTAAATGAAATCTAAATGAATGAACCTGCTTTGTTTCAGTGTGGATTACCTCCGTGACATTGCTGGGTGGCGCACAGTCCCTGTGGAGCTAGGTTTGCGATACACAGATGAAGAATGGTCTCAGGAACTCATGACTGTGGATGACTTCATCAGTCAGTATATTGTGAACAAGGTCTGTTGTTTCCACATGGTTTTATCTCCATAAATGCGGCAGTGTCCTAATGGACTGAAGGATTTCTCCCTTGATCTAGCCAGAGCTTATTAGAACAGGTAGCTGCTCGTAGGGGGTCTCGAGTGAGCTTCGGGTTTATAAACAGGTCTATGAATTACTGTGCCAGTCGTGTTTTCAGGCTGATTGCAGCAGTGACTGCTTTCTCCTTGTTCAGGCTTGAATGTGCAGCATCAGAAGTTTGGGGAGATTTTCCAAGAGCCATGTCTGGCACCAGTCGTGTGCTGGGGAGTACTGTGCTACACATACCCGTTACTTTGGCTCTTTAAGGGGTGGAGTGGGGCTGCCCATGGGGGATTTACAGCTCAGGTGGTTTTGAACATTGCACAGAGTCAGTCAGGAGACTCATATGATGAATATTCATTGCAGTCTCTACAGTGGACCTGCTTTCTGTGTGCATGCATTTGCACCTCTGCAACAGAGATGCTGGTGTGACTAGAAACCAAACTCTTCTCATCACTACTGTTAGGGTTGTTATGAAAAAGATAGCCATGCAGTTGTAGAGACCTCAGCTCTCCTGCGTAGCTCTGGTGCTGTTGCAGGCAAAATGGGGATGTTCTATTGAAAGATCATTTGGATTTTTCTTTGCCCTAGCTAGCATCTGTTTTTATGTGGCCTGACCCTGAAACAGCAGGGTCTTCTGCAGGTCAGGAGCATCAGGCCAACCCCATAACCAGCAGTATTATTCCACCAGTGGATGTGTAGGGCTTTATGAGTTCTAAGGCTATAAGCTCCAGTATTACTGCATGTCAGTCATGGGCAGTGAAGAAACGAGAGCTGACTGGTGACACAGCAGTCTGTACTGTGGATGTCAGCTGAGACGCTTCCTGGTTCCTTCGCCTTCTTGTTGGAGAATCATATTGAGTTATATCTGCGTCGCAGACTGCACAGTAGTGTAGAGGCACCTGAGCCTGCTGGCAGGGGCACAGGGTGCTGCCTGGCTGCAGGAGCAGAAAGCTGTGTGTGGGCAAACTTACCTGGCTTCTTCTTATGGTATATTGGCCCCTGCCTCTGTCTGCAGTCCCTGATCAGCTCAGGTCTGTCTGCGCAACTGTGCATGCACAGCATAGTCTTGCCCTGTGCCCAAGTAAAAGGGACCTGCTTCTGGGCAAAGCAAGCAAGGAGTGGGTTGAGTCTAGTGTTTTGAAATAACAGACGTTAGAAATTGACCTTAGGTGGAAGTGACGGGGAGCCCGGGCTCTGAATCAGAACTCATTCCTTTTTGTTCTGTCTCGTCGCCTTTCCAGAACAACGTTGGATACCTTGCCCAGCACCAGCTGTTTGATCAGGTAAATCCAAGCATGGATATTCAACTGGGCACCGTTGCTTTTTCCCCCTGCAGCAGTGGGTCCTGCCTGGGGTCTCGATCACCATGTGGACTCTGTTCGCTTCATGTTGTCCAGTGTTTCAGTGTTTGTCCACTGTGCTGTGCCTTGGGGCTTCTGGCTGTTTTTATTCTGCTCTGGCTAGTGTGCGGCTTCTCCTAGGCAATGGGGAGATTTGGCCTACAGCGTTTTGGCATCATGTAATGTCGCTTGCACAAGCTGGACAGCAGCACTGCTCCTAGGAAATAAATCTGTCAGAATGAGATTTGGACAGACACCAGTCTTCCTTGGAGACAAGCTCAGCTGCTCCACAGCTGACTAACAGGCATTTTCTCACCCGCTACCTCCTTTGTATTTAAATAAATGGAGCTGGTAATGTGATGCAGTTGTGTTGCATAGTGACACTATTGGCATGACCATCCTGTGCACAGCTATCTTTCGTGGCTCTCAGAGAGGCAAGACAGCAGAGCAGAATGGTCACAAACTGTCCTGTGATGTGCAGCCAAGGATTGTCTGTTTTGTACTGTTGATCAGAGCTCCCTGAGCGCTGTCGCTGCAGCGAGACAGGTGAGTCTCTTTCTGGAACTATGACAGCTGCACCCTCTGCCTGTCTCCACTCTCTCTGTGTAGTAACCACTGAGCTTTCACACCAGTTCACTGGGGGACTAGTTTAGGTTGACATGAGGGATCAGAAGGAAGGTCAAGGGCTGCCTGATTTGTTCTTGAAATTCCTCTGCCTCCCCGTTTTGTTGTCCCTTGCTTTGTCCTGCCTCTGCCAACAGACAGGTTCTGGCAGGGGCGGTTGGTGCATCTGTACAGTGCCCGGAAGCACAGGCTTTGATCCTCCCTGAGGCCTGTGGGTAGAAATAATAAGTAAGCTAGTCTTTTGAGCAGAAATGCATCTAGCACTGGTTCAACAGGGCAGCTGAAGGAACAGGGAAAGGAGGAGAAATCGATAGAAGCAGAAATATTTAACTGCCTGTGAAAGGTTGGGGAGAAAAAATAAACCATCGGCCTCCCTTGGTTAAGGATTCGGAGGCATTCCAGTGCTGTTACAGGGATGGGCACAATATGCAAACCTAGACACAGCAGGAAAAACAAGCAAGCCAGTCACCACTGTGGTTAGAAGATGGCAAGAAAGAATGGCAATTTCTTTTTTGAAAGAGTGGATTAAATGCATTAATTTTATTTTGTTACAGCACATCTATTTAAATCCAAAAAAATGTATTAAAGAACTAGATCACCATTCTAGTATTATTAGTGAATTGCTTGAACTTTCATGAGGATGTGATGCTAAGTTTTGCATTTGACTGCAGAAAGCAAAAATTTCCTTGTAGAACCTAAAAAAAGAAAGTCCCACAGATGTCTGGCTTTAAATTTCAGCAGCGGGGTGACATTTCCTGCAGCTCCTCAGTGGCCTTCCCTGGCCCTTTTGGACAATCCAACCTTTATGGTTTATTCATCAGCTGGTTTATAACTTTACTCCAGCTTGTATCTGCTGCCTATATTATACTGGTTTAAGTGCCACGTATGCTCCTTTGGCTAGGTCCTGATCACTTGCTCTGCACGTCATCCAGGTGTGTTCTACCCTGAGAATTGTCCTGCCTGGGCTAACATAGGTACCCTTTAATGTGTGTGTACTGTTTTTGATTACTGCTAGTAGATCCCAGAATTGAAAGAGGATATTAACATCCCTGATTATTGCTGCCTGGGGGAAGGGGAAGAAGACCACATCACCATTAATGCCTGGTTTGGCCCAGAAGGAACCATCTCGCCTCTTCATCAAGATCCACAGCAAAATTTCTTAGTCCAGGTCTGTACTCTACCTTCATGACTGTCTAACCCTACAGTTACTTTAACAATACTGTTCATAACTACTGGCTACAAGGGCAGCCCCAGACTTGACTGAGGCATCAGAAGAGCTCTTGCAAACATTTTGTGGTTTTTCCATTACATTCATCACCCTTGTGTCTTTGCATGGGCCCATGACAGACATTTCATACATTGATGTTCTCAGCCTTCTCCCAGTGAAGTAGGGAAGTAGCAATTATTCCCATGTTACAGGTGAGGAACTGAGATGCAGAAAAGAAGTCACATTTGCAAGGGAAGAGAGAGAGTCTGGGACAGGAAGGGACCATTTTTTTGGATTTCTACCTACAGCATTAACCTTGCCCCTAGCCAACGTGTGACAAAACCGTGGGCAGGTGTATAGCCCAGTTACACATACTGTGTCCTTAATTATCTGATGAACTAGCCCTTTGCACATACCTTTTAATCTCTGTTACATATTCTCACCATGACCAAGTTAGTAGGACGCAGCACACTGTGTCACAAGACTGATTACAATCTCTGGGTACTACACAAACATTCAAAAACGCCCCCAGCCAAACTGTGCGCACTTTGAAATGTTCAGCAGCAAGTTCCTTATTGGCTGGTGACCTCCAAATTGCTCCTTTTGGACTCTGAATACAAACCTCAGTCAGTGCTCAAAGTCAAACGCAGCTATTGCAATCTCCCATGTGTCTTCTACCTGGGCCATTAAACTGAAGCCTGAGCTGTCCATATGTGTTTGTATGGGAGGTCAGCCCCATTGTCCTGGTCCCCTGGCACCCTGCACTTTCAGCTGGAGATCTCGTCCTTTACCACTTAACCTGCCCAAATGACTCTTGAATTGTCATGCAGGTGAACAGCTGCTGCCTCCTACCTAAGGTGGGAAGAGTTCCCCAATGTGAGCAGCTTCTTGCTATTTTGCTGCATGAAAGGCTATTATCTATCTCTGAGGGGATGATACAAGCCTGTCCCTGCTCCCATCAGCCGTGTGCCCTTCTACCCATGAGGCCACATCTGGAGTCCTGTGTCCTGTTTTGGGCCCCCCATTACAGGAAGCATGTGGACAAATTGGAGAGTCCAGCGGAAGGCAACAAAAATGGTTCGGGAACTGGGGGATATGACTGGTGAGGAGAGGCTAAGAGAACTGGGCTTGTTTAGTCTGGAGAAGAGAAGACGGAGGGGGATTTGATAGCAGCTTTTACCTCCCTGCATGAGGGTTGCAAAGAGGATGGAGCTGGGCTGTTCTCAGTGGGGGTAGATGGCAGGACAAGGAGCAATGGGCTTACGTTGCAGCAAGGGAAGCTGAGGTTGGATATCAGGAAAAACTCAGGAGGAGGGTAACAAAACACTGGAACAGGCTCCCCAAAGCAGTGGGGGGGAAGTCTTCATCCTTGGGGGGTTTTGAGACCCAGCCTAGCCATAGCCCTGGCTGGGATGCTGTAGTTGGGGCTGGTCCTGCTTTGTGTAGGGGCTTGGACTAGATGTGATCACCTGAGGTCCCTTCCAAACCTGATTTTACGTGATTCTACCCCAAAAAGGAAGAGTCCTCAGTTGCTGGTGCAAAGGCTGAGGGAGGTGAACAAAAGGAGTTAACACCCCAGTGTCCCCAGTATTTGCTAGGGGAAATATTAGTCCCTATAGCAAAAATAGATTCAGGTTTGTTCTAAAAAAGGAAAATCCAGGAAACCAGCAGTAGTACTGTGACTAAGCAGCCTTAGTAGTTTGCTTTCATGCTGGACTAAACGGGAACATCACTTGCCAAGCAGTGTGGCAGTCACCATAACCCCTCTGAGGTGGAGAAGTCCTCTTGCCCCTGTTAACATGTGGGGAAATGGAGGCATCAAGCAGCTGTGCGCAGCAGAAACGGGAGTCAAAGCAGAGAGCGTGGGGACACGGAGTTTTTCGGGGTGCTTCCCACAGTGTCAGTCTAGGGCATTGTCAGCTGTCGATCAGGCAGAATGGCGGTCTTGCTCTCGTTTTTATCAGCGCAGCGGATTCAGGTGGGGTGGGTGCAATCCTAATTCAGCGTTACTCATGACTGTCTAGGGCATCCTGGCATCAACAGAACCGATCACTTCCTTCTGCGCATATAAGCATGGGGAATTTCTATTGCCAGCAGATCTCAGGAATCAGTGCAACTTAAATTAAGCAGTAGGCTAAGTGATGGTATTGCCTAAATTGGCTTCCACTTGGAGAAGTTCAGGTCAGTCATTCCAGCTGCCACTTGAATTTTTCTCTCCCAGCTGAAGACTACCAACAGAGAGAACAAATTTGATGGTGATAGGAAGCAGAGACCTTACGGAGTATCAGCAAGCTTGTTGATGCATTGAAGTCCCCTGGCTGGTGTCTTGAATGTCCTGCTTGGGGACTGGAGCAGTGCTAGACTTGATGCTTTAATTCACACTCTTGCTGACATTGCCGCCTGGTTCAACAGCACTGTAGAGACTGGGTATCACAAGACTGAATTCAAAGAGGAAGAGCTTCTCTCTCCCCTCCCCTAAAAGCATTTCCCTGCCAGTTTGGACTTTTACCTGTTTAACATCCGCTTTGTTTGATCTCTTGCAGTTCATTATGGGACGTACTTGTTCCTTGGTACCAAAATCTTGACCCGTTGTGCAGCTGTATTTTACCATTAACTGCTTGTCATGGCCCTGAGGGGAAGTCTGTTAGTTTGAGTACTAATTAACTGAAGTTAGGCCTTATTTCAGCAGGTAACGTACAGACTAATGACAGATGGAACATTTATATCCTAACACCTGTAGGTAATTGGAAGAAAATATATCCGTCTGTATTCTCCACAAGAATCGGAAAACCTATATCCACATGAAAGCCAAATGCTTCACAACACCAGCCAGGTAAATAGCTATCTGAAATCTAAAGCCTGATTCTTCCTACTTAAATCCCCAGGCTATCTTTGGAAATTAAAACAAATTGTATTTGTTTTTGTAGGTAGATGTGGAAGATCCTGATCTAGTTAAGTTCCCCAGGTTTGAAAAGGCTGCCTTTCAGTCTTGTATTCTGACACCGGGACAGATTCTGTTTATTCCAGTTAAATATTGGCACTATGTACGCTCCCTCGATATCAGCTTCTCTGTCAGCTTCTGGTGGTCGTAACTGACGTGGTGGGCATAGACTCTCTAGAGTAAGGTAAGGAAAAGTACAGCCTGCTGCATGCTTACTTAGGAAGACAATTCTCTTTCAAAAGAGGGCTTTTGAAAGAAATTGTTCTTGTTTTCTGCCCACAGCATAGAGCTGAAGTAGAAACCCACACTTCTTGCTTCAGGCTCTGTGAGACATCTAGATTAAAAAAACGAAAGCAGCAGCTACAACAGCCTGTTTGTTTTGTGGATGTTTCTAGTACGGATTCCTAATAAAGAGCGTGCATCGGATCATCCCCTCCTATGCATATACAGTGAAAACAAGACTATATACGGGCATCAAACAGGCATTTCCCAGAGTGGAAAGAGAGGAGCATGTGACTAAGTTAAGTTTACCCCTGTGTGTGGATTTAAAAATAGCCCTGGCTTTGACTGATGGATAACAAATTTCTACAAAACCTCAGTAAATAAAAGAGTTGCCAACCTAAAACAAGGTGACATTTCTCTGCAGTAAAAACTACTTCTAGGAAGGCTGGAAGTACAGTCCATTGTTGACTACAATTCAGTTACAGCTCAGCTGCACTGCTAATGCTTTTCCTATCTATGAAACATGGATTATATTCCTCACATGGTAATGGATAGTTTCCTAGAGAACACCGTCTCTATTGCAGTTCATAGACTAGTAGGGCTGGAAGAAACCTGTAAGATCGTGTCCCCGTCTGCACCAATATCAGACAATTTTAATATGATTTTTAAATGTAGCCACAGGAAAAGTATTGGTATTTAAAATATGAGCACTGCAGTCACCTCTCCTTTGCTGATACAACAAAAATCCCATTTGCTCAAGGAGTAGATGGTGGACTGAAGATATAGTTTTCTTGATTAAAGCTCTGATACTACTAACAATCACAGATTTCTGGTTATCACTCTGTTACACAAAGCTGAAGTGCATGTTTGCTTAAAATGACGTTGCAACATGAACTCTGACATACTCATTAAGAAACTTGGAGACAGCAGTGTTGATGCCTGCACGGTCAGATGGGTCACTAACTGCCTGGAGGGCTGCACCCAGAGAGTGGTGGTGGACAGGCCTTATTCAGCCTGGAGGGCTGTGGGGTCCCCCAGGGCTCAGTCCTCGGGCCCACGCTGTTCAACATCTTCATCAGTGACTTGGGTGAGGGGGTAAAAAGCAACCTGATTAAGTTCACAGACAACACTAAGATGTGGGGAGAAGTGGGCACGCTAGTAGGAAGGAACAGGCTGCAATCAGACCTAGACAGGTTACAGGAGTGGATGGATGAGAACAGGATGGGTTTCAACACTGACAAGTGCAAGACACTGCACTTGGGGAGGAAGACCCAGCAGCAGACCTACAGGCTGTGAACTCCCTTCTCGCCAGTGTTGAGACAGAAAGGGATCTTGGAGTCATTACTGATGCCACAACGAATGTGGGCCGGCAGCATGGGGACGCAGTCAGGAAGGCCAACCACACCTTGTCATGCATCCGCAGGTGCATCTCCAGCAGGTCCAAGGACATGATCCTCCCCCTCTACGTGACACCAGTCAGGCTACAGGTGGAGTACTGCTTCCAACTCGGCACCACACTTCAGGAGGGATGTGGACAGCACGGAGAGGGTTCAGAGGAGGCCACTTGCATAACCAGGACAGCAGGGCAGGCCCTACGAGGAAAGGCTACGAGACCTGAACCCATTCAGCCTCCACAAGAGGAGGCTGAAAGGGGACCTGGCGGCAGTCTACAAACTAGTCAGGGGGGACAAGCAGGCATTGGGGGAGTCCCTGTTCCCCTGCATAATCCCAGGAGTTACAAGAAACAACAGACACAAGCTGGCAGAGGGTAGTTTCAGGCTAGACATTAGGAAGCACTATTTCACTGTCAGGGCAGCTAGGACCTGGAACCAACTTCCAAAAGAAGTGGTGCTAGCTCCTACCCTGGAGGTCTTTAAAAAGAGGCTCAACAAACATCTGACCAGGGTCACTTGACCCCTGTACTCTTCCTGCCCACAGCAAGGGGTCGGACTAGATGATCTCCCTTCCAATCTGACCAATTATGAAACTGCTGAATCAGTGAGGGAGCCTGGGGTTGTTCTTCCTTCTGGAGTTTTCCCATTACACACCTACTTCTACCCTGCACCAATTTCTGGGATATTATGTGAAAAAAATGTAAGAGAAGGAGCAGTAACCAGCTTCCAGTCCCTGCACACTGAGATGAGAACACCACCTGCACATGCCTCTTCCCCAAGAAGCTGTAAGGATGCAGGAAGGTTAAGATCAAAGAAAAGATACAGCAAAAGTACATGCCTTGCAATTTATTATAACTAGAAACTATCAGGACATTGAGGGATTAAAAAAAAAGACTTAAAACAAGTTCCTAAACTTTGAGAAACCTCAAGCTGTGCACCTGGCGCCACCTCTGTCAGGTTTGTAGCAGATGGGGAGGCTGGGAGTGAAGGGCTGGAATTCGGAAGTAAGATGCACTAGTCCTGTCAGGGGTACAGACAGCATTTCACCAACAAAGTGCATGGACTTCACCTACTTCAAAACAGTTACAGTGTGTGCACAGCATAAGCGTGGAGCCTAGCTTGGGGGATCTGCACAGAACATGCTGCAGCAGGTCCATGCCACTTGGCTGCACAAGGCTGCATTCAGGCTAAGAGAACTCAGCCTCCAGCAGTTCAGTCTTCTGCTCTTCCCCAGACACAGGGCCCTCACCAACAGCCACGTGGCCACGGGTGCTTAACAAGAGAGCTGCACTAACTGCAGTGGTGCTGGCACCAAGCTGGACCGTGGAACAGGGAGGTCAAAGTGGAAGTTTTATTTTCACACTGGCAAGGTTTTTTACAGAATAAAATCTATAAAGCAACAGCTGCTTTTGTCCCAAAGGCATTCCCACTTGCAGAATGACATCTTCATGCTAGAACTGAATAGCTGCTCTTTCTAACGCCGCCTTGTTCTTGAGGATGAGGCAATCCTTCTCTCCCCAGGGGAGTTGGAGGGCAGGTGGGAATCTGTCCCATTTATCTCTGTTGAGAAAAATAAACTGCAAAGTTAGTCAGCAAAAAGGTAAATTGTTGTAGACTTGAATGTTTCCCTGACAATGCCCTTGTGTGACCGCCAAACTCTCAAATGCTTGGAAATATGCTGGTGCTTAGCTGCTCGTGGTTTCATTTCATTGGTTAAACAGAGGGATCCTGCTAGTTCTTTTTACTTCAGTCAAGATCTTTTCCATGTAACATGCTGCCGGCAGCAGGGGATGTGAGGCCCTGGCCATTACTGAGGACAGGGCACAGCCCTGACCCTTGCACAGTTGCCTAAGGAACAGCCACTTGCTGAAGCTTTTAAAGTTTCTAGTCCATACAAACCTTCAACCACAGACACTTCATCATGAGTACTGTCACCTAACACTGCTATCAAATACCATAGTCCACTCCAGTGTTATTGTACAAAATTTTCAAATGAGTAGCTTGATACCTGGAATTTCATGAGGCCACAAATCATTGCATTGGGGACAGCGTGGCTCGGTCTGAGCTTTGAAATATTTTCCAACACAAGGTAAGTGCATTCCAATGCCACAGGTTTCACACACTTGACTCTGAAATCAGAAATCTTTTTTAGTCTCCCTCAGTATTGCATAGCGGTCTTTGGAAAGAGCTGAAGATCAGTCTTTCCTCCAAAACAGTCAAACAATGTTACTTAGCTTCCAGCTGGAGAACACCTGCAAGCAGAAGCTGGCAAACACAACAGGGAAAAAGCCATGTGGAGGCTCAGAGAGGGCCATTTCTTGGGGTGAAAGAATCATGTAAGGACTTGAGAGCCACAGAGCATTGGGGCATGTGCCTGGGACAGACTGGCCTGGGAGAGGAACAGTAGCTGCAGGAGGTGAGCACAGACTAGGAGGGGCTTGGCAGCTGTGGAAAAAAGGAAGCTGGGCCCCAGCCACTTATCACAGAAAGCTTGATTGCATGCTTGTGGGGTGCCACTGCACGCCATCTCCAAGCAGTTTGTGGAGCAAGTGTACTTATGCCCTGGGACAATCGACTCCAGCATTTCCACCACAAGCAAGACAGCTGCATGCACCAGCCTGGGAACTACCATTTACAGAGGCTGGGAACAATTGATGACTTTTGCCCATTTAAGGGTATGAAAGGTTAACTCCAGCCTCATTCAGCTTTGGAAAATAAATCAGTGTAGTGCATGCAGGCGTCTCAGTGGGTGAGCTCACTTTCCCCAAGTTCAAACAGTGTCTTGCCAATGATACAAAACAGAAATAAAAATATTGTGTCAGCATAGGTACTTATAGACCATGGACTCTATCACTAAGCTGCAACAGCAATTCTAGAAGCTTAAACAGGAAAAATGCTCAGCAAGAGAAATACATGCTTTAGCTAAGAATGTGCAGGATGCCTAACAAGGAAGCCCAGTCAAATTTGTTACCTGAATGGCAAGGCTGTGACAGATGTTACACTTTCTTGCCATGTCTTGGTAGTTGTTAAGTATGTATTGCTCCATCTCCATTATGCAGCGAGTGTGCAAAGTGTACTCCCCTTCTCTCTAAGGACACAGCAACAGTACATGAGACTTACAGTTCACTTTCCCTTTTCATGAACTCACTCCACCTTCTAGCATAATTTTGGCATCCCCTTATTTCCAGGCATCTCTAGTGACCAGTTGGGTAGTGCCCAAAGTCTGCTCAAATGGTAGCATCTAATATGCATAAACCATCAGGAAAAAG
The DNA here is from genome assembly GCA_030014935.1 of Caiman crocodilus. NCBI lineage: Eukaryota > Metazoa > Chordata > Crocodylia > Alligatoridae > Caiman > Caiman crocodilus. The sequence goes on from JAGPOW010002202.1 coordinate 11,713,674, forward strand.
CTGCATCATCTCTAATATACGTGGCCCTCAGAGCTTAAGAGTCCCCAGAATACATGCTCATCCAAAGACCCAAGAAGAGACCCATTCTTGTGTGTAAGACCACTCTAAACTTAAGGTAGGGCTCTGTACTAGGTATTTTTTCAAGCAGGGTTTCCTTTACCACAGCATTAAGATACTAAGAAATATGGGAGGAAATCTGGCAACAATTTTTTATATACATTATAGGCCAGGTTTCCTCCTAACACGAAGGGATAAAGGGGGAGAGATTTTTCAAAAGCATAAGTAAGGCTCTTGTCTTTGGGAACCCCTCCGACTGTCCCAGCACAACGAAGCCTGGGGTTGAGGACAGTCGAGAAATTGAAGGTGCAGCGGCTCCAGAAGCAAGAGGGGCACAACATCCGTGTACAGTTCAGCTCTGCAGACCAACGTGAGGGCGGAACCACTGCTCTGTCCACTCTCAGCTGGGGCTAGCACCAGCAGTGACAAGCTGGAACTCAGTCTTTCAGTCCTGCAGTCAAGAGCAACATACATGCAGTACCCCGTGCACGGGGACTATGGGCGTGGTTCAGCATATTTCCCAGTTTTACTCGGTTATACCCATACGTTGCAACTTGCAGTGTAACAGGAAGTACTGGCTTGCAATGTCTTCTACTGAGTGAACATACTGGAAAAGAGCTCTGCCTGGATCTCAAATCACAAGGAACAGTCTTGGCTTGTACAGAGACGGATGCAGACCCACACAATACCATGTCAGTCATTCTTTAGAGCAGAGATCCACTTTCAGCTGTTGAACTCATAAGAAAAGAACAGTCAAAACCATTGAAATGCATCCTCTGTGCAATCAAACAGTTACCTCAGAAAGCCACTTATCCTGCACCAAGTTTTTCAGCACTTGCTCTGCTTCCTTTTTCTTCATTTTCTTTGTTTTAAGTTGGTCAACAAGGTTCAGAATGTTTGTGGAAGATGCAAAGCCATTTTCTGAGCAGATAATCAGATCCATCTACAGAAATGAAAATGTACTGATATGGGGGAAAAAAAATCACATAAATATGTAAAAAAAAAAAAAAAATGCAACATCCTGTTAGTGCACATAAAAGTCACAAGTGTCAAAACTCAAATCAGGAAACTAAACTAACTTGTCTGGGAAGACAGTTCCACAAACAGGACTCCATGAGATAAGCCTTTAGAAAGCAGCATTCAAAGACCCCCTAAACATGCTGTAGTGGAGATGAATCTGTCGTGCACTTTCCACATCAGAGAAGAATCTACACAGGAAGGTCACCAGTCCCGCTGGCCTCTGCAGTACAAATGACTGTAATTGACTTTCTTCACCTCTGTGAATACTGTCAGTGTTTGGAAATTAGCCAGGCAAGAGGAGAGCAGCGTGGATCCTGCCAGCAGCAACACTGGGAGCACTAGTATAGGAAGGGTGTGGACACTTGTGACCACTACGCTTTGCCCAGCTCTAGATGACAATGGCAGCAGCCTGTGCCCCGCTGCCACAACAGGGAAGTGGCACAAGTCCTAGACCTGCCATGGAACAATTCCGGAAGCTGTCAGTGTGGACAGGACGTGGGGCACTGACAGGGCTTGAACAAGTGTCACGATTATACAAGTGAGGATCTTTTTGAAGGCAAGCAACAGGCCAGCCCTCAGCTGGCTATAACAAACACCTATCATTTTAATGTCAAAACTCCCAAAAGATAAACAACCCCCGAGCTGGGCACGGACACCACACTAAACTCTCTATGAACAGAACAAAACATTACAACAAGAAGCCAGCCAAAAGCATAAGATGCTGAACCCTCATTACAGCTTGTGGTAAAGACAATCCAGGCGATGCTAGACACTGCGTATCCCGAGTCCAGAGAATGGATCTGGAACTCTGGGAAGTGCTCAGGCTGTAAGCCATTGTTTTTAGATAGCAATTCACAATGCTGCCTATTATTACAAAGATTTCATTGGCTAACCCAGCAAAAACATAATATCCACTTCACAGAAAGCTTCAAATCTAAGCACTAGGTTCTTCATGTCAAAATCTAATGTAGGTTAAGGGGGTCCTGAAACCAGTTATGATGAGGGTGTTTCTCTCCCCAGACAGGACTCAGCAGTCATTGCTGGGAATGCTGAGAGAAAAAGCTGCTGAACAAAGACAATTATTAAACTAAAGCAAGTCTGCCGATTTTCTAGCCCTAAGAAGTGCTCCTTCACAGGTGATTTTGATTTACCAGTAACTTATGCCCAACAGGGTATGGGTTTATCCCACACTTTTTCCACTTGGTTTATGGTGCAATAAACCATTTTAAACTAAGACAAAATGGCAGCCGATTCTTCAGGATGTCAGGGACAATTCTTTTTATTTTAAAGAGGACACCTTTTCCTCAATAGTCTGATTTGCTAATGAGATGACATACTTACAGTTTTTCTGAACAATTCCAACTCATTTTCTGCATAGTCAGATGCCATTTTAGTTATTTCAGTTTCTGCCAGATTAACCTATTAAAAAAAGTTACAATAAAGTAAAGCTGCCTTTGAATTTACATCAGAACAAAGCAACATGTTCCTGGTTCAAAATACTGTCACACGCAGTCACTTGCTACAGCCATGTGGAGAAGGCTGTTCCTTCAAGATGGCAAGACTTTTTATTGTAAAGGCCCCTCTCTATGCTGCCCTTGGATCACCTCTCCTGCTCTAGCCCGCGGTGCCCACCCCTGCCCTGCCAGTGCACCTCAGTCCTGGCCTGAACTGTGGTCAGTATTCTGGCCACAGGCCTCTCCGTGTGCTGGCTCTGATGTACGTGTGCGAACTGAAGTGAACTTGTCCTGCACGCTGAGCCAGTGTTTGAGGTGACGGGTTAGCTTCTGCAGGGAGGTGAGAGGCTGTGAGATACAATACAGCAGCACTCCAAACATGCTGTACTGGACTGTAATGATAAATGATTAATAATGATTTTTTATGCCCAGCAGACAGCCTTACTGCAGTATGGCAAACCACAACTAATCATTTATAGTCCTTTTGTACCTTCCACCATTATGCATCATTAGCTCCATTTTACAGATTGGAAAGGAAGCAGAGAAAGGTACAGACATTGACAAAGATCACAGGGATTCCCCACCCCATGAAATCACTAAGCAGTGCTTTCCACCTCCTGCTTACAATCCAGAACCTGCAGAGCCATTATTTGTAAATTATTTCTGATCTTATCTTTTCCACAGGAAGGATTTTTGATTAGCCGAAGCAAGCCACCCATGCTAGAGAACTCTGGGAGCTTTCCAACTGGAAGCTCTCTTGAAAATGAAAGGTTCCTTTAAAAATTGTCTTTCAGCACCGGATCTTAAACAATATTTATGCAAAATACATCAGACACTAATACAGTCCTTGCTGCCATGTTCTATTCCCACGCACCTATCGTGTTGACAGTTTATCCTCCCACTTCCCTGTTCTACATGTAGATCCTATAGCAGCTGTCAGCATCAGATTGGAGGAGCCCAGCAAAAAGAAAACAAGACAGTGCTAAGTGTGAGAAACCTGCTGGCAGATACATCCCTTATTTGTAAGAGTCTGTATGTTTGCTCTAAATAGTATTCCTATTATAATCTTTTGTTACAGCGGTTCTATAGATAACTCCAACTGCATGGCAGCCAAAGATGGCATCTGGAGCCTGGAGAGAAATTATAAGTTATATTTGTTCCAAGCTGGCAAGATTGTGGTCCCTGCCCACAGGAGCTACTAATGTGAAAATGGAAGGATGAATGTGCATTTTTCATTGGCCTGTTTCCCACAATAATTAATTTTACATCCAATAATCAGGTAACTCTCCCCCCTCCCTGGTGCACCTTGGAAGTGCAGCGTGTTGTGAGCAGGAACTTCTGGTTAGATGCAAAGTCCACAAGATGGCAGCACGTCACGTACTCACCAGTGCGTAATGGGCTCTCCCGTCGTCTTCAGATATTCCCTTCCGGATCTGCATAAACAGAGGCTGCAGATGGGTGTTTATAACGTTGATGAAGTCATCCAATTTATCATGAGCATAGTAGACTGGAAATTTTAAAAAACCTGGTTATCTAATGAGACAGGCAATCTTATACTTCGCGCACAGAAAAACCAGCCTTGGGCAAAAGGACTTTTGTCAAAGACGGTTTATAACGTGCATTGTGTGTACTTGGCATACATTTTTCCTGTGCTCCTCTTATATCATGGCTGCCTGCAAAGCCACACCAGCTGGCAGGAGAATCCAGCTCTTTGGACATCAGTAGCTATATTCAGGGACCCCGTGGTTGTTGCTTGGCTCTTCAGGGGTCCAACAACATTAGTCCCTTCCAGGTGGCTGGTTTGAACGTGGTAAATTGAATGGAATGAAAAGGTACCATGTATGCTTAATTCTTGTGTTAAATGCAACAGTAACTTTGCTCTCTTCCCTTTCCCACACTCTCCATTTCCCATGGAGCTTCTAATGTCAGCTTTCCTGGTATTAAATTCTGGCTTCACATAGCTGTCAGGTTGCATTTTGAGTCACATCCTGTGTGTAAGGAACTTGGTTACAGGAGTTACATCAGTGAAATGGGCTTTCAGATGATACCGTAGCAGTCTGTAAGAGGCAAGGATTTTCCAGGGGTGATATCTTTTATTGGACCAAATGCATGGTTAGGACTCAGACCTGATGAATGACGCTTTGCATTCAGAACTTGTCTAACTTTATCCTACCCAAAAAAAGACATCACCCTAAAAAAAATCCTTGCCTCTTGTATAATTCCTGGACCATCACAACTACCTCCCCTCCACACTACCACACCACAGAAGAAAGCATTGCAAGCATTCCTGGTGCCAAGACAGAACTTGCACAAGCTGTCAGCAAAGAACTCTGTCCACTGAAATCACAGCTCGCTGCACCAAATTCAACAAAACTCCTATTTACTTCTTCAGAGTCAGGATTTCACCCTAAGTGTTCAGAAGCAACATTAAGTAATAGCTTCCAATATTCTTTTTGCAAAATGTCTCAAAAGTACATATGTGGGAATCAACTAGAATTTTTTCTCTCTTCTGTAAGCAAATGATCCCCAGCCCTGAACATGCCACCAGTGCGTATGCAGACAAGAACGGGTGGCAGCATTAGAAGCAGAGCTCATTATGCACAGGCTGAAGTCAGCGCAGTAGAGAATTTCTTTAGTAGAAATTGTTAGCTCAAGGATAGTTGATAGACCAGCATAGTAAATAAATTGAATACTGTCATGTTCTCCAAATCTCATTTTAAGCCTGAGATAAGTTTTTAACGCTGAACCATTTGGTATGTAAGTGAATTAGACCACTGGCCATGACAAACCAGAGATTCCCTTGGGAGCCAAGAACCATGTCTGTACTGAAGTCCCTCTGCCCACATAGATTGTGAGCAACAGAGCAAGCAAACTGCTGCTTTGCCTTTTGATTAATGGCCACTTTAACGCAAATACCATTTCAGTCAAAGAAAGTAGCAGCAAAAATATAGCAGGGACAAAGACCCGGGGATCGTTATCCCTAACCTGCAGGTAGGGCAAAAAAGGGGGGAAAAAGGTGTTAGTAAGGGCTTCAAAAACAAGCCAATCTCTGTATTTACAGGTCTCACTTAAAATCTAGGCATGTGGCATAGTCAGAAAAGTGTATGAACTTATTCTGCACTTATTCACTATGTGGATGTTGGTTTTGCATGGGCAAGACAACACGCAGTTCTATTCTGAAACCCTGACTCTTCGATTCGCATTTTCTAATTCTAACCTCTTCCCACTTCAACACCAGACAGATGTAATGTCAACCTCACTGTGAAACAGCAGTGATGTAGTATTTACAGTCTGCTTTCAGAACACAACTGCATTAAGGAAAATGACACCTGTACAATAATCTTCAACATGCAGTTCATCAGCTTTCAAGGGTTAGCACTAAACAACATAAAAATCAGAATTCATTGTGCAGAATGAGGTATGATATGACTTTGGGTTTAAAAGCAGTGGTATTCGAGTTTAGATCTCACCACAGACTGGCCAAAAGGAAGATGAGCTTCAGTAAGAAAAGCCTAACTTTTTTCCACTTCATCATTTCTCTAATACAAACTGAAGAAGTTTTTCTGTGAAAAGCTCCCTATTGAGACTTAAAAATCTTGCCAAATAATTTAGTCCATTTTTAAATGTAGAAAAGAACGAAACTTCAAATTTCACAGCTAACAACTGCATTTCTGATACTGGCTTATTCACAAGGCCATCCCTAAGAACACATTTCAGTAACTTCCTTGCATTTTCTAGGTTTGGCCTTCACACATGCAAAGATCAAACTATATCATTTTCATCTGATTTTTAAGTTATCATTTTTATTACAGCAGTGACTAGGAACCAACCAAAAAGCCCTCTCACTGTGCTAAGAGTAAATAGAACTTCTGCTTCAGTCCAACTCAACTTCACCATGGATTGCTTTGAATGAGAATCCTATCTTTTATTATTTATAACTAATATTGTGAATTTAGCTCTTCACCACATAGCTGTGTAGTACTAGCTTCATCCTACAGACTGAAAGAGCGCCACGGGGAGACAAACCAGGGTGCTGCGTTGGATACTGCACAACAACACAGCAGTTTGGAATAAGAACAGGAGGAAGTAAGGGAGGCAAAACATAACCACTCAGTTTTGAATCTGGCCATAAACCCAGGGTTAATCTGCTTACAAAAGTGCCTTCACATCTGTAAGAAGAACCAGCTGCCAAGACTTTGGTTTTGCTTTGTAATCAAAGGCAGTACCCATCACACCCTAGCTACACTACTGAGCCAGTTGCAACCAAGAGGGAAATAACAGGTGCCTATCTTGTGTACAGGACCTCCAGTACAGGGTCCCACCGGGGTGAATGTCTTACTAGACCTGGTATTGGCAACAGGGTTAGGGTTAGGCAACATGGTAGGGGACCTACAGATCAGCAGTCACCTGGGGGACAGTGACCACCAAATAACAGAATGAGTCATAAGGCATAGAGTGGGTAAGGTAACTAGGAGGGCGGAAGTGTTGGACTTTAGGAAGGCTGACTTCAGCAAACTCAGGCGTTTAGTCTATGATGCACTGCAGAGCAAGAGATTTGGCAAGATGGGAGCCCAAGAAGGGTGGCTGGCTATGCCTTAAGGAAACTATCCTTTGGGCACAAAGGGAGGTGATTCCAATGCACAGGAAAGTGGGGAAAGGGGCCAAGAGGTTTCCCTGGCTGACCAGAGAAATCCAGAGCAGCCTAAGGGCAAAATGGGGGGCATATAAGCAGTGGAAACAGGGAGGGATTACTAAAGAGGTATACCTCCTCAGCTCACAGTTGTAGGGAGGTAGTTAGAAAGGCCAAAGCTACCATGGAGCTGAGGATGGCATCCCAAGTTAAGAATAACAAAAATTGTTTTTCAGCTATATAGGGAATAAAAGAAAGGCCCAGGGTGGAATAGGACTGCTACTGAATGGGCAAAAGCAATTGGTGACAGACAGGGGGGACAAGGCTGAACTCCTCAATGAGTTCTTTGCCTCAGTGCTCCTAAATGAGGGACAAGACAAGTGTCTCACTGGGGTTGTAGACAGACAACAGCAGGGTGCCCGACTACCAAGCACTGACCCCGAGATGGTGCAGTCACTTGAAAGAACTGGATGCGTTTAAGTCGGCAGGCCTGGACGAGCTCCATCCGAAGGTACCGAAGGTACTGGTTGATGTCATTGCACACCCACTGCCAAGAATATTTGAGCACTCGTGGCACATGGGCCAGGTCCCAGAGGACTGGAAAAGGGCCAATGTGGTCCCTATTTTCAAGGGGAGGAAGGAGGACCCAGGCAACTATAGGCCAGTCAGTCTCACCTCCATCCTTGGCAAAGTCTTTGAAAAGATTATTAAGGCTCATATATACAAGAGCCCGGCAGGAAAAATTATGCTGAGGGGAAACCAGCACGGGTTTGTAGCAGGTAGATCATGCCTGACTAATCTAGTCTCTTTTTACGACCAGGTTACAAAACACCTGGACGTAGAAGTAGGGGTTGGCATAGTCTACCTACACTTCAGGAAGGCCTTCGATATGGTATCCCACCCCATACTGGTGAACAAGTTAAGAGACTATGACAGTCCGGTGGGTGGCGAATTAGCTAGACGGTCATACCCAGAGAGTGGTGATGGATGGGTCAATATCGACCTGGAAGGACGTGGGCAGTGGGGTCCCGCAGGGCTCAGTCCTTGGATCGATACTCTTCAATGTCTTCATCAGTGACTTGGACGAGGGAGTGAAGTGTACTCTGTCCAAGTTTACAGATGACACAAAATGGGGGGGGGGGGAGCGGACACGCCAGAGGGCAGGGAACAACTACAGGCAGACCTGGACAGGTTGGACAAGTGGGCAGAAAACAACAGGATGCAATTCAACAAGGAGAAATGCAAAGTGCTGCACCTAGGGAAGAAAAATGTCCAGCACATCTACTGCCTAGGAAATGATCTGCTTGGCAGCACGGAAGCGGAAAGGGATCTTGGAGACTCAGTGGACTTCAAGATGAACACAAGTCATCAGTGTAATGAAGTCATTAGGAAAACTAACGGTACTTTATCATGCATCAGCAGATGCATGACGAACAGATCCAAGGAGGTGATACTGCCCCTCTGTCGGCCACTGGTCAGACCACAGTTGAAATACTGCATCCAGTTTTGGGCGCTGCATGTCAAGAGGGATGTGGATAACCTGGAGAGGATCCAGAGAAGGGCCACTCGCAAGGGTAAACAGCTTGCAGGCCAAGCCCTACAAGGAGAGACTGGGGCACCTGGATCTCTTCAGCCTCCGCAAGAGAAGGTTGAGAGGCGACCTTGTGGCTGCCTATAAATTCATCTTGAGGGTGCAGAAGAGAATTAGTGAGGTTCTACTCACCAAGACGCACCTGGGGATCACGAGAAATAATGGCCGTAGGCTAGCAGAGAGCAGATTTAGACTGGAGATTAGGAGGAACTTCTTCACAGTTAGAGTGGCCAAGGTCTGAAATGGGCTCCCAAGGGAGGTGGTGCTCTCCCCTACCCTGGGGGTCTTCAAGAGGAGGTTAGATAG
>JAGPOW010002202.1:11737860-11750161 GCA_030014935.1 Caiman crocodilus
TTGTGTTGTGTTGTGTTGTGTTGTGTTGCGTTGAGTGACTGGGCTATGTTATTCAAAGGAATCCGCACAGAGGTGGCACTGAAGGAGCAGACAGGAATGATTCACTTGCAAAGAGCATGTGATCAGCCAGTCTGAAGTAAAATGTCTTCTTCCTTCCTCTCAATATCAGGCTTAACATGAGGAGGAGAACTATTGTTATTTGCAGTATACCACAGATGTGGATTGCCCTTTACAGAACAGCAAAAGACACACCTCTGTCCTGGGCAGCCTACAATCGAGGCCCTGATCCTGCACCTAAGTGCAGCGATGCAGCCTCCTGGCAGTCACAGCAAACAGAGACAGTGCGAGGGGGGAATTAATCAGGTGACAAAACAAGAGGAGAGGAGAAAAGAGCTTAAAGGATACAGATGTGCTTGGTTTTGGATGCCACAAGGTGGGGGGCTAAGAGTCTGCATTACCATGTCATGTTTCGTAGCGATAGTAAATAAGAAGGAATGGAGGTCTCCCCTTTGTTCTCACGCACGCTCTCACTCGTTACATCCCACCCTTCACTTGGCTGATGTGATCAGTCCCACTGGTTCCCAGTCCTAAACATACATCTTCCTCTACTTTCCACTTCTCATCCCAATGCATAAAACTCCCTCCCTCATGTAACGCAAATTCCTCCAAACACTCACTTCTTCCAAGAGGTCTGCACCCACTGACTTATGTCTGTATTGTGCAATCATTTGCCATGTAACACCCTTCCCATCCAGACACGAACACCAGAATCTCCCTGTGAGTTACAGATCTTCTCTGGGTCCCCTCTTTGTACAGGCATTTAGCAGAAAAGTCATTTAAAAATAACAATAATAGTAAAGCAGTGCACCAAATCTATTTTCCTGCGGGTTTTTTCATATTTGTATATCAAATGAATTGGCTACGAGGATCTTATTTTACTGCTCAATGGATGATAAGTGAAGTTTGGCTCTACTATAATTGTTTTTCTGTACTGTCATTTGATTTTAGGTTTTAAGTTACAAGAGGCTAAAGGATGAGACAAGTTGTTCTTTAAAATTATAAGGCTCAGTTTTTAAACAAATTTAGGTGCCCTTTACATGCATTACATTACATGGCAAATGAAAATTGGGCACTTTTGTGTGAAAATAACCATAATTAATGGTTTGCATTTGCAGTTAGTTGTTATGTGTAACAGCCATTCTAACTGTGCATGTACGTTGGATATAGATTTGCTCACCTAATTCACTTACATGCCAGGATTCTAATTTGATTCACTTAATATCAAGAAAAATCTCTTCCATCACATCACCACTTTTTCAGTGGTCTAAACATTGAACCTAGACCTAAGAGTCTCTGACTGCTACTCCCAGCCCCGGCTTTCCTCCACTGTCTTGGGAAAGTCACTCAGAGCCTTTGTGCTTTATTTCTACTACATATAAACCAAAATATTTGTGTTCACTCTGCAGGGAGAGAGGGTTAGTGTTTGTAAAGCATTTTTAAAATACAATTTGTATATTTATCTTATTATAAGCTGGCTCTATGAAAAAATGTCAGAGGATGTGGGACAGCTTTTGAGATTTAGATAAACTTCTCTTAACCCATGAGCTTAATGTCATAACCTACTGCTTCTATTAAAAGTTAAAGGGAGAAAATATATTGCTGTTTTATTCGAGTAGCAGATTGCAGCCCTTTTCATCAAAGCATAGAGGTCTTTCTTGTGAGGGAGATATTTTTGCTTTGGGGCCTGCCAACTCATACATATGTTTGCGATACAAGATTCTTTGCCAAATCTGTTTAGAGTTTCTTGGAACACTGGTCATGAGACACTATTACTCAGCAGTGAACTGGAAATCAGCCATTTCCTGTCTTGAGAATGCCGGTAAAAGGAGGAGAGAAAGAGGAATTCATATCTTGGAACAGTTTGTCTTACTTTTCAGCTACAGAAAATTCCATTCAAATCCAAAGGCATGTGTGTCCTTTTGTCATTTTCTGTTACTCTGCATTCACTCATGTTTTGCTTCTTCCCACACATTGATCATTCTATTCCAGACTTACAGTTCCCATGTCATATAGATAGAAATGCATGCCCTTTGTAGTCAGATAGACAATAACTGCTATAGTTAGGACCATATAAGTTTCCATTCTAGCCTATTTTTCAGTCACTCATACTCTCTGAAACTTTAACCTTTAACATTAAAATTTCCCATGTTTAATCTGAAGAAAGATAATCTTATTTGAAGTCTGAGCAAAGACCTTTACTTTTTACTGCATATGAAACAAGTGGAAAAAGTATTATAAAAAATCGTGATTTTTGAACAGCTGAACAACATGGTGAAGGAGAAGAGTACAGTGCAGCCTTATAGTGGGGTGAAACTTTATGCCAAAACAAGTAACAGTCTTTATTGTAACGAGTCTAGATGTAATGAGTGCCAAAGCTGTGGTTTTCTTTACAGAGAGAAAGAGACTGTTTTTTCCTTATGTGGGACTAGGGACCTTACTTACCTGCAAAGGATCCAGAATGTCACACGTACTGAACTCCCTGAAACCAACAGCAAACGAAGCACTAATTGCATTTGCAAACCTTCCCAGCACTTGATAAAGCCAGTGCTTGGCGGATCCTGGCTGCAGCCAGCCTCACCTTTGAAGCTAGATACACATGTACACACACGTATACTGGCACACTTCTAAAATATGCAGGAAAATGAGTTCTTAACTATGGCAATCATTTAATGAGTTTCTGCTAAAGCAGAATTGTGGCTTTCTCAGCCAGCTTGCTCTTGTCTTGTGTTGTTGATGAAACTCAACCCCAGTTTATTCTACTTTGGCAGTGATGTGAACAAGAGAGGATACTGAACTATCAGCAGCAAAAATGATTCCCTTGTCTTCCTGACTTCTAACTCAAAGAACCCTTGCAAAATAAACCTCCCCCGCCAAATGATTTATTCAAAGAAATTCTCTTCCCGCAAACATGTCATGCAAAAGAAAGCAGGAGACTGGGAACAGAAATAACCTGCCAACCATGGCTTTCGCAGTTGTCAACAGGGCAGCTGCAGCACACAAATAGAAAATATAAGAACATAAAAAGCACAATATTCAATCAGCCTTCAAGTTCAGTATCCTGTCTGTGCCAAATGCATCTGATCGAAAGGACAAGGATTTAGTCTCAAGCAACTAACATGATGTTGAACACAACTTGTCCCTCTGTCTACCAACTGCAAAGTCATGGTCAACACTGTGCTAGTTAACATGATTCCTCATGATTGTGCTCATACTCGGATGAAAACAAGTCCTCACCATTTCTAATCCAGAGCAAGACCTTCCACTCCACAGACTTAATTCCTGAGCAGTGTCATGAAGGATTTGTAAAACGCTTTTTGAAAGTCCCAATAAATGGTGTCACCTACTTTTTAATTTATAACCCTGTAGAATTATAACATATTAAGAAGGCATGTTTTTCCTTTTCAGAAATGGGGCTGTTTTGTACCTGTCAAATCATGATTAAGTGTTTAATAATGCTATACTTAATTGTTGTTTCAATCAAGTGCCTGATACTGAAGCCAGGCTCAGTGGGCTATAATTCCTGGGATCAGTCCTGACCCTTTTTTATAGACTAGTGTGATGATTGCTTGCTTGCAGGTCTCTGAGTTATTAGTGGATTTGCATGTTTTTGTAAGTAGATCTGCCATTTATAGTCTTCAATCCTTTCAGGACTCTGGCTTGAACCATGTGGCCCTGGAACTTGTTCATCCTCAGTGCACTGGCTTATTTCAGTACAATCTCTTTTGACACCTTGGTTTCAAACACTGCCTCATTTTTAATACCTGAAAAGAGCCAGCCCTCTGTAGAAATCTCTCCTACAACTCTGTGGCAAAAACTTTTGCACAAAAAACCAAAACAAAACTCGTGAGCATTATGTTTGTCATCCTATTTTCCTGCTTTTCATACAAAACGGCAGAAGACAAGGAACACTCTGGGTGTGCTAAAAGCTAACACCAGGGTAAAGGTAGAAAGAATAGTTCCCTTTGACCAGGTTTTAAACTTAACTAACTTTTATTGTTTTCTTTTGGCAGGGTCCCAAAGCTGATCTTCCTTCAAGACAGGATCTGACCAGTGGTAATAATGGCTAAAAACTTGAATACTGCAGTTTGGACCCTTTTCTTGTCATGTGCAGCATATAATGGTATGTTTGCCAGTATTGTCACTTAATGCATTTTAAAGTAATTTATCTATCAATGGTATTTAAAAGTGAGTACAAAGAATTAGCGAGCATATTATCACCACAGATCAGTGGCATAATAATTAAAAAATCAAAGTCTTAATAAAATGCCTGATTGCACATATTAGGAACATTTATATGTTAGAATAGATTCCCAGGTCTTGTGTATTTTTCTTCTAAAATTTTCAGTATGCAAAGAACAAACTCAGGAACATAGGGCAGAAATAGAGGTGTGTGGCCACTGTTTTAGTTCCCCTGTTATTGCAACTGGCTTTCTGATCTCATCCGTTGCATATGTTATGTATGGTGCTCGCATTGCTGTAGTCTGAGTTTCCCCAACATTGTCCCCTCCTAGCCCAAGGAGATCTGCTCTGGAGAGAGATGGCATTAAACTCCCGGAGAGTTCTCTCCGGACAAGGATGGCTCAGTGTGACAATGCAGCCTGCCATTGGCAGCACAAATTTAGAGGCAGATGTACTGACCAGGAGGAGAGGAAGCCAACAGCCCCTGCCCAGCACAGCGGCTTCAGATTGTCTAAGGCTCCATACTGGGCGGTTGTGATCTTTCTCACAGCTTCTGTTTGGGGGAAATATCTCTTGGAACATGTTTTCGGTGCTGCCCAGCCCAGCTGGCGTTGCTTGAGGAAGGATAACCTAACCCCAAGTACAGGACGTGTCCTAAACCCTTAGTGCTGCTCCCTGCTTGGTGATTACCCACCTAAGATCCTGTCTGCTTCCACAAAGGTCCAGCTGACCTAACAGGAGGTGAATTGGCCCTAGCGGTGCAAGTGTTCTTCTTCTAAATATCCATTCTGTTATTTCACTGGGGATTGGAGTTGGATTGAAGAACAGATCGTTGTCAGGAGCACACCTTTATTCCCTTTAAAGTTGATGCCAGGTTTTGCTTTCAGTACAGTTTTTTCATAGCTCCAAAAATCCATGATTTAAAAATACCTTTCTGTGGTACAGAAATGTCATTAGCTAATTTCTGTGATATCCATGGGGCCAGAGCACCTGCCAAAGATATCAGTGGGGGTTTTGCCATTGAACTGAAAAGCATGATCAAACCCCAGAAGTGCATATTCTCTGTGCCATGTAACTGGAATAATCTGAGATTTTTCTTTTTTTTCTTTTTTTTGTATCTTGGTTTTCCCGCCCTTTTTCAATGTTTAATTTTTACAGGTTTTTTCTTTAGAATTACCTTCACGTTTCAAGCTTCTTCATTATATTTTTTCTAGTTGAGGATGAAAAAAGAAGTTCAGTATCTCAGTTCCCTTTTTCAATTATATGAACTGAAAGTAAACTTCGTACTGTATGTGGTTTCAAAAGGAAATTCTAAAAGATCTGAGGTTTTAAAAAAAATGAACAAAAGATGGAAAAGGGGGAAGGTAACAAGAAAAGAATATGGACAGTATGTTATGAGTTATAGGGAAACAGCAGGTATGGCAAAAGACCAAATGAATTAATGCTGTTAAGCAAAGCATTTTAAGAGACTAGGAAAGCCTTTTTACAGCTCAGTAGTGGAAATAAGCCCATTTAACATAAGTGGAGAATTAAGTTAATGAGAGTAAAACATGAGAATAAAAATACAGTTGAGATAGAAGGATTCACTTCCTTTTAGAGGATAAACAAAACAGTTTAGACAATAAAAATGAAAGAAGAGCCTGTAAATTATCAATAGGGTAAGGAGTAGCTAAAGAGTATTTTTAAAGTCTAAACCTATACAAATGAATAATACCACTTTAGGGACAGGAAGGAAATTTCTATATTTCTAATATAGTTGTTTGTGGAGAATCATCGACAGTGCAGAAATAACTGAAGACAACAGGGACGTGAGTGTGACTCCGATGTTCAGAAAAGGAGGAGAAAGAGTCTTCCAGTTGTTTATCATAAGACAACTTCTACCCCAGTGCAATGAAACAAAACGTTCGTTAGGCACTGAGAGAACGGGGCCATGGACAGCAAGCAGTTCTGGGGTTTATAGAGAATTAATTTTACCAGACAAGTTAGATTACTAATTAAGTTACTATCTGTACTGAATTTAAAAAGCAGTTCTGGATATTGTAATCCTCACTCATTTGACTAGTTCTGTTCAAACGAGTGATTCCTACTAAACTAAGTAAAATTACTCAAGTGATTAAAGACTGCTTTAATAATTAGCACTTGAAGAACTACACTTTTAGGAGAGGAAGTGAAAATGACAGATATGTGGATTTTAGTGAATATTTAAGAACATACACCACCAATAGTAAGAAACAGCAGAGCACCTAGCTGGGTCATGTTTCCAGTGAAGTACTACAGAGGTCAGGGTTAGAGGCTTTAGCATCTTTCTTACAAATGACAAGCATGTTCATGAAATCTACAGATTATACTAAATAAGGAAGAAATGGGATTACTAGTAATGGCAGCAAAATAATACAGAGGGGCCTAGAGAGATTAAAAGCATGGGAAGGACATCAAGAAATGAAATTCATCTTGGAAGATTGAAACTAATCTCTGAGAGACACAATCCAGAACCCAGTGCAAATAAGGTGGCTGAAAGAGCCCTAAAAGGTGAGAGAGGGTGACAGATTCATCCTCATTTTGCCATGTGATATGTCAGCAAGAAAAGGGTCAGTAAAGTTTTGGGCTACAAATGCATCATGTCCTGCTTGCAGGAAAAATCGCCTGTCTCTCAAACCCTTGTGAGAATACAGCTGGAAAAGTTCCGGCAGGCCGTGTCCTAGAAGCCCCATTACCAGAAACACTTCTGAAAAGTGGGCAAAGTTTAGAGAGCATCAGTAACAGCCATCAGGGGTCTGGAAGGGCAGGTACTCAGAGCGGGCCCAGGAACATATATTGATATAGCGCACATAAAAGATGACTGGAAAGATGTAGGAAGTGCCTAGAAATATCAAAAAGGCCAAGCACCAAGGAGAGTGATGAGTTACCAGAGGAAATACAAGGGGGTGGCATTTACTGACTTGTTTGTCACATTTTCAAACTTCAGGTCATACATCCTGTTAGTCTTCAGGGCTACACAATCTCATTGACATGCTTGTCCTCCCATGTTCCATTCACATAAAGCATCTCGGTTCATGGTAGACTGTTAATCTCTTTGGAGCAAGAGCCATGTCCTGCTATGTGTTTTCAACACCTAACAGCACAGGTCCAGTCAAGAGCTTTGAGCACTATCACAATAAAATAATCAGTACTCATAAGAAGCATAACTAAGGAAAATGGAATTAAATTAAGAAAAATATTGTCCAGGGAAACTTCTTGTCAGGGAAGTTTCATAGTTTCATAGTTGGTTGGGTCAGAAGGGACCTGAGCAGATCATCAAGTCCAGCCTTCTGCCATGGCAGGAAGGAGCACTGGGGTCAAACGACCTTGGTGAGGTGTGCAGGGTAGGAGCCAGCACCACTTCTCTTGGAAGTTGGTTCCAGATCCTAGCCTCCCTGACAGTGAAGTAGCACCTCCTGATGTCTAGTCTGAATCTACCTTCTGCCAGCTTGTGACCGTTATTACTAGTCACTCCTGGTAGTGCTCGGGGGAACAGGGACTCCCCCAATGCCTGCGAGTCGAAAGTCAGAGGGAGCAATGAAAGATCCCGTGGTTGGGATGTTTAAAACTAGACTGCACAAAATACTAGAAGGCTTCCTGTAGGCAGTAACTTTGTTTTGACTCACAGGAAATTATCTGCATTCTGACCTGATCAATCTTGTCTATTGCTAATGTTTATGAGTTTGTTATACTATGATCAACCTTTGATAACATTAGGCTGATCTTGTAACAAACTTCCCAGTGGCAAAGTTTAAGGGCCTGAAAGTAAGTGAGCTGTGAGTCATTTGGAAGCCTCTGACAAATATTTCGGTTGCACTGCCTTTTCTTTGGGTCTCAAAGGATCTAGAGATTCAAGAGGTCTAAGCTTTGTGGAATCTCTTTCCACTTAACCAGTAAAAAGGAGACCCACTTCCATGCCTTTCAAATTATTCTTTTTACAAAGAAGGATTTTATATTACTGGGTACCAGACTTTGTTAATGTTCATTTATTCCCTGAGTGCTCCCTCTACTCAGATTTTTGTTGTTTTCCTAGTTACAGCAACAGAAGTCATAGAGGGATTCAACTGCTTCACTGACTATGCCAAAGAGCTGGTTTGTCAGTGGGGGGTGCACGCCCAAGTGAACTGCTCCGAGGTATTTCTCCTTTACTACCAGATGGAAGATCCTACACCACTGTGAGTATTGATGGACTGATCTGTGACAGTTGCTGAAACATTACATGTGCTCTCACCAGGAGCCACTCTGCCCTGTTCTCCATGGGCACAAGGCACTGGGGACACTGCAGAATCAACCTGCCTGTGTTGGGCATTCCCCAACCTCTACCTGATGCACGCACACCTGCAAATGACTGGACTAAGATGCCAGGCTGCAGCCCTGGGGGAGTAGATTGTCCCGTACCCCAACCCTGGATCCCATCGGCTCTCCTGTGCATACAGCCAGTGTTCCCAGGACCCAATCCTTGCTCCTACACATGCAGCATCCCTGGTCCTCTTGTACAGAGTGCCACTTCCTCAAGTAAGGCACCATTTCCAAGCTGTTCCTCACCATCCAATTTCTCCCTGGAGGCACCCAAGTGACCTTGCTTCTGGCAAGTTGAGTGACCTACCTAAGGGCCTCCCCACGTGCATGCTGTCCCCAACACAGAAGAGCGAGGGAAATGCACTTCCTGTGCTCATGTTTCCTCTAATGACCAGTCTGTACATTTCTGCGTTTGGTTTTTGCTGGGAGGGGCAAGGAGCTGAGTGTTTCTCACTCAGTGTGTTCTGAAAAGCATTCAGCTTTTTTATGTTTCAGGTCCCTTCACTCAGGGAGCCTTAGCTAATGATACTGAACATGGCTTGCATGTTTGCAGTGCTGAATGTGATATAAAGATTTTATCATTTCCTGCCTGTTTTTCAGAAAACAGGAGTGTTTCCCTCAGAATGGAGAAGATGGCAGCAGGAGCTCCACCTCCCATTGCACTTGTACAATTCTGCCTCCTTATTTTGCATTCAGCGTAAGATACAATTTAGAACTGGAGTTTAACAAGATGCTGGTGTGGAACGGCACTATTCAACCTGCATTGGTTGGTGAGACACTGCTTTTTTTAAGTTTATCATGGGTATATTCCATTCATAAGAATGTAAGAACATTAAACGTGCCATCCTGCATTAGACCAATGGTACCTCTAAGACCAGCCTCCTCTCTCCATCTGTGACAGTATTGGACACTATACAGGAAGAGCATCAAACCAGGGATCTGTAGCGTGAGCTAGTTCCTGTTCAGTACCCTCCCTGGCATCAAACATTTATTGGGTTAGAGGTGCCAGAGGAAACATCTCCAACCGTTCTGTCCAGGAGCCATTACTACGTCTGTCATCCACTAATTTGCCCAGTTCCTTTCTGAGCCTGGCTCTGCTCTCTCTCTCCACACCACCTCCTCTGGCAATGAATTCCACATGTGAACTAAGCACTGTGTAAAAAAAAAAAGGACTCTCTCTTGTTAGTTTTAAATGTGTCACCTACTAATTTCAGCAGGTGACCCCTAGTTCCAGGAATCTGGGACTCAGAGAACAGCAGTTCCCTGCTCATTTGGTCCATTGCATTCATGATTTCATAGACTTCTATCATACCCTGCTCAACCTCCTCTTTTTCCAAGTGAAGAGTCCCAGCCTTTTTAGTCTTCCCTGGTATGGCAATTGCTCAGTGCTCCTAACTATTTTGGTTGCCCTTCCATACTTCACATTCCCCAACCAGCCACCTCACTGACATTTCTCCAGTGTTTCCACTCAACTGACTTGTCTCCCTGCTGTTGCCATATATCTATATTTGTCTTCATTTCTGTGACAAGAAAACTCTAGAAAAATATTTTTCAAATTCTTAGCAGTCTTTGACAGAAACTAAAAAAAATCTTCTGAGTCTTCATGAATCACACTGACCAGAACAAATATCATCTTCTCCGGAATACAAAGTAAAATAAAGTATCTCATATGTAAACAGCTAATGCTCATCATGTTAGCAAAATTCAGTCCACTACAAACAAAATGTCATTGACTGAACACATCAAAATCCCTAAACAACCTGATATTTGAAGAATCCCTAAATAAAACAGTTCATTTTACAATCTGTATGTGAGTAAACAACTAAATTAATTAACATCCATAACATTTCGAAAAGAAAGAGGTCCAATAGGAAAATTTATAGAAATTCTGTAGGGCTACAGAGTTTGTCTACAAACCCCCTCCTACCCTCCCACCCCCCAGCTGTAAAAATAAAGCTATAAAAGTGGAAATACTGCATTACCCATTCAGCATCTTTTCATCCTCTCAGAGAAGTGTACGTATAATTTAGCTGTTACATGGACATGACATTTTGGGGTGAAGTGGAATACCCTACTTCACATTTGTGAGAGGAACACAGAGGACCCTGCCCAGGATTTGTGGCCCCTGCACATCTCATCAGCATTTAAGCCCCATGCTAAGTGTGTGATGCACAGCCCAGGTCATGTACACAGGGTGGTCTGTGAAGAATACCCCTTCTTCTGCCCACTCTCCTGAGTCAAGGTTCCCACTTTACAGTGCTCCCCCCAACTTTTTTCTTTAACAATGCAGTTAAACCAAGAGCCCCAAAACTGCTTGAGGTACAGCAGTGCAAGAACAATAACTTCAACCTGAGTTGGGAGAGCAGCTATAGTGGAAAAGACATGTTCTATGAAGCATTGGTGTTTTACGAAGTTAAATTTTGGATAAAACAACATCCAGAAGAGGTAGGAGCTTCCTGTTTCTTTGCTTTCTGTCTCTTGCGCTTGAATCAAGCAGGGGATGGGTGAGTGCTGTCCCATCAGTTTCCCTCAGAAGGGCAGTAATATACAATGGTAACCCTTGCTTCAGTGATATCAGTGGGAGCTCAAATGGGGGACTAAAAGGGGTGGCTCTTATCTGAGCACTGCATGGAGGATAAGCCATGTCTGTGCAAACTGTCAAAGCAAGAAGCCACTCAGAGCAGATGGGAGTGATGGTCGTCGTAGGCTTGCTCTGGCTGTGTGGGCATGATGAGACTTGACTCTGCCCTGGGCTCTGTGTCTTTGGTGGGGCTCAGACATGTAGCCAGTGGCTCCTGGGCTAGGGACAAGTAATAATATTGGCATCTCCTGAGCAGTAGCTCCTGATGGCATCAAAAAGGCAGCCTCACAGAGAAAGATTGCTGTGGCGGAGCACCAGTGAGGTGCTCACCACTTGAGGGCTGTTGCAGGCAGTGAGGGAGCCTGCTTTGTGAGCAGTGAGGAAAGCCTCCCCTAGGAACCATTTTAAGGGGGAAGTTGGATGACAGAGCACCTTTGGTGTGTGCCAGTTTAATGAGGAGAGCAGGCGTCCACCAGGTGCAGACCAGCCCTGACCAGGTGGCCACTTTATAGTCCTGGCTGTCAGGGCAGCCGATGGAGCAACAACACCCGTCTGAGCTGCTGCTCATGGAACATCTTGGAGGTAAGGGTGTGGCAGAAATGCCACTGTCGGTGCCCCTCTCCAGAGATCTGTCTCTACCATCCTGAGAGGCTGGTGTTGAATCCCTGAGGGCAGGGATCTCCCACCTTGTCTATATGACAAAAGCCTGGGCGGGGATGCTGTGCTCACCTGGGCAGGGGGAAAGCCTGGCCCTGCGCGCGGCCCAGGTAGCCAGGGATGCTTGGTAGATTGGTCAGCTTGTGACTAGTATTGGCAGCTTCGATTGGCCCGGGCTGCTGAGGTCAGAGGGGGGATAAAAGGCCCGGTCCAGGAAGAAGGAGCCATTAGCCATGCGGTCATCCAGGTGAGTCTGAACCTGGCTCTCTCTTCATCACCGCTTGCTCCAAGAGCGACTGGCTCCAGAGGAAACCCCGACCACCTCTGCACGATGCCAGTAAGTCAGATACTCGAGATCAGACTAGATATTTAGCTTCAGTAACTCAGATGCATGTTCAAATGACTACCTCAGCCACTCTGGTTTGCTCTATGGGATTCCTTTGATATTCCTCTAATATTTCTATGATACCGCTCTACCTTTTACCCCGTTTCCCCCCTACCCCTGTC
>JAGPOW010002202.1:11765385-11780644 GCA_030014935.1 Caiman crocodilus
CTCTGGGTGCGCCCCACCAGCCAGGTTTTCACCCATCCGACGGTGCAGGCATCAATGCCACGGTCGCTTAATTTATTGATGAGGATGGGGGGAGAGACACTGTCAAAGGCCTTCTTAAAGTCCAGAAAGACTATGTCCATGATGACACCATCATCCAGGGATTTAGTTACTTGGTCGTAAAAGGCAACCAGGTTGGTCTGGCAGGACCTGCCCTTGGTGAAGCCATGCTGATTGCCCCGAGCATGATCTTGCCATGCTCTTTCCAGGCGTCTCCTGTCCAGTGACTTTCCCTTCTCTAAGGTGCATCCAGGACTCGTGGCAGAGGCGATATCTTTTATTAGCTCAACTAGATTTTTGCAAAAATAATTCTCTAATTCCAAGCGTCCAGGTGCAGACACCCTTCATCAGGCATCGGGGAAGATTGTAAAAGTTCTCCTGGGTAGAAATGAAAGTTCATATTTGATAGGAGATTTGAAGGTAGTAAAATCTCCTGTTTGGAAAAGTTCATTTTATGTGCAGGTTTGCTTGGAGAAAAGTTGGACTAGTCTCTTTACCTCAAAGCTGTTTGGTGGTGAGCAGGATGTAGTCCTATTTCCTTCTGGTTCTGGTGTTCAGTATTTCACAGAGGAGTCAGCGCACGGGCTTCTTCTCTGGGCAGGAATTTCTTATCCTTCTCTAAGATGTGTACTTTTGCATTTGGCCGTGTCTCTGCCCACTTTGTCTGCTCGGGCCTCGGGGGCCAGGCAACCCCGACCGCTCTGGAGGGCTGCCCCGTGCTCACCCCTCCTAACGGCTCTGCTGATCTCTGTCAGCGGTGCTGTGTGTTGGCCTGGAAGTGCTGGCGACAAGGGCAGGCAGGGCTGTGTGCCACGGACCCCACCGCGAGCTCCCCCGGGCGCCGGCAGTGCCCACGGACACCCGTCGGCTGCTCAGCCTGTTCCGGCGCCCCGTGCCGGGCTTGCTGGCTCGGCGCTGGTGTTTGGGCCAGAGGCGGATGACGCCAGCCCGGCCGGCCTGCGGCGACCCTCTTCATTGCGCGCGCTCGCCCTCGCGCAGCCCCTGGGCGTCCTCCAGCGGGCCGGGAGCCATTTCACACGAACAGCATCGGGCCAGAGGTCTCGGACGCCCCTTTGGGCCTCCCAGGTGCAGGTGGGCTGGGCCTGCGATTTCAAGTAGATGTCGTGTCACATCCTCCTTCGGTATTCACGGGACACGATCGAGTCTGTCCAGGTGGTGCAAGAGCATTGCCCTGACTGCAGACAGCGGCTCTCCGGGCGGCTGTGCCACGTCCTTCCGGTGACGGGCCTGTGCCAGGGCCACGGGCGCTCTTGTTCCCGACGCACCGGTAGCACGTCTCCTTGCTGCCCGTAGCCCTGCCAGGCGGGGATTTCTCCCGGTGACTTCAGCTTCCCTCATCAGTTTGCTGAGCAAAGCCGTGTGTTGCGCCAGGCTCGTCTCCTGGCTGCGTGTCCCTTAGCCCAGAGCCCGCACGGCCCCGCGGCGTGCGTCGGGACGCCCCGTGCGTGCCCAGGGTGGCGCTAGGCCTGCTCCCGTGGCCGGGCGGAAGAGGCGGCCGGCCCGTTTGGTCACCACCCTGCCCCGCTCCCCCCACAACAGTCCACTGCCTGCCACCCCCCCCCGGCCCATCCTCCCCCGCTCGCCCGCGCAGGGGCTCGCCGCCCGTGGCAGGCGCCCGTGGCAGTGGCCGCTGAGCCAAGGCAGGCTGGCGCGCTGGCTCGTCTCTGCCTGGACAGGGTCCAGACCATGCTCGCTTCCGCCCACACCAAACCCCTCCCTGCGGTCTGAGGCCTTTGGCTCCCCGTGTCCGCGCCTCCCCGCGATCCTTCCGCGCGGTTGTGCCGGGCAGCGGGAGCAGAGCTGGGCAGCCCTCGGGCCACGGCCGGGCAGGTGGATGGTGCCCGTTTGGACCAGTAATTATAACCGGTTCTCTGGTGTCCTGGCAGGGAGCCCGGGCTCAGCACCTTCTGGCTGGTGAACTCGGTGGCATTATAGTACATACCCACTTCCGATAACCCTTCGAAGGCCTGGCCTGGTGGGTTTTTGTTTGCTCTCCCACCCTTTTCTCACATAGAAAAGCAGACAGCAGAGCGAGGAGTAGTGTGGGTGTCAGAGCTCATTCACTGCCTTTCATGCCCTCACCACATCCTCCCGTCCCTGCACAGTAATACTGAGACGAGGCTGACGTCAGCCGCCGTTTGCCGTGTGGATTCCAGAACGGCGCGCGCTGCTTTTTTGGTTTTCGCTCAGTTGGTGCCGATGAGCTCCACCTGATTTGCAGCTCCTGTGCGCTCGGTCGCTGCCGCGGCCCCGGCCCCAGCCGGCCGACAGACTCTCTGGGAGGCTGCCATGGACAGCTGAGCGCATGAGGCAAGGTAATGTCATGTTTCTGCCGGTTCCCGCCGAGCTTCCTGCCAGCTGGGAGCAGCGTGCCGGTGCCCGGTCTCTTGGCTGCGTTTTGGCTCTTCTTGTTGCTGACACCGTGCTCGTGCCCTGCCTGCGTGCCCGCGGGCCTGCGCTGGACAGACCGCGGGTCATTCTGCCTCCCGGGGGCTTTCCCTGTTGCTTTCGCCGCATGGCCGGGGCTCTGCTTCGTTGTAGCACACGCTGGTCTCCAAGCTCAATGCTCGGGGCGAACCCTTGCCCGGGTGTTTCACTGGGTCACTTTTCACTGCCCTCTCCTCCCCGCCTCTGGTCATCTCCTGGGTTTGGCTCTAACAGAAATTATTTTCTCTGTGCCTGGGGATTTTAGATTCCCTTCCTCGTTTCTTCTGAGTTTCTATAACTGACATTTTTTTGTGAGGCTTCTTTGGAGAGCAGAAAGAAACACATGTCCACACAGTGCAGATGGCCGTTTCCAAATGCAGGATTAGCATCAGCAGACTTGAGCCCGGTGGAGGTGGCTTCTCCATGTCTCCCAGCTCAGCACCAGGTATCTCTGACCGTGCCCCACTCGTGCAGGCTGAAGCCCACCCAGCTCCTGGCATGGGCGGTCCATCCGTGTCTGGCTCCCCATCTCAGACAGAGAAACTGAAATGTTGAGAGGAAGTGACTTGCCCAAGGTCATGCGGTAGCTCAGTGGCAGAGTGAGGAAGCAAGCCCCTGGCTCCTTACCAGCTGACCCATGCCACGCCGTGCCTCCCGCTCAGCACAGAGGTGGGCGGCGGGCGGAGGGGCGTGGGGAAAGGCAAGGCTGCGTAGGAGGTTAGGAATCGGGTGGAAAGGCAGCACCGCAGAGCGGGCGGAGGCCTGCCCGGGGTGTAGTGCCGCAGCGTGCTGGGGGCAAGCGGGCTCAGGGCAGCGGCTGCTTCTGTGGAAGTCGTGAGCTGGTCCCGCCACTAGCGCGCAGCGACACCGGGGCTGCTCCTGGAGCGGAGTCCGTGCCCCGAGGAGATGGACCGTGGCTGTGGCCCTGGCTCCAGGGAAGCACCGAGCCCCGCCGCCAGCTGTGCTGTGCAAGAGGCTCTGGGGACCCAAGGCTGTCCCAGGCGAGGACGCTTCCCCTCCGGGCCAGGACATTTTTCAGATATTCAGGCTACATTTCCTTTTCTTAGTCGTGTCCCATCACCTTCATCCAGGCAGGGCCCCGAATTCCCTTCCTCAGTGCTGAGCCCTTGCGCCATCGGCCCAGCACCTGCCCCATCCCTTGCTGGCCCAGGGGTTGGTGCGCTGACTCCTCCCCGCAGCCCCATGCCCTTGATGACGCTTCTCTCGGGATGGGCTCAGAGCTGGGGGCTCGCAGCGCAGACAGCATCTCGCACAGGCCGTGGGAGGCAGCTCCTTGCACTGGTCGAGCAGAGGGAGGCTGAGCCAGGCCAGGCACCGGTGCGGCCACAGGGTCAGCGGCTGGAGGCACCAGGCCCTGGCATCATAGGGGAGACTTGCAAGAGGGAGAAGGAAGCCGTGGAGCAGAGGAGACACCACGACCCTGGCCCAGGGCCTCTGAGTGAGCACCCTCGGAGGCAGGGGCCTGCTTGTTGGCAGAGCTCCCCAGCTCCCATGACCTCTCTGCATTACAGGGTCTGGGCCCCGGTGCTGGCACGGTCCAGTCCAGCCTCCGGCCATAGCACCCACAGCCGCAGGGACCCAGAGACCTGCCCGGAGCTGCAGAGTAGTGGGGGCCAGGGCCGGCTCCCTCCCGTGGCTGCAATCATGTCCAGGGAAGAGAGAGCAGAAGGAGCCTGCAGTGGCCAGCAGAGAAGGGGCTTGTCTCCCAGAGGAGGTGTCTGCACCCAGCTGGACACCAGCGCTGGGGCCGGGGTGCGGGTGCGAAGGGCTGGGCGCGCTCTAAGTTTGGGGAACTGGGGAAAGTACCGGCAGAAACAGCACCTGCAGCAGTGACTGCTCGGTGCCCAGCTGAGAAGGAACCAGCACCCCGGGGTGTTTTCCTGGGGGGTTGAGGGTGCACGAAGGGCCAGGTGCAGGGGAGCGGCCTGGGGAGCTCAGGCAACCCCCGCTGAGCATCGGGCCAGCCCCAGCCCTGACAGCGCAGGGGCCAGTCCCGGGAGCAGGGCCTGCCTGAGGGGTGACAGCTGCCTGAGCCCGGGGGGCACCACCCGGGTGGGATGGGATTTGCCCGGCTGGGGCAGGGTACCGCCGGGAGTGGGGCCGGGTGCCACGGTTCAGCAACAGTCTCAGCCCAGCTTGGCGCCAAAGGGGCTTTTCAGCAGCTGCTAAAATGATTTTGCTTTCACAGGTTGAGTAAGCTGGGAAGTTTTGACACCACGCGAATATTCCCCTGGTGAGAGGCCGCTGCTGAGAGGTCGTGGGGGCTGGGAGCGGTGGGGGAGCACGGAGGGAGGCAGGTGGTCTCGGCCGCCTCCCCTGCCCTCGCCTCTGCCAGGCCCTGGGGAAGACGGGAGCAGCTGCATCCCGTGGGCTGAGCTCGTGGGGTCGCAGCACCCAGCCGCGGAGCTGCAGGCTGCCCCAGCTCGCTGGGACAGGGCGGTGGGGCCGGCCCAGGCACCCCCCTGCCCCCGGGATGCTGTGGGCAGTCCCACGCCCACCCCTTCCTGTGGAGGTCCCGGCAGCGCAAGCTCAGACCACGGGTCCAGCTGGGCCAGGCTCCTGCCGCTCCACGGGCCTCCTGGCACGGTGTGGCCTTGCAGTCCATCGACCCCTCGTGGCGCCTTCCCCGGCACACGTCACCGCGTGGTGTGGCGCAGGGCGAGAGGGCTGGGCGAGCGCTCCGGCGAGGCCATGTGTGCTCTGGCTCCCTGCAGCGCCCCACGGTCCGGGGCAGGGGCAGGGGCAGGGGCAGGGGCAGCCTGTCACGGGCTTTGCCAAGCAGGGTAGCAACAGCCCCAGCCCCGCGGGGATTTGAGCATGACCACTTTCCATGTAAATGTCTGCATTTGCATAATGAGCGATGCTGCTAAGCATGCAGAAAATCCAGGCTAAGAATAAGTAGGGTAACTGGTCTGGTGGGCAAGCACAGGCATGCGTGTGCTGTGCAGTGTCATGTCACACGTGTTCAGAAACGATCCGATCAGCCTTCTTGGTCCTTGCTATCCACCACTGTGGACTCTCATCCAAAACCATCACAAGAGCCTCCCAGGGATTATCCCACATCCTGCAATGCAGGAGACGCTGCCTTTTGGTCTGGCCAGATGGCATGGGGAAAGGGCTTGTGTGTTTGAGCTGAAGCACTGTAACTGGTTTGGCGGTCTGCTGTGTCCCGCGATACGTAGAAACCAAACAGGTAGCTTGTCCCAGAGTAACGCCTGGTCACGGCACAGCAGCCGGGCACGGCTTGCTGCAGAAGGGAGCGGAGCACACGGCGCGCACGCGGCTGAGCTGATGCCCCCGCACGAGCACGAAGCCTCGTCTCAGAGCAGCAGAGCTGTTTGTCTGTCCGCACGCCTCGCTTTGTTCTCGTGCGTTCTGTGGCACGCAGCTTGGCCAGCTCCCCTCCCCTTTCCAGGGGGGAGGTCCAGCGTGCGTCCCCGGGGCCCCATGCCGGGGTTTCAGTGCACAGCGAGAGGGAGAGACCTTGGCGGGCCGAATCGCCAGGTTGCTCAGCTGCTCTCTGCAGCTCCTCACCTGTCGGGACGTTTGTGCTGCCTGCCTAGCTGGCTCTGTACCCATGCAAGCACCTGCATCGGTTGCAGCAGTGTTGTTGCTCTCTCTTCAAAGGCATTTCTACCCACAGGAACTCAGCAAGCAGCAAGGCCCTGGGTGTAGCTGAGAGCGGGTCCTGCACCGTGGCTATCTGCTCACTCCCCGAGCCACAGGGCAAGTCAGCGCAAGCCTTGCTGCCACGTAAGACTGACAGCGTGTGGCAGCGGGGATGAGGCTGTGTCTCGTTGTTTCAGGACAGCCACCGGGGATCGTTATGAGGAATGTGCTGTGGCTCCAGGCTGTTGCCTTCTTCTTCCTCCAGCACAGTAAGTTCCCGGTTCTCCTCCGGCTATCACGCGCGGGAGACCTCGCCTCTGACCAAGCGTTGTGTTGAGGCTGGTGCACCTGGTGCCAAGCAGTGAATGGGCCGGAGCTGGGGCTTGCTGGGTGAGGGCTTGGGCTGGGCGTTACGCTGTCCCCACCTGCTTGCCCCGCTGCGTAGGCTGGGCCCCGGCGGGGCTTGTGGGACTCGTAGGAGAAATGGTTCTTCCCCCAGGAGCGAGTTCAAACCACCCCTGGCATCCCGGCTGCAGGGCAGGGCCAGGACCGGCCAGTGCTGCACCTCTGGAGCAACCTGCCGGGGTCTTCGGCTGCATGTGTGTGTGTGTGCATACGTGTGCAGCAGAGGTGGGCTCCAGGCCCCTACCGCCCAAGTGTAAAGCAAGAGGCAGCAAGTGGATGAAATGTGGGGCGAGCACAAGGACGTCAGGCAGCAGCGGCCAGCCTAGATTCACAGGTCGCAAGGCCTGGGGCCCGTCTGTCACTGTCCAGTCTGACCCTGCTGGACACAGGCCCGGAGCAAATTCCTGGCCGAGCCCTGAATGTGGTACAGACCAGGTGCTGGAAGCCCCGTGCCCGGGCCTTTGTGACGATGGCTCCATTGTCCCCCGCCGAGGAGGCCTGCGTCCCACCACGAGGAGACAGCCGCATTCCCTCGGCCAGGAGCTTTGGCAGAGACGCCTTGCAGCGGGGCACCGAGGGCAGAAGCTGAGCAAGGACAGGAGGCAAGGCATAGCGCCTGCCAGCCCGGAGCTGGGAGGGGTCCCCAGCCCAGAGGGGCTGCGTGAGGACCCGGGGACAGAGGGCGGAGGGACCCAGAGGGTCTGAAGGTCCCAAGAGAGGCTGAGGCAAGCAAGCGGCTGAAGTGGTAATGCCCGCGCGGCACGGGTTGTGGCGTAGGGAAGGAGCAGCGCACACGTCTGCCCTTCAGGCTGCAGGGCACGGCCCGGCCGAGACAGCCTGCTTGGCATGAAGGCTGCTTGAGACTAGCAGGGTCCAGGAGGGACCCACTGATGAGCTGATAGGACTCGGGCTTTCTCAGGCCCACGGGCAGCCTCCCTTCCATAACAACGAGGCACGGCCGGAGAGCAGTCAGGGGAGGCATATTAGCGATCGAGCCAGGCAGGAGCCACACAGCTACCAGGGACGTCATGGCCACGCATGGCTCGAACCTGTCAAGATCGTCCTTTCCAGCACAGACCACGTCCGTGCGCTGTGCAGGGAGCGGCGGTCTCCGCGCGGTGCCTGCTGCTGCGGGGGCACGCACCCCCGGATGGAGGCTCACCTCTGGAGACCATGGTTGTCCCGGGGCTTCCCCAGGACCTGCTCACACACCGGTGGTGATGGCTTTGGGAAGGGCCGGCATCACTGGGAACAGCAGTGCTGCTCTGCGGGACTGTGACAATGCACTTTGTACTCCCTCGTCTGCTGCGGTCCCTGGAGAGCCTGGCCTGAAACCCGCCTCTGCCCTTGCTGCTTTCTCAAGGCATGGCCACGCTGCCGTGATGGCATCAGATGAATCCTTCAGCACCAGGAGAGGCCAGCGGACACGGACTGCGAGTGGCTGCTCCAGACCCACCGACGCAGCGTGGCCTCAGCTGGTGCAGGGTTGCATGGGGCGGTCTGGATGGGAGCAAACATCCCAGCTCCAAACTGAAATCAAATGGGAGAGCAGGCACAGGACGCTGACGCTGAAACCAGAGGGGAAACTCAGAATGAAAGCCCAGGGCTGAAAGAAACAAAAGTGACACGAACAAGAAACCTGGAGTGAGATGCTGAAGTCAGAACGAAACACCCAGGTTGGAGTGGAGTCGGGCATGCAGCAGCTCACCCGCATCACTCCAAATGTGCCCAGGCCGTGGTCTCGCCAGCGCTGTCCTGGTTTCACAAACGTACTGACTGGTGCTCTCCAGTCCATCGAAAAGGGCCCAGCTGACTTGAGGATGGCTCCCAGTCCTGGGCTCAAGCTGTGAGGTTGCAGTCTCCCCCTCGGTGCCTCCCCTCTAGGTGCTGGGCCCGGAGTTGGGGGTGCGCGATGGCTTATGGATGGTTGTGTCTTCACTGGTGGCTGCTCTGAGTGCCCCAGCCACTCTTCTCCTGCCAACACTGATGGCTATTGAGGGTCTCCCTGCCTATAAGCTGGTAGGAGAAAGCAGACTGAAGAGAGAACTCAGCGGAGCAAGGTCTGTGGGAAACCTTGGGCTCCGTTGTCACGTGAGCTTTTTCTTCTCCATCAGAAGCTGCAGCCCACGTCAGCCGCGGCAGCCCAGCCCGGCCCGGCCCAGCCCAGCCCGGCCCCGCCTCTGTTGCCCTAAGCCTCGAGCTGCCCTTGGAGGGGTTGCACCACCCTGGAGGGCTCCTGGCTGCTGTGGCACGCACAGCACAAATGCAGACACACACAAGTAGCACAGGCCACTCTCCCCATTGACCGGCCTGGGCAGCAGCTGTCATGTCGTTCACACCGGTAACCCTCAATGACACCAGTCCTGTGGTTGCCTTGTGATCACCTCACACCTGCACCGCCTGCCCTGCCACGGGCGAGGTGAGAGGAGGCGGGGAGCCGGCTCCTGCCTGCCTGTGCTTTCCGCGGTGCTGGGATTCCCGGGCTGAAATGAGGAGGCTTCCTGGCTCCTCCGTGAAGGAGATGGTGAACCAGCCCACGCTCAGGGCCGCTGGCAAGGCATGAGGCTCCTGCAGCAGCTGCAGTTGCACATGCCCATCGAGCGTCATGTTTCCTCTGTCGTTTATATCTATTCTCTGACCTGCCTGAAGGCCCAGACAGATCGGGCCCCCCTTAGACTGGGGCTGCACGAAGGCAGAGGAGGAGGCAGCCCTGCCCAGAGGAGCTCGCAGCCCAACGGGCCCGTCGCGGGCGCTGCTCCCTCAGCACGGACATGCAGCTTCCTTTCTTCCCGTAGCCCAGCCAGGGCTACCCGCTGCTGAGCACAGCACTGCCGTGCCCGCTGCCACCGCCCTCGCCTGCACGGACCAGCGCTGGCGTGTGAACAGAGCAGTCAGCAGAGCCGGAGGAAGAGGCATCCAGGGTGGTTTTATGGCAGTGTTCAGCTGCAAATAATTGCTGTAACAAACCTGAGCCAGTAACTGCTGTGACCTCCCCTGAGCGCCTGCTCACAAACTCATTCCTGTTGTTCTCAGGCTTGCAGGCTGTGCCGGGGAGATCCCGTCCACCTCAGGACACCTCGCACTGGTTGTAACAGGGAAAGAGCTTGTGCCAGGATTGCAGAAAAGCTTGTTGGAGAGCCCTGGAGCTGGGGGAGGCAGGGAGGGAGCCACCAAGCTGTGAATGTCATTGATGGAGGGTGCAAAGGAATGGCTAAACCGCCCCTTTTCTAAAAAAATAAGTCTTGGAAATGCTGCAGGAGACGCATGCAAGAACGTTTCAGTTGCAAACCCCAGCACTCGGTGCTAGGAAACGCTGAGCTGAGGCAGCTCCGTGTGCAGATGTGCCCAGCTCTGCCCTGGCTCAGACAAAGCCCTTGCAGAAGCAGCAGCGTGCGGCCGTGTCACGCACCCTACGTGGAAGAGGGTAGAGTGAGTTAAAGCTGCACATTCAGCCACCGCTGGGCTTTCCTCACATTTCAGAGCCTACGTGCAGCCTTGGCCAGCTGTGCTACACGGCTGTGAGAAAACCTTCTGGGTTCAAGCGGGTCGCTGGCTGGGGAAGCCCGGGGCAGGGGAAGCCCGGGGCAGGGGAAGCACACTGGAAGCTGGCACGGGGAGCCTGGGGCCTGCTGCCGCATGGTGGTGGCCAGGGCTGTTCCTTGCTGCATTATTTTTTGTTTTGCCCTTACAGGTGCCAGTTGCACCGACCTTTCTTGTTTTGTGGACTACGCAGAGACGCTCTCCTGCTTCCTGAAAACCGACCTCAGCACCACCAGCGGGACCTCATATGACCTCACAGCAACATGGTACGTGAGTGCAGAGGGGGCAAGGCCAGCCACGGCTCACTGGTGGGCTCCGGGGCTTGCACAAGGGAAGGAGCGTGTTGCTCCTCTGTAAGGACACCACTCTCACGCTCTTGGCCAGGGTCACTGTTGCTTGCGCTCTGGTTCCTGTTGCCACTGGACCACCCGGCTCGCAGGGAGCGCAGAGCCCCTGCTTCCTTCCTCCCGTCACGGGCCGTCTGCAGCTGCAGCCTGCCGCGGCTCCCACCTCCCTGGAGCCGCTGCTTTTCTCCCCACAAAGCTCAGCTGTGCCCTCCGGGTCGAGGCAGAGTCTGCTGGTGGCTGGTGATGGACTTCACTAGTAACAGGGGGTAGATCCCTGCTCGTAGGATGCTGGCTGCCCCTTCCCCTCGCCAGCACCTGGATTTGCCTCTGGCCAGGCCTGCAACTCTGCAGCACCCAGCCCTCCTCTGCCTTCTCACCAGGCGAGGTCTCGCTCACAGGGGCTTCCCAGGGGGAAAGCGGCCGCCCAACCCCTGGCAGGCTGCACGTTATCCGGGTTCCCCTCTCCGCCACCTCCCTGCACGTGCCAGCACCTCCGCGCTGGCCTCCTGCTTGTTTCAGCAACAGGGTCCTTCTCCCAGCCCCGCTCAGGGTGCAGTAAATGGAGCCTGCAGGTTTTTCTGCAGCTTTTTATTTGAGTTCAGAAGTGAATTTCCCTGTGGACATGTCTTTGCCCCTCTGGCTTTCCCCGGGCACCTCTGCTGCCTTGTTCTTTCGCTGCATAGAGCAAGCCAGGGACCGGTCCCACTGCCACACAACGTGTTTGTGCACTTGGTTTCTGCAGGGACAAAGACAACATCTCCTGGAGCCTGGCAGAGCTCTCCAGAAACACCACCCACGTGCAATACGTGTGCTATGAGGACCAGACACATTTCTTCATTGATGACACGTTCACGGTGTGCGTGGCCAAGCCGGCCGAGGGGCAGCATGCAACTTCCAACAGCTGCAGGACCTTTGTCCTGGCCGATAACAGTGAGTCCAAGGATGGACGGGTCTGGTGTTCGGGGGCTGCATCCGTGTGCCCGTGTGTGTGAAGCTGCGAGCCTCTGCTGCGTGCATGGCAGCACCCGAGGGGCGCACGTCCCCCTGGCTACCGCAGGCTGGTCCTGACAGGCTCTGGCTCGGACCTGACGCAGGCCGGCGGGAGTGTCATGGCACACAGTGGAGCGAGCAAGAGACCAGCAAGCCCCGCGTCCTCGCTGTCACAGTCGCTCGCTGTCTCTTCTTTGCGCGGTAGCAGGGGACCGTTCTCACTCGGGTCTGCTCCGTATCTGAGCAAAGCCAGAGCGGGCTTTTTAGCCAGGACCAAAAGTGACAGAGGGATGTCGCGTGCACTGAGCATGCCACAGACTTCCCCCCGCAACCCTCAGCAGCCTTTCCTGTGGGGCAGCAAAGAGGAACGTGACGCTGTTGCCACAGACGGGCACTGCAGACGCACGGGCAGGCAGACCCTCTCCCCTGCGTGAGCAGGCTCTTGCTGGGGATGCTCGTCCGCGTGCCAAGGAGGCGAGGGAGGCCGGGCCGCGCTGCCGGTTCACCTCGGAGGCAGCTCGGCTGCGAGGCCGGTGGGTGCCCAGCAGCCAGGTCGCTCCGGCACGGCGGGCCCACGTTGCACGTTGCCTGGAGCTGGCCTGGGAGCCCTGCCCCGCACCGCAGCTGTGGGGGCACAGGGCCATTGCACTGGGTGACGTGCCAGGCTCCCCCTCTCCACGGCCCAGCCGCCGTGTCCCTGCTCCTCTTGCACGCGGGGGCCGGGGCTGGCGGGACCCTTGCCCCCGTGCTGCGGGGGGATTCCAGGGGAGGGGGCACCGCCGGCAGTTGCTGTGTCTCGGGGTCACCTCAGCGCGAGGCCTCAGCCTGCCTTGCTGTGCTCCCTCCACAGTTAAGCCCTCCCCACCCTTCAACCTGACGGCCACGTTCTCTGCCGGATACAATATCTCTTGGGAGACCATCTACCAGCACCTGGACTATTACCTCCTGGACAACGAGCTGGAGTACGAGCTGCGGTACAAGAAGAGGAGTGACGCCTGGGAGGTAGGAGTGGGGTGAGGATACCCACGGCACGGCCGGGCCAGCTCCAGCAGCCCCGAGGGCAGGGAGGAGATGGTAGGTCCTGGACGGGGCAGGGACCCCTTGTCCCAGTCCCCGCAGGTCCTGTGTCGGAAAGGAGCCGGGCTGGGGGAAGGCTCCTGGCTCAGGCTCTGGCCTGGCTGTCCCCAGACGGATGCTCCCCAGCTAGTGCTGTGGCTCACCACAGCCCTCCGAGAAGTGATCTAGCAAAGGCAGAGGGAAGCAGTCTCTCCCTTCCCTCCGGCTCCCTGGGACGCCTGCCCCCAGCACTGGGGCTGGCACGGGTGGTGGCCATGCCCCGCGCCAGCCCTGACGCTTCGGCACTTCCCTTGCGCAGACCCAGAGGACGAAGACGATACCCGAGGACAAGCGGAGCCTGGTGCTCCTGCCCCTGGAGTTCGAGGCGGGCACCGAGTACGAGCTGCAGGTGCGTGCCAGGCCCCAGGCCAGCGGGGAATTGTACCACGGCGTGTGGAGCGAGTGGAGCCCCACGCTGACACTGGCAACCACCCCTCAAGGTAAATACACCCCCCGCCCAGGCTGCTTTTCTGCTCGTCCCCGCAGGTGTCTGATGCTAGCGAGTACTTTCAGAAATACAGTAAAACCACTTGAGAAAAGTGGTAGGTTAGCAAAACCGTTGGGTGTCACTGACAGGAAAGACAGCTGAACCCACGCAGGCCAGGGTCACGTGGGGCACATCCCCGCACAGACCTCAGGCCAGGGCCCCTCAGCGCTCGTGCAGGGACAGGAAGCCACGGGGGCAGCTGCGGGGCATGCAGAAACCCCTGCTGTATGGGGGCAACTGGGAGGGCTGGGGGCGCAGCGGGTCTGGATTACGAGGTGCTGCTGCTGCTGCTGCCTGGGTACTTTGCATGGGGTTGCTGATACGTAAAGGGTGCATGGCAAGGGAAGCAGAGCTGGTTACTGCCAGACCTTCTTGGTCCCACTGCCTGCCACTGGGATGGTCGAGGGCAGGCAGGCCCCAGCACCAGTGCTCCGGGGCCCGCGTCCAGGTTCCTATTGCTGGGTGGAGACGGGTCTGCTCACAGCTGGAGCTCCCGGTTCTTCCCTGGCCGTCCGGTTCATCGAGCTGGCAGCCCAGCGCCCAGCACCCAGCGCGCAGTGCTGGCTCACACCCAGAGTTGTTGCCAGAGCTCAGAGCCGTTGGAGGAGCCTTTGAGCAGGACTCTGCGGTCCAGTGCTTGAGCAGGGGCTGGGCACCACCTGGCCCCTGGCAGCCTTGTGCCCTGGGGTGCTTCCCGCAGTGTTACAGAGCTGGGACATCAGCCCAGCCCACAGGACACCTCTGTATCCCTCCAGTACCTCCCAGGCTGCTCCCATCTCTCAGCCCGTTTCCTGTTCCCTGGCGGCCTGGGAAGCTGGGAAGGAGAAGGGCCCAGGGCAGCTGGGGCACGAGGCTTTCCGCCGGATGCAGCATGGCATCCCCAGGACGTAGCCGGGCACGTGGGTCTGCTGGAGCAGAGCAGACAGCCCAGACTTGGCACTGCCTGAGGCCCTGCTCCAGGCGGGCCCCTGTCTCCAGAGAGCCGGCCACTCCTGGGAGAAACCCTGGGCTTCTCCAGCCTGTCCTTTCCTGCTCGTTCCTGACCCTGCCTGTTCCTTCCTCAGTTGCTCAGACAAAGAGACCAGGACCAGGATCAGGATCAGGGTGGCTGCTGCTGCTGGGCATCGTCCTGGTGGCCGCTGTCTCCATCGCGCTGCTGCTGACCAAGCACCGCAGGTGAGAGCGCAGGGCTGGGGGTCCTGCCCCTCTGACCTGCCCACGGGCTGCCTCCAATTCTGTGGGTCTTGGATTGGCAATGAACCCCGGATGTCCAAGGCACAGGCAGGGGCATGGCTGAGCATGGGCTGCAGCCCTCCCCACGCAGGAGCCCAGGGTGGGGAGGCTAGGCTCCTTTGCAGGCAGCCTGATCTCTGCAAAGCTGGGGCCTGAGCTGTGGCAGCGCCTGCGCCTGCGCCTGCCCTGCCCTGCCCTGCCCCGCGAGCCGGGGCTTTGCCGGAGCCGGGCTCTGGTTCTCGGGCACGCTCTGCCCTCTGCTGGAGGCTGCTCCTGGGCTGCGGAGCACAGCCGGGGCGAGGTGGGCACCGCTGCCTGGGGCTCCGCAACCCGCACCAGGCCTGGCCGGCGCGAGGGCCTTGGGCGCCCAGGCTCTGGGAACCTGTGGCAGGTCCTGGCACCGCATCCAGCAGTGGAGTTGGGGAGACCATGTTTCCTCGGGGGGCAGTAACTGCGACTTCTGGGGATGGGTCCCATCAGCCCGGGGGAGAAAGACGTGTGCTCCCAAGAGGCTGGGGCCTGAGCGCCAGGAGCGCAGGGCCAGCCCGAGCACACGGCGAGGGATGGCTGAGGTCACCCTTTCTGCCCTGCGGAGCAAGCCGGGGTCTCCACGAGGCTGGCCCCTTCCAAGGTGCGTGCATAGGGCTCCCGCAGCGAGTCCGGCACACCTGATGCCAGCGGCCAGACCCTGCGGTGTGGGGCGCTGTGTGACACCTGCTCAAAACTGACCTTGTGCTCTTTGCTCCTCCAGCCTGCAGGAGAAGATGAAGATTTTCATCCCGAACCCGGCTCCCTTCTTCAAGCCGCTTTACATGGTGCACAACGGCGACTTCAAGGTATGCCATGCATGAGCTGGTGGGTGTGGCGGGCCAGCAGGGGGCGCTCCCGTTTTCAGCCGCCCACCTCCCTGCGCCCGACCACGGTCCCGGCTCCGAGTGCCTCCCTTGGGGTGCCTCACGTCCGGCCGACCCCTTCCCTGGAGCCCACCCGACAGCCTGGGGGTACC
>JAGPOW010002202.1:11780744-11794498 GCA_030014935.1 Caiman crocodilus
GTGACCTCAGCAGCCCGATCCAATCGGAACTGCCTAACCTGGTCACAAGCTGACCCCTTTCCCAAGCATCCCTTGGTCACCTGAGCTGAGCGGGGGCCCCTGGGCTGGGCCGCTTCCCTCCCATGTGAGGACAACCTGTTCTCCCGGGCCTCTGTCATGTGACCAGGGTTGAAATCCCTGCCCTGAGGCGTTTACCAGCAGCCCCTCAGGCTGGCACAGGGAGAGGTTTTTGGAGAGGGGCACCCATGGTGGCTTTTCTGCCACAGTGGGCATGTCACCGCTCTAGAGCCGGGGGTTTCCAGAGGAAAGCGGTGGGCGGGCAGGACGTCAAGCGGCGCGTGGGTGAGGACTGGTCCTTGCAAGGGGCCTTATCACGTCCCCCAGGCTCGCGGGCTCAGGGGTGCAGGGGAAGCTCAAGCACGGTGTTCAGTGCCGAGGCCAGAGCAAGCCCTGCAGAGCCGTGGGCGAATGGGAGCCGCGCTGGCATCTGAATGCAGATCACTTTCCTGCGCAGTTTCCTGTTGTTACAGCAGCTCTTATCAGGGACACTTCACGCATCTCTCGTGTCTGCTGCTTTGATGCTCCTTTTGGAGAAACACCTGCTCCCCCGGCAGGGTTCGTGTTTCCTTGTCCTGAGCGTAGAGGCTTTAGCCCACCCCAAGGAGACACTTGGGGTAACGTTTCACAGCCCACGCTCTGCTCGCAGCCGGGTTTCGGCTCTCTTGCTGGTGCCCCCAGCTCTGTATATCAGGCCTTTTGCTCTCCTCTCGCCTGCTTTACTGCTGAAAACCCGAAATGGCCGCCTGCACCTCCATGCCTCGCTGGAAGGCGGGTCAGGCCAGGGGCAGTGCTGGGACGGCTCTAGGACATACTGGCTACTGGGACTGGGTGGGTGTCCTAGGGCCCCGCAGAGAGGGGCCCTGCGCACCCCCTTCCCTCTCACAGAAGCGAGGGGCAGATGTTCAGGACATGTGCAGATGGTGTGTGCCACTTAAGGACACAAAAGTGCCGTGCTCTGCTCAGGCCACAGGTCCATGCAGCCCAGCATCCTGTGGGCCACGGAGGCAGGGATTGGGTGCTGAGGGGTGGGTGCACAGGGCATGCCCAGATTTCTACCCCCGGCCCCCCGCCCTGCCGTGCAGGTCCCAGCACTCACCCCAAGGTTCAGGAAGTCCTGATTCAGAGGCTGCCTCTGTCGAGCAAGCTCAGCACCCCGTGATGGGCTTTTTCTCGTCTCCTGATCTGGCTAAGCTAGGCGAGGGAAGGCAGCACCTGTGAAAGAAGGGCAAGGAGGGTCCAGCCTCTCCTGCAAACAGCTGGTGCTGAACACCCAGCGCTGGACGCTGCCCTGCTTGGGCCCCTGCCCGGGGACCCCAAGGAGCTGAAGGAGCCATGAGCAAGCTGTTATGGCGGAGATAAATCCTCCTCCTGCTGCCACGAGCACTGGTCCTCCCGTAGCCACAGCCCGGGGTGGAGCGCTGCAGCCCTTGTGCCCCGGCTCGGGCTGCTCCTGCTGCGGGAGGCAGTGAGCCAGCGCTCTGTTCTCAGTCCCACCCTGGCTGAAGCTGAGGTGCTTCTGGGAAGTTAATGTATGTGCAGAGCAAAGACAAAGTCGCCCACGCAGCACATCTCTGGCTGCACAGGCACAGGCTTCGGAGAGGATGTGGTGACCTTGCTAGCACCTGAGCAGGAACTTTACCAGCTGGCAAAATGCACCTGCTTTAGGGCTTGTCCAGCCAGGCTGTAGCACGCGCAGGTCGCCAAAGCACTCCTGCAGGTGCGGTAGGAGGCATCTCCTGGCCATGCAGGGGGAAAGGCAGCAACAGGGCCTGGGACTTGGCAGGTAGCGAACATGAGACTCCCGTCACCCGACACTGACGGCACCTTTGGAGACCCAGTTGCACTGACAGAGAAGTGGAAGTGGAGGAGCGCCGCCTGCTCTCTGCACGCCACGGTGCTGGCCCTGGGGGGACAGGCAGAGATTGCTGTCAGGGAGAGGTGGGGATGGTTTGTGTCCTGATCTCCTGTCCTTTTCCCCGAGGAGTCCGGGCCTGGCCGAGCAGGGGGGAGAGCCTCCTTCACCCACTTATCAACAGGTTAAAACAAACCAGGCACTTTCCTCTGCAAGCGAGACTTTCCTCATGGCTAGAAACACACCAGTCTGTTTCCCAGCACTGCCCCAGCTGCCTCGCTCCCCACGCAGCTGGAAGCAGTTGGGCCCGGCACGCCCCAGCTGCCCGCCGGACACCCAGCACCGTGCGGCTGGTAGGGTAGTAACACTGGCCCTGCCACAGCTCTCTGTAGCAGCAGGTGTCAAAGCCCTTGACTGCGGAGGGCAGTGTCCTTGCCCCACCGGCTGATGCACAGACAGAAAACCTTTGTCTCCAGTTGCCTGGCAGGACAGCGGCCGAGGTGAGGACAGAACCCAGCTGTCCTCCTTCCAGCCCCGCGTGCGGCTCCCGGCTCTGCTGGCTCCATAATACAGTGGAAGCAAGCCGGGCAGGGCCATACTGCATCTCTCTGCCTTCAGACTAGGAGCATGGATTGTCACAGGCTTGTGGGAGCAATGCCCCAGGTCTGCTGGGGTTGAAAGAGTATTTTTGGTTTGGTGTCAGGAGCAACAAGGCACCTCCCAGACCAGAGGTATGCGTCTGGCCCTGTGGGGCTCACATGCAAGGCCTTACACGTGACACAACCCACAGGGACTGAGCAGAGCAGAGGCTGGGGCTGGGCACTGCCACGGGGAGCAGCCCCGGAGAAGGCTCAGTCTGCCCGAGGCCAAGCAGAGCCAGGGCCAGCGCTGGCTGGAAAAGCCAAGTGCTTGACCGGAAGAAGCCAGGGGCATTGGCTGCCCCGAGCCCAAAGGGCAGAGGGGAGAATGCAAAACCGGGGAGCCGAGAGCTTTATAGAGCTCTGTCCACGCGCGCCACACGAGCCCACCACGGCTGCGGTGCAGTGTCGCGGCCCTGGATCCCCGGGACTTTGGGCACTTGTGTACAGGGCCCTTGCTCAGCCCTGCAGCCCCTGCCCAGCACAGTGGGCTGCCAGCTCCCACTCAGCCAAGGGCAGCGGTAGTAACCTGTGTGTGCGCATGTGTTTTTGTGCAGAAATGGGTCGGCGTGTCCTGCACCAAGGTGACCCTGGATTTATTTGACTGGGGCGTTGTTCTCCCTGAAGCGCTGGAAGTCTACAGCAAGCACCTGTCCAGCGATGTCCCCAAGGAGGAGAAGAGCTTGCTCAGGAAGGACCCCCCTGGCAAGTCCTGCGGGTCCGGCCTGGCAGTGTGTGGCCCGGACAGCCTGTCCCTGCTGTCCAGTCTGAACAGCAGCCACGGGACCCCAGACCAGTCCTACGGCCACCTCTCCATCGACACCGTCACCGTGGCCGATGAGTTCATGCCATGTTCTGCCCAGTGCCGCTGTCACAGTGCTTCCCGGGGTCACGAGCCATTGGGTGATGAAGGTGCTGGCAACGGAGAGGATGGCTACCCCAAGCTGGACCTCGATGGTGACGGCAGAGACAGCTCCAGCGCAATGGTGGCAGCTGACCTGAGCACCCAGGACAAGGTCATTGCCTCGGGCTCCGTGTCCATGGACTGCTTGCAGGGGGAAGGGGTGGGTGGCATCCTGGGAGCCCTTTGTCTGCATCCCAACGACTGGGACTTGGGCAGCCCCACTTGTCTGCCTTCCCCTGGGGGCGACAGCACGTCCGACATGGAGGGCTACGGCTTCCCGCGCAGTGCGAGGACCAGCGACGGGTACCCAACTGTCTGCCTGGACCTGGACACTATTGACAGTGGCTTTGTGGACTCCGACTGTGGCAGCCCCGTGGACTGCGAGTTTGAGAGGAGCAGTCAGACCGACCCGGGGTCCGTCACGCTGGACAAGGAAGTCTCGGATTTCCCACGGAGCTACGTCAAACAGTGGGTCTCCTGCCGCCCTGCCACCCCAGTCGCCGGGACACCGCCAAGCTGAGCGCCGGGCACGTGCTCCAGGCTGCGGTGCTGTTCCTCGCCCAGCTCCCGTGCAAGGACTGACCAGGGCTCAGCAACACCATCAGAGCAGAACAAAGTGCATTTGGTGCGAAGGTTGATGTGAGCTGGCAGACCCCCAGAGATCAGCCTTTTCCTGGGGTTGTGTCACATCAGCTTAAACTCACTCAGGGGTCTGGCGGCTTCCCGGGCCCAACTCCTGCCCATGGAGCTGTGGACCCAGCCCAGGAAAAGCAGACATATTTCAGGACCTGCCTTTCACCAAAGCAAATGCACAGGACGTTTCGAGCCTGGCTTGTAGAGACAATGAGACTTTAAACTGACCATTCCCCGCTGTTCCCCACCAATGACAGTGGGGGTGGCTCCGCTCCCTTGTGCAAGTTCCCCTTCCCCTTGGCATGCGGCTCCTGTGATAGCTCCCACCCTTGGCCCTTAGCTCCCTTAGCAGCAGCTCATGCTTTTGGCTGTGGAGGCCGCGAATTGTGTCCCTTTGGTCAGCGAGACAGCAGTCACCCCGCGTGGCCTTCACCCGAGCTGTAGTATGCCGGGGCTGAACGCAGGGCTTGGCAGCTGCTGCTCTGGGTCCTCTCCCGCTTCCAGACGCATTCCCACCACCTCCCAAACACCTTTGATCTGTCCTGCTCAGTGTCACGTGGCCGTGGCCTGTGGATTCATACAAGGCTTTGTGGGCCGGTCGCTCTGTGGGGCTGTGCTCACACAGCTTGCGCACCTGGGCTTGGCAGGGCCTGTGGGCACTGCTCGAACGTAACTGCGCGGGATGCCCCCGGGCTGCCCCTGCCCACGGCACAGAATGGACGTCTCCTTGCAGCTGCCGCATGTGCCCTGGTGCCGTGCAGCTGCTGGTGTTTGCTTGGGGCACTGGTGCTTACTGCTAAGGTGACGGTGCTAACGAGCGTGAGGGCCTGCTCCTGCAGTGCCTGCTGGGCACCAGTGGCATTTGGACTGGCAGGAGCCGCAGGAACAGCCCCGATCGCTGGAGGATGCTTGCTGTGTGCTGAGCGCACTTCCCAAGCGAGGCAAGGTCCCCGCCTCGCTGGGTGCAAATAAACTTCTTCCTCTCTCTCCCGTGCTGGTCTCCTGCAACGTCCCGGCCCCAGGGCAGAGGTGGGGCCATGTGCACGGGTCTGTGCTAGCCACTGCGCATGGGGTGACCGCGGTGATGGGGGAGCAGGGCCCCAGGCCTGAGCCCACCCGAGCCCCCAGGGATGCCTTGGCTGAGGGCGGGCCTGCCCGCCAGGGGCAGCTGCCTGGCCTGAGCTCGTTAGCACCTGGCATCAGACGAGTCCCTCGTGCCTGAGTGGGAAGGGGCCGTCCCGCAGCCCGACACGCTGCCCTTGGCCCGGCGCAGGGTCTTGCCGACCGCTGCAGCAACCAGACTGTGGCAGCTTCGTGCTGGCCACGTCGGCAGCCCCTGGTCCCCACGTCTTCCTGGGCGCAGCTCATGGCCGCCCAGCTGCAGCCTTCCTGGATCCCCCTCCTCTGCTCCTCTGCCCGTGGGAAGCCGAGCCAGGAGGGCTTTGCCCGGGCAGGCTGCCACGCGGAGCCGTGCCGCGGGCTGTGGTGCCTCGCGTGCCCTCGGGGAGGCAGCAGAGGCGCAGGCACATGGCTCCATCCCCTTTTCGGAGCCTGGGGCCAGCTGGGAGTCCGCACCCCTGTAAGGCCCTGCGCTGCGGTGCAATGCGGTGCGGCCTGAGCCAGGGACCTGCCGGCCGTGCCTGCCCTGGACGCCCATGCTGCAGAGCTGAGCGGTGCCCGCACGTGCTGGGCATCATCTTTAGCCCCAGGGCTGTAGACTTGACATGCCCCCTTCTCTTCCCCTCCCTGGCACGGCTGCCTGGATCCAGCATCCGACCAGGCGAGACCGGGACCCGGAGCCCAGCTGGGTCAGCCCTTGGCGGGCACCTCTGGAGAGAGCCGGTGCTGCGGGGTCTGAGCCCAGTGCCCAGAGCGGTGCTCAGGGCTGGAAACGCCACCCGGCTGTCAGGCCCCGGCAGGGGTTCGGGGTCACTGAGTCTGGAGCAGCTTGGTGAACCCCGGGATCTGGGGACGCGGCCCCTGCAGGGAGCCCTGAGCAGCGTGGGCCCTTGCAGGGCGAGGCGAGGGACCTCCCCAGGGCGGCAGCCCCAGGCAACCCCCCGGCAAGGGCCTCGGGGCTGTCGTGCTGGGGGAGGCTGGGGGGCTCCGGGGGGAGGCGGGGAGCCAGGGGCAATGCCCGGTGTGGTGGAGGCTGCAGCCAGTCGGCCGGCACGGGGAGAAGCTAAGCTGAGGCTGGGAAGGAGAAAGGCCGCGCTCGTGACGCCTGCTAGAGGCTGCCCTGTGCGCACACACGATGACTGCCCGAGCGCTGGAGAGCCCGGCGGGGCTGCCCTGGGCCGCGGGCGCAGG
Source organism: Caiman crocodilus (assembly GCA_030014935.1). Classification (NCBI taxonomy): domain Eukaryota; kingdom Metazoa; phylum Chordata; order Crocodylia; family Alligatoridae; genus Caiman; species Caiman crocodilus. The sequence continues at coordinate 11,787,142 of JAGPOW010002202.1, forward strand.
CGGGTCCCTGGAGGCGCGGGCGGGCAGTTCTGCTGCACATCTCCCCTCCACGGGCAGGACGGCTGGGTCCCAGGGCCGCGGGGCCGCGGGTGCGACAGGGCTCTGCCCACAACACCCACGCTCCCTGGTGCCGGTGCCCTGCATCTCCACCGGTCGTGCAACAAGTCCTCCCAGGGCAGACTGCTTTCCTGCCTGAATGCCGGGGCCAGGAGGCACGGGCCAGGGAGCACCTGAGCAGGGCCATGTCGGGGGGACGGTGCCAAGCGCTGGGCCGTGCAGAAGGGGAAGCAGGAGTCTGGCGGCGGGAGTGGGAGGCGAAGGCGGCGCTCCAGCCCGCTTGGGGCAGGGGAAGCCCCGAGCACACGGTCCTGGCCTAGCAAGTCCCACAATGCCGTGACCCCACGGCCGTGCTGGCCCGGAGCCATTGTGGGCTGGTGGCGGGGTGCTGGCGGCGCTTGCCGGGGTTCAGGCATGGTGCTTTCCTTGCAAGTTCACGTTTGGGGCCGAATCAGCCAAATCCATTCCGAATCCCTGGCGGAGCAGAGCTCCTTCGCTCGGGCCTGCGTGGGGTCCCCGGCAAGTCTCCTCCTCCCCGACCCCGCTGCAGCCTGGGGTGCAGACACCCCCCGCACCGGGCAGGCATCCCGCTGCAGCCCCGACCCAGAGGCCTGCGGTCGGGGTGCCTCCTGGCTCAGGCACCGCAGAAGCAGGGCTGGTCCCGGCCTAGCCCGCGTGTGCCACGGCTCCGTGCTCCCCCGTCGCCAGCCCCTGCGGGTCAGTCCCAGGCCGCAGCAACGGGCAGGGCCCGAGGCACCGCTGCAGCAGGCGGGACGGCGCAGTCCTGGTCTCCCTGCTCCTCCGGCCTTGCCCGCTCTGCCCCTGCCCCGGCTCTTCTGAGGGTGCTCGGGCACCGCTGCGCGGCTGCGGGGTGCCACGAGCCGAGAGCGGCCAGGACACCATTGCTCTCGCCACCTTCCTGGGGCAAGGCAGACCTCAGGAAGGCAGCGCCGTCTCTCGCAGTCGCCGTCCTCTGCACCGAGCCCGAGTGGGTTGGGTGGGACGGCTCTGGGCCCGGCAGCTTCAGCGAGTGGGCGTGCGTGGAGGTGAGGCGAGCTGAGCACGGGCACGGCGCGGTGGCGGTCGTGCTTCTCGCATTCACACCAGGCTAGGAAGTGTTTTTAGGCCACTTATAAAAAGCTTGTGTGTGTACATGTGTGTGCACCGCTCTCAGGTGATATTTGACCTTCAGAAAATAGGTGGGTCCTCGCTAGTTAACCCCTTCACACTGGTTCTGCAACCGCTCCGGTGCTGGTGACTTATTGCAAATGTGGCTATTTCATATCGGGCTGATCACCTCAGAGAAGATTTTCATTGGTTATTGAGCCTATCTTTAAAATCAAGTACGGCAAGCCCTGCTTTATTATACCAGAGCCGCCACTGCCTGATGAGCAAACCACACCACCCCAGCTATCAAGGAACAGAGAAGGCGTGAAGACTGAAGTTTATTCTGAGCTGGTAAGGATGCGTAACCTATTTCTGTGCTCCATCTTTCACCTCCTCGCAGGTGGCGCTGACTAGTTCAACTGCAGCCTTAACCAGCCGCAGGCAGCGCAAGGCATGGACCACGGCCGCGCTTCTCGCCCCGTGGGACCGTCGGGCGCTGTGGACAGAGGAGGGTCGCTGCAGCTTTATGCCACTAGCTCCCAGAACAAGAAGCCACGTTTAGCAGCGCTGGCTTTGCTGCCAAGCCAAGTGCAGGCGGCTCGGTGAGAGGCTTCACCCCGCGAAGGGCCACGCTCAAAGGAAACCTCACCCTACCGGCGCCACGTGGGGAGCCCCAGCCGCACGAACCTCAAGGAGGGCCAGCGAATGCTCGTGCTGCCAGCGCGGGGCGGGCGGGCGAGACGGTCATTTTTTTGCTTGCACTTTTCACCCATGAAAAGAGGTTTTGCACAGCTGTAAACTCTGTGGCTTAAGGCGCAGCTCTGCTGGCAGACGCCAGGAACATAGCCCCACGAGGCTGACGGGACGAAAAGGCTGGCTGTTGTGTGGTCTGCTGTAATCTGTGATACTTTCCCAGTAATCTCCTGCCCCTAGCAGGAGATGTGCTCACCCGTCGCAGGTTGGGACGTGTGTGCTCCTCATGTCTGTTATATCATGCATGTGTGCTCCATGGTGTAGGGACAGGTACATAGTGGGTAGGAATTACTCCCTGAACTCTTACACCTTGGTATTAGGTATCATGCCTGCCACATGTCTGGGCTACACATGTGCCGGGATGAGCAGAGGAGATTGCGGTTTAATCCTATGGGGAGCAGAGCGACTGCCACCCTGCAGGGGCATGGAGCCGGGCCACGCGTGCTGCGTATGTGGAAGCATGTTTGAGATGAACATGTCTGTAGGTGAACGTCTGCATGGCGGCTGGTCGCGACACGGGGATCCTGAGCACGGGAGCAGCCCAGCGTGCGCAGCCCCATGCCCCTCTGCTCTCGGGCAGGACCGAGGCACTGGGTGGCGGTGGCTCTTGAAGACGCTCACGTGGGAGCAGGTGGTTGTGCTCAGGGGTGTGTGACCCACTTACAGCTGGTGTCGGCACGTGTGGAAAGAACGTGGTTCCAGGAACTAGAGCTGGCCGCCTGCTTGCACTAGGGTCCCCTGGCATTGTGCACGGGGCCGCTGCTGACGTGAGTCAACCAGCGACGGATGGAAACAAGGGAGCGTGTGCGTGGAGGAAGGAGGGGGACGCAGACATAGGCGTCTACCAATGTCTTGTTTATCTGGCAGGCAGAAGCATGGCTGGCAATGGGAAGCCGGCATCCCGGCTCCCGGCACCCAGCCCATGCAGAGCTTTGCCTTCCCCAGCCCTTGAGCTCCTGCTCCGACACATGCTGGCGGAGCGGGCATGTCACAGGTCTCACGCCCATGCTTCCTGCTCTTGTCTGTGCTCTCATCGCTGCCAGTTGTTGGACAGAGCCGTCCTGCCTGGGGCGTTCTTCACACCTCCCACTCCCCGTGTCACCCCGCCTCAGCCCCCGTCGCACAAAGCGTCACCTCTGCTGCCCTCTCCGTGTCTTGCTCCCGGGAGAGGGGCCAGAGCCCCAGGGCACGCAGCCCGCATGGCAGCCTGGTGCCCTCTGGTCAGCCAGACCCTGCCTCAGGCGGCACGCAGCCGTCCCGCCGTGCAGCGCGGTGCTCAGACCCAGCCTGTCTCTTCTGCTGCAGAGAGCTGCTATTCTCCCTCCCCAGAAACTGCCTTCCCCGCAGCCACGGAGGTCCTTCAGTCCCTGCTTCTGAACAGGCAGGAGCAGCCTAAGAGCCAGGGCTCCGAGGGGCTGCTCGGGCCCTGCCCCGGGTGCAGGCTGGCGGAGGAGAGGTCGTAGCTGGGAAAGCCAGAAGGGACCGGCTGGTCTCCTGGCCCAGCACAGGTGCTCAGCTCACTCCCCACAGCTTCTGCTCCAGCCGGACGGGCGCACGGGCTCCAGGGAAGGGCCGTGGCTCTGCCACTGGCGCAGCGGGTGGGCGCAGAGCATGCATCGTGGTGGCATCCGTGAGAGCAACAAGCACGTGGCTTTGGTCCTGCCCTGTGAGGCAGATTTCCCAGGCATGAGCCATGCCCATAGCCCTTTTCCAAGCCCTTTGCAACTGGGTGGACTCTAGCAGTGTCTAGACGTGGGCATGGGACCAGCCGCGTGTCCCTCCTGGGGCGGCACTGGCAATACCACCCCTGCTTCCACTCGTCTGTTCCCAGCGACTCGTCCAAGGTTTGTTTTAGCTCTTTCTGTGGCCCCTGCAGGAGGCCTGTGTTCATCCGGAGTCCACACGAGAGTGACCAGGAAGCCGGGTTTGCTTCGTGCTGGCTCTTACTGGCCTGACTGTAGTTCAGAGATGTCAGACGAGCACCTAAGCACAACATGCCTTTCCTCTGGGTGCGGGAAAGAGGCAGCTATGGCCTAGGTTAAACACCAGCTACACTAATGACTTTTGCATGGCCTTACCGTCAGCTGTGTTAAAAACCCATGGTGCAGGTGAGCCTGGGTTACCACACGCTGTGTGATCCTAGCTCACAAATCATCACAGCTCACTTGAGAACTTCTGCGATGCTGAGTCGACCGGCAGCACCCTGGCAGAGTTTCTGCTTTAATTAGCAAGGGCTGCACGGCCCTGAGCGTGTCCGTAGGTGCACACATGTGCCTCAGTGCGTGCGTGCCTTTGTGCATCTGTCTCTATTTCGTATTTAGTCACTTGCTGCATTTATCGCTGGCATCATTAGCAGCCCTGATAGAATGATAAGGAAGAGGCCTTTGTGCCTCCCTCTGCTGAAGCTGGTTAATTGACATTTCCCCTCTGCAGCCCCCGTGCAAAACACATCATCAGCAGAGCTGGATCTTCACTGTGAACCTGTGGGTGGAGGGTACGTGGGTTCACGGTGGCGAAGCCCACCCACCGTTCAGCCAGCCACACCATGGTGCTGGCACAGGGGGTGCCTGAAGCGGGCAGAGTTGTAGGGAAGACGCACAGGAGCTGCTCCACTTGGTTTTCTTGTTTGGGACACAGGACTGGCAGGACAGCTCTGGGCCCTCGGGTCCTGCCCTTGCGACTGCAGGCAGCCACGGCGCGTCGCCCCTCGCACGCACTGGCCCAGCGGCACCTCGCGCCACGACAGGTCCCTGGTCCCAGTCCGGCACCGCGCTGCTGGCAGAGTTGGGAATCACCTCATCTCCAGCCTGAATTTACGTGCAGCCAGTGTCCCTGTGTGCTGTCATGCCAGCGCTGGCTGTCCTTTCGCTTAAACCGCTCTTCTCCCTCGCTGGCATTGACCCCTTGCAGCCTGCGTTAGCCGGGCCGTACGAGCCAGGCTCTGTGGGCCTGCTCTCACGGGGCCAGATCGCCATCCTCTGTCCTGGGCCTCCTCTTTCGCTCTCAGCGGGGTGACGGGGCAGCACAAACCTGCTCCTCCGCTACCCGCGTGGCTTTGGCGGAGCGGCTGTCAGCTCCCTGGGTCTGCTCCTGGTGCGCTGGCGGCTCAGAACAGCGCGGGCATGGCGCTGGATCCTCTGCTTGGCCACAGAGACAGGGGGGCCCTTCTGCGAACACGGGGGCATCCCGAAACACCAGCCGTTCCTGACTGGGACGTTCGCATGAGCTCCCAGCACTGCCTGCGCGGAATAGGGCCGCTGTCCCTGTGCTACCTGAGCCTCAGCCGGAGCCACCTCCAGTTTGGGGCACCCCTGGGCAAGACGGATGTAAAGGAGCTGGAGAGCATCCAGAGACAGGCAGTGAAGGTGGTGGAAGGGCTGGGAGGGAAATGGGCCTGTCAGGGGAGGCTGAAGGAGCCAGGTGAGCTTCCCGCAGCGGGAAAGGACATCAAGGAGGTGGAGACATGACGGCAGCTGAAAGGCTGCTGTGAAGGAGGAAACCCTTCTTTCCCCAAAAGGCAGGACAGGTGGCCAAGGGCTTAAAGCAGACGGACAGCGGGGGGGAGAAAAGACTTCCCACCCCGAGGAGGGCTGGCCAGCGGCTGCCACGCAAAGCTGCCGGCGCTGTCCACCACGCGCGGCCATTCGCGGGCCTAGCTGTAGCCGCGGCCGCCGGGGGAGGCAGGGCCAGAAGGGATGAAAGGCGTCCCTCGGCGGCGGGTGGGACCCGGGGCTCGGAGCACACCGTGGGCGGTCGCGGCGAGGCGGCAAGCAGGCGCTGCTGGGGGCAGCAGCAGGCCCCGCGCGGAGCTGGGCAGGGGCAGGGAGCTGGTCTTTCCCAGATGCATCTTGTATTTCAGACCCCTCTGCCATGGGCCAGGACACCCGGCAGCACACCTACCTCCAGCTGTGCCTCGCCGCCCTTGCACTCGCCAGAGAAGGGGAAGGGACAGGTGAGGGGAGCATGGGGTCACGCACGTGCGAGCTGCTGCTCGTGCTCTTGCCCACGGCCCCGGGGACGTCTCCCGAGGAGGACGTGTGGTGCTCGACCGCGCTGAGTGTCCCCGCACCGGGGAGGCACAGGCGGGAGCGTGTCCCCGCAGTAGGGGAGGTGCGCGGAGGAGGGGAGCCGGGCCCTGCAGCCGGCGAGGGAGCGGTGGACTTTCTGGGGCAGGGGCTGGGTCCGGGGCCTGGCCACGGCCGCTGACCAGCAGGACTTCTCTGGCCTTCCTCCGCAGAGGAGCTTCCGGGCAACCTGAGCTGCCTGAACAACTACGCGACCCGGGCCGACTGCACGTGGGTGACGGAAGGGCCCGTGGGCGACGGGCCCTTCTACCTGAATTTCATCGAGTAAGGCCCGTGCGCGGCGGCGGGTCCCTGCCCGGGGCGGCAGGCTCGGCCGAGGGGAGGATGGGGTGGGGGGGCGTCAGCCACGACCCCGTCAGGCCCAGCTCCCTGCTGCTCGCTGGCAGGCGGGAAGGCCCTCGCATCGGCAGGTCTGCAAAGGGGTGCGAGCGAGTCTCCGCCAGCCCCGGCACGTGGCTGCCAAGCCTGCCCCTGCCCCTGCCCCTGCCCCAGCTGGGTAGGGCTGTGCTGCCAGGCTCCCGCGCTCGCCGGCTGGAGCAGAGCGGTGGGGCTGCCCTGTGCCCTCCGCACCGGCGTGGGGTGGGGAGGACCGGTCCCGAGCCCCGGGCTGCTCCCGGCCAGCCTGCCCTCAGCTCGGCACGGGTACGGGCGGCGGAGGTCGCAAAGCCCCCGCACGCACGCCGCAGCACGGAGACAGGTTCAGCCTCTGCTTATTGCAGCCTGACGCCCGGGGAGCCGAGCAGCTGCGTGCTGACTGCCAGCGGGGACTCGCCGCGCCGGCATCACTGCTCCATCCATGTGTCGAATCGCTTCGGCCAGTTGGACCGCTACCGCGTGTCTCTGCACGGCGGTTTCTCCGAGGGCAATCGTGCATACGTCGCCTTCCAGGTGTACGAGCCCCGGCTGCACAGTGAGTCGGGGGCTGCCAGGGATGAGATGGGGCCTGAGCAGCCTGGCCTGCCCGGTTACCAGCAAGCGAGCCCAATGCTGGGGTTAGGGCAGCGCCGGCGCCTCCAGCAGTCCTGCTGGGCCTGGGGGCTCTCGCACCCCTGCTCCTCTTTGCCCCGAGGAGCGAGGCCATGCCCCTCCAGACCTCTAGTCTGGGCATGGCTCCCCCCAGCCTGGAAGCACTGCTGGTTGGGACAGAGGAGCAACCTGGGTCTGGGGACTGTGCCCAGAGGAGCACGTGGCTGCCTGACAGCTGCCTTTCAGGGCCACGGGGATGCCCCACAGTAGGAGCCGTCTCTCACAAGCTCCTCTGCTCGCTGTCCTGCAGCTCAGGGGTCTCTGCATGCACAGGCAGGGCTGGAGCATGGTGCACATGGTCGCTAGCTGGCAAGGCAGCCCTGCCAAGA
>JAGPOW010002202.1:11794908-11844614 GCA_030014935.1 Caiman crocodilus
GATGAGCCCCCTTGCCCTGATAAGCCCTGACCTGCTCCGGGAGCTGAGCCAGTGTCCTGCTAGCCACCGGATGAGGAGATGCTGAGAGCCTCCGCTACCTCCTGTGGCCGCAGCCAGCTGAGGAAGGTGCCCTCTGCCCATGGCTGCCCTGTAAGGAAGCAGCGGGAGTAACGCATTTCTCTTCTTGCAGTTAAGTGCGATCCCCCCTCCAGCCTGCTGAGCAACTTCAGTGCCGACAAGTGCCGGCTCTGGTGGAGCGTGCCTGCCTTCCTGGAGCAGATCCTGCAGTACGAGCTAGAGTTCAAGGAGCAGAACAAGTCCTGGGAGGTAACTACACCAGCCTCCACTGGCAGGAGCTGGGCACCACCCCTGCCCCTGGCTCTGATGGACACCCCGGGCACTGGTATTTGGGGTTCCCTGGGCACCTGGCATCCCAGGAGGAGGTTGATGGGTACCTTACAAGGTACTGACACTTCAGACAGGGGGGTGTCCCTCCTGAACCCCACCTGCCCCCCACACAGTGCAGTCCATCAAGATGCCGCTAAGGAGGCAGGGCCGAGCAGAGTCTCAGCCTCTGCCATGCACTAATTGAGCTTTTTATGTCATCACTTGCAGCAAGCCCAGCACAAAAACCTGTTCAACTCAGCAACAAGCGTCGACATTGAGGCCACAGAGTTTCAAGCTGGCGTCACTTATGTTGCAAGAGTTCGCTGCAAAATGTCCCAAGAAGAGACATCTTATGAGAGTCAGTGGAGTGAGTGGAGCCAGACGACAGCATTTCAGAGAGCTGCTCCCCCAGGTGCAGAGAGCGTTTTGTCCTGTTTCGCGTCCTATGATCTTGAAAGTCACTTTATTGAAAAGAGAGAGAAACACTGGGAACGGAAAGGCTGTTGGGGACAGAGTCATGAATCTGAGTGGATATCTTTCCATCCTTTATACCTGTGTTGCTTTCCCCCAAGGTTTTAGCAGCTTGTGTTGTTTGCATGGCTTCTTGAATGTATCTGGATGCATTGCAATCTTTTTATGGCTCATTTGTGAGTTGATTCTACTAATGGAATAATTTATTTTCCAGCTTTGGTACAGCTGCCTGAAGAGCCGTTTAGCACCAGAGCGTTGCAGTTTCTGTTCATTCCCGTATGTCTTGGCATTATACTCTACCTATTGTTTAGCTGCAAGTTTCCCTCCAGGTATGTATGTCCAGGCCCTCTCATGCAAGGGCCTGCTGCCTTTACTAGTCTGAGTATAAATCGCATATCCATGTATTAGGGCCCTGTCTCCCCTCCAAGACTCCAGCCTGTGAATACCTTGGGTTTAGAGGACTGTGCTGTGCAGAGACTCCAGGACCATCTCTCTTTACGTGCCTGAGATATAGCCCCCTTCCCTGGGTCTCTCTTCCTTAGCTAAGTGCCTTGCAGGGAACCCAAATGAAGCCAAGGAGTTGGGTTGTGTCTCTTAAGGATAAAAGAAAGACTTTGAATAGGTTTTAAATGGTGATAAAGTGGATAGCTTAGGGGCAACTGGTGTGGAGCAGTCGGTGAGCTCTGAGGGCTGATGTCTGACAGCTGTTGAGGCTTTTCCCGGCCACCGACCGCTGGGATCTGCAATAGTCAAGTGCCATCAGGCTCAGTGATGCAGATCCCGTTCCTGGGCTCTGGGCTGAGCTCAGGACCAGAGCAGGGAACACAGCTTGAAGCTCCCGGCAGAACCTGCCAGAAGCCCCAGGATGTCTCACGACAGCCAACAAGCCCCTGGATGGGCAGAGCCAACCCGAGCCTGCCCCACGCTCCCTGCGCAGAGAGGCCAGCAGGCATCATGCGTGGGAGCAATGGTGCGGGCAGCACCCGGCGCAGCCGGCAGGGCGGGGGCCGCGGAGCTCATTGTGGCCTGTGCTAGATGGCAAGCAGAACAGGCGGGTTTCTGCTACCTAAATATCAGGAGCCCCTTGCCCCCGCTCCTGGAAGGTTTCTCATCACAGTGGTGTGTGAGCTCAATGCCTGCGAGTGGAAGCAGCCCCGAGCACTGTCTAACGTGGTTAAACTGCAGTACACCAGGTCTCAAAAGACACATCGCAGAGAGGACTTGAAACCATGCACGTTAGCCATCAGAAATCTGGCTGTGTCCCAGCACGCTGCACTGCCTGTTCACACACACGTCGCACACCCCCTCGCAGCCACCCAGCCATGCAGACAGACAGCAGGAGCCGTGGGAAAGGGCCTTGTGTAGGTGACCCTGCGGGCTGTTGGTACAATTCAATACGTTTCTGTGGATTGGAGCTAGGAAGTGTCGCTTTCTCTCCCCAGGGCAAAAAGCATCACCTGCCTGAGCATTCCCACCCCTGCTGCTTTCTTCCAGCCCCTCTACACCCTGCACAACGGGAACTTCAAGGTAACAGAAAACTCTTCCTTCCTCGCGACCTGTCTCATGCTGTGGGAAGGTGGTTTGCAGGATCAGTCACACCTGCTCCTGGCAGACAGCGAGGGGCTGCTCAGCACTGCAGCCCTCTCCAGAAGCTGGCTCTGAGTCTGACTGCAGAGAAGGAGGATCGGGGCCTGCCCTGGGAACTGCAGGAGCAAAGCACACGGGGCGCAGCAGCCTCCTCACTAGTGCAGCTGCCTCTTGCTTGTTCCCCCTGCCCCTGGCTTGTCTCGCACTGGCTGCAGGCCCCGCTCCCTGCGTCCGTGCAGCTCAGGCAGCAGAGCTGCTCGCAGCGCAGTTCAGGGATGAAGCGGGAGCCCCGGTGGATAAGACCTTCCCCCAGGGGGATCAGGGACCTGAATCCTCACTTCGTTGTTCAGGGTTGGCTCCATGGAGGTTCAGATGAGCGGCCAGTTTGGGCCCTGCTCCCCACTGCCAAGCCCAGCTGGAAGGAAGAGCCCCTGTGCAGGGTCCACAGCCTGCCTCTAAGCAGGGTGTCCTGTATCTATCACTCCTTGCTCTAGGACTGGGTTGGCCCCAAGGAGGCATGTGGCCAGGTCAGAAGACACGAAGCTAGTGACCTCAGCAAAGTGTCTGTGGAGCCCGTGGCTGATCCAAGTGCTCATGAAGTGATCTCCCAGATCTCCTTAAAGTCGCTGGCAAAGACCAGTGTGGCTCTGCAGGAGGAGGACTGCGCCCCTGCCTCAAGCCCAGCGCAGCCGTACGTGGGTGCAAAAGAGGTAGCGGTGGGGCTGGCAGCGTTGTTTCCACATGAGCACTCAGAAGCCGGGGCCCTGGCCCCACTGGAGGGAAGCGAGGTGGAAGATGGGAGCCCTTTGCTCTACTTGCAGCAGGGCGAGGCTGACCTGTACGTGCTGCAGAAGTCTCTGGAGCTGGAAAGCTTGTCCTTCTGCAGCAATGACTACTGTACCTTGTGCGACGGTGATGCTGTTGGGGGCTCGATCCCTGCTGAATGGCTGCAGCTCCTGGAAGGGGGAAGTCTGCCCAAGCACCCACCCAGCAGGGGAGACGCTGCCCTGCTGGGTCACCAGGTCTGAGGCACCCACCACCTGGCTCTCCTCAATCCCTGCTAGCGTCCAGCCAGGTGCTGAGGAGCAGACTGAGCCCAGCCCCTGCACAGAGGAGGACTCATGGCACCGCCTTGCTTTCCACCCACTCTGTGCAGGGGTTGAGCACAATCCCAGTTCTGTCGTGTGGTGGGCCAGGCACACACTCACCAAGGGCATCTCTCGCACTCGCTCGCGGGGTCCAGCTGGGCCACGCCATGCTGCTGTGTGCACGCCGCCTCCTGAGCCAGAAGCGTTGTAGCCATGTGCAGCCGAAGCCAAGCAAGTCAGGTCAGCATGGCGCGAAGGCAGCTAGGTCACGTTCTGCGCAGGAGGCAGGGCACGTGGAGCAGTGGCATGACCTCTGCCAGCCCAGGAAGCCTCTGCACCCACCAGCAGGTGAAGCAGCGGGGAGGTCTGTGGGACACCGTGCATCCCATAATGCTTCTGCCCTGCGCCCAGTACGGGAGCATCCTGCCTGCGGCCCCTTGCAACCCAGCCCTGTGTCTCCGGTGGGATCAAGAGCAGGGCAAGGTCGATCAGGCCACTAAGCCCTGCAAGCCGCTCGGTTCAGAGCCTCACTCCAAGCCAGTTATGGTGCTCCATAAAGACAGTGCCCTTGTAACACAGCTGCTAACAAGGCGCTGAGCTCCTGATCCTTAGCGAGATGCTGACCATGTTACACAGCACCTCGTTTCACAGGAATGCCTGGTTCCAGTACTTGAACAGCTTTCAATGCTGCGTTTCGCTGTTTTGAGCCTGGATAGCAGTAACTTTCCAGCTCAGATTAGCTAAACCCAGAGTGTTGCTTCTGACGTTAGGGCAGCTTGTTTCAGGGCACTAGGACCTGATCACCAGCTGCAGATGGTAAAATCACAGCCCAGACAATGGCACGGCTTGGGGCTTTCTTGGTCACTAAGGGGTGACAACAGATCAGAGCCGCCCAAGCCAACCTCGGTGCCCTTCCTGAAGCAGCCCGGCTCCCTTCACCTTCAGGCCTCCCTCTGGGCAGGAGCAGGAGCCTGCGCAAACCTGGGCTCCCTGCTCCCCTTCCAGAGGCGGCTTCCTGAAGGGCATGCACCCGGGAGCCGATATGTGCCTGCAGCCAGAGCTCCTAGAAGGGGAGGTCGCCAGGGCGGTAGCAGACATGCTGGGACAGCCGTGCATGCAGGCCAGCCACCATCACCCACTTCCTTCCCCTCTCTGCAAAGCGTGTGGCTTTGCGTGGGGCTGCCCGGCTGGCCTGTGTTCAGACACTCAGTGTTTGCTAACAGCACTGAAAACACAAAGCTTTTGCAGCTATCCCAGCCAGCTCTTTGCTGCTACCAGCCCGGGGTCTAGGGAGAGGTCTTCGTCTGGTGGGGGAAGCAGCAGGAGCACTCAGACTGCACGGCCCACCTGGTCCTCTGAAACCGCTGCCGGAGGAACCACTTGAGCCTTGTTGTCGCGCTCCTGTCTCTGAGGGGGAATGAGCATGCCCTGCGGGCCCGTGGCTGGTGGTCAGACTTTTCTTCTCTCACTTGTAAAAGAGCAGAAGGGGATGTCTTTTACAGCTCGCAGCTGCTCACCACGTGGCGACGGGGATCTGCAGTCCTTATCCTCTGCTCCCATGGCTCCTTCTCGGGCTTGTAACAGACAGAGGGAGACCTACAGAGCAAGGGTGCTAGTGTGACCGATTCTTCATGTTTCGCCCGCCGTGTCGGTTCCACCACAATCCAGCTTGACGCGTTGTCCCAAAGTTCAGGTATCAAGGGAAGAGTCAGCGAGACATTGCCGGAGGCTCTCGGCCGGATCAGCTGAGCAGCTCTCGGTTACAGCTGCGTAAGGACCTTGCGGCGATGCACTGCAACCAGCTTAGCGCACTTTGGCGAGGAATCGCCCTCCGCGGGGGCCTGCGCCCGCCTGGCTCAACCCGCCTCTAACGGAGCTTGGTGAAAGGAGCACAGCGGTAGATCCGGGGGGGCCCTGCCTCAGGGTGGGACATCTGTGGGGCCTGAGGCTGAAGGAGAAGGCAGCTCGCTGAGGCAGGGCAGTCTGGGGATGGAGCAGGCAACAGGTCTTCCAAGGTGGTATCATGGGGGGCAACGTGGGATGGCGGGGGACGGCCGCAAGCCTTGAGGCAAGAGGGAGCGAGCAGGGAGCAGCAAAGCTGTGAAGGGGAGAGCAAGCCTAGACCTAGCGAGATGGAAGCGGGGAGCCCGCGCGGGGACTGGGAAATGGCAGCCGCGTGCGCCAGGCAGGCAAGGCACAGAGGTCGTGGGAGCCGAGCCTGGAGCCGGTGTGAGCTGCAGACGCCGAGGGCTGCCGTGCCACAGGCGCTGTCCGGCACTGCGGGCCTCCGCAGGCACTCGCGCAGCACCGAGGCCACAGGATGTTTCCCTGGAGCCCTGGGACAGACCTAAAATGTAGAGCTGGTCACAAAGAGATGGGGGGAGATAGGTGACTTCAGCTTTTTGCTTGGGGAAAAAGACACCAACATTTTCTATTTGGTCTTTGGCTAAGAAATCGTGGGCGCTCTGAGTCTTCCAATGAAAAATTAAGACGTGCACATACCTCCTGCAAAATTGGTCATTTAATTTAAAAAAAAAAGCCCCAAACAACACTTTCTGTCAAAAACCTGTGGATGGAAAAATGTTAAAATCCACAGCCAGTCATACTGAATGGGCCGACACGGTTGGCCTGTACTTGAACCCTGCTCTTCTGTTGAGATACTCTGGACTGCTGCAGGTTATTCTGTTATGGAGTGGTGACGTGCGAATTGAGACCTATGCGAAACCTCTGCAGGAGGACTGCGACAGCATAGTTGTTTTCTGAGGGGTGAGACGTACCACAAAGCCCGGAGTCGCCCGCAGAGGGGCTTGGCTACTCGTGGCGGGCTGCCGCCCTGCTTGGCTTCGTTTGCTGCTGCACAGAATGGGAGCGGCGCTCAGGCCGCGGCGTTGTGCAGCTTGGAGCCGTGTCACTGGTCCTACACTTGCCTTTGCCTGTGTAATGCATCACTGGCCGGGGGGGCGGGGGAAGCCTTACCCACCGGGGGGCCCCTCCGTCTGATCCCGCTTCCCCAACCTCAGGAGAACTGAAAACTGCCTCCCAAGGCTGACTCCGGCCTCAGGCTGAATTAACCACCACTACGCACCGTCCTCTGGACCAGAACACAGCAAGTAATGTCTTTGCCTTCTCTGGCACGTGCATGTGCTCACTCTCTGTGTTTTATGGGGCGAATGACTTGAAAAAATGCATCGTTTGTAAGAGGTGGAGGATGTTGTGCTGTCACACTGGGAACATTAGCCATGAAGAAACAAAGCTTTTTTCTGTAACCTGCATTTTTTTCCTTGCATGCTTAAGTAAATAAAGTAGCGCTAGCATTTGCATGTGGTTATTGAGAAGCCAGAGCCCAAGAACATCCAAAAGATGCTTTGAAACAATACATCCAGGCTGCGAGACCACCGCAGGGCAGAGAGGAAAGGTTAGAGTCTGGAGTTGCCACGGTGGCAGCAGCAGGCGAGGGTAGGAGAGTAGGTCCCTGACATCTCCCTCATAACAGCTGAATTTTAAGACTGGTGGGTGAGATGGTTTCTAATCCATCTAGTGCTTGTCTTGTTAATTCCATATAATACATTAATATGATCTCAACAGAGCTGTCAAAAGGAACAAGAGCAACACACTTCCCCAGTACTCACGTTCACTCTCAGCAATCCCACTACCTGAGCAGAAGTCCCAGCTGATCCTACCAGTGTCTCGTGCTTGTTTCCCATTATTTCAGCCTACATAACCCCCATGGTCCCCCCGACCAGTGTCACTCCAGTAGGAGCCACTTGACAGCAGAGTCAATTCTGCAGCCACTACCATGAAATAGTAATCTCCCGAGTCTGTGATAGGAGGAAAACCCGTAACTGAGCCCTGTGGTGTTTAGTCATCCGCATGCTCATTTCAGAAGAGTTGAGACGTCTCGAATCTGCATCTTTGTCCAGCATCAGGAACGCAGGCTCATGCTGAAAGAAGAGTAGGCGTCTGCCTTGACGCAGAGGCAGAGGGGTTCAGCCAAGCTGCTGTATCCTCAGATGTCTTCTCTTTGCAGTGTGGCCTCTATATCTCACCCAACGCATCATCGTTAACTTCAAGCAGCAGATATTGGTGCTTGACTTTCTGGAGCCAGGGCCAGATTAACCCTTTTGTGGGCCCTAGGCAAACAAACGCATGGGCCCCTACTTTCTTCATTCAATAATTATAATATGTAAAATAAGCACAACTGGGCCTCTTCTTTGCTTAGCCAAACTAGGCACATGTCTAGGGCCCTATGTGTTAATCTGGCCCTGTCTGAAACATGTCCTAGAAAGGAGTCTCCCCAGTACACTTCCAAGAAGTAAAAGTCTGACCTGCAGCCACTTCCATTGCTTCTTCCCTGCTGTTGCCTTTAGGACAGTGCCGAAAGGCAGGGCCCGTTCAGGCTGAGACAGGCAGGAGAAATCACCGGTCCTCTCCTGCCGGCGCCAGAATGGCAGAGGGGAGCGTTCCGGAAGCAGAAGTGAAGTCCCTTTTTCTTAATTTGAAGATTATAAAAGCAAAAGGCAGAGAGAGCTGGCAGTCACACACTGGCCAGTACCAGACAGTACCAGACTGCTCCTCGTGCGGGCCTGCCGCGGGCCTCAGCGCTCAGGCTCTCCCTGTGATGCTGCTCCGGTGGCTCAATGATCCCCTTCCCCACCCAGCCCACCCCCTCTCCAGCTCTGCTGAGCCCCTGGGCTCTCCCACAGCACCTCAGCCCTGCCCAGCAGTCCCTGCTCTCTTCCAGCCTGGGGGCTCCACACTCTCACTCCCATGTGAGCCCTTCTAGACAATGAAGTCACTGAATGTTAAAAAAAGTTTACCTAATCTTCAGTCATTAAATCTTCTCTAGAGATCTATTCGTGCTAGAGTCATTACAGCATTTCTGAACAGAGATAAGCATTAATCAGGTGAAGAGATCTGAGCTAGCTATCTGTTCTGAAAGTGCAAGCAGTGCTGTGTGACGGTGTACACATTCCTGTGCTGGCAGTGCCTAACAAGTGATCTGCCGGTGCTAGCAAGAGGGTGAGCACAAGGGTTTGTAAGATATGGCGAGCCAGGGTCAAGGTTGCAACACTAAACCCAGCATTTGTACTAGCTTCTTGCTGCCCCTAGACCCAGCAGAGGCATCACCTGGAAAAACTCCCAAGGCTGCCAGGCTCGGTTCCAGACGGGCGACCCAGAAATGAGGCAGAAAGGGGGGACCTAGAAGGAGAGAAGGGGGTGAGAGGAGTGTCTG
The DNA here is from genome assembly GCA_030014935.1 of Caiman crocodilus. Taxonomy (NCBI): domain Eukaryota; kingdom Metazoa; phylum Chordata; order Crocodylia; family Alligatoridae; genus Caiman; species Caiman crocodilus. Next base: position 11,803,675 of record JAGPOW010002202.1, read on the forward strand.
GGGGGTGGGGAAGGCTGAGAGCTACTTTCTCATAGGCCTGTGCCAGTCGGCGGCTATTTGATCCGGCTTTGGATCTGGCTGTGTTGGATGCCAGGGATCTGACCCAGAGCTCTGGACCGGGCTTCCGCTTCGATCCGGCCGAAGCTTCGGAGCCGCCTCAGAGATCCGGTCGCAGGGTATAATGGGGAATCAATGAAATATCTGTAACTGTTGGTTTTTTGTCTGATTTAGATTAAACTTGCAGACGTGGTAGCCTCTGCTGAGAGCATGAAACCTGCCAAGTTTCAAGGAGATCAGTGCAGGGATTTGTGGGGAACAGCACCTCAAGCTGCAGACAAGCAAAACGGGTGCCTTGGGTGACCCTGCGCATGCAAAGGCGCGGCGAGGTGACGGCGCAGTCCCACCAGCACCCACGGCACCAGCGTTGCCTGTCAGCAGCGAGGGGCACCAATCTCCTCCACAGCGGGCAGGCGTCGTGGTCGTGGCCGCAGCCGGGGCCAGCACCCCTGCAGCTGTCACCCCGCTGCGCCTTTGCACACGCAGGGTCACCTGCGGCACCAGTTTTGCTTGTCCGCAGCTTAAGGTGCAGTTCCCCCAAACCCCTGCACCGAGCTCCTTGAAACTTGGCAGACTTCGTGGCCTCACCAGGGGCCACTACCCCTGCAGTTTTCAGCCCCCGGTGATGTACCACGTAGATGTGACACAAGTTTTCTTTCAAGAATTTGGGGTGCAGTTCCCCCTGAACTCCTGCACCGATCTTCTTGAAGCTTCATGCTCTCAGCAGAGGCTACCATGCCTGCAAGTTTCATCCAAATCAGACAAAAAACAACGACGTTATAGATATTTAATCGAGTCCCCATTATACCCTATGGCCAGATCTCCGAGGTGGCTCTGAAGCTTTTCCAAAGCACTTTGGAAAGTCTAACAAAGCCAGTGCTTCAATCCGGGCACGCTGCTTCAGACACCGAAGCATCTGAAGCTTCTCCGGATCTGAAGCATGGTCCAAAGCCTCGCACAGCCCTACTGTCTCAGCCTCCATCAGCTGCTGACTGCTGCAGACACAGGCACCAGGGACCTAACATCCCTCGCTGACACCCGTGTCATTCAGGTGCCAACTTTGGGATTTTTATCCTGAATGTCTTGATTTTTTTAAAGCCCCAGCTTCTGGGGCCACGGGGTGGTCAGAAAAGCTCAGCTCTCATTGGCTGGCTTTGCTTTTTCAGGGAAAAGCATGAAACAAATTTCTCCAAATTGACTGCAGGCTCAGAAATCACAAGGAAAACAAAATGATGCACCTTGGCTCTCTAAATCTCATTATCCGAAGGGTCCTGATGCTCTGTTAGGAATGCTTGGGGTTGGCGCACAAAGCTAGGAAGGGCCTTGCTGGCAGACCTGTGGACCACCAAGTAAGTCATGCATTTCAAAGGCAGAATGGACCATCATAACCAGCTAGTCCAACCTCCTGCCATAGAGATGCCAGACCCCGGCATGGGTGCCAGAGCATGGCATACATAGGCATTTTGCTTGGCAAGTGTGCCCCGGTGCAGGTGGTGGGGAAGGGACTGGGCTGCACTGCCAGGCCCCTCGTGGCTCCCCTGACATCCACCCCGGCATGCCAACACCTTACCGGTCAAGGTTGTGGGTGTTTTTGGCACTCTGCCCACACACGTTGCTGACCCCTGCACCAGAGGATTACACCCATTGGCTCCCCCGTCGGGGTGCAGGAATAATACGTGTTTGAGGAAGATAGTTTTGATTTGAAGAGGCCAGGGTGGGGGGTTACTGCAGTGCTTGGTAAAGGGTTCCAGCATTTGGTTGAGCTCTCTGTTAAAAATTAACATTTAATTTATTGTCTGATCCTCTTTTAACTTCATATTCTGGCCATTGCGTCTTATCTTGTCTTTGTTTGCTAGATTAAAAGCCCCACTAGTCTAATATCCTGCCGCTGATCATATCTGGCACTGGATGTTTCAGATGAAAGCGTTAGCAATCCCTAAATAAGCAGATCTGGGGTAATCTCTCTATGCTGAAGTTTAACCCTAATCTCAAGTATCTAGAGATCAGTTTATGCTTCAGTCAGTGAGGTTTTATATGACTTGCAAAAATGTTTTAGCATTAATGATCACAACTGAATATTCTTGTTATCCATGTAAATCGCAAACCCTTCTTTGAATTACGCTGAAGTCCTTGCCCCACTGTCATCCGGAGCCAGTGAGTGTCAGTCCGCTTGCTCATTATATAAGAATATGTTTCCTTTTTTGAGGTTTTGAATCAAACAATTTCAGTTTAACTGAGCATCCCCCTGTCTTGTGTTTTGAGACATGGAGAAGAGAAGCTTTCCTTCATTAATTTGTATTCTTTCATGGTGGCGTGGGGTCATCTCCTTTCTACAGTGAAAATCTCTCTTCATGTGGGAGTTCTTCCAGGCCCCTAACCATTCTTGTTGCTGGCCTCTGAACTGCCTCAAAGTCTGCAACAACCTTGTAGAGATGGAGTGAGGAGTCCTGCACACTTGCTTTGTGTGAAGTATTTATTGTATTTTCTCTACTACTCTGCATTTCAGCCCTTAAGCATTCTGGCATCTCGTATGCTTTTTGGCCAGAGCTGCACACCGAGCAACGTCTTCATGGGGCTGCTCACGCGGATGCCGCAGTCCAGCCCCTTTCCCATCAGAACCTGGTAAAGGAAACGAGCATGGGGGCAGAGCGGAGTCAACAGGGAACAGCTTGCTCCGGGCCCTTTGCTCTGCACTATTTTTGGTTCACTGGCCCACCGAGACAGCATGAAGACACTTACTTTGTGGTCAGGCCTCTGCCCCAGCATCTCGTCTGCTTGGTACTTGAAACACAGGTAATCGGTTTGGGGAAAGGTGGCACTGAGAGGAGGAAGTACTCCCTGTCTCAGAGCCCTCCCAGAGCAGAAGAGAGGGATTCGGTCACTGGAGCAAAATGAATGCTTCCCGGCTCCAGGGGCACAGCGTGGTAGGGGGTCTCGTCTCCAGGCCACGTTCAAAGACGCTCTGTCCTGGCGGCACCCTGCTGCCCTCTGCTGGAAAAGCTCCGTTTTCACCGATTTCCCCTCAATCCAGATGCAGAAAGACGCGTCGGGCCCTTGGGCCCCTGAAACCAGGCAGCACGCTATGTAATGTGCCACCGCCCTTTGCACGGCCTCTCGGGGGTCGCAGTGCCCGTCACCTCGCCTCTCCCTGCCAGGTGTGCGCTCAGCAAAGCACCAGCTAGAACTCATCTGTAACTCATCTGTGGCTGTGCACTTCTGCCGATCAGGAAGATAAAGCTCCAAAACTTCTGTAAGTGAATACACAAGCCGATATCTTTTCATATTGTCCTAGCTGGCAAGCATTCTTTGATACCAACTGCCTTCTGACTACTGGGTACATTTCTGGTCTCCCGTGACCAAGATGGACCAATTTAGGTTCAGAGAAGGGCTAAGACTGATCAGGTGGTTGGAAACCCTGTCTTATGAAGGGGAGATGGAAGGAGTTCGGCTCATTTAGTTTAGCAAAGGAAGGCTGAGATGGGGTCTGGTTGCTCTATAAAGGCATCCAGTAGCTGAGTACCCGGGTGGGAGAAGAGCTCTTTGAACTGAAGGGCAACACTGGTCCAAGAACAAATTAAACTGCCATGAATAAGTTTAGTCTTGAGATGAGGCTTGTAACTGTTAACAGTGATGTTCTGGAAGAGCCTTCCCTTAGGAGTAATGCAGGCCAAAACCCCAACCAGTTTGAGGTGCAGTGACATCACCATATGACAGAGTTATATATTTATATGGCTTGATTACCTGCGGTAGCAGGGGGCTGCACTTGGTGATCCTGCAGGTCCTTTCTGTGCCTATGCCCCTAGGCGCCTACTCATGAAGAACCCAGCTCCATATTGTACGAAAGGGGTCAGCACCACACAGCAGGAAGATACACTTTATTGCAAGCATTAATTTAACTTTGTGGAGAAACTGAAGTCCAGTGTAATGCTGACTCGGGGCTTGGAGCATGGAAATATATTCCAAATATGGTAGGTGGGGGTGGTTTCTCCTATTCCTCACTAGCCAAGTAAGGGCTTGGGGACTTGCATGGGATTTAGGTGATTTGCAGATGGACTACGCTGTCACAAACATATGTGAAGGTAAACACCTTGGTGGACGCTCTCTGAGCACGTCTCCCTCCACCAAAGTGGAGATGCCCAAGGAACGTGGCTAGCTTGGGAGCTGTGCGCAGGGTGGAGCAGTTTCACGGTCAGTGTGCTAGATACCTGGAAGCCACGTAAATGCCTCTTGAAGGAGGGGCAGGATTTGTCTCTAAACATTATGGATCCAAGGTAGCTGGTCCTTTAAGGGAGTCCTGTGGCTAGGTTACCTGCCAGCTCATGTGAGCCAGCAGGTAACCAGGAAGCCAGACCTGCTTGGTAATATAAGGGCACCTGGGCTCAAGTAAGGAAGAAGTTGAGGGGGGTAGTAAGGTTGTGTGAGCAGTGCTAGAAGGAAGGCCTAGGCAGGAGCAAGCCTGAGCGTGTGGAAGGTTTGTGCTGGTTTGGCTAGCTGGGGCAGCAGCAGAGCTTGATACCACATCAGGTAAGGCCCTGTTCCCTGGTGTAACACATCTACAACCACAGAGGGCTTTGGGCATGCTGCTATACTGTATGCAAGTCACTAGGGCACATCAATACTAGTAGTAGGCAAATGATTCATGTTTGCTTTTTTTAAAACCCTTAGATGCATAAAGTGCTCCAGAGCACAGTTCACTGCCAGGGATCTGGTCTGGAAGAACTCACCATGTGATTTAAATGTTATATGACTGAGGGTAATAACTGCAGAGAAGAGAAGGGAATGAGGAAGGAAAGGCTTATACTAAACAAGATCACAAGTTTGCTCAATTAAGGCATGTGCACATCAAAATGGCTCTGCAAAACAAACTCACTTCCTCATTAAGGTAGTGCTGACTCAGAAAGAGGAGCACCAGCTTCCTAATTGCCAGCACCTGTCTGCAGCTCTTGGAGGAAAGCCCTGTGTCTGAGTATGGACTAGGCTCAGCCTTTCTTGCATGAGCTGCTGGAAGCTCAGTCAACAGGTGACAGCTGCACTACGAGGAATGAGAACTCATGGTAGAGGTGATTTTGTTTATCAGACCAACTGGATGTTTGCAAAAAAAGTCTTGCTTTTGTAAGCTTTCAGGCACACTCCCCCCTTCTTCAGGCATAGAAGAAATTTTACAATCTTTGCATTCTAGGTGGAAATGCAAATGTGTATTTCACAGGAGGGCTGAAGGTGGTATAAGATCTCCTGGTTGGAAAAGTTCACTTTGTGCAAATTAGGCTCAGATAAGTGAGAGGAGTCCATTTACCTCGAAGTTGTCTAATGGCAAGCAGGATGTTGAATTATTTTTCCTTCGGGTTATGATGCTCCATATTTTACAGGAGCATGGGTAGGTGGAAGGCTCTCCTGGGCAAGGAATTGCTCGTGTTGAGGCAGCTTGGTGCTCTGTGAACATGCAAATTTAACTTGAAACAAAAGGCAGGAGCAAGGGTGTCAGCTTTCAGGTTCTAGGGTGTTTGAATTTAGCTTCCTTCTTGTAAAATTATGAAGCTTTAATTTAAAAAACCCTTAATTTCAATGTCTACCATGGTTTTAGGGATACAGGTTGTGGCCCTATTGGTCTATGGTGACAAGGAATCGTGACCCTAGGTAGAAATGATATCAATCTCGTTTGACCAACTATAAAGAACATTCCCTGGGGTCTGCCTGTGTCAAGACACTGATCAGAGGGTCTGGGGTTTTCTTCTGTACAGAAAACAGAGTGGCTTCAGGACGGACGCAGAGCAGCACAAAGCATCAACATGCAACTTCAAATAAAAAAGAAAAACAAAAAACCTCAAGGGCTTAAGTCTACGAAGGCTTCTGCAGCTGGGCTCTGAGGTCAGTTGCTAATTATTCTGTAAACTGAAGCTGCTGCTGAAGCATCCCATTAAATATCACCAGGGACATTACAAACTCAGTTGGGGGGAGGGGGGATGGCTTGCAAGCCAGAACAGGGCGTGCCTGCATCGCAAGGACTCTGCTGGCAGACGCTGCATCCTCAGAGAAGCCACCAGAGCGTCTGTGCTCAGTGGCTCTGCTGCTGCCGTGGCCTTGCCAGTGGGATGCACGATGTACCCGGAGGCCGGCCGGTTGGCGGGAGTGCTGCCGGCAACCGGAGTGTGCCAAGCCGCTGCTGGCAGACCTTGCAGGCCTGGCTCTGTGCCGGCCGAGAGGAAGGAGTCTGCCACGAGGGAACCGAACTTGTGTGTGTGTACTCGTCGTGTTGTTTGTAGGACCTGAATCCTGCTCACCATTTCCCAAAGTTTGGTTGGTTTGTTTTATTAAAGGAAGAAGAAACTTCTTAAAGACTGTACCTTTATAAATAGCAAAGGGAAAAATACTGTTAATTAGGAGGTAAAAACTGGGCTAAGTTTTTAAGGAACCCAAGGTTCAGAGTTGTAAGGAGGCATTCTTGAAAAGAGAGCGTCTGTGACTAGCAAAGTCTGGTGTGTGCTCTGCGTCCCAGGCACGTTCCCTGCTCCGTCACCCACGCCGGCTGCAGGCGGCCAGGGCCCCGCTAGCTCGACTCCTAGAACAAGGTCTTATAGAAGGATGGGGCATGGCGGGGTGAGGGGGCTGATGTTCACCGCCTGCAGAGCCCCGGCCAGCGCAGGGTCGTGTTTGAGCCTGTTCCAGACGGTTAATGAGCTGGCCATGACCGCACAGGTTCTACCGTGGTACTAGGTGTCCAACGCAGGTTCCCCAGCGGTGTTACGCACCCGTGCTTCTCAAGCTTGGGGGCGGGAGAAAGGGGCAACAAAGCTTCATCCGAACTAATACTGACCAATTCCAGCACAAACCCACTCGGGTAAGTGACCTCATTACAGCGAGACGAAGCACGAACGGGAGCGCGGCCGCAGGGCGGGCCGGGGGGCAGCTGTCCGCGAGCGGGTCTGTGGGCAGCCCTAGAGGCCCGGGCGGCGCCGGGCGAAGCGACCGCAGCCCGCTCGCGGAGGGGGAGGAAGCGGTGGGGAGGCGAGGGCCCGCCGGGCCGCCCGAGGGCAGGGCAGGGCCCGCGCACGCGACGGGTCCCGAGCCATCAGCGCGCTCCAGGCCGACTACGGCCCCTGTCGGCGGCGAGGGAGCAGCCGAGGGCGCCGCTCGGCAATTTGGGGCCGGGACCGGGACCGGACCTCCGCTACGAGCTCCGCAGGCGGGAAGCCCGCGAACCGCGCAGGGCCTGCCAAGACCGCGCTCAGGCCCAATGGGGGCGCGAGCTGAGCCACGTGAGCCGCTTCCGGCCCGCCCCCGCCGCCAACCCGGAAGTGGGCGGAGCAGCGCGACCAGAGCCTGCTGTGGGGCCGCGTCCGGAAGTGACGATTGGTCTGATGTTGATACCGCCTCCGAATGGGTTGGCCGGAAGTAAGGGCAGAGGCGTCGGTGTGGCGGCTACGCATGCTCAGAAGGTCGACGCATGCGCCCTACTAGGAAGGAAGCAGGGAAATGGTGAGCAGCCGCTTCCGGCTTTACGTATGAGCGGCAAGCAGTGAAGCCAACGGCAAGGCAGGACGCGTGGAAGTCCCGCCTTCGCTGGAGAGGGGGGGGCATTGTTGTGGTGACGTCACGGCGGAGGATGCGGGCGCCCCATTGGAGCGGGCTCCGCCGCCGTGAGCTGCGCTCTTAAAGGGCGCCGGGAGCTGGAGCCGAAGCGGCCGCGCCGGCGGGGCCCATGGCCAGCACCAGCAGCCCCCTGGTGAGTGCGCTTCCGTAGTTCGGTGCGGCCAGCAGGCAGTGGCGCTGGGCCTCGGTGCCGGGAAGGCGGAGGCCGGGACAGGCCGGGCCGGGGAGGGTGCGCCTTCTCTGCCCGCTGCGCTCCGCTGTGCGCGTGCCGGGCCGGGCCGGACTGGCCCGACACCTTCCGCCGCCGCCCGGAGGGGCCTGGTCGTCTCGGCCTCGCGTGACCTGTCCCCAGCTGGGCCCCCTCGGGCGCAGCCGGCACCACCTGGGCCCCCGGCCGGTCCGAGCAGCGAGGGGAAGGCGGGATCTGCCGGGAGTGCGACGCTTCCCCGGGGATTCCTGAGGTTTGCCGGTCTTCAGGACTTCTTCCCGCGGCTGCTCTGGCCGCCTGTCCGGGACTCGACTCCTCCGGCCGCTGCTCCTTGCTGCGCGTCGCCCGACCCGGCCCTGCTGCCAGCGGACCTTGCTTCCCTGTGTTCCCGGGGCTGGCGGTGGCGGGGGAGGAGGGGTCAGGCTGCGGCGTCCCAGCTCTCCTGCTGCGCGTGCAGGTAAGGACAGGTCCGGCAGGAAGCGACGCTCGACACTCACCTGCTGGCTGGCGGAAGAGGGTCGGGCTCTGAGAGCCAGCGGGGCGCGGTTGTCGGTGGATCGTTGTGCTCAGCGAGCTGTCGCTAACAGCTCAGTGTCTCGTCTCGTTGGGAGGACCTGTCAAGTGGGGCTTCCCAGGGGTCTGTCCTGCCATCACCAGTGTTTGATGCCTTGGGCAGTGGGGTTCGGTGCACGCTCAGCAGACTTCTGGGTGACACCAAGCTGAGTGGAGTTGCAGGTGCTCCCGAGAGTCACTGGGCCTGGGATCTGGAGCGACCTGGAGAGAACTACAAAATTAATTGGATGAAATTTGACAAGAATAAGTGCAGAGTCCTGCGCTTGGGACAGAATAACGACAGGTACCAGTGTGGCCTAGGCAGTGCGTAGCCAGGCGACAGGACTGCAGAGGGATGCCGGGGGACCGCTGGCACGCAGGGCGATGTGGGGTGATCCTGGCAGAGAGAACCGGGAGGTGCAGATCCTGATTCTGGTCAGGCATGGGCAGCCCCATTTCACTCTTTGGGCCCAAGGGACCAAAAAGTTAAGCGCCTCTCCGGTATACCCTGAGCTGAATGTGAGCCCGCAGTCTGCTTTTATTGCAAAAGACCCAGCGCATTCTGGGTTGTGTTCCTAGCAGTGTCATTTCCACATTGAGGGAAATGAGGCCTCACCACTGCTGAACAGGAGAGAAGACTCACCCGGGTTGTTGTCCAGTTTTGAGCCCCACACTTCAAGAAGGATGTGCACCACTTGGAAAGAGTCCAGCTCAGAACAAAGATGATTAGAGACCTGGGGAGCATGACTTATGAGGAAGGGCTGAAAGAGCTAGGGTTATTTATTCTGAAGGAGGGGGAGGGGGGCTGTTGATCAGTCTTCAAATCCCTGGAAGGAAACTTATAGTGCCGGTGGTGGTGGGCGCTTCTCTGACTGTAAGGGACAGGACTGGTAGCAATGGCCTCAAGCTTCAGCAGAGGACATGTAGGTTGAAGATGGGGTGGAACTTTCTGACAATGAAGGTAGTCAAGCACTGGAACAAGTTGCCTAGGGAAGTTGTGGTGTTTCTGTCATTGGAAGTTGTCAACAGCGGGTTGGACAGATGTTGACTGGGGTGGTTTATTGGGGATGATCCTGCCTTGAACAGGGGGTTGGACTAGATAACCTTATGAGGTCCCTTCTGGCCCTACGATCTTGTGATGCTAATTGCTATGAACTGGGAAGGATGGGGAGAGGCAGGAGGGAGACTTGGTGTTGTATTTTTCGAGTGCCCTGCTGTTTCCTCAGCACAACCACAGGTGGTCTGTTAGCGTGGCTCCTCCTTGGATGCTTTCAGCTGAGGGGCACACTTGATGTTTTCTGCCAAAGGAAAGTTTATTATTTCTATCTCCTTTCTCTGTTCCCTCTGTTTATGCAACCAGACTTCCAGTGTCAGAACACAGGTATAACTGATGGATCTGGGCATTTTTTGCCGGCTAATCCTGGTGTAATTCCGGTTATGTCAAATAAGGGAAGTCACTTCATTTAATTTAAAAAGTTCAAATTGGCCCCATATGCAAGATGTTATCAAAGCATGTGTGTGACAGAATTGTAACATTTGTGGGAGATGTGGTTGTTTAGCAAGAGGAACCCAAATATGTGGGGAAAACAGGCCAAATACTTCCTTTGTAGAAGATAATAAATTTGTGTGGTGGAGAAATTATTAATGCCTTCATTATCAATGCATTAGAGCTCAGTATTATCAATAATTGCCCCTTCCCAGTTAAAGTAAACAAATTAAAAATAAACGGTGCCTGTTTTACAGTCAGTTTTGCTGGTATAGCAGTTTTGCTTAGGGCTGTGTCATCTTTTGCAACAGTTCTTTAGCTACACAACAGCTTTTTTGAGTAGTTCGACCAGCTTTTGCTGGGATAGCTGATTTTGTTTTGGGGACTGGTATAATCTGTATTGGGGGGGGGTATTCTTCAAGTCTATGGTGTCTATTTTGGGTCCCCAGTGCTGTCTTCCTCAGTAGGCAGCTCTGTATATCACTGACCCAGCACGCTTTATTAACTTTCTAATTGTAAAAGATTTAGAGAAATGACCTCCACCTAGGTTCTGTTTGAAAAACATAGTGAAATGATGAGTCCTGGAGAGTTATTCACATAGTTGTCTATATTATTCATCTTATCGCAATAAGTAAAGAATAATATGTACAAATGCTCTACTTTTTATTCCTGTTTAAAAGGCAGTAAAGCAGAGAACAGCTGGGTAAGAGAGTACCTTTCAACTGAACAATGTACCTGCTTGCAGAGGTGGATTTTTTTTTTTTAACCAAATACTATTCTTGGGCAGATGGGTATATCACGTCTAACATTAGGAGAGGTAATAATACTTTCATACAGCTCTTGTGACTTTCTACAACTGGATTACTTTTGTTTTTCTCCTTCTGCCCTCCTCCTGAAGACCTGTAAGCTAGCTATATAGGAGACATTAATAAACCATCCAAAGGAGGTCAACAGGAATAGAAATTATGCCTTACAAAGAGAGATTGAAAGAAATAGATAGCTGTGTACAGCTTGGGAAAGAGATGTTAGCTATCTAAGTACTTAAGGAGGTTTTAATAAATGGAGTGCTAAATTATTCAAAGTAATTAGAAGGGCCTGAAACTAGAAGTACAGATGTTCTGTTGGACTAGGAGAAAGTCTTAAAGGTGTCTTGCAGCGGTACAAAAATAGGACTGATTTATAAGGTCTGATATCTTAAGTCCACTATTTTTTCACTTGGATCTTTTCTGCTGTCTTTCCAAGAAGCTTTGTGGAAGATTGTATAACTAGTTTATGACATCAGAGGAACCTTTCAAGTAAGAACTGAACGAATGAGAAGTTGTTTGTTTATTTCTTTATTTTAAATAGGCTAGTAAAAAGCTTTTACTGCTTTAACAGTTTATTGTCCATCTCTAAATCCTCTGCATACGTTTGAACAACATCGGAATTCCCTGAACAACATCAGGGAATTCAAGCCTTTGGTATTTAGAAGTGGGGGGGAAGCATTTTCAGAGGGGGCAAACTTTTAGTCACTTTATATATAAAAGTGCTTATGATAGTGGCACCCCCTCAGAAAATGCCAGTTTTGTTTTCACTTATTTTTTTTCTGTAGACAAAAATTAAAACTTTTTTCTTTTGCAAAGAACTTGGAAAGAGCACAACCAGTCAAGAATCCATAGCGTTTAAAACATTCTATTTGACATCTCCAGGTTTATTTTATGAATCATATTTGTACTCCTAACAGTGCTAACATTATGTGGCAGGCACCCAGTGTCACCCCTGAAAGGATGTCAAGACATCCTGGTTATGAATCGCTAATGTCAATCCAGCAAAAGGGCCAACCACAACTTTATTGTTGTAATTTCTTTTTAGATACCTCTTAGGTAAGAAAACTTGCCTGAAATTGAGATCCAGTTGTTTGTATACAAGCGGACTGAATGCAGATTTTCAGTATGCAATGTAGAGAAGTGCTTGATTAGTGGATCCTTGCCAAGAGTACAGTAAGCATCAAATGGCTTTGGTATATGATTAAATACCAAAGCAAAGTTGAGACTTGCTGGCTGGTTAAAAGACATAATAAATATTACTTGGCTAAATAATAAATTCTTTATGGTGGGAACTAGCAAGGATTAAGTTATCACATTCTTTTTAGAATACTGTATTCAATTTGATAGGAAGCTGCTTAGTGGTTGCTCCTGCAAGAATGCAGTTGACAAAACTATAGTACAGCTACCACAGATTGTAGAAGATATGGAGAATCTAGAAGCAAACTGATCCAGTGAAACCCACAAGAGAACTAAAACAGATTCAGCCAGAGACTGAATGCAGGTGATTTGCAATGCCAGTCCCCTCCTCCATCAGATCAATTATGTGTGCACATTTGAAATACAAAAGCTTGCACCCAGGCAACTTGAATATGGATTCTGGACTTGGCACATTCGTATTACCTCTGACCATGCTCTAGGAAGCACTGCTTTGTAAACAATCCACTTGCTTGGCTCCTGCTTTGCCAGCCCCAATGCTGAAAAACTGTGACGTAGCTGTTGTTTGACCCATGATCAGCACTGCTGTCTTGATCTTGCTTGTTGTTGCACCCAGCAGTAGTTAAACTGTAATGACAGCTACTGTTCTTGGCATTAGGTGAGGATGGGGGTGGGACCAAGTGTTGGGGACCATGTTTTCGTGACAGTGTTTCCTAGCATAGCTGGAGGTGGTATAGATGTGTCCTGAAGGTCGTGGGAACTGCTGTTCTTTGCTTAGTAGGTTAGAAGGTGAGTACCTGCTATTCAGATTCTCACAAATCTGTTCCTTGGCTTTAAACCTTACCTGAATTTGGAGATGGAATCCTGGACATTTGCAGCAAGGAATAGCACATCTGTCTGTGCATTTGTACTGGCTAAAGTATGAGAGTTTTTGAATGTGAGTACTGTATCCTACATGATTACAGCATGAACGAAAAAACAATGTTACTGGTAAAACACCTTAATTTTCTCCATCTGAGACTTGTTAAACCATTTAAAAAAAAAAAAAAAATGTTTCCAAAGCCAGCAGCAGTGCAACCGGTAGGAAAGAGTGATTTTTGCTTTATTTGACAGCAAATACTGAAAAAGCCAACAAAGCTGATAGTCAATGGTGAATGTGATTATTATGGAAATGCTTGTTATGGTGCTGTAGCTGAAGTCAAGTCAGCTTCTTGCTCTTAAGACAAGAGTTCTTTAAGAATACATCACGTTCTCCCAAGCTTGTCCACATTTTCTCACATACAGCATGCTCTGGAATAAGGCAGAATGAAGGGAAAAAACATATTTCCTTGTAATAAGTAAGTAACTCAGTAGCAGCAGGTAGGAATAGAGTTTACTCATTGATCTGTTCTGTGGATTCTGCGCCGAATTACTTTCACTTTTGCTTGAGCAGAAGAAACTGCTGTTATCATATCTCCTTGCTTATAATATGCACCCCAGTTTCCAGCAGCTGTTTTTCAGGTGCATCTTGTATGCAAGAAAAGACAGTATACCCATTATTTTTTTTTTTTCTGATCCTGAAGAAATTTAGTGCTTAGTGTTGTGTGTTCTTGTGGCTTGGGGGGGTTATACCATAAATAACTTTTTATTAAGGTATTATATATGTGAAAATGGCAGATGTACATCTTGAGCATAAAGTTTGGGATCATTAGAGGGATTGTGGGGGTGTTAGCGTTGTTGGTAATCTAAAGTTAAATTCCAAAGAAATCCAATAACGGACAAAAAAATGGGAAAAAAAAACTTTAAAAAATTGGTTTTAATATGTGACCACAAGTACCAGTGCATATGATATTAACCATAATTGTGTGACAAAGTTTGAATTTTCTAGGTTTTAATACGGTAATGATGTTCTAACATAAACTGTTGATAAGTACTATCATCCTTAATTCTATGTTATTTCATAGACATTAGGGCTGGAAGGGACCTTGGAAGATCATCAAGTCCAGCCTCCTGCCCAAAGGGAGGAAGTCAGCTGGGGTCATAGGATTCCAGCAAGATAAGCACCCAGTTTGCTCTTGAAGGTGTTCAATGAAGGCACTTGAACCACCTCCGGTGGTAGGCTGTTCCAGACCTTGGGGGCTTGGTCAGGAAAGAAATTCTTCCTTATATCCGGCCTGAAACGGTCTTGTAGTAGTTTATGACTGTTCAACGTGGTTGTCATCCCTTGGGGTGCTCTGGTGAACAAACGTTCCCCCAGATACTGGTGGTCACCCCTGACAAACTTATAGGTGGCTGTCAGATTGCCCCTGAGCCTGCGCTTTTCCAGGCTAAAGAGCCCTATGAGCCCACTTGCAGAACTATGTTAATATAGTTCCATTTTCATAATTGTATTTTGGGGTTGCAGTGAATAATAACTTGCAGACCATAATGTTCCCTGGAAGTCAACTGGATGTTTAAAAGCTTAAAAATAAGAAGGTAAACTGACATGAAGATTCAGATTCTTGTATAGAATCATAATTTACTTGGATGTCTCTGAGTGGATTTCATTTAATTTCTTAGCTGCTTTCTGTACTTGTGTTTTCAAACATTCTTGCAGAGCCCCTGATTACTTCGAGCAGAATGGTATCTATGGGAAGGATGTGCTTCAGTATACATTACTACTGATGCCGTTAAGGAGTAAAGTATAATATCAGGGTATTAGTCACTTAATTAAGTTGATGTGATCACTCTCCGTTTTATCTTGCTGTATATTTTGATAGGATTGTGGCCCCAACCTAAGTTAAGCACTTTGTTGCATGCCTAGCTTAGGAGCCTGAGAGTTGTTCTAGTTGAGTCAATGGAGTTACTTACATGCCTAAAGTTAAGCATAGGTTGAAGTGCTGGCATTTGGATCCTGTGAAAATTTACTTTTGGTGGATGTCCATCATGAAGGTCTGTGCAAATGAACTTTGTTACGTAATTCAGGCCCTTGGAGAGATGCATATTTTATTCCCTAGTTTTTGTCTCAAGGACAAGTTTTGTTTTTTGAAAGTTTTTGAGGTTTTGCAATTTTTTGTTCCAGATTGGAATGAAAACAGGCTTTTCAGATGTCTTCATGAAACAGAGGTTGGTTGAAATGGGTAGTATTTGTGGGGTGCTTAACACTTTAAGCCCTCAATTAATTTAACTTTGGTCAAAAGTGACCACAGGGCCCTGGCTCTTGAGAACCATTCCAATAGAATTGGTTCTTGGCAAAATTACTCACTTTTGATCTAAACATGCTCTGGGAAGATCTGCTCTTTGCTCTTGTATTAGCTTCCCACTATATTAAGAAGTAAGTTCTTAAGACTTTAACTTTCTGGTGTGTGAATTTAAAAGAGAATGCTATGTGCCTGCAGCTTGTGCCTCCCTCACAAGTTGCTGGGAGACTTGAAAGACAGCTTTATCTTACCCAAACATGAATACAGCGCACGAGAGAGGTAACCAGAGACTACTTGCATAACTATTGCTTTATATCCCTAAAACTGTTCAGTATCTCAAACCAATCGGAATAGATTTTGAAAGTATTTATTGGAGCTTCTGGAACTACTGGGTAGCAAAAATAATAAAGATCATTATAAAACTGACCTTTTAAAAAGGGGGGGGGGGGATTCTTTTATGCTTCATACAAAATTAAGTTACTTTTGTAGACCTATTGTGATTCCCAAAAGGTGTCAGCTGGGCCATCCCAGCAGATCAGTGAGTGAAGTGTACTGACCAGTTTTAATTCAGAAAGTCTGCCTCAAGTATCAACAGTTTGGGAAACTGTTGCAATGCTGCAGTGTTTTTATTCACTTATAAAGGATATTGGAAAGGGCTCAGAAGAGCTATAAAATGACTGAAGTTCTAGAAAAATCATGTGATGTAGTGAGAAACTGATGGAGTTCAACTTACTCTATCAGAGAAGTTCAACAGGCAATTTTTATCCAGATCTAAAAGTACTGATGTGTTGAAATCTGATCATCTAAAATGCCAAGTGTAACTAGATTTAATACCTTGAAGCTGAAGCTTTATAAATTCAAACAAGAAAGAGAACTCCATTTTTAATTGAGGACAATAAATCAATGAAGAAAAAAGGACTTGGCTTAGGAGTGTGGTGGGTTTCTACATCACTTTAAGTCTGTACATCAAAATGAGCATTATTTCAGAAGATGCCATGGCTGAAACAGATGGTAGAAATCTGATGCAGAGCTTGCTTCATGAAATTCAGTGACATGTCATGTAGTGGGTTAAACTAAATGTGTGTGTGTGTGTGAATTACTCTTTTGCTTGCTCTTACCTGACTGCTGCTCTGATTCTCCTTTAAGACTGGCTGATTCATCACTCATTTGAGGTCCATTGTTCATTTTGTATCTCTAAGGCTTGTTTACCAAGGTTTGAACTGCTGAAGCTAATATTCAGTTAACTTGTGCTATTTCAGTATTAAATTCATTTTTATCTTCATGATTAACTGTTTAGTAAGATGGCCAAATTACTAAATTTCTTGATTCTTTGAGCTGTAGAAGGCTTCCATCATGAAGCTTTTCAGACAAGAGGTTTAAAACATGGCTTAGCAAATTGAGTAGAGCATTAACATTTTGCCAGGGAATTAACCCATACTAACCATCCTGTTTCTCATGTAAACAGTAAAAATATTTGTTAGTGATCTGTCTTGCAAGGCCTGCTAGAGCATTAGGCCGGGGTAGACATCCCTGGCACGGCTGCCAGAGTGTGACGCATGAAGGTGTTTTGGTTGGCTTGCATACCTTGAGGCAGATGACAGGGAAGGGCCCGGGTGGGGCTGTGCTGCCACAACAAGGATTGGTCCCCTCGTGGCTCCCCGGCCACCTGCCCCTGGCCAACATCTTACAAATCGGTTGTGGGTGTTTTTCGGCATTCCGCCCAAAAACATTGCTGACCCCTGCACTAAGCTATAGTGTGTGTTTGTGTGCATTATCCATTCATAATTTCAAGTTTTTCTGTTCCTCGTGGCACATGCATCAGGCACATGCCATCATTATTAAACTTGTTATAGCTCAACCTGTGAGATTGTGTTTGCATTTCTGCATCTGCACCAATAGTTCCTCTGGGTGTGATGATCACAACAGTGACTTGGGTGTGCATCCTCAAATCGAAATCTGCACAAAGCATTGCATCACCCTCTACACATGCTTTTAAGGCAAGTGAGTTAAAACAAAACAAAACCCTTTTTAATTATCTCTCTGGAAAAGTCTCTTTAGACTTTTGTATTTTAACCCACCTCTAGGTGTTTTAATGAGTCAGTTTAGAATAGTCTACCTAGGTGTTAACGGCTATCGGCAGAAACTCATTTCATGAAAATTGGATGATGTGGGTATAAAGTCGTATAATGATGGCACAAAATCTAAGCTCTGCAGACTTGTGGCTTGCTAGTGGGTATTGTTCTGCAGTGTCACTTATGTGAGATGGGTGAACCTGGAAAAATGCAAGCATGTGCTGGGAGGAAACCAGCTGCACACCAGTCTACTTTCAGCTAAGGTAGAGAGCAAGAAGATGATAAACAGGAGTCAGTATACAGGGGAGTGTTGTGAAGCTTGTAGGACTGTTGCTTCTCACTGTCACAATTGTTCGCGGCAGCATGCTTTTACTGCAGTTATCTTGGGGTAGCAATACTAGAAATGTGTTAAAGGAAGACCCATGACTGAGCCCAAATAAAATCTTCACCGAAGCGAAGACAAACTGCATCAGTGCAGATGCCAGGCAGTCACTATGTTTCTGTAAACCACTGTCAGAAGGGATCTAAGCCTGCAGACCTGGCCCTGTTGAAATGCAATGCCACTATTGAAGACTCTGCCAGAGGAGGTAAGGAGCTTGGGTTGGCTTTCATTCTTTTAAATTGTTTCTGTATTTTCAGAGTGTGTCTTTATTCTGAGCTAGGCTTTCTTTTTCTTGGATTTGCCTATAGGTGTCATATGTGTGGTCTTCTGGGTCCATGGCTGTAGGGAGGTCATGATCTAGATGCCATTGTCTCGAATTACATTCAGCTGCATAACAGTATGAAGATAAATACTTACCCCAAACCAGACAGTAATTAACAAAAAGAAATGGCTTGGGCAGGGAATGGTGGTCCTTATGTGAGTGCTACTTAAAGTAAATAAATGAACCCTATATTGTGCCCTGAGGGTTGCCAGGTTGCTGGACAAAGAGGAAAAAAGTTCTACAACTTGAACCCTCTTCTGTGCCACTATTGCAGTCCATTCTCCCTTTTGTAGTCTTCTTGTTATAAGATTCAAATTATTTTGCTGATCATGATGGTAGTGGTCTGTGGCAGTAGAGGATAGGTGGTCTCATAATTCCAAAAGACATGGGATATAGCAATAACAGGTTCATAGATGTTGCATTCAGATGGGACCTCAGAAGGTCATCTAGTCTGACCCCCTGCCCTGGGCAGGAAAGAGAGCTGGGGTCAAATGACCCCAGCTAAGTGCTTGTCCAGTCTCCTCTTTTAGACCCCCAAGGTAGGGGAGACTACCACCTCCCTTGGAAGCCCATTCCAGATTCTGGCAGCCCTTGCCATAAAGAAGTTCTTTCTAATGTTCAACCTAAATCTGCTCTCTGTCAGCTTGTGACTGTTGTTCCTGGTTACTCCAGGGGGTGCCCTAGTGAACAGAGCATCTCTTCAGCCTGGAAAAGTGCAGGCTCAGGGAGGACCTGGTGGCTGCCTATAAGCACATAAGGGGTGTACATCAGGATCTGGGGAAAGTCTGTTCACCAGAGTGCCCCAAGGTAAAACAAGGAGCAATGGTCACAAACTCCTCCAAGAGCGTTTTAGGCTGGACATAAGAAAACATTTCTTTACTGTCCGAGCCCCCAAGACCTGAAACAGGTTCCCTCCAGAAGTGGTACAGACACCTACTCTGGACTCTTTCAAGAAATGTTTGGATGTTGGGATCCTTTGACGCTAGCTGACTTCCTGACCTGGGGCAGGGGGCTGGACTTGATGATCTTCTAGGTCCCTTCTAGCCCTAATGTCTGTGAATTCCCTGCTGCCCTCCCCTTACAAATTTATAGGCAGCCACAAAATTGCCTCTCTGAAAGCTGACGAGAGCCAGGTCCCTCACTCTCTCCTCATAGGGCCTTGCCTACAGGCCTCTGACCATATGAGTGGCCTCCTCTGAACCCTCTCAAGGTTTTCCGCATCCTCTTGAAGTGCAGTGCCCAAAACTGGACACTGTACTCGAACTGACGTCTAACCGGTGTCGCATAGAGGGGAAGCATCACCTCCCTGGACTTATTTGTCATGCATCTGCTAGTGCACGATAAAGTGCAGTTAGCCTTGTTGATCATTTTGTCATGCTGACGATTCGGTCATCTTCGAGTCAACTGTGACTCCAAGAACCCTTTCCACTGCTGAAAAACAACTGGAATCGTAGAAAATGATGTTGGAAGGGTCCTCAGGAGGCCATCTAGTCAAATTCTCTGCTCAAAGTAGGACTGTCCCCAACTGGATCATCCAGCTAAACAAAACCTTGCCTGGGATCTTGGGAAAACCTCCGAGGGATGGAGACTCCATGTCCTCCCTGGGTAGCCTGTTTCAGTGTTTCACTACTCTCCTAATGGGGAAGTTCTTCTTAATATGTACCCTAACCTTCCCTTGCTGCAATGTAAGCCCATTGCTCCTTGTCCTGTCATCTGCCACCATTGAGAACAGTCCAGCTCCATCCTCTTTGGAACCACCCTGCAAGGAGTTGAAGGCTGCTATTTAATCTCCTCTGTCTTCTCCTCTCTGGATTAAATTAAATAAACGCAGGTCCCTCAGCCTCTCCTCACAAGTCATTTATCCCAGCCCCTGAACCATTTTCATTGCCTTCCACTAGACTCTCCAATTTGTTTGCATTCTTTCTGTAGCATGGGCAGGCAAGGAAGGGCAAAACTGGACATGGGACTCCAGATGTGTCCTCACCAGTGCTGAATCAAGGGAAAGTGTCACTTCCCTGCATCTGGTAATGCTCCTACTCATGCAGCCCAGTATGTTGTTAGCTTTCTTGGCAACAAGGGTGCACTGTTGGCTCATATTCAGCTTGGGTGTGGCTGGTAACTCAGGCTGGTGGGGCAGTGGAGTCCCACCATTGTTCCTAGTTACTCAATTTTATTTAAAATTGTTGATTCCCTCCTTTCCCACGGCTCTGGGCAAGCAGCAGACCTCCCGAGATGACAAGTCAGGCCAGCAGATAGATGCCTCTGTCCCCACAGAAGGCAGTCTTCAACCACCATCACTTATCACTGCTTCTTGGTGGCAGTGGTCTTGATCCTTCTAACGTTGGCATTGCCTGGCAAGGCCTTCTCCACGAACAGAACCTGCTACTCCTCCTCTTGCTTGGGCTCCTTAGACTCAACTGACCGATGAAAAGGCAGCCCATGCAGATCCCAGAGAAGCAATGTACTATGCTCTCTGTGAGCTGTATCGCTTATTAAGCAGGCTCTATCACCTTCAGCTTCTGGATTGATTTAACAAATTCATACACTCTGCTGCTGTCAAGACAAATTATAATTTATTCTGAACGCATGCATAACAACATTTAGAACTTGCGTTATTATATTAATTCATTATAGAGACATGTTCGCTGCTTTGTCCCTGAATGGAGAAGAATTGAGGGGAAGATTCCTGCAGTCTTTCATCAAACACACCGTGCATATGGCTACTTTCACTACACCTTCACCTGCTGTAAACCCAAATCGAATCATTATTTTTGAATACATGCATTTGATGCTAAAGTACTCTCAAATGAAGCATGGTAGAACCTGTGTGCCATTGCACATACCCTTTTATATATGTTCCGTAACTAAGTAAAGTTACAAATACATACCTTGTTCACAAATGGCCTCTGTCTCTGCAGTCCTGTACAGAGGCCTGTTCTATGGCTGTTTGGATCAGTTTAACAAGATTCCCAATCTCCTCCTCTCTTCTATCCCAAGTCTTCTTGCTTTCATGAAGGCTACGTTAAACACAGCAAGTGGCTATGTGAGGGGCAGATTTTTTTTTTTTTTTTTATCGGCCTCTAGCTTTAATGTCAGGAACTTTCATCTTACTCTGTTTTTTCCAAATGTAGGTTCCATAATTATTATGCAGCTGCTCAGGATATAGTTCAATAGCTCTTCTCTTGTTTGTGAGTCTGGTAAAAGAGAGTAAGCTGAGTCTTATGGAATGAGTGCAGAAAATGTTTACAGGGTGGGTGGTAATTTTATTTATTTTAAGCATTGTGTCATCATCACAGACCTTCTCAAAGTACCCTATATCAATGAAAGTGATACTTCTTGTGATCAACTAGTTCTAGCAGCACTGTGGGGAAAATACCCCCTTCTGTTGATTAACTTTGAGGCCTAATGCAGGGACAAAATGTCTACAGGTATCCTGGCCTCAGTACAGTTTGGAGATTTTGAGCCATTTAGCATTCATGGGCAATGCGTTGCCTAGACTTATGTTCCAAAGGAAAGTTGTAGCCATATGTATTTCCAGTGTGACAACCCTCATGGATAATCTTAACTTCAAATCAACTAGCTGCCAGTAAGTAGCAAGTTTCATTATAGCAAAAGCCACATACTCTTCCACACAGCTAGGAGTGCTTTTGAGGGTAGTCTGCTACTGCCGCATGGGCCAAGGTCTGCCCATATTTCTTGGAAAATGGTTTTTGCCACTGCAGCTGCTCACTGTGTCTGCTATTATGCAAATTGTCCATTTATAGGTTGTGTGGGAAACTTTCTTTTAAGGAAGGTGGTTTCACTAATATGTAACAGAATTAGAAAGGATCACTTATGCTGCAGAAGTTAATGGGCTTAATTCATCTGTCACCTGTTTTCTGTATGTTGAGCCCTAGTGCCCAAGATTTGGATGAGCCCAGCCTACATTTCTTGCAAATTAGAGAGGGTTTTTTTTCATGTTTAAAAAGCAAACAAAAAAACCTGTTTACCTTTCCCCTGACTACTCCTGAGTGTTGATGCAAATGATGTTTTGAGCTGTAGCGATATCTTGAATTTTGAAAGCTTGCTTTTTGAGAGTCCTAATTTAACTGAAAAGAGCTGGAGTAGTCAGTCTTCCTGTATACTTCTTGGAGTACAAAATTGGTGACTCATTTCATTTTTCCATTTTGGAATGACTCTATTAATTCCAAATGCCAGACTGAATGCAGGTAGGTTTTTTCCTCTAAAGTGCATTCCTGATAAAATCCGGAGTACTGTTAAGAACCACATTAAAATAGAAAGATTCTGGTGCAACCGCAGAACTGAAACCTGTGAAATGGAAAATCCTGTCTTCTTGAAAACTGCAAAGCCTGTTTTCAGTGTCAACAGGAAAGATTATGATGAGAGAATTGGTGAGAAGTACATGTTGTATCTGTTTATTGCCTCAGTAGAGCTGTCCTGCAAGCTGCCCTTAAGGTATTCTGGTCTGTGAATTTAAAAACTGTTTGCCTTGTTGCTTTTCAAAAAAATCCTGTGCTTCATTACCTAACATAGTTCATCCAGGTACCCGCATTGAAAAGGGTCTGCACCCTCTGCGTGCTTGGATAGCTACAAATAAGTACAGCAGAAATGTGACAGATTAACAGTAGTGTGGCACTGATAGGAAAGCTAGAGTGGAAGTAGCCTGCTCTACTATGTTTAATTTGGGGAATTTGATACAAAAGTATCTAACTAACAATCTAGCAGTTTTTGATTTATGAATTTTTTTTTTTTATTACTATATTTGGAATTTCAGTATTGGAAGTTTCCTTCTGGTGGGAACAACATAGGGCATGGATCAAAAACTGTCAAGTAGGTTAAAAGGTTGAATTTCTCTTCTGCTGTTTTGCTTCCTGTGCTCTTGTGTATTGATCCTTTTGTCTCTAATCCCAAAAAAGCTCTATTTGAAGAGAGAGACCACCAAAAGATGGGGCTTACATTTGCATTTTAAAAGGATGACATGCCCATACAAGAGCAAACAAATGTGTGTGTAGGTTTTTAATAGGTTGGTTTTTGCCATGTATGAATTGCCACGGCTTAGAGCTTTGAACCATGCCGTGCCTAGAAAGCTGCAGTTGAGGGCACAGTTATGGACCAGGTTGCTGTTTGTTTGGCAGGGTTTACCTTCCCGTATTCATCAACTGACATCTGTAGTTTAAAAGCATGAAATAAGTTTAATGTTCAAAGTAACTTGTCACAAAGTAACTTGCCACTTACCTTTTGAAATTTTGATGTGTCAGTATTAAGATGCTTTTTCCTATAAAGGAGAGCCTTGAAAATACTGCATTTTGAGGTGAATGCCTTTGGATTTTTGGCTTATTAATATGTTTGATGTACATATCATTTGAGAGATGCCCCAGTGAAGCTAATGATGATTTAACCAGTTTCTCAGCCCTTTGTTTCTTTTTTAATTGGGCAAGG
This sequence comes from Caiman crocodilus, assembly GCA_030014935.1. Classification (NCBI taxonomy): domain Eukaryota; kingdom Metazoa; phylum Chordata; order Crocodylia; family Alligatoridae; genus Caiman; species Caiman crocodilus. The sequence continues at coordinate 11,826,899 of JAGPOW010002202.1, forward strand.
TTATCCTTATTCAGCTTGAGATGACTATATAAAAGTAAGCGGTGGCCTGAAAGAAGTATAAACTCTGTACTTCTAGGATGTGGACATCATTTTTTATGGAGCTTCACATTAGAGTCCTGTATGTGTCTTGCTGGAATAAGCTGTTTGGGGGCGTCGAAAGGGAGTGACAGGTGGTTTTTTTTTTTTCCTCTGTACTGCCTGGTTCAGTGCTTCTGCAATATCTGGTGATGCTGGCAGGGGCTGGTGCAAGGTATATGTGGGAGCAGGACAAGGGGAGGGGAAAGGAATCCTTATTACCCAGGATAGAGGAGATTGCTCTGGATTTGTTAAGGTAGTTCCCACAGATGGTTTTTAATGTGGTGGTAGAGTAAATTACTTCTAGCATGGTGTTCTTGTTCCGCTAGCCTAAATATTTCACAAGTATACAGTGTTGCAACATCTCTTTTATAGAGAAATTGATTTTGACATCTAATGTGGGCTGCATGGCATTACGTTCCACAGGTGCAAAAGAGATCTTGATGTATTTCAGTCTAAATCATATGCTGTGTAAAGATTGTTCTTCTGTCCAAAGGCTTTAAAAGATCACTCTTGAATTCATCTCTCTACTATGGGGGAGTTTGTTTCTCTTGTAGTGCTTGCACTTCTCTCAAGGCCGCTAGTAGTTAATCTGGTCTGATTTATCCACAACCAGGTGAGCCTCTCAAAGCTCAGTTCAGAAGCTAATTTGTGTACAGATTTGCAGGGAGAGTGTGCCTTGTGTTAGCTTTTGAAAAGATGAGGGTCACACATCGGGGGCTATAAGAATTTTAAGGACTAGCTTCCTAATAGGAATAGTTTATAACTTTCCCCAGTCAGTTAGAAAATAAGGACTCCTGCTTGAGGGAGGGAGTGGGTGGAGAGGTAGGACTGTTTCAGTGCTGGGAGTAAAGTGGAACTTGGATTGGTAACAGCGTAGCAAGCTTAGGATCATGGTGATCACTAGTTATTTGTATCCAGCTTAAATGGTGTAGGAGGCATGCTGTGGTATGTCAAACCAGCTGGAACTTCCTTACCTCTGTGTGCTTTCATTGCATCCAGCCACAGGTTTTAGGTTGCTGGTTACTTTGGTCCTATCTACTTTGATTTGGATGGGGTGGAATTTCCTTGCAAAGGATGCCTTGTTGGGTTTCTGACTTCGCTGTTATGGAGCTCTTGGGGCTTGGCCTTGTGTGTGTGTGTGTGGTTTTTTTTTGTGGGGGGTTTTCTTCTTGGGGGGGGGGGGAAATCTGAGCAAGACCACTTCAACAGTTTTCAGCTTTGTGAAACTAAATCCTTTTCTCATGTGTCTCTGTGTAAAAATAAAACCCCACTCTTGAACATGGCTGCAACAAAAATGGCTGGAGCTTTGTCTGACTGGAGTTTTGTACACAACGGTTGTATTAATTCCTCTTCTTCCTTTTTGTCTGCACCACTGCTTCCTCTCTCTTGTTTTTCACTCTAGCTTTTCTTCCATGCAGATCCATCAGCTTCCCAATGAACACGTGTACATCTTCCTTGTGTCTTCCAGAGGACTTTGTAAAAACCTCCTTGTTCTGTGATGCATTCAGTCTCCAGTGACTCTCTCTCTGCATAATTCTGTTTCAACTTGTACTCCTACAGCACAATACTTTAGTAGCAAAGAATGCTATTCCATTATATTGTACAGTGATATATGAATAACTAAGACTTGCTGGTTGGCCTAACCTTCAGGAAAGCGTTCAAGCTTTGCTACGTGCAGTGGACAAATCTGGGAGGTGGGGAGTGAATCCTTATTGAAATATTTTTGCTTAGCATGTTTTGTGAGTGTCTAAAATGGGTGCCAAACATAGTCAACAGACTGGATCTAGCCCGTGAAGCTGTACGATCCAGCCTGTGGATTGCTGGACTGACTCTGTGCTGACCCCTCCACCCTTGTCATATGGTACACAGGCTACCCACAGCACGGGGGGCTGGTATGGGGCACCAAATGCAGCCTGCACCCAGGATCCTCCATGTTATGTGCAGTGCTGGGTCCAGCCCACATGCCGCAGGCAGCAGCTGCACACTCTCCATGCTGGCCCTAGGTGCACAGCGAGCTCCAGGCTGGTGCATGCTGCGTGCCAGGCCGCCCATGCTGTAGGCAACACACGGCAGGCTCAGGGCTGGTGTGTGCTGCATGCTAAGTCAGCGGAGGAGTTGGTCCAGTCTCAACCCCAGTTAGGCAGTGGTTGGTTGGTTGTTTTTTCATGAGTTTGTATTGCTATACTCCTTCAGTCTTTTTAAAATCAATTTTAAAGCTCTTTTTGGTATCAGTGCAGCTATTCGAGTGCATTAAATTACTATAGACAAACTTGGGAACAAAAGTTCATAAACTGGCTGCATGCTAGGAATGAAGGATTTAACACTGACATTGGCTTTATGGCACATTATAACCTGTATGACTCCTGAATGCTTCAAGGTGGTAATGACTGTCCTCCCTTTTGATAGGCCTTGATCTCCCAGTAATCAGCTTTACTTCTGCTAACTTGTTTGCATGCTACTCCTGGCAATTCCTTCCCTTTCCCCTCTCTGTTTCTTACTATCACTGTTCTGGCTTCTAAAGCTTGTCTAACTCTTTCAGCTATGCAGTTGATCCAATAAAAGATAGTACCCAAAAAAGTCCTAGTCTCTCTGATAAATCCTGGGCTGTTGCAGCCACGCCATCACTCTAACACTGCCTTAAATTACTCTGACATTTCATAGAATCCTAGAAAACAAAGGTTGGAAGCAACCTCAGGAGGTCATCTAGTGATTCTAATGCTGTTCTTTTGATGTGCTAGTATCGTATATTTAGTGTGGAAAGTTTAAAATCTAAAATTGTATAAATAAAAAATCACCAAAAGTCTATTTAAATCAGTTGTATTTTTCAATCCAGCTAGGTTACTACTTTATAGTTGAAAACCCAGAGTTCTGTTTCTTGATGGTTGCCCATTAAGTAAACACTTAGAGGTTGACACATCCATCATAATGAGTTTTTTGTTTGAAGTAATTTGAAACTGCAGACTTTCTGTGGCTTTCAATTCATTTGGCAAAAAGACGGTCATTTTAGGGTGTGAGAAATGATGTTTGGGATCACTTATTTGGGGGCTGGGAGTGGTTCCTTGGTATCACTTAGGGCAGACTCAACATTTCCATTAGCAGCAAAACTTTTAGTTGGAAAGAACGATGGATGACAAGCCTTAGAAACCCGAAGCATTTGACAGGATAGAGTTGAGGTGGTTTGGGTAGTTGGCATATCTGTTTGTTTTCAGATCATAACTTACTGAGAGTTGGTTTTTTGTTTTGTTTTTGTTTTTTTAAATATGCTTTATTTAAGTTTATTTTGTCTGTTTCCTGCTTACTTCCATACAAACTTCCACTTTGACTAGCTTCTCCATCAGTATTTACCAACTTCCTTGCCAAAAAACAGAGCACTCCTGAAGACTCATGTTTTGCTCATCACTCCAGATCTGCTTGTGTTGCATATTGTAACTTCTAGTAAGTCTACTGCAGGTTTTGACAGTAAGAAGTCTGCATTGTGGCCTACTTACACTTTGCTTTATCATTTTCATTTGTGGCACTTACTTAACTCTCTGATCATGAATGTAACTGACTATATTATCATTTTTTCTTTTTCCAGTATGATGCTGTTCCAATCCAGTCTAGTGTAGTTTTATGTTCCTGTCCATCCCCATCAATGGTGAGGAACCAGACGGATTCCAGCGCTCCACCTGTCATTTCCACCTGTGGCAGCAGACAGGGGTCTAACATGGAGGGCACTGCAGCTGAATCAAGGTCTAGTTCAAACTCTCTACAGCAACATTCAGGACAACAGCCTCCACAGCCACGAAAGAAACGACCCGAAGATTTCAGATTTGGAAAAATTTTGGGTGAAGGATCTTTCTCAACAGTGAGTAATTTAGCTGTTTTCAGGTCCTCAACTTTTTGCAAGTTTAGCGTGAGATGTATCATGGAAATTATTAAAAAATGAAATAAAATAGAGCTGGAAGAGACCTCAGGAGGTCATGTAATCTAGTTCCCTACCCAAGGTAGGATCATCCCTGTCGAAACCGTTCTAGGCAAGTGTTTGTCTAACCTACTTTTAAAAATTTCCAAGGATGCTGTTTCTACAAACTGTCTAGGTCAAGAGTGTCAAACTCACCTTGCCCCCAGGCTGGTTTCGGACCATGGAGTTCATTGTGGGCTGCTGATTCATATTCATCTTATGGTCCATTATAACCACCAGGTCCTTTTTTGCAGTTATTTTGGTCACTGTAAGTCTAAGACAATATTTCCTGGAAGTGGGTGTTTTTGCATATTGGTGTGTTGCAGCCAGTTTTTACTTATCTATAATTGACTAAAGAGTAGAAAACTAAAGTGTCTTCTGCCAGTTTGACTTTCTGATCATTAGATTTAATTATTGCAAAAGCCTACTACAGGAAGTTGCAATGAAAACAGTTTCACAGTCTGTTTATTTAGGTTTTAATACTGCACTTATCACTGGTTGTTTCACAGCATTGAAACAATGTTTGGCCTGTTTTAGTTTTTCCTAAAGTTACCCTTTACTTTGCACAGAACTCCATTAGGAGAACTTTGAAACTAAAATTGCATGTGTAAACATGATTGAGGGATATCTTTTCAACCAAGTTGCGGGGGGGAAACGCTGGTTAAATTTACATTACACAGGTTTGGTTATAAGTATGCAATGGGAAGTCTCATTCAGTCCTAGTATTACACTGAGAAATCTACAGTATATGCATGCTGTTTCTGTAGACCTACCCTTGAATGCGTGCAGAAGGCTCCATTCTGCCTTGACTTGAAGCTTGAGGGCATTTTTATACATGCATGTGCCAGGTGCTTTGAAAAGCGCCCACCACTGTCTCACTTGCAGTTGTGTAAGTGGCAAAATATGCGTCAGTGCTGAGAAAATTGCAGCGGTGTGCTTTTGAACTAAAACACATTGGAGGTGTTTTAGTTCAAAAGCTCCCCGCTGCCATTTTCTGCATACTGTTGCACATTTTGCCATTTACGCAACTGCGCATGGCACAGCACAGTTCACATCGGCTTGTGAGTGGAACAGACTTGATTAATCTGTCTTAGCACCTTAATGTTTATGTTGCTGTAGGGTAGTGGAATCTCTAATGCTGTCACAGATATTTTAAGATGACTTTTTATAGGTTGTCATCTGAAGGATTTGAACCGAATTAGTTTGAACTGAATTAGAGTTTTGTGTCACTGAAAATTTAACATGCTTCAAAACCTTTATGCTTGTGGTAAGTAGAACCTAGACTGGGGTAGTGTGTTTGGTTTTGGTTTTTTTTCCCTTGATGAAACAAGGCTGTTATCACAATGTAGGTTTCACTAACCACAGGGGGCATGGGTAGTTATTGTGGAGCAGGTGATGTGATGTGAATCCTCACCCTTCCAGCTTATTCATTTGGCCAGGCTGAAAAAGTTGTATTCTTTTCACTGGTGCAGTATTGGATCATTCTTAAAAGCTTTCTATGACAATCCAAATTTTGCCAACACTTATGCACATGAGTAGTCTAATAAGCAGAGCAGTGTCACCTGATGTGCGTAGTGTTACCAATACATGCAGGTACAAGATCAAAGTTTTGTTTTGTTTGTAGTAATGCTTGTGGACTATGGGCATGAGTCACCTACACCAAACGTAAAAATACTCATTCCCTAAAATACAGTAAGCTAGGTCTGTGTATGGTGTATTAAGTAACTAAACTTGAGAGAAACTGGTCTGGAAAACTTCAAATGTTGAAATGATGACTGCATTGGAGTGATCCTGTTATAAGTGATGAGATTTAAAAGAAACCCAGAAAAAGGAATTATGGGCCCTCAGGTTTTTTCATTGAAAATTCAGTTTTTTAGAAGATGTCTGTTCTGGAACAGTATAACTCTGCTTGCATAAACCCATTCAACCTGGAAGATTTCTTCTTAACTTCAAGAAGGCACTTGCTTAAAAAATGTAGCCTTAGAGTCTCTGATGCTGTCACTTCATCTCACTGAGAAATGGTTAAGCTGCATCTTGCTATCTCTGAACTTTTTGCAACAGTGAGCAAGCCTCATATGGTAATAAAAACTAATTCAGCGCAGAATTTTTAGAGAGTATCATGTTGTATCCACTTATCCAACACAAACTTAGAAAAGAAAAACTTACTGGAACTTGATAGGTCTGATACTGAAGCAGGGAATCTTGAATTTGGGCAAGGACACTTGCTGTATATTCTAGTTCTTAGGTTCTGTGTAGTGTTCTGTGTTCGTCTGATCAAACAGTTTCCTTCGATTCAACATCCTTCCCCAGAATGGCAACAAGTAAACTCACATTCTTCTAACGTGCTACTTTTGAAGCTTGTTTCTCTCCACACACAAGTAAACCTTGTGGTGTAAAAGGCCTTTTTTCCCCCTGCTATTTTGAACTGTTTCACTCCACTTCATCAGTGAACTAATTTCTCCTGTCAAACTGTTGGGTACTGAGAGAGCCTTTTGACCTTAATCTTATGAATAAACTTGATTTAAAGTTATCAGAGACACTGTATATCACACCAAAAGGTAGTGGTGCGTTCAGTTTTATGAAGACCTCAAAGCAATTGTTGGCTTCTTAGGGAAGATAATCGCTGATTAGTTTGACACATTATATTGTAACCAACACAATTTTCTGAAGAGGAGAATAAAGCCTAATTAATTGATTTACCTGATGGTGTATATAGCCTCTACTTCAGCAAAGCACCTACATATGGGCTGAACTTTAAATGTGTGCTGGGGTCCCATTGACATTGTTGAAATACAAATGCATATATGATGTTCAACACATGCCTAATTTGAGGGTACAGTAGTGTTTATGGTAAGGAGTTCCCTCTGTCTACTGGTACAAAGCTTAGGAGGTTAATGAGAAAATCACTGCTTTGGAATAAAGACCATTATGGCTTCCTTGCGTATCTTTTTAATGAACAGTTACATTGTGGTTTCTTCCTCCTAAACCAGGTTGTCTTGGCTCGAGAATTGGCAACTTCCAGAGAATATGCCAGTAAGTAATGATTCCTTCCATTTAAGTGTTTTAAACATAACATTGAAATAGGACTCTATATTCAAATTGTGATGTTTGGAGCTCTTCTACCCCTCTAACAATGGGAGGGAGACAAAGAACAACTGCTCATCAGGGAAGTTCAACTTCTTTTTTTAGAATTGTAGTTGTACCTAACAAATGGCTAACATACTATACAGTTTTGGAAATCATTTGCATTTTCATTGGTTATCTTTTTCTCCAAGTTAAAATTTTAGAGAAACGTCATATCATAAAAGAAAACAAGGTACCGTATGTGACCAGAGAAAGAGATGTAATGTCCCGTCTGGATCACCCTTTCTTTGTGAAACTCTACTTCACCTTTCAGGATGATGACAAACTGTGTATCCTTTAAATTAAGAGTTTATCGCAGTGCTTTGGGGAAAAAAGCTAAAGAAATAGTTTGTTGGAACATACACCTTTTTTACTGTCGCAAAAAGATGGGAGTGAATTTAGTAGCAGTTTCTTAAACATGGTAGTTTTTAGCTTTTAAGCAATGAGATTTTTTTTTTTTTTTTACCTGCATTATTAACTAGATATTAAGTCACAAATATGTTGAAATATTTTTAAATAGCAAGTATTGCATTCTGTTTATATAATAGCATATTGACAAATACCAGTTTAAATGCATCTAGTTTAAACCCCAAATATGATATCCCTTAAAATGAACATCTGACATAAATGTTTCCAAGAAACTGTTTTTATAGTTGCTTTTTTTAATAAAGGACCTACCATATTATAGTTCAGTTTGGAACTAACCAGGAGGTAGACCAAAAATAGTTGACTTTTTACTTGAACTCTTCTTCCATCACTGGTACCATAATACAAATTAAAAAGTTAAACTAACACAGCTCTGCTATTTAAGAAAGAGGAAGAAAAAGTTTACTATATGGACAAGGACGTCATCATGGGGGGGGGGGGGAACAGTTTAGCTATCTTTTAATGTGACTGAAAGTAAATGATTGCATGAACAAGGAGGCAGGTATCTGAAAACATCTCCCCTGATGGTTGTGAGGAAATTCTGCTCCATGTTGTTGCCTTAGGTCTTGCTTATTGTTGTTATTGGCGTCAAAGTAAGTTTGTTGTGAAGTTTTAAAATATCCCAATGATACTCCTTAACTTTAGGTGCAGACTTTGGCCTTAGCTATGCCAAAAATGGAGAGCTTCTAAAATACATCCGCAAAATTGGCTCATTTGATGAGACTTGCACCAGATTTTATACTGCTGAAATTGTATCGGCATTAGAGTACTTGCATGGGAAGGGAATTATTCACAGGTAATGCGCTAATCAGGTGATCTGTAATTGAGGGGAGAGTGTTCTTTTTTGAGACAGCCTTGATGTACTTTAAACCCAATATATGATTTAATTTTTTTTTTTAGAAACCTACTAAGAATATAATGTAATTGGCTTTTTTTGGAGAATTTACATCTTCTGTAGTATTATGACCCAAACAAAGCAACTTGTATGTGTGTGAATTGCAGCATGTGGTAGTCTATAAACAAAATGGAAAAAAATGCCTTGGTCCAGTTTCACTTTGTTTATCTCTTGCATGTCTATTCAATTGGACACAGAGCACAGATGGTAAATAGACTGTTTAAAGTAGACTGAATTTTCTAAAGTAGCAATGACAATGCAGTTCAAGATGCACTTAAATATTTATCTCAAGTCCCCATTTAAAACGACCCTTTCAATGCTGAATCTTCTCATATACACTATGCACATTTTTCTCAAAATCCAGCTGTTGGAGATGAGCGTGCATGTTGCGTGCACAATGGTGAGAGCAGGTCTCACTCACTTTGGGTGCAACTGAATGTGAAATCTGTGGTGATCCTCAGGGAGCAGCCTTGGCTCCCTACCTGCTGCTACTCAGTTACTTACTGCAAGAAAAGATCTTTTTCCTGCCTTTCAAAACCCAGGTTTGTTGTAGTATGTGACAGGTTGTATATGAGATAATACAGCAATCAAAGTCCAGAGGCTTTTAGTAGAATCTTTAATAAGCTCTTGTCAAAAGACATTGCTGCATGAATGAGAATCCTCTGCCATGGAAAATGAAATAATTTGCTAAACTTAGATGGATCGGAACCTTATCTGGTACTGTGAGCAAGGATTTTTGAGAGGATGAAGATGAAACTGCAGAAGTGCAATTGAGGAGAGACCTATTATGGCCAGAGGTTCCCAAATAGTGGTATGTGGAGCGCTTGATGATGATCTGCAGAGAGCTTGCTAATCACCTGGTGCTGGCTCTTCTCCTTGTTCCCCTTGCTTAAACAATCATTGTTTTTCTGTTTTAAACGGTTGTGAATGGGGAATGGTGAGCAAGAGGAAATAAGTTCATTTGACAGTGAGATGATCCACACTATGAAAATGTTCAGGGATTTGTAATTTCCTTGTCAGGGCATAGTAGTTGGTATTGTGTAGTAGGTAGATTTTTGTAAAGGTCACTGTGTTCAAGCTGTGCATAAGGGGTTTCTTTGCCATCAGAAAATTGTTTAATGTTGAGTGGGCAGTTGATCCTTCTAGCAGCTCTAAACTGCTGCACTATTAGTAGCTGTCAAATTGATTATCTGCTGTCACGTTCAAGGTAACCCTTAGAGGTAAGGCTCACCATGTAACACGGTGACATGCCTTAAAACAATCTGAACAGCTGAGCAGATATTGAGCACTTGCTTTGAGTAGCGTTAATGACCTATGAAAAACAGCTTTCTGTGGATGCTAAAATAATCTTAAATGGTGTCTTTAATATTGGAATCAGTTGGATTTGCAAATAGCTAGTTCCATTTGCACAATATAAATGGGTGCCCACCCTGCTTGCAGGTGCTTTGAGTGGCTTCTAAGCAATTATATAGTGCTGTATGCCTGGATATTGAGATGTTAAGATAAGAGAAAAATGTCAAGCATTGTAATACTGACAGGATACAACAGCCATAGTAAGGTTCCTGGAAATGCTTTTTTTGGTTTTTTAATTTACTAAGAACTAGGACACCAAATAACTAAACGTCTTAGAGTGGTAGTGCCGTGAAAAGGGAACTATGTAAAAATAGAACCGCCTGTCTTTTGAATATCAGTTTCTTGTGTATATTCAGTCAGCTCTTACTACTTTTGGCTCTGCACAGTTGGTCCAATTCATTCTTCCGTAGGTGTCCTATCTTCTTGGTTATGAATTTTTTATTTCTGATTGCCACCTGTGCAGGCCCATAAACTTCCAGTTCTGCTCACAGTTGTTCTCGACTGTGCAAGTTATAGAAACATAGAAAATGAGGGTTGGAACAGAGTCTGGAGATCTACTCCCACCCCTTGCTTAAAGCAGGACTGCAGGACCCCAACTACATCATCCCAGCCAAAGCTTTGTCTAGCCAGGTCTTAAAAACTTCTTGTAGGATGGTCATTGTTGAGCTCATGCTATTTCAGACTGGGTGAAATTTTGTATGAATAATCCTGATAACCATCTGTCAGATGTTGGTTACACTTGAAAGTTTGTAATTCATATACTTTTTAGTGGCTTTTGTTGAACAAGTGCTATGGGGACTGACTGTTTTTATGATCAACTGCTTGTAATTGCTTTAGCTCTTTTAGGAAGATTTTAACAAAATGAACAGGCTAAATAAAATCTTGTAGCCTGAGTCTCTGTTTTAATTTTAACTTTGCGAATCCACCTTTTTCAGGGACCTTAAGCCAGAGAATATTTTGCTAAATGAAGATATGCACATTCAAATAACAGACTTTGGAACAGCAAAAGTATTATCTGCAGATAGTAAACAAGGTATGCAGTTGTCAGTCTCTTATCCTGTGTCCTGTTTAATTACTGTAAATATAACTAGCTCCCTGGAAATGTTCAAAGCAAAGGACAATTTAACAAGTTTGAGAGATTTACATCACAGTTTTTGCAGTCTCAATATGTTTTCATCAGCTAGTTTAAGAACGTTATTCCAAGTTGCTGCTTAGATTGAGTAACAAATACATGAAGTTTGGAAAAAGTAAAATTTTGTTTTTGGAGCACTGAAACATTGAGTTATGTACCAGGTGTCAAACCTTCAACTGATCTTGAAACAGAATAGTCTTTGTTCTGGTTCATTCTACAGGCAAAAGGAGACTTAAGTATTTCTTCAAGGTTTCTGGAAAAAGTAAAAAATAAATGTCCTTAAGACTTTCAGGAAAATCTCTGGTCTTTTTCCAATTATAATTCCTTGGATGCAGGAAAAGTTAAAAATGTTTTAGGAGAGGGCAGGGGTCTAGGTTGTAGTTGTGTTGGTCTATGGACATTGGCAGACAAGGTTCTTTGGGTAAATCTGATATCTTTTATTTGACAAACTCAAATAGTAGGAAAAATTATTCTTTTTCAAGCTTTTTGGGTATAAATACCCTTTGTCAGGCTGAGGGAAGCATTTGCAGTTGGTGTGGAATAAATAGTAAAGAAGGCAGAGGCTGGTCTGCAGCAAGACGGGCAGCCTGTGAAGATGTAAATTTGAGGAGTCAGTAGGGGAGAGACGGGCTGGGGGGGATGAATGTAGCCGGTCAGTACTGGAGAGGAACCTGGGGAGTCGAATGTTAGGCAAGTTATAATGCGTCATTAAGGCCAATGTCTATATTTAGCTGAGAGGGCAGGCGTTTTGGAGAAATTAACAATTGTAGTTACTGAAAACGGGATGTTAAGATTTAAAATGTACTAAAACCACACTTTAGGAAGTTGAAACTATATAACTGGAATTCATCTTTCTTTGATGGCAAATATTGCTATGCTTGAAGGTATTTGGATGTGTCCACTGTTTGGACATTTAATTTGTATTGCTAATTAAGGAACAGTCTCCCATACACTGCCAAGTTTGCCACACCTAGTGTGTGCGACACTTCTGAGACAGAAGGAAATCTTGGATATTGGCTTAAAAAAAATTACTTTCCAACTGTTACTTTCCAACTCCTGTCTGTTTTGACAATTTGTTGAATGTACTTTGCTTTTTAGTAGAGTTAAAGGTAAGGATAATGTAAGATATAGGTTATGATAAACTTATTTTGTTTTCTCAGCACGGGCAAACTCATTTGTAGGGACAGCACAGTACGTTTCTCCAGAGCTGCTGACAGAGAAATCTGCCTGTAAAAGGTAAGTAGTCTTTATTGTGTCTAGAGAATTTTACTAACTTCTGTCTAGACCAAAAGTTTAGCATAAATGCTTTTAAGGAGGAAAAATGTTAACTGTTTTAAATATCTTTTAACGTCTTTATAGTTTAGCATTTCTAACTTTTTTTTTTTTTATCTTAACAAATGTTGCTCCATGTCTCATCCCTGAATTTGTTTGCTTATTCATGAATTCTGAGGTCTGCTGATAGACTAACCAATTCATGGATGATGGATCGTGGATGATAAATCTATCAGTAACTGTTGAACACAATGGCTGGGGATGTTTCCTCTAGCTTCTCTAAACCCATAATGGTGGATGCCAGGGCAGGTAATGAATAGGGATTGATCACTCGACCTGTATCTGGTTCGGTGCTCTCTTCCCCTAAAGCATGCATCCTTGCTGCTGTCAGAGATGGTATGCTGGACTAGAGGGACCATTAGTCTGACTTGGCGTGGCACTTCTTATGCAGGACCCAAAGTTTTACCATGATAAGAAAGACGGGAGAGGGAAGTCTCAGGTGAAAAGGTTGGATGTCCTGGAAATGGAATACTAAGAAAATGTACTATTTTTCTTGTACCTAAGTAACCAATACCAAGTTAAGGGTGGGAATAGGAAGTGGAAGTTAATCACAGGTAAGCTAGGTGAACTGCTCAGTTTAAGCTTACTTCTTGCTTCTGCTTATTATGGGACAGGAGTAGACACAAAGCAGTTGTTGCAGTAAGTTGTTATATTGTTTCCTCTCTGTCTTCCCCTCATTTTTTAACTTAATATAATTTTACTCGCTTATATTTACACTTGTGTCTACTGTATTTGAGGTGAAGCGATGAATGGGCGAGTTTAAAGTCAGCTTTTAGAAGTCTGTCAGCAATTGCTTAGGTTTTTGGATGTGAATGAAAGGTATGTTTTGTGATAAGAGTTTTGTCTGAATTATATGGGGAAGAGGGAATTCATTCTTGAGTGTCTCACACAGATATATCTTAAATCAATATCTTGTTGCTATATTTAGATGCTTTGCTGTTTCCTCTCTGGACATATGCATTGTGTTGGCTGGCAGTGCTTTAGGAGATGAGCTCAGATATATGCCCGAGTTCAGTAATGCAGGTTGGTTACTGTTACCTTTCATATATGCATGTGTATGTACATATGTGTGCACACATGCACCTATCTATACGAAAGGTAACAGTAACCAGCTTATAGTACTGGACTCTTATTTATATATAATTGCTAGCTGGCTCCTTTTTTTGCACTGAACATTGCGTGCGTGTGTGTGTGTGTGTGTGTGTGTACATCTAGTGTACAAATCATGCTGCATGGAAACTCATTGATATCCTGACTATTAGAAATAGAAAATAAGATATGCTTATCTGACTCCAGTTTTATAGCTTTACTGAATAGAGACGTTAACCAATTTGTTTTTGTTCTTTTCTCCCCCTCCTCCCCCCCCTTCTCTTTCCTTCAACTTTTAAAGTTCTGATCTCTGGGCTCTTGGATGTATAATTTATCAGCTTGTAGCTGGATTGCCTCCATTTAGAGCCGGGTAAGAGACCTCAGATCACATTTTATGATTTGTATATACTTTTTGTTTTTTTTCCAGTTTTTTCACTATATATCGCACAGTTTTAAAATAAAATTTATCTTGGTACTCCTTGGGTGTTGTTACAACACCTGATTTTAATCACTGTTCAATTAACTGACATGATTCATTGCTTAAAGCTAGATTGAGTCCTTGGTTCATCCGCAAGAGTGCATAGGGGACCTGCAGGCCCTGGAATCCACAAATGCCTCTTGGGGTTCCCATGCAACTTGCATTACTCTGGTAGCCACCTTGTCCTTGAACAAGGTTTCAAACACACCCCTCCAACAAGAGATCAGTTTTGCCATCATGACCCTCCCTACCTTGCCATTTTAATCCAAGGGGCAGAAAGTTTGTGAAAAAATAGAACTAGAAAGCATCTTAAACAGTTATCTTTTCCAGCCTCTGCTAAAGGCAAGATTTATCCCTGTCTAAACCATCCATGATAGAAGTTTTCTAATCTGCACTTAACTTCTAGTGATGGAGGTTCCACAGCCTCTGTAGGTAAACTGACTGTCCCAGTGTTTCACTGTCCTCGTATTAGGAATAATTTTCAGACTAGCCTAGCTAATCTCCCTTGTTGAAATGGCAGCCCATAGTAGAGGTTTACTCTCCTTTTGAGCATCCCCAGCGAGGCTGGGGTTGAACTCAACCCTTATTAGCTTTTAAAAGACATTATTTTTAAAGAATTTAAGTATTTCTTATTCCGCTCATGTAATATACCGGTAAAGGTACTGTAGGGAGCAGATGATAACTGGACTGAATATTCTTTCTCTTGCAGAAATGAATATCTTATATTTCAGAAGATAATTAAGTTGGAATATGACTTCCCTGAAAAATTCTTCCCCAAGGCCAAAGACCTTGTAGAAAAGCTCTTGGTAAATATTCAGGTGTTGTTATTGTTAGATGAATAAATAGCATAGGCCAGGGGTGGGCAGCCTATGGCTCCTGGGCCAGATTTGGTTCACAGACTAACTTTATCCAGCCCACAAAGCTGGTGGGGGGAGTTGCCTTGTATGGTGGTTGGGTCGTGGGGAGAAATAGTGGCTGTGGCACTCAGGGGCTAGGAGAGTAAGCAGTGACTGGCAATGGCACAGGCCAGGCCAGGCTGGTAGTAGCCTGAGTTTAGATGTGAGCTCTGTAAAGTGTCTCCAAGCTGCAAAACATTGCCAGTCCTCCACATAGGCTCTCCAGTATATACTGAATTGATCAGTTTTCCTAACTATGTATCCAGATTGTTACAAACCCTTAAACTCATTTTACTCTGTTAAGAATCTTTAACATTCCTGACTGTGTAGAGGGAGAACTTATCTGGAAAATTGGCATCTGTTATTAAATGGCTCTTTTAAAACATGATGAAGAAGCTATGTGAACATGAAGTACATTTGTTACTGAAATGGAAAAAATGATTGTAAATAATTATGCAGTACTGACAATACAAATTTGTAGGCAGATGTTTTCAGCTATTGAACAGAAGTATCTTTGTTATTTGTAAAATATAAATAAATTTGCATTTTATTTCAGAGTACTTGGTCCATATTTCACTACACTATTATAACAGCAACTAAAAAAAGACTATACAAAATGTTACTTGTGCATTAGAGAAAAAGATATCTTATTAATGAGTATTCAGTCAGAAGTGAAATAAATTTTGTAGAAAATATTTACCCTTTATTTAGTAACTGTGTTAAAGCTGAATAGGCTAACAGTTGCAGGATGAAAATCAGAAAGGGATTAGCATTGGGCTGTTATAAAGTTAACATTCATTTTGAAACTAATTTTCATTATTATAGAGAAGTGTTAAGTAACTTTAACTCCTTCAGGTTCTAGATGCTACAAAAAGATTAGGCTGTGAAGAAATGGAAGGGTATGAACCTCTGAAGGCTCATCCATTCTTTGAATCAATCTCATGGGAGAATCTGCATCTTCAGACACCCCCGAAGCTCACAGCATACTTGCCAGCGATGTCTGAAGATGATGAAGATTGCTATGGAAATGTATGTCTTAATTTTGCTATATTCAACTCTATTGCAACTCCAGATTTTTCTGAAGAGTAATTTTTACAAAGCAAATGCTTCTACTGAATCAGTTTTGGTGACAGGTCAGGGTCCCATTTCATAACTGGTTGGTAGATGACCAGTAGCCATTATAAGTTGGACACAACATTTCTGACCAGCCCTAACAGTTTAGTGACAAAAAAATTGGAGCTTGACTAAGTTAATTTCTCCAGAAAGCAGGTATTTGTTTTGAACAAAGAACATGTTCTGCTTGAAAACTAACACATTTTAATTTGCTTCGTGTCCTACGAGGAATCCAGCTTCCCTGGCTGGATTGGAGCTTCCATGATGGACTGCCTCCACTTTGCAGGAAGGGAGACAACAAAGTTCAACCAGCGATGGAGACCATCTTTTGTCATACCATGAATAACTGCTTAATGTTCTAGAACTTGCATAACTCTCTGCTCAGGCTGAAGATGATTTATCTAAAAATCACGAATCCCATCAAACAACTGAACTGTAGAGTAAAGGTTAAAGTTCCATTCGCTTAAGCAAAAATCCATGACTACTTTAAGGACCTGACAGGTCATAATGTGCTACACAGTCTCACTTTCCATGAGATTGTGGAACTTGCGTTCAGTAAAGTCAGATTATTCTGACTGTTTCATTACCTCGGCAATAATATCTACCAGTCTAATGCTAAAACACTGGGGTAAGATTCTAACTCTTCTAGGTGCTTTATTGAAATTAATTCTATTGATGGTATTGCCACAAGACAAAATAGGAATATTTTATGAGGAGCAGTCTGTTTATATTGCAGTGCAGAGAGACCAAGTTTTACAGGTGATAACAAGAAGTCAGCATTATACTGATTACATTGCAATTACAGTGAGTGTGTGTTGCATTCACTATCAAATCTGTCGTTCTTTTTTTATTGTTTTAGTCTTCTAAATTAAGAGGTAGGACTCTTAAAAGGGGGGAAGACTCAGAGTTGGAATGACCTGTTTATAATTTGTCTTCCTCCTCCCTGGATCAGTTGTTTCTCTAATTCAATTGCCATAACCTCCACCTTTAACATGCACTTGCCATTTTGTGTTAAGCAAGTGCATATCTTCACTGAAAACACTAGGAGTTGAAGTAGTTTAATTTCCACATTGGTGTCTGTCGTTGACAAACAATAGTGTCGTAGTGGATGGGTCAGTATCGACCTGGAAGGATGTGGGCAGTGGGGTCCCACAGGGCTTGGTCCTAGGACCAATACTCTTCAGTGTCTTCATCAGCGACTTGGATGAGGGAGTGAAGTGTACTCTGTCCAAGTTTGTGGATGACACAAAACTATGGGGAGAAGTGGATATGCCGGAGGGTAGGGAACAACTACAGGCAGCCCTGGACAGATTGGACAAATGGGCAGAAAACAACAGAATGCAATGTGCTGCACCTAGAGAGGAAAAATGTCCAGTATACCTACTGCCTAGGAAATGACCTGCTTGGTGGAATGGAAGCGGAAAGGGATGTTGGAGTCCTAGTGGACTCCAAGATGAACATGAGTTGGCAGTGTGACAAAGTCATCAGAAAAGCTAATGACACTTTATTGTGCATCAGCAGATGCATGATGAGCAGCGCCAAGGAGGCGATACTTCCCCTCTATCGGGCACTGGTCAGACCGCAGCTGGAGTACTGCATGCAGTTTTGGGTGCCGCATGTCAAGAGGGATGTGGATAACCTGGAGAGAGGGTCCAGAGAAGGGCTACTCGTATGGTTAGGGACTTGCAGGCCAAGCCCTATGAGGAGAGACTGGAGCACCTGGACCTCTTCAGCCTCTGCAAGAGAAGGTTGAGAGGCTACCTTGTGGCTGCCTATAAGTTCATTACAGGGGCACAGAAGGGAATTGGTGAGGCTTTACTTACCGAGGCGCCCCTGGGGGTTACAAGAAATAATGGCC
>JAGPOW010002202.1:11852903-11912672 GCA_030014935.1 Caiman crocodilus
TTTTTTAAATTAACACCCCCCCCCCCCCCCCCGACCCCTGCTCAAAAGGCAGAATTGCTTGCTGTTAAAATCTGAGTATCACAGTACTCTGCATCTATACCTGCATTAAGCCCCACAGACACTATCATGACCAAGACATGATGTTGTACTTCAGAGTTTGTTGCTGTGGTGTCAAACTAATGCCAAAGCTGTCAAGCTCCACTTGCATGTCAACTCTTTCTGAGGTCAGTGCCACAGGTTCCAGATTAAAGGTCTTTTAGCACTGAGCTGTAGCTGGATAATATTACTTTCTTTGGAAGACACTGGTAAGGATGGGATTAAACAGAATCTCAATATATGCATTGCTGTTACTCTGTATGAAAGTGTTGCCAGGTGGGGCATAGGTGAGAGTAACCTCCACAAACTAATCTGGATGATGCATATGCCTTTCACTGCCCTTTAGATGGGGGCATAGTGGTGGAAAGATTGACCACAGGGAGAAAAATGCACTTAACGTGAGAAATAGAGTCCACTGATTTGGTGGCAGCTTAGGTACATATTGAGAAGAACTGTGTATGATAGAGGCCTGGATCCTACATGTGTTGGGTACATCTCGGGGAGAATTGGGGCTCAGCAGTTAATGGCAATGCATGGAGGAGAATGCAAATTGGAGGCATCTCTAGGGCATCTCCCCTGTCTCTGGAGGAAAGAAGGTTAGGTGGGCACTAGCAACTTCTTCACACTCCTCGCTACAGCTATCTTTAAGAGCAGAATCTGTTCATTCATTTCGCTTCCTTCCCTAAACGCTTGCTATTTCCAGAAGATTGTGGGGGGAAATGATGTGAATCACACCAGCAGATATTTAGCTTGGCATTCTGACCCCAGAAATGTGTTCACCTCCACTGAGTCTACTTTTCTGTTGGATGGAATCTGATGGAAAGAAAGCAGGGATATTGCTGCTACATAGTATACTTGAGCCATCCCTTTACTATCCCTTTATTCGTTCAGTCTTTCTGCACAAGTTCAAAAATGTTTGGCTAAACTGAAAGGCTTTTTTAGCACTGCTAACCTCTATGTCCTAAGCACAGTTCTGAGCTTGGTTAATTTCTACAAGATCATAGTAGCATCACTTTCTTAACTGTAACACAGCTCTGGTCTGTCATGAGCAGTTCAGCACAACTGTGTGGGTTTTACGATTTGTTGTGAAACCAGTTGGAGTCTCAGGACCTTGTAAACTATCTACTGTTGCTGTTATCCCCCTTAGCACATGAACCATCTGCTATGTATAATTCCCCAAAACCTCCTGTGATCTGGATAAAGGTGTTATGCCCATGCATTATACAGATTTAAGTATTACACTTGCATCTTTTCTGTTTGTAATTTCTTCTGTTAGTTTTGATGACTGGGTATGGCTTAACCTTTTTTTTCCATTAAATTTTCCCCAGTTTTGAAATGAGACTGACACCTTGTATGGTATGTCACCTGCAACCTGTAATATAACAAGCACTGAAAATGTGTTTGCATGCATCTGAGATGGAGGGGCTTATACAAAGTCAATGCTAGGATGATGTGTGGCAGTATGGGGCAATATTACACTCATCTACTTCTGTTTTGAAGAGCCATGTAAAAGTGGAGATGGGTGTTCTTGGCTGAAAAACATTGTCTTTGAGGATGGTGGTAGCTACACCAGTAAAGTACAGTTCTGTCTTGCCCCTAACCCCAACTGAGAGCTGTCTTCCTACTTCAGCACACCTGCTGCACTTCTGCTCACCTGTGAATAAGGGAAATGGAGAGAGCTTCAGAGCTTTGGACTCTTAAAACTAGATGGTACTAAACCCTAGATCATACGTAAAAGGGAAAGACTTTCATTGACTTTTCTCAGAAGAGGAAGGTGGGACATAATAGAGGTCTTTCACTTTAGTCTTGTGAGATCTTGCTTGACATCTTTTTATAGTTACCAGGAGAGGAAATTCAGAAGTACCAACACTGCTACATACCCAGAGATAAATGAAATGGTTTCATGAATGACAATGGTCTCAAAGAGGGATAAACTGCCTTTACCAGATTTTTGCCCTGTTAACCTGTGGAGGGAGAGAGGGACTCTCAGTTTTAGGCCCTTAGATGGAGGAAAGGGCTTACATGTAAGTAGCTTGCTAACAATGTGCATGACACAGTCCTTTTTCCTCCTCTTGTCAAAGCTGGGGTTTTTTTGGGAAAAAACCCAAAACACTGACGTTTTAACAAATTGGTGTGGTATTTATATCACTTCAAAGCATTTGGTGAATGCCTCAAGTATTTTATTTCTAGGCAGATATTTTACTGTTCAGACTAGGAATCACTCCCGCAAGGCCTCATGGCCCAAAGGTCATCCAGCTCTAGATATTTGCTTTGACTGAGCTTGTGGGTGAGTAATTCTGTTTTCAGCTAAAATGGATGTCATGGTGAAACTCTTTAGTCATGTCTGGGTGACAACGAATGGGGATAACTGCTGTCTAGAAAGCCTCCTATGTCCATATACTAAGCTTGACTGGGTGTGGCAGAGCGTACTAAATTGTGGCAGGATATCCAACTGCTCTATCTGTCTGGCAAAAACAATTGGGAACTAAACTATAATCACTTTCGATAGTCGTCTGTTAGCTGTCTTTCAGGTTGGTGGCAGTCGGTTATAATGTGTGTAATATTCTCTACCTGGTTTGTAGCTGTAACTGTGATGTACAGGCGAAGCAAAAAATAAAGACCTTACAAAACAGAAGCAAATAATGCAATGATGTTAGGATACACACTTTTGTATTTTTATTCTTATAAGGTTATTTGCTGGCTCTCGGTGGCCTCTAGTTCAGTCTGTGTTATTTAAATTCTAATATATGAATTATTTGGATTGAATTCATGTTCGGGGCCATGGTGTTGTATGTATTGATGTACAGCCTTGAATGTGAATAATTATTGTAAACTATATTTACACCTTTTCTGGCTTTATTATATAAATTTTCTATTGGTCGATGATTTAATCATATCTCATAATTTAATGACTCTGTTTATCCTCCCTCGACAGATCTGTGCCGTAGCCGTAGTTAGTGACTGGATGATGGATTTTCACTTATGCTCGATAGTCTTGTAATAAAAGCATGTAGGGTCCGAGGTACTTCCGGCGGGGAGGGGGACGGCAAATCCTGGCGGACACTTCCGGAGGGAGGAGCCGGCGGGCGGCGCCCGCTCGCTGACTGAGGCAGGCCCTTGACCGGGCCGGCGGGCAGAGCGCGCTTCCGGTAGGGAGGGGCCGGCCGGGCCGGCATCGCTGCCGGACACTTCCAGCGGGGCGGGGCGGGGCGCGGGGGCCGGATCCGGGACGGACCTTCCGGCGGGCTGAGGATGGCGGCGGAGAACCACTGCGACTTCCCGGGTCCTGGTGGCCCCGGCGGGCCCTGCCGGCGTTGCAGCTCTGGGGCCCCCGGCGGCGTCCCGGGCAAGTGGGTGCGGCTGAACGTGGGTGGCACCTGCTTCCTCACCACGCGACAGACGCTGTGCCGGGACCCCAAGTCCTTCCTCTTCCGCCTCTGCCAGGCCGACCCCGACCTGGACTCCGACAAGGTGAGGCTGGGCTCGGGGTGGCGTCCAGGGTCCATTCAGCACCTCTGCCCTGAGTCGCGCCCGGCACTCTCCTCCCCGAGGTTCGGCCGCCGCGCCTGCCTGGCTGCTCGGCTCCTTCCGAAAAGAGGAAGGAAGCGGTGGCGCGGCCCCATCAAAGGAGACGCGCGTCGCGGGTGACTGTGGTCGGGGACTTGCCCCAATGGGGCGAATCTCCTCGGTCCCGTGTGGAGCCGAGCGCCCCGCATTGGCACCGGCGCGGTTTGGGTCTGGGTCGCAGCGCGCGGGGCGGGGCGGGGCGCGGCGCGTGCCGGTTTCTGGCTGAGCGGGGTCTTCCCCCGGGCGGGGCCTGGCCCAAAGGTGAAGACAGGTCAGCGGTGGAGAGTGCTTGGACTTGCTCGGTAAACCAGCTGCGGTTGTGATGAGCCATACGTAAACTCCTCGTTCGCATCGTTCTGGGCAGAAAGGCTTAAGCTTTGGGCTCCGAGGTTTTTTTTAGAAGTCACAGAATCGCCGCCAGCTGTGAGGGCCGGCAGGGAGCTCAGGAGTCGTGTCCAGTCCAACCCCTGCTCGGAGCAGGACCAGCCCCAGCCACATCGTCCCAGCCAGAGCTTTGTCTGCCCGGGACTTCAGCATCTCCCAGGATGGAGCCTCCCCCACCACCACTCTGGATGATGGTCCCAGTGCTTTACCACCCTCCTCCTGAGAGGGTTTTTCCTAATACCCACCGTTGGCCTCCCTGGCTGTGCCCTGAACCTGTTGCTCGGTGTAGTCGTCCTTGTATTGAGGGGTCGCTGCTGCTGCCGCCGGCAAGGTGTTGTTTGCTTCTGGGTCTGCAGAGCTTCCAGGCTGAGCCCTTTTGTCTGACGTCCCTTTCTTGGGGAGTGCATGGCACAATCCAGCCCTCTGGGACCCTGGCACCAGTGCCTGGTACTTCCCTGGCTCCTAGAGGCACTCTGAGCTTATAAATTTATCCCTTTGGGAATAATTTGATGTGAAAGGAAGGAAGCACAGATTTTTGTAAAAGAATTTCCTAACTAATGACTTTCCTGCAAAAGCAATTGAGTTAGAGTGGATAAAAATCAATGATTAAAAACAAAATTCAAAATCAGATTTTTATTTGAGACATTTTTGATGTAATCACACTTTTATTTCTTTTAAGATTAAAAAAAAAAATACGGACCTATATAAAAGTGGTTTTAATTTAAGATATGTTAAAGATCAAAGATATCATTGTGGAGTAGGGATTATAACTTCTAATTAAACTATTTGTGTTAATATATTCATTATTTTTAGAAAATAATGTTTAGAAAAGCTTTATAAATAGGTCATGACCAGCCAGGGAGTATGTTAGGGGCCCAATCTCATGGTGCTCCCAGAGGCTTCTCTATAGATTAGTCAAGACTTAAGAAAACCACTCTGCCCAACGGGACTCAGTGCTCCAAGTAGAAGATCCCATGAAGCATCTCTGTGATGCTTAGTTTCAGTTCTCAACCTGTGGATTTGTGTCTCCAGAGAGAACATCTTTCTTAATAGCAGTATGTGGGGATGAGAGATAACAGCCCCAATTACCCACCCATCAGCCCTCATGTCTCTCTGCAAGTTTGTGTGTACACAGTCAAGCCCTTACCTCTCTCTAAAAGTGGAAAGCTTCAAGAAGTTAAATGAATAAAGGATAGCAAACAAGAATGCACTTTTTGTAGAAAACAGTGATTAAATCGATGCTTCCTGGCCAGTGTTTAAATTGCAATTATAATCATAATTTGAACCAATTTGATTTAAATCAAATCCACCCTGGTTACACATTCTTGAAATATAGCAGAAGTTCTAACACACTCTTCCCCAAGTCTGGTGTTGGCTTTCCCCCAAGTTGTGCTTGTGTCAGTATTTCAAGCTGGGCAGGGAGCTTCCTGTCCTCTTCCATGGTTGACTCCCTCACTGCTTTTCACAGCAGCAACCACTCTTAAATGCAATGTCTTACCTTTTGCCACATGCTGCAAAGAGATCCTCCAGTTCCTTTCCTCAGGCATGCTTGCCCCACGAGCAGGTCACTCTGTAGGAGAAATGTAGTATTCCATGGGTGTAGGCCAGCAGATGGGATTGTCAAAGCTGATGGCTCTGGGCTGTCTTGCTGGCTTTCTGACTGTCCTTCAGTGAGGTGTCAGGTTGGTGCTCCTGGTTGGGCCTCCATCCACAGTGTCTACAGTGATGTGCCTTGGGCAAGTTTAGACATGTTTAGTATGTAATGCAGTGCAGTGCTCCTAATACAAAATGGAGTTCACAGCTCCATTTAAATGTCCATTAGACATTTCCCTCTCACAAGCACTATCTGCACGTGAACCCAGCACTCTCCTGCCTATGCAGGGGGTCGAACTTGATGATCTGTTGAGGTCCCTTCCGACCCTAGCATCTATTAATTACCAATGGTTTCTCAAAAGAAGAGCTCTTGAGTGTCTTGGCAGGCAAGCAATGCTAGCCTTTGCTCTTTCCATTACTCTGCCAGGTCACTAATTTGAAGTCTTAAGAAAAAAGCCAGGAATAGAGCTGTTTCTGCAAAATACTGTCTAGGCAATAACAGCTCTAAGAACCTGAACAGACAAAAGAGACTACCAAGCTGGACCAAGGTTACCTGGAGTCAGCAAACTGGGAGAAGTGAAGTTAACCATCCTGGTAAGACATCATAAAGTGGCAGGAAATAGTAAGAGAGTGAATTATGAGGAATGGGTATAGAAAAAAAACAGGACCATGCTTCTGAGTGTAAAGTGAATTATATGATCGAGCATATTTTTGTTTTTGTTAGTTACATATGTAATTGTCTCCTGGATTGAAACTAGACTGTACTCAGATCTAGAGCTCCAGTTTATATGCTGTTCACTATGTGTTCAAATCCCAGGTGTTTCTCTCCTTTACATGTGATTATGGTACCTTCCTAAAATTCCATTTTGTGCCATGTATAATTCTTCCTCTTTTAAGGCTATTTATGAGCTGGTTTGTAGGTCTTTGGATTCTTTTTTCTATTGGCTGCTCTTCATTTTGAGTGTTGAACTACAGATTTCAGTGCTGTATTGTGCATCCCTGGTAGTTGTTCCCCACCTTTCTTTACACTAAACTGATTTGATATCCAATCAGAATACCCTTTTTTCCCCACTAGCTTCAAGACCCGTGTCATTACTAGTGGAGGATTACAAGCTTCCAGAAGAGGCAGGAATTAGTGTTTATCAGCTTTAAATTATTTGTAACTATCACAGTATTGAGCAAGTTACAATAGAAAGCTAGCTTAACCCTACCACAGCCTGTACTAAATCTACTACCATATGGAAGAGGCACAAAATGCATTGTTTCTGTGTTTTCCAGGGTAACATTTACAATGTGCTTCATCCCTTTGCATTTAGGACTGAAAGCCAAGGACCTCATTTGAGCAAACTAAACAGTGGCAATAATCCTCCCCACAGTTCACAATAGGAGTTGATTGTGTTCAGCAGCAAAGCTGTTTAAAGCTCATTTTAAAGATAAACATGTAAAAATAGACAGTGAATGGAGGTTCTGAGTCCTTGAAAGAGAAAACTTGTTTGTACTTTTGTGTCTAACCAGTTTTGAGGCTGTCCTTTTTTCCTTTCTTATTTTTTCTTTTTTCTTACTATGATTTCACTTCATGTTCTGCTATTAAATGTGTCCTGAGTTGAGCACCTCCTAACTCCCGCTTAATTTTTCTCTCCACAAATTATTTCATGCCTCTGTAGATTTGCTGCCCCATGGCTAAGGGGTTTGGCCAGTCCCTTCTCAACGATATACTGGGTCACAGTATTTCTGTTTGGGTTTTGCATTGCTTGTGAAGGTCAGGGATATTTTCCTGATGCAGAATCTATTAAGGAAACATGCACTGAATGTTTTCAGTAATCAAAATCGTTTCAGCAGCTTATTCTTTTTGTTCAGCTTGTCAGTGCTAAACTGATATGGGAAGGAAAGTGTCTTACTTGTGTGAGTCACTTTGCAACTTGAAAGTAAGGTAGAGATCTGAGTATTGTATGGTTATCAAGTTCATTACTTTTAAAGTACTCTTTCCAGGGTTTTACTATCTGACCCTGAAATCTGGGGTGCTTAGTTTAGGTTTTTCTACCCAAGAAAGCTACATTCTGACCATAAGAACTAGAATTT
Source organism: Caiman crocodilus (assembly GCA_030014935.1). Lineage (NCBI taxonomy): Eukaryota > Metazoa > Chordata > Crocodylia > Alligatoridae > Caiman > Caiman crocodilus. The sequence goes on from JAGPOW010002202.1 coordinate 11,860,623, forward strand.
AACAAAAAATGTGGGGAACAGGCAGCTAATAATAGTAAGTTTGCATATCCATAGTTAGGCACCTAGATAATACCTTTAAAATATTAGCAGTTCCTCTGGACCTCTATGGATATCATTGACTTCAGTAACAACTGCTTGCTGTTCGATTTTTGCAGATAATGATGCCACTCATTTAGAGACTTAATTTTGCACCATTTTTTAAAACTCTTAACCTTGCCAGATATCGAGTAGTCTCACTAATGACATGAATCATTTAACCAGAACGGTAATGGAAAGTCCTGTGCAAAGCATCAACATGAATATCTCCTTAATGGTTGCAGTAGCTGACTTTTTATTTAATTATTCATGTCTTCGGGCATTATTGCAATACAGTCAAAATCAGAGGTCATTTGTGAGGGGCATGGTATAAACTCACAGAGTAATACTGCTTCTGATCCACTTTGCTGTAAAGTGCTCCAAGTGAGTATAACAAAGAAAGGGAGCAAGTAGGGAGAAATGAAAAGGGTAACCATGACAATAAAATCACTTGGATTAGTGTGACCGGGTGTTCTGGGCCTTTAGGGGCAAGTAGGGGTGTCCGGCACTGATGGGAAGAAGGCCTGCTCTTGGAACTTCTAAGGGGCAGAAGTCTAGGTATTTTCTTGGGCAGGGCTCCCAGCAGAGAGCAGGCCTGGATATAATTCTAGGAGAGACTGGGAGAAGGATGAATGAGGTGCATGCAACATAGGCGATGCGTAGGGGGTGCATGGGGGTGCACATGCACCCCCTGAGAGTGCTGGTGACCCCCTGAGAGCGAGCACTTTCAGTTTAGGCAGTGGGCAGGGTGGGGAAGGTGGAGCGCTTGTGCTCCCTTCACCACCGAAAAGTGCTGCTGCCACTTCTGGAGTTGTTGTCTGGCCATGGGGGAACCCCCTCTGCCACTGTTGCCGTGCCCCCACTGCTGCTGGTCACCAAGCGGGCCTCCCCCCCCTCCCCCCCGCAAACCTTGGGAGGGCTATGTCGCTTATGGCATGCAATGTGACTTTTGAATCATGGGGGGAAATCTATGTTAGTTTAAACAACAAAACTAAAACCCGTTTTCCTGGTCTTTGCCTGACTTCTAGCTAGAAGTACGACTGGGCTTGGGAGCTGATGTAGTGTGTCTGGACTTTCAGAACCATTTTGACAGAATCCCATACCAAATTAATCTCTCTCTCAAAAAACTAGATTAGCCTGGCATTAGAGGCAAGATCCACTTGGGTATCAGTAATTGATTAAAAGAAGGGAGACAGAGAAGGTACAAATGGATAGTTCTTACAATGGAGAGAGGTAGGTAAGCCGTGGGGTCTCCCCAAGGTGTGCTGTGGCCTGAGCTATTTAACTTCGGTGGTTTGGAAAGGGGGGTGAATAGTGAGGTGGTGGGCTTTGTGGATGGCACTAACTTACTTGTGGTGATGAAAACCAAAGGTAATGGAAAAACTGCAGTGGGATCTTGTAAAATTGAGTGGGCAACAAAATAACACATGAAGTTCAGCATTAAGTGATGCATGTGAGGGAGAAAATAGCCTGAGATGCACATATACAAGGCTGGACACTACATTGGCTGTTACTACTCAAGAAAGTAATCTTGGAAGTAGTATGGATAGCTCCCTGAAAAAAGTCTGTTCAGTCCTAGCAGCCATCAAAAATGTGAATAGAATATTGGGAATTATTAAGAGGACAATTGAGGAAAAACCAAAAATTAAAAAAAGCCGAAAAGGTCGTTATGTCACTATATATTCATTGTGTATCCACACCTTAAATATTGTGAGTAGCTCTCATTTTCCCCCACCACCTCCAGAAGGTCCAGTTATAATACCCCAAGTAGGTTGTCCCTTACAAAAGCCCATGCCTCTGAACCAGTTAGTCTCTAAGGGTATGGACACGTGACAATTGACCCATTCTGAAATTGGGATCTGGTTCCCAATGGTTGTGAGTCAGAGGCTCCCACATGTGCAGTGCCCTTACGCTGCAGGTGGAACAGTCAACTTTGAGGTGTTTAAGTACCGTGGCTCTGAAACCCGGGGATGGAAGTGAGCACCCAGCCTAGCATGCTTTGTGGAGGGGAAGTGCATGTGCCCATGCTGTGGGGGCTCCAGGATGTGGGAGACCTGTGGCTGGAGGCACTGTTACTTTTCCTTCCTCTATTCTCTCCAAATCATGACATTGTTAACATTCATTAGCCTGCCTCTGACCAAGCTGGAGTGTACTTGCCTTACCCTGACTTTGGTGGGGGGAGCAGTATTGAGATGACGTTTTGCGTTCTTAAGGGTGACGGGGAATGATGAGGGACGGTGGTGAAATAGGGACTGAGGATACAGCTGGTTGTTGGAAAGATCACTTTTCTTGAGCAAGCAGTGCGGGGGAGCTTACGGAAAGAAGTGACAACAAAAGCAGGGTAGGGGGACAGTAAAGCTTTGACTGCATACCGGAGTGGCCAATGACAGCAGTGGGGAGGGTGAGGGGTGATGCAGTATGGAATGACGAGGGCCGATCAGACCTGTCGCAAAATACTTGGTGTCCACATATAACGCTGAACCAATTGGAGAACACTTGATTTTTTTAGGTATGCTTTTTTTGAACCGTTCCATAGATCCATAGGCTTATAGAAAAGTAGGGCTGGAAGGGACCACACGAGATCATTGGGAGTCTTTACATGTGCTCTAGGGGGTGGGGGAGCAACGCTGTAATTAGAGCAGCCTCAGTGTCTTGTGTATACAGTGTCCTGCGCTTCGGCAGCCAGGGCACTTTAACTAAGACTTGTTTGACAAGCTCAATTAAAGTGCCCCGCTGCCATTCTGAAGCTCGGGGTGCTGAATACACAGGTTGCTGAGGCTGCTGGAGTGTGTTAATTAGCACACTCCAGCAGACTCACTTAATCAAGTCTGCTTCTATGCATTCTGATTGGAATGTGTCGGAGCAGGCATCCTGTGCATGTACAGGCACCCACTGAGTCCAGCCCCTGCTCAAGGCAAGATTGTCCCTGACTAAATCAACTTTTGGCAGGTGTCCAGATCTCATCCGGCTCCTCCTCATAGGGCTGCCTCATAGGGCCTTGCTGTTGATTGAATCAACAGGCCTTAGCCAGGTCAGTGAAGTAAATATCTTGATGTTGCTTGCCAAGCTTCTCCCAAAGTTGTTCAGCAATAAACAGCATCATATTTATTATAGCTCCGAGTGGTCTAAACCCACACTGGGACTTGGCTAGAATCCCCTGAGTTAGGAAAGAGTGTCTACTGAGGAGAATACAGGGAAGGATCTGCCTAGCAGTGGACAGGAGTGCAGTATCACGGTAATTGCTGCAATCCAGTCTGTCTCCTTTCTTAGTTATGGTAACAATTCTGGCATCTTTCAAGTCATTGGGAATCTGTTCATATGTCCAGATTTTCAAAATAACTGTATAGTTGGTGAGGGAGGTTTTTTCCACTTTGCTTATAGATTTCAGCTGGTATTCCATCAGGGCCACGTGCTTTGTTGTTCTGCATCTGCTTAATGGCTTTCAAGGCCTCTTGATAAACTGGAAGATCTACAAGGTAGTCCTCAATGGGTGTTCTGAAATGGCTTTGATGGTATTGTCTTCATTGGACTCTTGTTCAAGAACTCTTGAAAGTGTTCGTTCCGCTGCTCTTTGATGAATCAATGAACCATAGATGTTAGGGTTGGAAGGGACCTCAATAGATCATCGAGTCTGACCCCCTGCATCGGAAGGAAAGAGTGCTGGGTCTAGATGACCCCAGCTAGATGCACGTCCATCCTCCTCTTGAAGACCCCCAGGGTAGGGGAGAGCACCACCTCCCTTGGGAACCTGTTCCAGACCTTGGCTACTGTAACTGTGAAGAAGTTCTTCCTAATATCTAGTCTAAATCTGCTCTCTGCTAGCTTGTGGCCATTATTTCTTGTAACCCCCGGGGGCACCTTGGTGAGTAAAGTCTCACCTATTCCCTTCTGTGCCCCCGTGGTGAACTTATAGGGGGCACTCAACCTTCTCTTGTGGAGCTGTCTTTAAAGAGTTAAATTGAATACCTGTCCCCAACTAACTTGTGCACACAAGTGTGCAAACCGGTGTGTTTGATTTGCAATGCATCTTAGCAATATTAATGGATGTTTGTGGTTGTGTTTAGTTCTGTAGATTGTGTCCTGTGTTAAAGTGTCTCTTCTAGAAAGTTGTGTTCAATCTCTTTGCAAAGGAAATGCTTACAGGTTGTAGGGTAGTGTGATGTCTTAACTTATCAAAGCATTTGTGGATCAGGCCTGAAGGATTATACACGCTCCAAATATCACTAACACTATACATTTAAATCGCCTACAAACAGCCAATCAAGCTGTATTTAGTCAGTTAATAATAAAAGTACTTTTTGAGATTGCTGCAGGATAGTATAGATTGTCAGGCTTGTATTAGAAAGTGTGCTATACATAGCTCTCTGAATGACACTTCCTTAGAGTTTACGCTGGTGTCCTAAATGTGTATCTGTCCCATGTTTTCTCATTCGGTGAACACTGGATTGAATGAAGTAAAATTCTACCTGAACTGTGCTAATGGAGGTGCAGGGAGTAACAACAGCTCGTGGTTCTGACCATATCAGCTCATGCTGTAAGACTCTCTTGATGGTGCTCTTAACTTCACAGTTTGCCTTTGCATTGCAGTCCTACCTCATCTAGCAAACTAGAACTTATCAGGATCTCAGCCTCTGCCTTCTTACCACCATTTTTGACCTCACAAAAATGTGTCACAGACTAGTCAACTCCTGTGAAGCCTGGATGCCTTGCCCCTCATGCATATGGGCTTTTAATACTGAATTTTTCTTATGTTCCCTCACATTTCTCCTGAAGACTCGCCTCTGCCATGTTGCCTGCCAAATCCAGCCAGTTGATGATGGGTTGGCAGATGATGAGCTGGGATTGTTTTTCTTTTTTAATCTTCCACTCTCTAACTCTTAACACAGATTCAGCAGCAATTCTTGTAACCAACAAAACTGTGCCAGACCTTCATGCATATTTGCTTCCTGGGTAACCCTACTTCTGCCGCCTCTTCCTCTGTCTGAAAGCCACACCTGACAGGGTGTAGTCACCCGGCATGTGCCTCACCTGGCTCTGTGGGCATCCAATCTCAGTGGGGCCTTTTGGCACTACTATAACATCAGTATATACTTCTAATAATTATTATGTCTTCTGAAATATTGTAAATGTCTACAGATATCCCCCTGCAGTCAGATATCTTTGTATTTTGATCAGTGCTAAGCATTTATGTATCTACTTATGTGGGCAATGCTTATGTTTTACTGGTGAGTGGAGAGCTGCTTTCTCTTTTTCCTTTCCCTGTTTGCGCTCACTTTGGCATATTGTATTTGTGCTAATCAGTAGACTTCTTCCAAAGCACTTTTCTGCAATTAAGCGCATGTCTAGGCTGCAGTCCAAAGGTTTGGCTGCAATGTGTATAGCTATATGCTAGCTAGCTTTAAACTGGTAGCATCCAGCTGCAGTAGAACGGGCTTTATCATGAACTGTCTAAACCTGGCTCAGACCCTAGCCACGTAGTTGGCAGTTAAAGAGGTCTCAGTGGTGGCATGGGCATTCAGTACTCAAACTATCAAGTTTGAAGCTGGCTTAGGTACCAATAGGTCTGTGTGAGCTGTAGCCACACCTTTGAACTGCAGTGCAGACATAACTCTAATCCTAGTGTTCCCTCTTTTATCTTTACAGTATGGCAGGAGGCAGGCCAGAATGCCACCTTATAAACTAACTTCCTTGTATCTAACTTGGGACTAACATGGTTGTCTGCCTCTCTCTACAATATGGTAAAACTTTATTTGAGAAAGAGAAGCTCTGGGAACTGTGTGTTCAGATGAACTAGTCCTGTGGGAGAACATATGGCTTTTTTCATTGCAGTTTAGAAGAATCCAGCCCAGATTTAGAATCCTAACTGCTGGGAGCTGGAGCAGCTGACTTGCAGGATTGCTGTGTCTGCATTTACTAGGTTTATGGTTATGTAAATATCTTTAAAGCTCTACCATAAACTGCTTTCCTTTTTTTAAAGCAATGATCTCAACATCAAGTGCTTGCTTTATCTTTAAGTGAATTAGAAAATAGCTTCTGAAGAAGGTGTGAAAGTGCCTCTGCATGATGTTGAAGGACAACAAGATAGCTCAACTGTCATTTAGAGTGAGAAGGCCTTTGCAATGTAAATAAGCTTAGAGCTTCCATTTTATACCGTATTTCAGCGCTACTTACAGCATAGTGACATGATACTCTTCTCTTCCCATCTTCTCTTTATCCTGTGGTTGGCATTTTATATCTTGGCTTGTTAGGCACCTTTAAGTAGGACTTACCTGAGCCCAAGCCTGATTATGCATAGATTAAAGTCCAGGATGGATATACCTTTTAGATGGAGCTTTTCCCCAAGAAGACCACCCAGCAATACATTTATTAAATTTCACGCCTTCGTAGTCTGGTGGGAAGAGAGTGTGTTGCACAGGATTCTTCAGCCTTGTCATGACTCACTGAAGCACTTATACATTGCTTATTGTTGAGAGATGTTTGGGTAGCCAGCCATTTGAATTCAGCCAGCTCTCTCATCATAATCACAACTGCTGGCAAAGCTTGCTTCTTGGAATGTTTTGTGTGCATGTATTTGTGCCCATCTCACTCTGAATATTCATTCACACACCACCTTGGTGCATGCACCTAATGACAGGTGCGGGAGGCTTTGTGCAACTTCAGATAGGGACCCCGATCACCCTGGAGAGAGCCCCAGAACTTTCCTGCCACGACTTTGAATGTTTCTTCAGTGGTCATGTCTCCTGTTGGCGGTCCCTCGAAATTGGTTGTTCCTCCCGACGGATATTCATGGGGCTCCACCTCTCCTATACCCTAGCCACATGCCATCCTCTGACAGGCCACTTGATCTTGATGCGACTAGCCCCCCTGTCGTGATGGTCCTTGCTCATTGCCCACCTTCAGGTCTTCACCAGCTACCTTGGTGGACTACGGGCCCGTTGGGCGTTCCTCTCTCTTACGGGTCTCTCTCATCCAGAGCCTGCTGCTTGTCAGTTCTCGTGAGTGGCTCCTGAGCTTCAGTTGTTGTTCGGGCTCCTCAGCACCGAGATGTCAACGAATTAAAAATAAACCAACAGACAAAGAAAACGACAAAAGAACAATATGGCCAGGGCAGATGGTAACGAACAGATGGACATGCAAAAAGAACATAAAGGCTGGTAAAGAAAAACAAAGAGATCAGACTGGACTGCCTTGATATATTGCCTACACTGGAGCCTGTGCTTGGCAGTGTCCTCTGATGCCATCCCGCCCTCTACCTTGGCTGTGCTCCCTCCACTTTTCTCTGTGTCAGCTCTTGTCCCCTGACCCAGTCTCTGAGTGCCCGTCACTGGGAGTCTCTTCCATCCCCAGGCGTCTCCCCGCTCTTTCCTGAGCAGCGTTTCCTCCCACACACCGGTACTAACCATGACTGGTGTGGAGGCTTGTTACAACTTCTGCTGCCTGGGGGCATCCCTGTTCGATCGGGACTTCCCTCTTCTTGCCAGCGCTGTGCCGCCGGTGTGGAGAGCCTTCTGCAGCTTCCGCTCTTTCCGCCTCCCAGCTGTTACCGACTCTTATCTTCACCGGCTGGTGCTCGTTGGTGACATCACCCGCCAGCTTCAGCTGTATCTAGACATGGCTGACGAACTGCATGGCTTTCTTCTTTTGGCGTAGCTTGTCTGGACTCCGGATTCCTAGAGTGGGTGAGTATTCTTTGGTTTCGGGGCTACTTCTTTAGGGTTGCATGGTCCCTGTGTTTATACCCTTGGGACAGTATTCAAATAGTGTAGTTTATGCTGTTTCCAACACAAGTTTTCTGTTTAAAAAATAAATAAATAAATATGTGGTATATTATTGCCAACAGACCATGAAATCTAAAGTTAGTCTTAACTTTAAAGGAAGACAATAGATGTCTGGAGGGAGTGGAGAGGACCAATGTTACACGATAAAGAACTTGTAGCTGTCCTGTCTGACTTGAGCACTTCTTGCAATTTCCAGCTGATCCTTAGGTGAAGGTAAATTTAATAGGTTTGAAGAGAGGAGAGGACAGTGTGAGTCACTAATGGGAAGCAGTGGAGAGAAGAGGTGATAGAAATAGAAAGCTTGAAAGATCATGTTGGTGTCAGTAAAAGGGTTTGAAAGCATAGAAAAGTAAGGCGAGGAAATGGTGATGAGCATAATGCACAGAGGCCAATGCAACTAAAAACCGTCAGGGGCATCAGGGCAGGGGACATGAAGAAATGTGCGATGGAAACTAGAAGAATGAATTTAGTACCACAGGCTGCTGGATCCCCCTGGTCCTGTCTGAGCCAAAGGAGAGAGCTTGGAGCGACCTATTCTTTCTTCCAGCAATGCTGACACAGCTTGCGGATTAAAATTTTGGGGAGTATATAATACCCACTGCGTTGGATGGAATTCAAGATACTGAAATCCATCCTCACAAGGAATGTAGTTCTGAGTACCTTTCTGTGTAAGGGATTAACACAGTTGTTTCTATGTTAATGTCTGTAAGGTATACAGCCGTAACTGTAGGAGGCTTTGAATTCAGAGAAACTGTAAATCCCAGGCCAGAAAACCAAGCTGCCTATCTATGCAAATAATGGATATAGGAGTTGCTGTACAGGGCAGACCGGTAGACTGGCCAGCACCCAGTCTCTCTGGTCAGTACTAGGTACGCTATTTACGTGCGTAATAGCCACACTTTTTCCGTAAATGTTGCTGCCATGAGGGTGGGGACTCTTGCGTGTGACGGTGGAGGTCTTGGCACTAAAGCTAGACACAGACGTTGCCAAATGGAGCAGTACAGTTGTGCCATGCGGTGTTGGGGCAAAGCTGATTCCCTTTGCTGGGCAAAACTCACATCGTCCTTCATCCTGCTCTTGATGGTGTGGATCAAGGGGCAACATGATCTCCCTGCTTTCCCTACTGCTCCATACCTGTGCTGTGGGTCTGGGGCAGCAGGGAAAAGTGCTGCCCCCCTCAGCTAGCCCCGTAGGGCTGAGGCAGTGGGAACGACAGGTGTTCCATCTCCAGTGTGGGTCTGGGACAGACTGAGCGGGGAAAGCACCATGAGGTAATGGAGATCCTTCTCAGTAAAGCTGTAGAGTCTGTTTCTACCTTCTGTTGCACCACTGAGTTTCCTGTTGTGGCAGAACAAAGGGTAAGGACATCTATTTGCTAAGCATTTGTGTTGCCTTAAAAAGATGTTGAGATGACACAAATAAGAAATTGGAGGATGTCTGTTTCCACCCTCAGTGACAGCTGGAATTGCATGTTTGACTGGCCAGCTGTTGTGCAGTTTTACAGGGGAGGCTGAAAGTAGGGCAGGGCTAGTTTGCTGTGTTGTCAGTGTTTCCTTCATGCCTGTGCTCCACTCCTTGACAAAATCACAGCTTTAAAGAGAGGTGTCTTTGAATCTGTTTCTTCAAGAAAATGGGTGCCACAAGATTCTTGGATGTTGCAAGTGGGAAACATTTGCTCTTCTAGACTGTCAGTCCTGGTGATCAAGGAGATGAATGTTCTTCCAGGCTACCCATCCTTCAAGCCCCCTGTTTTGGGTCAAGGTTCCCTGCGATTGGTTTCAGTCTCAAGTATGAGAAAAATTAAATTGACTTAATTATTGAATTTACTATAAGCGTGAAATGTAACTCTTTTCTGTGTTTAATCTTTAGTTACAAAGCTCCTTTTTTGTGAGGGTATAGGGGCTGCCCTGAAGGGGGCAAGTCCCTAATATAACCACCATAAATAAAGGCAGGGCCTCTAATTCCTCTAAGATGTCAAAGACAGATGAACAAAACTCCAGCTTTCTTTTTATTTAATGGGTGTGCTTATGTGTGAACACCCACTTGATTGAACATTTAATTCAGTACACTATCTCAACTACGGTTGTTTTTTTTTTTCCTTTGCAGGATGAAACAGGTGCCTACTTAATAGACAGAGACCCGACCTATTTTGGGCCGGTGCTGAACTATCTCAGACATGGAAAACTGGTTATTAACAAGGATCTTGCAGAGGAAGGTAGGACTTCTACCAAATCTCTCATTTTCTTTCATTTTTCTCTGCATTGTCATTGCTTTGAAAACTCCAAAGGAGAGCTCAGCTTCTCTTTTTAAGGGATGCTTAATTAAATCAATTTGTTTTCATCTTTGAGGTACATTGCAGGCAATTCTCTACAGCATTCTGCTCTGCCTGAGATTAAACTGATTCGCTCAAGTCTGGTTAGTGCTGTGCGCTTTCAATGGAAACATGAGTCTGATTCTTGATCTCACTTGGAACAAATGGCTACGCTGCAGTACTGTAGAAGAGGACCTGGGGATTCTAGTGGACGGCAAGGTGGATGAATCAACAGTCCTCTTGTTGCAATTTTTTTTTTTTAAAGTCAGTCAGTAACATATTTCACATTGGGGTAACAAACTGAAATGGGTTGGTGGTCCATATCCAGGTCATAGGGCTTCTTGTGGGCTAGATCCAAACTACAGGTCAAATGACCTGCCTCTGGATCCAGATCATGGGGCTTCTTGCTATAGCTGCTGGCACTGTTGTATCAGTGTTGATAATCAAGGAGTTAATGCCATTGCCTGAACTACAAGGAAGTCAGATGAAAAGACACAGTAAAATGCCTACCCAATGTAAGAAGGTTCTCTTCTAATTGTGGAAATTAATGTAGGAAAATATGTAGGTCATCCTTTCTGTCTTCATTAGAGGCCAATTTTGGATTGTTCTGTCTTCCTTCTATGGCTTTATCCAATCAGGTTGTTCAGAGGCAGAAATGATTGATTAAAGTTGATCAGCCAAAGGTGGCCTGCCTGCCTTCTCTTTTGGCTACTTTCAAAATTGTTCCAAGGTTGTTTCAACAACTTGAATGTAAAAGGACTTTATTTGCATAAATGCTAACAAAACATCACCAGCCAGTAAATGCATACAAGAATGGAAGGCAAAAACTTTCTTAGTATTTTTTTTTCTTCTGTTACCTTTATCTCTGGGATCACAACACACAGGGGAGATTAATCCTGTTTTTATTAAAAGTACGTTATCTATGTAAGTGTTTATAAAGCTTAGGAAACAGCGGGAACCTTTGAAAGGTTCCCTCTTTTGTCCTGGATACCTAGAGAACTAAACCAAACCAGTTCTTCAGTGGTCCTTGGAAGGTGTCCTTTTAGCAAGGTTTGATACCCAGAAATATCTAGTTCCCAAATATTTTATCTCTGAACCTGGACTGTTAATTTTCATAAGCTCTTCAATTACTTCTTTCTCTTTTATATAATGCATTTAAGTGTTTTGCATTTTCACACAGCATTACAGTTAAATTTCTACTTAACATTTACTAAATATAATATAATTAAGGTATAACATATATTCTGTATATGATTTTGATTGCCCCTTTTTTTGTAACAGTGATTCTCAACCTACGTGCCACAATCCCTTTCCAGGAGTGCTGTGACTTGAGTGCTGCCATGGCCAGGTTAAAATGCCCCATGCATCTTCTGCAGAGGCAGATTGGGAAACAGCTGCGGCTGGAGCCCACACTTTGCATGCAGCTCCTCCCAGAAACAGCAGTGCCAGGGAGGTGGGACCATCTTGTGCCCTCCTGGGGCTAGCATGCAGGGTTGGACTGGAAAGCACTGTGGCAGCAGTGTATACTCTGGCTTTGCACTGCCTGTCCCAAGGAGTCAGGCTGAGCTTCAGCAGCCCTTTGCATGGCTCAGCCAGAGGAGTCCTGCTGTGCTGCCATTTGCCCAGCTGGAGATGGTAGGTGTGGGAACACCCAGGGCCTGTTAGACCACCCTCATTTCCCCCTGCCCTTCCCCTGCACACACACATGCATATCCTCCCCCTCCAGTGGCACAGGGAAGTCTTGCCCAAGGCACAGTTCATTAGCTAGGCCTCTGCTTCTGCCTGTTTTAGGTTTATCAGAAAACCCTGTACAGGCAAGAGTGCATGGCAGCACCCTGGTTGAAAAGCACTGAGGTAAGCGGTGGCTGTAGAACAGTAGTTCTCAGCCAAGGGTGCTGCCAAATTCAAAAAACTGTGGCAAGTGCCCTGACTTCGAAAAGGTCTCTGAGAACCCCTGGCCTGTGTGTCTTAAGATCCTCAAGAAGTGAGGCTTCCACCACATCCCTGGGAAGGCTAACATGACCTCTTGATTTTTCATCCAGTCAGGTCAATTTACTATATTTTGTAATTGTACTTTCACTTAGAGCCGAGAAGAACCCTTCTGCCTCGTTGTCTACTTGCCTGCTATCACAGGTAGCTACAGATCCCTTGCATGAAATGATCAGTTCTGTCTTAAAATTGCTTTGTTGCTTTTCTTCTTTCAGTCAGCTTTTCAGGAACCTCACTTCTCTGCTAAACTTAAATTGAAAATTAAACTTCATTTGTCACTGGATTAGATTATGCTCATCTGTTCTTGTACTGATGTTGTCCTTAGTTTACATCAGTCCTCTCCCTCCCTGGTGTGTATACTGAGAGCAGTCATAGCTCCTCTCAGCCTTCACTCAGCAAAGCTAATCAAGACAAGCTCTTCTGCTCCAGGGGTTAGCAACTTAGGCCGTGGACCATATCTGGCCTTCCAAGTGGTGTCATCCAGCCCACAAATTTTGGATATCAGAAGCAATTCAGCAGGGGGTCATTTGACAGCATTTTGATGATGGAGGGCTTATGCTGTTGATCACATTCATGCTGGTGTCAGTGAGAGGGAGAAATGATGGCCCACTGTTCTGAAAAGGTTGCCAACACCTTTTTTTATTTCTTGTTATGAGCAAAGCTCTCTGTTTCACCCGATCATCCTCTTGGCCCTTCTCTGCACCTCTTCTGGTTTGCCCTCTTTTTTCCTGATTTGAGTGGTGACCGGAAATGTATGAAGTACTCCAGATATGAGGTCTTGACAGTGCCTTGTACAATGACATTAATGCTGTCCTTGGCTGATGAAGTCTAGTTTCAGGTCCACCTTTTTAATGGCTGTGTAACACTGGTGGCTTATAAGCATCCTGTGATTCATTCTCTTGGGTCTTTCTCTTCTAGTGTCATTTCCAACTGATGAACCCCAAGCTTATAGACACAAACTTTTTTTATTAGTTCCTAAAAGCATTGTTTAATTTAATCTGATTTCTCCAGTCTTCAAGGTCACTCAGTTTTTCCTGTATGATATTCTAGTTCTGCTTTGTATTGACAATACTTCCCAACTTTGTGTCATCAACAGATTTCATTATTACGTTCCTCCTTTTCGTATTACGGTCCTTAATGAAAGTATTAAGATCAGTCCTAAAACATATCCTTGAAAAACTTTGCTATTAATCTTCCTCCATTTTGATAAATCCCCTCTCGGCACAACCTTTCTTTTCCTTTTTAACCAGTTCATTACTGCCTTAAGTTTCTTGCCCTAATCCTCATATTCTCCACCATAATTCATAATATTTCATGTGGCAGGGTCAAATGCCTTACTGGGGTCCAGTAGGTTAGACTTACCATATAGCTGCTTTTCTCAGCAGGGTGGATATGTGATTAAAGAAAGATAACAGATAAAGATTTAGACCTTTCTGTGCATGTTAGTCCTCCAGTAAAAATGCATTTGTGGGGTTTTGTATTGTCAGCAGTTTTGGTAAACTCAAGTCTATTGCTTATGTGTGAGTGCAGAACAAACCCTCAGAAATGGCCTCATAGAGCTCTTCTGATTTGAATCGAGGTCAGCTCTGTGCTGAGTAGACCTTGAATTATATAGCAGTGAAAGGGAGGGAAGGATCATTTGGCTCACTTAAGCAGCAGCTCGCAAGGTAAAACTGACTGCTTCCCATTGCATTAAAGGAGATTGTCCTAGAACTGTCTGTTGTTCTTGGCCTATAAACTTTGTTTACACTACCTTTTTCAAGCAAAAATGTTTCTTGTGCCAGGTGTACTGGAAGAAGCTGAATTCTACAACATCACATCACTAATAAAACTTGTAAAGGACAAAATAAGAGAAAGAGACAGCAAAATCTCACAGGTGAGGCCTTTACCTAATGTACTTTTATGATTCTGACCAAAGGGACATGGTTCTTTTTCAAGTCAGTAACTTGTTGTGTCCTGGACAATGTGCGAGTCCGCAGGCACAGAGAGTACTACTGAATGCTGACACGTTTTTGTTCATTAGATTGCTTTCAAATGTCGAATGCTTGAGAAATGGTGCAGAGCATACAACTGGATGTTGTTGCTTGAGAAATCTACTAATTCACAGTATTTGAACACTGTGGGGATAATTATATTAGAAAACTATAGAGAGCTGGTTGGGGCAGCAGATTTTCTACTTATGAATTTAAATACTCCACCTACAAGGTGGTGAGAATCTGTGGCTGTGAGATAACAACCATCTAAATTCTTAACCTGGGTAAGAATAGATAAGCACAGTGACCGGAGTATCCTTATCTAATCTCCTTCCATTGGAAGAAGAAGCCATATTTCATCAGCTTCCTAGGAGAAGCAAGTGTTGTTTTACAATTTTAGACCACAGTTGAGCCAGAAGCAGCAGATAGGTTGAAACATAACTGATAAACTTTTCTTTATTACTGCTCAATCCCTGCTTTTTGTAATGGCATGCTAAATACCCTTGCTATAGTCCATGGCTTTCTGCTATCAAAACTTAATTTCTGAAGTCACTGCTGTTAGAACATGGATGATTATTTTTCTGATTTTATTTTCCAGAATACCTTCCAATTCTTCCTTTTTTTTTTTTTTTTTACCTTCTTTCTCTGCAGTACCTTGTACCTGCAGGAAGAGATTCTTGTCCTTCTCAGATCAGTTTATGAACTCTTTTTCATAAAAATGAACGTGACATAGAGATGCTATTAATTGGGGAAAATGTATTTAGGTTTGCTGTGAGTGCAGTGTCTCCATGGAGCTGGTATTAAGACATTCTGATAACTGGCTGTCCGTGGAGCTAAAACTAGTGACCTTCTGCTACAGCCATATCTTCTTGAGACTGGGACACAGAATGTCAGTTCTGTTTTCTTGGCCCTTTGTGCTAGTTGGAACCTTTTAGGGAAATGCTGATGGATTCCTGCTTATTTGTTACAGTAGTGAAGCTCTGACCTGGGTATGAGATGGAAACAACTCTCTGGCATGTGAGGGTGTAAGAGTGAGTTTGTTGTCAGGCTGGAATAGCTCTTCAGCTGTGAACCATAATGCTGTTACTCCTGGAGAGGAGCCTGGCTGAAGTATTGTGATAAGTGTGTTTTTTAATAAGCTATGCCCTAGAAAAGTGGTGGGATTTGACCCTCGACAGGCATTGTGTCTGAACTGTGTGGAGCAGCATGGGAAGCCAGCTTTGTAAATGTAGGTAATGGATTCAAATTGCTGTTACCACCGAACTTCCAGGAGTCAGTATTATTTTCAAGGCCCACAAATTTGTATCATTTCAAGGGTTTTAGCCGCTGAAATGTTTGTGAAATGTTTCAGATCTTTGCACAGTCATTCTGAAAAGGGAGAGTAGACAGAAAATGAACAGTAGGGTTCATGGCTCACTCCCAAGAAGTATTCCTGGCTGCAGATAACATAAGGGTAAGCTTTGGGGGGGGTCAGGGTCATAGCCCTTCTGTGCCACTGCTTGAATATTGTGATCCCAATTAAGAACTGAAAGTTGCAAACAACATAATTAGATTACAGAAGTACTAAGCCATATGAATTAACTGGAGGCCTAGAGGTCACTGATCCTGTGGTGCTAGAGTATCTATTGCTTAACATATATTTATTTTTTTAAAGTGTGAGAGAAACCCAGAGATTACACAGATGTCTTTATTTCACTTGCAGTATTTAAAGTTTGTTGTTTCTTCCTGAAGGTGCCGGTCAAACATGTATACAGGGTGCTGCAGTGCCAGGAGGAGGAGCTGACCCAAATGGTCTCCACAATGTCTGATGGCTGGAAATTTGAGCAGGTAACAAAATTAACAAAAAAATTCAGTTCATTGTTTTGTGAGCATCATTGGGCTGTTTTAAAGTTGTATACATGAATTCTGAAATGTATGGAGAACAGCTGCCAAATGCAGTTGTTATTGAAGATTAGATAGGTCAAGAGAAAAGGAATGAAATTCATGTCTTGAACATCAACATGCCAGTTTGGCAGCCACTTAAAATTTGGCATCTCATTCCAGTTCCTCTCTCTCTGATTATCCATGTCATAAGAGCCACTGTCATTCTCATGGACAGCCTCAGCTGAGAGTGTAAAGGCTGAAGGGAGCAGAGGAGACTGACTTCTCCTCTTGTACATTTATGTTGGTGCTCATCCTGATACAAAGGCCTGTGAGTGAAAGGAAGGAAATGTCCTGGAGACAAGGTGTTTGTTATGCCCTACTGGGGACCTACCCAGAAGAGGATTGAGATGCACCTGAGGGGTTGTTATGAGGGAAGGCTTTGCTGCCACTATCTGGTCACTACTGCTTCCCTGGATAAATTGACAACTGTGGGAACCAGTGCCCTGCTATGGCACTTGTTTTAAACAGTAAAACAGTTTACCAGGTCAATGTGGTAAAAATGATCAGTGCACTCTAGTTTTTTAGTTTAGGTAGTCAAAATTCCAGACATAGATTTGATATTGTTCCTTGCTTTGATATCCAAACTGTTTCCAAGTTTATATGAAGCACACTATTAGTGCCTAATCAATCAATATAGTTGTGCAGAGAAATAGGTGTGAACTCCATGGGTATATTCTGTTCTTGTTCTTCCTCTTTTAGGTGAGAAAAAATACTCTTTATTTACACATTATACACAGCCCTGTTTGTAGTGCAGTTTGGATTCAAGAATGTTTAAGGTTGCAGTGAACACATTTGATAATCTTTGTGAACACGAACACACCAAAGGGAAACTCCTTATCCTTCCTGATTGTAACCTGTTGTGACATCTATGTTGCATGTGAGCAATCTGGCTGTCAACTGCAGAGGGAGGCTTGGGTGCTTAGGTCCTGGAACAGGAGGAGGGTGAGATGAGTTATTCTGTATTTGCTATGTGGATAGTAAAGTATTTAGATCACCCAGAGATTACTCTAGGATCTGAGAACCAAGATCACATTGCATGGGAAACTTCTTGTGCTTGGAAATGAGCTATAATTTTACCTGATCCAGGTGACTGTTTTTTGACCCGCAAACTAGGCAAGTTTTGTTTGAAGGAAGCTGATTTCTTCTTTTTCACAGATGGTCTTTCCTTTTTAAAGGAGGGAGGAGACCCTACAGCTTCTAAAGAATAGACCGTCCTAGATTTATATGGGAGTAGCATGTCTGAGCATTGATACTAACTATAAAGTGCATTGAAGTATAGTAGTAGGATTTCCTTCAGAATATATCTGTTTTAGGGAAAATTCCATTTCTTTTCCTTGAGCACTACCCCAGAGCCACAGTGCTTTGTCTAGGACAGATGGCTTGAGGTTGACTGGCACCAGGTGTTTGATCTGGCACTGTTGTTTAGCTTGCCCTCCACTATATACTTGGCTTTGGGCAGGATCCATTTGCTTAGTTGTGTCGTAGGTGCCATCCAGTTGTGATGCTATTGTCATGTTCTTGGCAATTAAACTTAAGTCATTCCTTAAGCTTAATTGCCAAGAACAGGAATACAGTGATATGGCGTGATGTTTCATTTTTGGAGAAATCCCTTTTAACCTGCAGTTCATCCTCTTAAAGCCATTCTCTTATGGAATGATGGTGCATATTGTGATGGGTGTCTCTTATAGGGTATAATAAAATCCATCGACTTTTCCAAGGTGGTAGTGGTTGCATAGATTAGGAACCCATCTAGTTTAGCATAGGCTAAAAGGCTCCTTTCAGCAAATCAGTAAAAACTGCTTCCTTGAAAAACTGAAACATGAAAAATTTGAAACTGAAAAAATGATCTTAAACTGAACCTGATGGTTGTAATCAAAGAAAAGAGAGAAAGTCAGACTTTTGGCCCATTACAAGGACTGGTGTCTTTAAGACAGTAGTTTTCAATGTTTTTTCATTTGCTGTGACCCCTAAAAATTTTTGATTGGAGGTGTGGGCCCCTTTGAATTGTAACTGTGTGTATACACGTACCTCTAGTTGACCATAGTCATCTTCTGCGAACCCCTTAGACGTAGTCTGCGCACCCCCAGGGACCACAGGTTGAAAACCACTGCTCTAGGACAAACAACAAGTGGTAAAAGCTGTACTAACAAGCTATCAGTTCACATTCCACAAAATGTCTTGGGATTGTGCTATTTAGTAAAGGAGAACACTTGGAAATGGTTGTGCTACTGCACTTTGTGCCCTGTCTTTGACAAAAGTAGTTTCTTCATATTGAAACCTTTGATCTTTTTGGCAAGCTGTGAATTTGTCCCTGTCTGGATCTTTAAATGGACCGTTTTCCAAAGCGGAGGTGTTAAGTTTCTCTTGTAATTTGTCCTAGGGGGAAATGTTATTTCAAATGCAGGATGTCCCCAATCATTAATTTCCTAGCTCTCCTTTAGCGCGCAAGTAATGTTTTGTGCTGTTTTATTAACTTTGTGTTTCTTTAAAGAAATTGATTTAAGCTGTCGTTACTATTCTGAAATCAAATATTTATTAAGTTCAGCTCAGAATGCAAAACTTTATAACAGCAAATTTGCACTGTCCATTGTATTTCCTGTTCAAAGCCTATGTCCGTCCTACAACTCAACAATAAATGTAGCCTGAATCTGATCCAGTAACACTGCCTTAAATAGATTGGCTAGGCCAAGCCAGTATTTAACTGATGCGCTCAAAATTATATGCATAATGATAATAGTATGTAATTAACTTAACAGTTTGTGGAGCATCATTTTTACCAGCATTTCTCACTAGTGATACTCTTAAATGATTATTTAATCTGAATAGGAAGCTGTTTATCTCACAGCAGCCTTTATCTTCCTCTTCATATTTAATTATAGAATCTAATCCTTCTCAAAGCACACAGACATACGTATGCTTTCATGTGGGTTAGGCATTACGGAGTACTGTGAAGGTTATTCACTGAATGAGAAATTACAGAATATACTGGGAATTTGAACCTCAAGATTATTGCATTTCTGTTATTTAATCCTTGCTTTTGTCTCCCATGGGAACAAGATTGGACCTGGAGTGGGAATGAACACTATCTAGATGCTTTGTAAAATCCCCTCTTGTAAAACTGCCTAGGATAGTCTTGGCTCTTTTCACGTAATTGACTTTCTCTAGTTCTTGGGGTTCATTTTTGGACTCAGTAATATGAATTGGGGTTTTGGATTACTAGCACTATTTCCTGAAAACAAGATAAATTTATCTCCTAATTTTCATTTCCATGCCCCTGAGGGGAAAGGAGATCAATGCTATCACATTGCTCATAATGCAGCAACCTTTTCCTAGGCAATTCAAAATAATTGGCAAATATTGCTGGTGATAAGTCATCTGCCTTGCCATTACAGTCCAACTTTATAAGAAACTAGAGTTGGCCTTCAAATCAGAAAGGAGTTTTCAACCATCTGCATGGATTTTAAGATGCACAGCATCCATTGCGTAGGATTCTGATCTGAACGCTAAAACAATTATAGCCGGCATGTTTTAAAACAAAAGTCATTGCAATATGTCCTAGTGGCAGTTGAACACTGATTTCTCACCCCAGAGCCCGTCTGTTGTTTGTATGGTTCAGATGACACTTGTACGCTTCGGCTTTACAAAGGTTTCTTTTTGTGTTTTGCTCTGATTGGTTATTGCAGCTTGTCAGTATAGGTTCCCCATATGCCTCTGGCCGGGCCCAGCAGTCAGAGTTTCTGCTGATAGTAGCACGGGAAGTGAGAGGGGAGGAGAGACGCCTCCAGAAATGCTGCAGTGAGGTGTGTCATACCATTCTTTTTACCCTCACGCCAACGTGCATGGCTGCCTTGCATTTCTGCTGTTTTCAAATCATTCCGCTTTCTTCCTGGGTGTACAGTACCTGGGAGCTCTGTGTTTAGTTGTTGTGAGTGGCTTTTATTTATATCCATGACACCTCATTCCATGTTATAAATGTTCATCTTGTACAAAGCTGTAGCAGCTACTGAAATTCAGACAGTTGTCTTAGCTGCTGATAAAAGAAGTTTTGCTGCTACTTTCTTCTTTCACATTTGGTATCCCCTGTGTTATATTCGCTAAGTAAAATATAATCGGAGAGTCATGTTAACACCAGGAACTTGGCACAAAATCGAAACTGCTTTATTAAAGTGCATTCAGAATTCAACCTCTTAACTCATTTATCCCAAGTTGATTTTGTATCATCCACCAAAGTAGCAAGCTGAGTTTTGATTCCAGAATCTCATATTCACATAGCTGGAAAGGGTCTGGTTTATTTCTCTGTATACAGTCATTCATTTTTAATTATGCAGTTGTTAAATTGTTAAAATGATAATAAAGTGCTTTATTTGAGATAAATGAAATCTGGTGTATGAGATTATATGGCTGCAGCTATGATCACATAATTCCAGATTACTTTTACATTTGTCTGACTAGACTCTTGAACCTATTGCCAAATATGAAAGCACTTTAGGTCTCGTCATTATAAAGATAAGTTTCAGTAAGTGAAATGAATGTAAACTAATGCACTGGTGTCTGCCCGAGTGTGAAGATGGTCTGAAACAACTCTGAGGGGATCCATGATCTTTTGGTAATGAACTCTGAGGGTATACTAGACGCATTTTAAAAGAGGTAAATATGGTATATAACTGTCAATTAGTTAAAAAATTTAAAATACCCGATGTGATGGTGGTGGGAAGGAGGCCAGGGATGATGCCTGTGAGGGGCTGCAGATGCATGAAACTTCCCTTTCGTCTTGACATTTTGAAATATGACCGTTTTAAATGTCAGCCTCAGTGGGCATGACTACGCATGAATGACACGTGTCTAAACTTGCATTAAGGTGATTTAGGCATGCGTCTACATGTGCATGCCTTAAGGCATCTTAACGTGGCTTGCTGGGTGAATGCACTTGCAGCCCCCTGGACAGCCCACAGGCATGCCAAGGCCTGCGGTGGGTACCATGCTGGGAAAGTGGCTGGCGGCCACGGCATGTGTCAGCAACATGTGCAGAGCCAGGGCTACTGGACCACAGCCAGAGGCGGCCTGGCTCCAAGCAGGCAGGGGGCACGCCCGAGCCCCCAGGCTGCCTCTAGTGATTTGAGGCAGCTGCACCCAAGGCTGGGCCTGGCTGCAGGGTACCGAGTGCCCGCAGGTGCCCCGAGCCCACGACGGTGTAGCTGGGCAGTGCAGCCCTGGCTCTAACCCTCTTCCCATGTTCCTGCCTCCCCATTGTCAGTCAGGAGCAGGCCAGAGCCAAGCCCGGGAGGTCCCGTGCTGCCTCTAGGTGCCACCAAGAAGAAGTGGCAGGTGCTGTTCTCCAAGGCGCAGATACTGGAGCTGGAGTGGTGGTTGTGGCAGCAGTGGCAGTACCTGTCAGTTTGCCAACTGACTTGGGGCTTCAGCTCCAGCATCTGCGTCTTGGAGAAAAGCATCTGCACATTCTTCTTGGAAGCGCCCAGTGGCAGCGTGGGGTCCTGCGGGATCAGCTCTGGCCCACTCAGTTGACAAATGTAGCATTAAGGTGCCTTAAGGTGTCTACACATCCTTTAAGGTGCCTTAACTATTTGTGCCTAAATTTGATACCTGCATAAAGCAGGTATCAAATTTAGGCATGGTTAGCCTAAAATTGCCATTTTTAATGTGCATTGAGGGCATGCACATGTAGACCCACGCCCTTAATGTACCTTAAAAATGTCTAAAGCGCCGTAAATTGGCACGTGTAGACATGCCCAGTAGGAACGTAAAACTAATGTATGGGAATGGGAAGCACCTCACATGGTCGTCTAGCCCAGCCCCCCCTTTTTCCCCCCCAGTTCAAGACAGGAATCACCCCTGACTAAATCATGCCAGTGAGGTGTGTCCTCTGTTCCCATGCAGGTGTCTCTTAAGAGCAGCCAGTGCGCTCTTAAAAATTTCCAGGGATGGAGATTCCGTAATTTCTCTAGGCAGCCTGTTCACTCCTCATAGTCAGAAAGTTCCTGTTGATATCCAACCTACATTTTCCCTGTTGTAGCTTGAGTCCATTGCTCCTAGTCTAGTCCCCTACAATCACAGAGAAAAGCCCATTGCCATAATTGCCCTTCAGGTATTTGCAGACTTATCAAGTCCCACCCCTTCAGTCTTCTCTTCTCCAGAATAAATAGCTGGAGTTCTTTCAGGCTTACCTCATATTTTACTTGTCGGGCCTCTGATAATTTTTGTTGCTCAGGATTGGAGTCTTTCCAATCTATCCACTGCCTGCTTGAAGTGTGGGGCCTTAAACTGGCTGCAGATCTCAAGGTGAGGCCTTGCCAGTACGGAACAGAGTGGAAGACCCGCTTCCCTTGATTTGCTGGTGACACTCTGATGCCCCCTAGTACGCTGTTGGCTGTTTCTGAAACAAGAGCACGCTGGTAGCTACATGCTTAACAGAATCTCTTGGAATGGATGGAAGCACCATAAAATAATGACACAAGAAACTGCATTTATTCTGAGCGACTTCAGTGAGTTTACCCTGGAAATGAAGATGATCCAATACCCAGTAGTGTCTGTGAGAAACCTCTATATGATTCTTCTGCTTACATCAGGTTGGAGCTTTCAAATTGATGGAATTGGGAGATCGTCGCTGAGAACTCACTTCCGTTTGAAAAATAACTGAAGCCAGAATATCTTAAACTTAGAATATTTTCAATCAGCTATACTACCGTTCCCAATCTTTCTTTTTTTCAATACATTTCAGGTTATAATGGGTAGTTTGTGCACCTTCTGATGTCATCTGGCAGACAGAGTTTGATTACAGGCTCTGTTCATTATTTAAAATAATGAAATATTGTTACCATGGTAGAAGAACCACTGTGGTCTGTGACTGTGATAAGCCAGTACTAAGAGAACAGAGAAGGTCAAATTGTGGAGGAGAGTCTAGTGGGAAAGAAAGTAGTTCTCTAAGATGATTTTTAAAAGCAGTAATTCATTCCATGTGATTTATCTTTCTTTCTGACAATTAAAGTTCCAGAAAAGGTTATCTAAGGGTGCTTGTCCATGTTACACCTTTCCTTTTACCATGTGACACTTTTCCTGTGTCCACATGACAAAAATCACCATTAAACTAGCTAAACACCATCTGTGTATCCACATCAGCTGTTTTTATCATTTTAGATTTTTTTTTTTATTGTGGTAATTTAAAACACCTCTGACACATTTTATTTTTAACTCCTGAATTTCTTCCATGAGGGGTTTTTTTTTAATCGTTTTACATTTTCAGCATGGTTCTGATGTATGCCTGAAAATGTGATTGATTGATTGATTGGTTTTTCCCTACTACACCACCAGGCGCTGCATGGATTCACTTGCTAATCCATGAAAATACATTGACTTTCTATTGCAATACTTCAGCAAGACTCCAGGTGCTAATCTTGCAAATTTTACATGTGATTTAGTCCAAGGTTCAGATTAATGAAAAATACAACTTTTTGGGATTCCAAAAAAAAATGTTCACTGTGTTTGCATGCATTTTGTGGCAAAGATCAAATTGTTATGGGTCTGGCAGTTCAAGGCTCAGATTAATTAAATTACTTTTTGTTTGACTGGGGTTTTGGTTTGGCAGGGATGAGGGGTGGGGGTAACCTGGGTGGTGCTCAGATGAGGTGCCCCCTCTCCACTTGAAGGGATTTAGCAGGCGTTAGCGTGCTGCCAGAGAGGTGGCTGCTCATGGGGGAGCAGCTGTCCTCCTGTCCCCTGTAGAGTAGAGCCAAGACCAATTGGAACTTGACCATGGATGGGTTTAATAGGGAAAGAATAGGGTGGAATATAACACACAGGTGGGGGCAAGGGGACCCTGGGAGATAACAGTACCCTCCCCCTCCAGGCACTGGGGGGCAAGGGAGGAACCAGGGTAGCAGAGGGGAATCAAAAGGGTTGTAGGTGAACATACAGGTATAACAGACAAATGAGCAACAAACTTGAGGCATTATTTTTGGAAACATGGCATGCAGGCACCCTGGTTGGGTAGGGTAACCCTGCTGCCCTGTAAGGATTCCCTTTTGTGGGCACCTTAACCTACTGGTGCCCTGGCCAGGAATCAAACCCAGGTCTCCCATGTGGCAGGCAAAAGCTGCCTCACTGGGCTATTGATGCGCATGGGCAGCTGTTTTTAGTTCCTGGCTCTAGTGCTTCTGGGATCCTCCATGTGCCATCTGCACACCAAACTGCCCGGCTTCATGCTGGAGTGGGGTCAGGAAGAATCCAAGCTACCATCTTCAGCTCAGGACTTTGGTCCCTCCAGGACCCACTGCACACTGCTCCTAGGAGCGTAGCAGGCTGCAAATCAGGAGTGAGGGGCCCTTGCAGTGAGTATGGTGTGGGCTGTGCTAAACTACTGTATGCTGCCATTGCACCCAGCTCTGGGGTGTCTCTCAGCCCTCCCCATACACTGTTGTATGCAGCTGTTACACCCCAGAGCTGGGCACATATCTGCTATTCCCATGCACTGTTATATGTTGTTTTTACACCCCAGAGCTAGGATTACCCCATGCCATGCCTCTGTGACACTGGGAGGACTCTCTTGGACCAGAGGCTTCATGCCTTGTCTGTCAGCCTTGCTGGGGTGCTGGTTTTACGGTGACTTCACTGGTCACCCAGCCAGTACCCTCATTGCCAGGACAGCTCACCCTGACACCAACCATAGTAGCAGACCATGGTACTGTCTCCTCATCTCTCTGGACACAACTGTGTCGACCCAGGACTGACCCAGGTGTGCCCAGCTCTGGAGTGTAATGACCATGTATAACAGTGTATGGTGGGGACTGTGATGAAATGTTATATGTGGTGGTTGCACCCAGCTCTAGGGTGTGTCTCAGCGCTTCCCATACACTGTTATATGTAGCTATTACACCCTAGAGCTGGGCTCATCTCTGCCCTTCCCATGCACTGTTATATGTGGCCATTACACCTCAGAGGTAGGGCCACCCCATGCCATGCCTCTGGCACTGGGGACGCTCCTAGACACCCCTGACGTGTGGACTGGCCCAGGAAGGATTTCCAGCTGTCATCCCAGTCCAAAAACCAGTTTCTTATTCAAGTCCATATACTGAGTCTGTGTGTGGGGGGGAAAAAATTGCTTAGTCAAAGAGTGTGGTTGCTGATTTGTCACGCTTTGGGGTGCCTCTCACTCCCACCCTGCAGCCCCTGCCCCCAGTGCCCTCATCCAGGGTCCCAGCCAAAAAGTAGCTTCATTGGAACACGGTTAATGCAGACAAAGCAACTCAAAGGGGGTCACCGCTCCAGGATTTGGGCAGTCGCTAACCTGGTTTTACAGGTTCTGTTGAGGAATCTTAAGGAAATGGTCTGGGGGTGGGTGGGAAATGGTCCTCTCCAGGTCTGCAGGAGGCACAATATACAACAATCTCACAGAAAACATGACCATGCCGTACAGCCAAGCCACTCTCCCCCAGCTCTGCCAGTGTCCCTCACTCCCAACCTGAAGCTGCCTGCCCCGCTAGCCCTGCCAGTGCCTCTCATTCCTAGCTAACCTGCAGCCCCCCAGCCCAGCTGGTGCCCCTCACTCCTGACCTGCAGCCCCCTGCACTCCCAGAAAGAAGTACCTGTGTGACTGCCAGGCAGAGCAGTGACAAACAGAGGCTGGTACCAGAGAAGAGGGGCAAGCTTAGGGGGTAGAGAACAGGAAGGGGAGCAGGTGTTGAAGGGATCTGGTTGTAGGCTGGGGGGATATGACTGCAATTAAAAGATTGACATGCAAATAAACTAAGTGATTAGAAAATACCTCTCCTTGAGCCTGGGCTGTTTCTTTCTTCACCTCAACCCACACCATGACCCTGCTGTGTGGAGGGGTGGGGGTGTTGGCTCATGCTGGCCACTGTGTGGTGATCGCAAGGAGAGGGGGAGTTGGAATAGATTAATTGTGGGCCCCCCAACCCCACTTTGGGGGAAGCTGTCCTGGGCACAGGGATCCCTGGTACCCAAAGAATCTTAATTGACCTCAGTAAGACACACCCCCCCACCCCCACCCCCACACTCTCTCTCTCTCTCTCTCTCTCTCTCTCTGGTTCCCAGCTTTGGAAAAAGTCTTGCTTTTTGACACAAGGACACAAGCAACAGGAGACACAGGATTCTTTCTGTTTTACACAAATATTCCTGTAGTAATGTTTCCATTCAGGCTTTAACCTGGGTACATGATACCCAGATGCCAACACATTGGGGGGGGAGGCGGGGACAGCCAGACACTTTGGGAACCCCTAAGTGTACTCGGCGTGCAGAAAAAGCCGGGGTTGGGCAGGGGGCAGCCCCTTTGGGAGGCCTGCAGTACAGACCCCCGATGCCAATCCAGACTTGTGAGGGGGAGGCAGGCAGGCTTACTCCTGCAGACCCCTGCATGAAGAGATTTCTAAGCCCCAACCAGCAGCACCCCATGCAACAAGCACCCAGAAAAAAGTGGGAGGCTTTGCAAGGGAGGTGGGCAGCACTGCTTATTGAATTCAACCCCCACAAAAAACCTGTGGCTCTCAAGCAAAGCTGCTAACAATTCCCCCTAAAAAAGCAACTCGGCACAACCCAAGACAATAAACCAACCAAAATATCAAATCTTGTCCTAAAACACCACCTGGCAGTAAAGTAGTACTGAAAGGGCAGGAGGGTAAAATTGTTCTGACGTGCCCCCCAGCACATTTTACCAATTATATCATAATAAGCCATTACATGGTAAAATGTTACTTAATTAGTCGTCATTAACTGGGAAAGGAAAATTAAACCAGGAACATTTTTAGTGGGTAAATGCCGATTATGTGGCCAAGTGCCCTGAGATACCTTACATTTTGTTAGGACAAATGAAGGAAACAAAGTCCTTCCTGGGAGTGAATGGTCTTTATCATTAAAGGCATTACACACTTCCTTAGCAGGTCTTCATCGTGGCTTCGCAGTCATTGAGAATCGGGTGTTTCATGATAAATTATTGTTTCTGAACATTTTTACAAATACAATTTAGTCTTGACTATTTCTGTGCACACATTTTAATAGCACTTGTAATCACAGTTCTGAAACAATACATAAAAAAGGCACCATTCTCTTTCTAAGAGTCACAACACGGATTTCATGACTTAGAAATTTCATATGTTTTCTTTCTCTTTCAAAGTTAAAAGCTTTTAGGAACCCACCTTTCTTCAATATATGCTATAATAAAAAAGAAGAAATACATTATTTAGAACCTATTACACTATGGAAAATAAATGTTAGAGTAGTAGCAATTAAAGATTAAATAGATTCTTTTTTATTATAAGAAATGGTAAACTCTTCCACACTAAATGAATACACCTCAGAAGGCCCATTCCTTGTAAAACAAACAAATCTAAGACTCATTTTATAGATAACTTACTATATCTTATTTGTATGAGAAGCAAGGGGGATTTTTTATATTGTTTAATGGATATATAGTTGAGAGCTGTTGGACAAGGTTTCAAGCATCAAGTGCATTTCCTCAGGCCTCTTATTTGACATGGTTAATCTTTTGTAACTTCAGGTGGAATTTTACTCTAAGATATGCACATATGCAACTCTCACTGAATGCAATAGCAGCAATATTAGATTCACACAAGGAAATGAGCTTACATTTGTAGTGTTAGTCCTCAAAGTCTCCATTTGAACTGGGTGAGTTCTCTAAGGGCTGGCATATAAGGTTTTTGTCTCCTACTATATGATATCGGTTTAAGTCAGACTAATAAGTGAAATTTGGTAACTCCCTAATTTAGGTGCATGTAGTTATACCAGTATGGAGGTGTTTATATCAGTATAACATCATGCCATAAATGTATTGGATGGGAGCGGGCAGGGCAGCCATGGGGTCGTCTCCCGCAGCTCCTCCGGCTGTGCCTGCCTTTGCCCGGCGGGGGGAGCTGTGAGGGTCTACCCTGATGCCGCTTGTCCAGCCAGCTGAGAGGGGGGCGCAGTGCAGGCACAGCTTGCTCCAGGAGGCGGCAGGGCAGAGCCCCTGCTCCCAGCGCTGCCATGCCTGCATTCCATGCCTCCTGCCCCGGCTGGGCAGCTTGTTGCAGCCCCAATCCCTCCCTTCCCCACGTCTCTTCCCTTCCTGTCCCCCAATCCCAGCAGACTTACCAGCTGGAGGCAGCTGTCAGGTGCCTGTTTAGTCTATGGCTGAATCTTTTTCTGATGCTTTTTCTAATTGATTCAGATGCTTCGAATTGATTTGGAACTTTCACTTGGTCTCCTGATTTGATTTGGAGATTTGGTCCCCGAATTGAGCCGAATCTCCTCCAAATCAAATCAGTTACCGAAGCTTTGCACAGCCCTAATACGTAGTCTTTTTGATTCACGTGTACAGATAAAGTCTAGAAAACACTAATACAATCATGTATTCTGATCTTCTAATAGCACAGGGCCAAAAAACGTCACCCACTCATCTTGCATCAAGTCCAGCAACTTGTAGCTGACTTGCAGGTTGTCTTCGAGAGACATCCAGCTTTGTGTGAGGAATGTACCAGGTCCCTGAGGACTCTCTTGTAGCAGTTAGGTGAATGCAGGGGGTTGTGTGCGCTCCCAGGACCTTCCAGAGGCTGTCCTGCCCAGCCTCTTGTCTTTTTATACCTCATTGGCCATTGGTTCTCCATTGCTTCTGGTCCTGTCATCGGTATCAGCCGTCTTCACCCATTTGTTACGTTTTTGTCCCGTGCTACCCCCAGGCATGGGAAGGGCTTCTGACAGACATCATGGAATCTATGTCATTGTTGACCTTCAGATCCCTCTGTAACTCTTTTGCCATGCTGCCTGCCATGCTGCCTGATGATGACTAGACAGCAGAATATTGTGACCGCTGCTTTCATGCTGAACATTAACTTCGTGGCACCACCTGTTCACCCAGTTTTTAGCTCTGAGAGGGCAAGCTGCCATCTTCTAATGTGTCCCTCTAGGGTCTTGTGTGGTGAAACCCTACGCCCAAGGGACCTGGGGCACTGCTGCAGTGCAAACAATGCTATATTTTCTCACGTATAACCCACCCCCTTCCCCCCAGACCCAGCTGTGGAAAATTGGGATACACATTCTGTGCAAGGAAAAAGGCTTCCCACAGGTTGGCAGATTTGTCAGGGAGGGGACCAGGGGTAGAGCAGTGGCAGCAGTAAGTACAATGACTGGTCATGTGGTTGGCAAAATGTAGCTCCTCTGCCCAGCACGATGTTTGCTTTCTAGTGCTAGAGTACTACACCGGTCCTAGCATTAGTGTGGTGCTAGCACAGCTTGGCAATGATATAATTGAAAACCTTCAAATACATTTAGTTCTGGAAAAATAAAAATGTTCCCATCTGTCCTGCCCACTTTTCTTTCCCTTTTTTCCCCCTGGGGAGAAAGAGTAGAGGGCAGCAGGATGCTGAAAACCAGTACGCCATTTCTTGTAAAAAAAAACAAACCCCAAAAAACGTAAACCCCCAAATAAAACAAACAAAAAACCAAAAAACACTTCAACAAGAGATGCAACAGAGTCTAGGTCTGGTATGTTACTGCTGTTCTGTCAATGTTGTCGTTTCCTACCTGCTCCATACCATTCCTGGAGCAACTCCAGTGACCTTGCTGAAACATGTCAAGGGATACACCGTACCTTTCCTTTAATGTTCCCAACATAAATACTAATAGATTTAATAGCAGCTATTCATTTTTAGTTTTCATGTTAATCCCTGTAGAAGGTTTTAGTGTGTCTATAAGTCCTGACTTGCAGCACCAGGAAAGCATTTGTGTTAACCTGAGTTGTGCTATTTTAACATCTGATATTGAACATTTTCTCAATGGATGCTGAGGACTCTCTGTCACTTCAGAATTTAAATCAAGACCAGTTATCTTTCTAAAAGATATCTCGGCTGATCCAAGACATTATGGGTTTTATTAAAGAACCTCTTAGTGAAATTCTGTGTTTTATCGTACACATGATGTCATCATGTCCCTTCCAGCCATAAAGTTCATTAAGCGGTCTGCCCCTGAGCTGCTCTCCCAGAGTTATCAACAGAGGACATATGTCTCTTCATATGACATAACGAGGGAGCAAACTCTCAGCATTACAACACTAAACACTTTTGTGTTGGACTGGAATTCTTTTGTCACACTGATACACTGACTTGCTGTTATTTTGTACTGGTAACGTTGAGAGGCCAGGCCCTGTAGATCTTTCTCTTGTGGATTCATCTTGGTGCATAAAAACAAAGCACTAAAAGTAGCGAGCTAACTTGATGGTCTCGGGAACAGCCTATATCAGGGGTTCCCAAACTTTTATGCTGTGGCCTGGAAGTGGCCGCAGCCCAGCAGTCACAGCCGACTGCGGCTGGAAGGCAGGTAAGGATACCCCCACGCCCCGGGCCGGGAGTGGGCCAGACCCTGCGGAAGGAACCATGGCCCCTCTGCCTGGTTCTGGGAGGCCACGGTTTGCCGATTCGTGGCCACTTCTGGTCTGGCAGCCAGCCTGCTGCGGGCCAGGTATTGAGAACCTCTGGCCTATATAATACAGTCCTCTGGACCCATTGTCGATAAATCAGACTGAGAAGAGATCATTGAAGTTGAAATAGGCAAGAGAAGAGTAGGCTTTTAAAAGGGTAAATTGTAAAACCAGCCATGAGAGGCCTGGAGAGGAGCATCTTTCCTGACGGTGTGCAGATGCATACACAGATAGAGCCCTGCTTTAAAACTGTAAATGCTAACTGAAAGGTTTTTATTTCAATTTGAAGATGCTGACATATAACCTGAGTTAAAAAAAGTTTGAAGAAACAGTGCTGAAAAGTGAGCTGTGTAGAAATGGCTAGAAACTTGTTGTTAACACATGCATGCTCAGAAGCAGCACAGGGCAGGGCAGGCACAGTGGAAATTCAGTTCCTTGCAGGAGAAGAGGCCGGGTGCTAGTACGCACGGAAGGCTTACGAATCCAGTGAGGTTGCTAGACCATTTTGTTTTGGAAAAGGGGCTCTGGACTGAAACCTTGAGCGTGGCATTGTGCCTGAATAGACAGAGTGTTCTCAGTAGCATGTCCATGAACAGATTTTATTGGTGAGCAAGGCTTTAGTATTGGGCCAGCTATAAAGAATCCAGGTTTATTTAACATTACAAAAGAGCCTGTATCTGAAACTTGGGAAGTGCCCAGCTGATCACTAGCATGATGACTGCTCACCCAGGCTCATCATGGTCAACAAAATGATTGCCAGCAGTTGCATGATCACATCGCTGCCATTAAATTGCTATCCTGTCACACACGAGGGTGAAGATTCAGGCGTGTATGAACTGAAGCACAGCTGTTTTCAGAGAACATTTGTTTTTGCTGAGCCTCAGTGAGCAAAAGGGCATTTCTGCCTCTTTTTGCAGAGTAATAGCAGGAGGTGTTAGGTTAGCTGCTCTCAGGTCAGACTTATTATTTTGTGGAGCATGAAGGCAGTCGGCTGTTCACAGAACTTAACTGCAATTTGTATTTTATGCTGTAAGTCCACTGGGGACTTGTCTTGGACCAGTTGAATTCATGTGTATTTTCAAAATCTAACTGTTTAAGCTGATTTTAAAGGACTTAAAAGACTCCTTTTTTTGTTGTGTTTGCATTTTGAAGACTTACTTTTACACCACTTCAGCTGTACATATCATTCAGTTTGGGCGGTTGGTCCAGAACTTTTTAAGTAGCTTCTTCCGAAGGCATGGTCCGGCTGACAGGAAGCAGGTTAGTGGTCACTAGAGTGTGCGTGGAGTTGTCTCCAGTGCCCGCACAGCTTCTGAGCTCTTCTTTGTAAGGCAGGGCAGGCTTCTCCAACTCATCCGCTGTGCCTCAGTAGCCAACTTAGCCTATGACTTCTCTTGTGCAAATGGTTCCTATTGTGGAGATAAGTAGCACTGTTGGGCTCTGCAGAGGGGCCTGTTTGTGTTTCTAAGAGCCTGTTTTGATGGCTTCAATAGACTTTTTTTGATGGAAACGGCGGTAACATCTTTATTTTGTGTTTTATGTTTTTTCTGGCTGTAGCAGTTGATGCTTCTGCCACCCATAGTCAAATGCTTTAGAAATCTGTATTGGACCACTGGGATAATGAAATAGACTGTTGTTTTAGACAATAGCTTTTAGCTGTTTCCAGTGCGGCTAAAGAGCAGCAAACTTGAGCCACTGGCCAGTATTGGAGGCCTTTTGAGAACTGAATAGAAAATGATCCGGGGTATCTTATGGGTAAATTACTTTGGGTATTTTTTAATGGAAAGTCAGGATACTGAGAGAGGCTTTCATACATCTGTGACAGCACAGCTGATGGCTTTGGTGCAGTTATGACAGCATTTGGTAAATAGAGGATCCGTCCAGGAGTTTGGTTTGCTGATCCCATTACAGTATCCAAAGCTGTCATCATTTCCGTGGCCTAAAAAAACCTACCATCCTTTTTTTCTTCTCCTTCTTTTAATATATATTCTGGTTAACTCGGTGGCTAGGTGAGGCTGGATGTGTGAACCCTTTACCCCTGGGTAAGTGGATGGTTGAAGCAGGGAGGGACCTGCTTCAGGCAGGGCAGTGGATTAGCTGACCTTCGGAGGTCCCTTCCAGCCCTGTTTTCTTTAGTTGCAAATGACATGTGGGAGGCAGGAAATACCAGAGCGCCACGAGCAATGTAGCCTGCTGCACGCAGGGACCAGCAGTCCTTATTCCGTGATGGGACTTCTAGCAGCTTGTCAAGACATTTCATTACATAAAGCCTCCACTTGCAGTGCTGCCTAACCCAGCTTCGCAGTGAGAATACACCTGGGTTTGGAACGCTAGTCCTGAAGTCCCACTCCTGTTTGTCACTTTGTTTTCCACTTGAGTGCTAAGTGTGGCCTCCTACCCTGGACTGTGTCAGCTCCAAATAAAAGCATAGAGTTATTCTGTGAATAAAATCACGTGTCTGTCCAGGCTCAAGCACTCCCTGCATGGGGCTACGTGCTTGTTTAAACCAAACCACATGCAGATATTTTTTTCAATTAACTCTGAAGAAGAGGGAGGTCTCCAACTACTGCTTCTCGTTGACCTTCCTTTGTAACAATGTGTATAGGCAATTCCACCCTCAGATCAGCAGATTCTTAAAATCCTGAAATGGAGCTGCTGTGCTTTCACATCAGATTGGTGGCATTGATATTTATTTGCATTCATGCTGGAGCTCAGGGAATTGAGAAAAGGCATTATGAATGATTTTGTACAGACATGCCCCTAAGACTTTCTTTCCTCTTTCAGTTGGTCAGTATTGGTTCTTCCTATAACTACGGAAATGAAGATCAGGCTGAATTTCTGTGTGTTGTCTCGAAGGAGCTGCATAATACACCGTATGGCACAACGAGTGAGCCCAGTGAAAAAGCAAAGGTAAGTCTACTGAGCGCTGTGGGGAGGAAACAGAAGATGCAAAAGCAGCTAGATGGGGCCTGGTACTCCAAAAGAAAGTTTGGCAGACTTTGTTAAATACTTGCATCTCCCCCAAGACTGGTTACAGTTCTGTATCCATTGTGCAAGGCTATAAACCACATGAGTTAAAATAAAGGCGTCGCCCCACCCAACAACCAGCATGTGTCTCATGTTACAGAGCAAGAAATGTAAATGGAATATTTGTACTAGCCCTGGCTTGCATATTGCCCTGTCTGAGCCTCAGTGAATGTCTTCTGTTTTCAGCTGAGAATCTGCGATACTGGTTAGAAGAGTAATACTTCACCCTGGCAGGAATGTTCTTTCAAATGAGAGTAGGGATGTAGTGCATTGCACCTGAAGAACATGGTCACTTGCAAGAAGCTATAGAAGTATTTTCCCAAGTGAAGATGCTTGCAGGGCAGTAGTTAGCCCACAGGCCTCGGGGTTCCACTCAGTCCTCATTCCTCTGCATAATCAGCTTCACAGAGAGGTGGTAGCAGGTCTCAGATGCATGGTTAGTTGGCTTCCAGAGATAATAATGGTGGATGACACAACTGAATTATAGTTAGCCCTGCCCAAACGAAAAATGAACATGCCGTTCCTCCTCTCTGTGTGTGCTGAACAATTTACAAGGCGCTAGGAAGGCTGTAGGCTGGGAGATGGTTACACAAATACCGGCTAGGTAAGCTAGTCATCTTCTTCCAACAAAGTTTGCCATTCTGGTAAACATGTTTACAGTTTCAGCTGAGAACAATCAGTAAAACGCGAAGTTTTAATATTTGGCTTTCAGGAAATACATGGGAAGGAAAAAAACCCCACAAAACTAGTCTGGCACTTTCGCTGGCAGTTGTGACCTGCTTACATTGTTCATTGTAAGCTCCTGTCTGCTGCATTTATTACCATGTTCTCATGTTTCTGTGGCTTGATATCTTTAGTCATGCATGGCAGAAGACTGTGCTTTGGTGTGCAGAAATGCAGTGTGGCAATGTAAGATTCAAGTGAGACTTCAGTACATAAAGCTTTCAGCATTTTAAAACTATTTTTGGTTAATTTAGTAAAACGAGTGACTTCTGTTTAAATGCGTCTCTGGCACAAGAGACACAAAAGAAGTTACAGAGAGTTAACATAGCCACAAGAAAATAGTGAACGTGATTAAATTTTAAGACCCTATACACAGGTCATCCTCCCAAACAGATCTGCATGGCCAGAGCCACCTTTTTGCATTAAAGAAAATGAAACCCTCTGGATGAGGGACGGTGTGATACTTAGGCAGCACACACACAGAATGATGTAAAACGCGCTGTGCATTCTGTTCCTTGCTTTCCATCCGTTACCTTAGTTTGAGTTTTCAGTACGGGAACTTAAATGTTGGTGTGTGCCACCATGAAAAAAATAGTGAAGTGGAACTCCTGAACACAGTGCAGATCTCTACATGGCTTTTCAGTGATGCATCTGCAGCAGTGTGCTTCTGTAGGGCCCAGGACTTGACAGGACTCGATAGAAAATATCTAAAAGATTGAAGCAGACCACCATCGGCTTCACCAGTGAGAGAGTCTAGAATTGGTACAGTGCAGCTCTTGCACTCAGACATTTGAGAGATGCCAAAATTTGCGCCCTGTTTTGAAATGAACAAGTTAGCAGATGGGCCCTGGGGAATGTTGTAGCTTCTTTAATGCTGAGGAATCTTGATTCACAGGGGAGCCCTACGCTGTGTGAAGTGAGCAGAATGGGAAGTAGGTTGAGATCAGAATCAGGCAGGTTAAGAACCAAGAACAAGCATAGACCTGATCTATGGCCACAAACGCACATGAAGCCTTCTGCACTGAGTGCACATGCATCTCGTTAGACAGGTGAAAGATCTCTGTGGTTCCAAGCAAAGTCATTTCAGAAAGCAGGTGGGTGCAACCATGCCGAGATACAAGCAGAGCTCCGTTCTTACGTACTGACTAACGCACATCAAGCTGGAGTTTGTCAGGATAGGAGAGCAGGCAGATTGCCAAAATGCAGCAGTAAGTTTGAAGATGTAATGAACCAGAATCCATGTGTGGCCTGTGCAGATGCAAAGAGGGGATATTTTTTCAAAGACATGTTGTGAATAGAGGAATGGGGAGGGTTGTTCTTTTCATATTTCTTTTAAAGTACATTGTACTGTGTTGGAGGGATGATGGATTTTGGTGAAGGGGTAGAGTTGCCTTGAACAAATAGAGTGTTGGGTTTGGAAGGTATTGGGCATTTCTGATCATTTTAAATCATAACTAGTCCTTCGGGCCTGTTATCTTGAGAGAGATTTTTCTCAGGTCCATAACCTGTTACATCAGTGGTGCCCAACCTTTTTGGCAGGTGCACAGCAAGTTATGCTCCCCCACCCTGGTGCTGCTCTGATTGCTGCCCCAGAGGTGTATCTGATAGTTTGTGCCCTGGGATGAAGGAATGGAGGCTTGGGCTCGGCAGGATGCTGCTGCAAGACCACAGCATTCTCTGAACCGAATGCCTGGAGTTCATGTGCCACACCGTAGCTCCCTGTGTTACTGTGGCATGTGTGTTACAGGTTGGCCATCTCTGCACTAAAAAGTGCCTGGCTTGACCTTCAACATGTTGTCACTCCATTAAAACATGAACACGTCTGTCTGTGCCAGCAGTTGTTAGGTGACTGACAGGAGCTCTTGTGTCAGGGCTTTGAAAACTGCTTATGTCAGTGCAGCCACGAAAGGGGCACCAATATCTTGAATAATAGTGTTAATTCACAATGCAAAAAATCATATCTTAGGACCAACACCAGCTAATTTAACTTCTCCAGCTTTTTTCCTTCCTGGAGGTTTTTTATCTAGTGTTTTCTTCACGCTCGGCATGGGTTGTCTAGTTTGGGTAGAACAGGAAATAATAGCTTCCAAAGATATGAAAAAGGTTCCCCAGTGGCATGTATTCTAAAGTGTTAACTTTTTTCTAAAGTGACGCATTGCTAATACTGATCAGTACCCTGGGACCTCCAAGAGACAGAAGTGTCGTAAGGGAAGATTTGCTGACCCGTAAACTGTCGTGGTTAAATACCACACAGCATGCTTCATTATGAGATGTTGGACAGTGCTAGCGTATATAAAACCTACAAAATCTTGTAATCTGAGATAGCTTTCACTAAGCAACCCTGGTATGTTAGAGCAGGCATCTCTTGCCTGCCCACCAGCCAGCAGAACATGCCACCAGTGGGACTTTGGACACAGGAATTCGGTAGCAGTCCCTGCCCTTGTTCACCCTGCTATCAAATTCCCAGCACCAGCAGGACTGCCCCCCAGCCAAGTGAAATGGCTCCATGGGTTGGATCTGACCTGTGGGCTGTCTCTTGGACACCCCTGGCCTAGGTCAGAGAAGCTAAGTAAGGGAAACAGCCTCCAAGGGCTCTGGCCATGAGTATTTGCATTATTTTTAAATATGGTTTATATATGTTTTGCCATTTGGCTTTTGAGTTAGATTTCTGTCTAAGCTCAGTTTTACTCTGATTTCTATCAGTTATAACTAGTTGAATAAATTCCTCAGCATTTGAGTGAAATGTAATCGTGTGCAAATTTGGAAGAACAGCTGACCGTCATGAGGAAAGCAGCCTCCCTACCAGCTTCTGGGTGTGTTGAGGAAGAGGTAGACAAGGTTAATCTGATATCTTTTATTAGACCAACTTAAATAGTTGGAAAAAAACAAATTAAGCAAGCTTTTGGGTTCAAAAACCCCTCGTCAGGCTGAGGAAGTCTCTGCAGTTGGTGTGTGCTCTTCCTGGATGGAATGCAACGTAAAGCAGCCAGAGGCTGGGCTGGGCTGGGCTGCATGCGAGACAGGCAGTCAGTGAAGATGTAGCTTGAGGAGTCAATGGGTGAGAGACAGGCTGGGCAGAGGGGAGAGAAGGGGGATGAAGAGGTGCCAGTTAACCACTGTGTCATAGCTTGGATGCCCCTGCAACTTTTAATGTAGCTCAGGGAAGTGAAGTAACCTTGGAGATGATGGCTTCACTGTTCCAGTGGTATTAATGACAGCCAAGGTACAAAGTCAGCTTGTTTCAGAGAATTCTCCATTCCCAAATCCCATTCTCTTCCACACCCACTTTCTTGACCTGCCTCTGGAGGGGATGTCTAGATCCTATTCCTGATGTTGGCCTCCAGAGCTAGGTTTCCGTGTGCTAAGAGCACGTGCGCACGTGAAGCTGCGACAGCTCTCAGATTCTGGTACCAGCTGTAGTGCTGTTGAAAAAGCTGTCTCAGCACATACTGTGCCTTTTCATTGTGTTGGATGACTGCTGTACTGAGTGGCACCATTAAGAGCTGCCCACTGATAGATGTATAGGAGAGATAGGAAAATGGGTTTTCCTGCTGCTTACCTTTGTTTCTGCTTGAGATTGTCTGACTGACGTGTGGATGATGGTGTCAACTTAAAAAAAGCTTCAAGTACTTCAGACAAGTACTTCAAGTATAAGTGGATTGTACTTTGCCTTGGCTCTGACTCACTTGTAATTTTTCTTTTCCCTTCCTTTCTTTACACTTGCTGCATGCTGCATGCCGCTCAGAGCGAGGATGAAGAGACGGATTACGATATGAATGACTCAGATTAAGTGTAAATGTGATGGTGAGCACTAGCTGCTTTAGGACTTTACCCACATGCTTTCCACTGTCCCATCCAACCCCCACGCCCCACCAGTATCATCCTTTGACTAGCCCTGGTGTACTTGTCCCGTGGTCATAGTTGCCTTTTTACCTAGTATCAGGTGAAAAATAGTAATAGATCTAGAGTAGCGTCTGTTGCATAGATGGTGATAACATAAGAAGACCCCTTCTGGCTGCCGTGCTTTCTGTGATAAGTAACACTTCTATTACCGGTTGCACTGATGCGTTCGGTTTTTTTTCTCAAAGCTATTCTGGGACACGGAAAGTGTCTTATTTCCACTCGTGGCAAATATTTTTGGATAGAAATTGTTCTCTGTGGTTTCTTAATTACACTTTCTGAAGGTTTTTTTCATCAACTATTTTGTATACAGCGGTTTTTAACAGAAACACGTAGTACCATACCCTTACTAAATGTCTGGGTTGGCAATATATTAACAGACTTATCCTTCTGAGATATAAATCAGCAAAGACAGTCTAAACAAAATGCAAGATGGAGTTGGAAGCTCTGTATTCTGTCCTGGCTTAAGCCCCCTATGAACACAGGCAGGTCATGTGGTTGTTATGCTCCCGGCACTACATGTATAAAAGGGAAGAACCCACGTGGGGAGCGGTCATCTTGTATTACTGTTTGGCAATCCTCCTGTAGAGCGTGCTCTCAAAGTTCACATCACTTGTGTGAGTGATGAAGGAGCACACTTGGAGTTCTTAAAGCCATGATCTGGAGGGACAACAAAGATTTCTGCAGAAAATGGTCCCTCAGTCTGGTATTAGCTACGTCTGTTCTGCTGCAGAGCTTCTGTTAGAGACTGGACTCCTAGGTAACGCAAACTATCGTGAAAACACTGAAGTCAGTGGAAGTTAAAGATGTTCATCCCATGGGATCATACTCCAGCTTTTCATCTGTTCAGCTAGAAATAATCTTTATGCTGATTCCTTCAGTGCTGCTTGCACATAGATTAGAAAAGCTGTTTATCTTGAGGTGCTAAAATGTTCCAGAAGCAGGCACAGTGTAACAGTGGCTGCTGCCAAGGTAAGAGAAATCTGCTCACCAGTTGCTTCCATTACGGTCATCTGCTTCAGGAGAATCTAATCCTTATGCTAAAATAAATAAATAGGCTTATTGTCATTAAGAATATTCCAGATGTACATGAGCATGCACGCATGGACTGTGCCCATGGACTCTGCCCACGGACTCTGCCTCCAGTGCCCTGCTGTTTTGTGAAGCTTCTCCGAGAGTGAGAGTGGACAGAGCATCTCTGCTTTCCCACCTGTTCAGAATGCGTTGTGCAGCAATGAACACAACAGGTATATTATTGCCCAGCCAGGGTTTCAGGCCAGAGTCATGGAGCAGGGACAAAAACATAATAGGAATCCCAACCTAATAGGCAAGGAGGGAGGTGGTGGCTGCCTCGGGCAGTTCCTTTCCTCCTACGCATGTAAGTCTAGAGGCTTAATCCTCTGGAAATCAGGTGCCTAGTAAAATTTCCAGGCCCTTTTCATGAGGGAAGGCAAAGCTCAAGAGGGCAGGGAAATGATATGGGGAAAAAAGCAAGAGAGTGATGTGGTAAGGTGGGGAGGATGCACACTGCTGCAGGAAGGACAAGATGAAGCGAAGCCAGGAAGGGAATGGCAAAAGCAAGAGAAGTAAGTGTGGACTGTGTGGTGCCCTGGCTTGGAATCACACATTCTGCTGAAGGATGTCCTTGGCTTGCCTCTCCATGTTCCCAGCTGTGGGATGCATTGTCTCCTAGATTGTCAGGGACTGGAAGGGACTTGTAGATCATCGGGTCCAGGCCCCCTGCACTAGGCAGGAAAAGACAGCTGGGGTCAAGTGACCCCAGCGAGGTGACTGTCCAGTCTTGGTGCAGCTCTGAGGTGTGGCCAGATGTATGTATATAGTAACTTCAGAAGTGGAGGGGCTGCCACCCAGGAGCGTGCAGTAGCTCTTCTAGAGCCAACGTGTCCTCAGCAACGGGCCTTAGACGCATCCTAGTTGCAGAACTCTGTCAAGCTGCTGATGGAGCACCATATGCACTCACTTCTGTGCAGTGGTGTTCTGCACCTGTCTTCAAGATTTGAGGTCCAGTTTGACAAAGTACTCAAGTCCCTCATCCCACCTTCCTGAATGAGACTACTGATTGCCTGTGGCAGAAGTTGGCCTATGCAGAGGCTCCTCAAAGCAGAAAGGAAGGTTTTGCTTACTTGTAATTGGAGGTCTTGGATCTGAAGAGCTAGTGGAAGGAATTCAGGTAGTCAGATGTAGGCCCCTTTGTCCCCTCACCCTGGGGGTGTTCAGGAGAAGTGATGAGAAAGGCCATGGTAGTGGAAGAGCGGTGGTGAGGGACCCCGTGGTCTAGGTGCAGCTGTCTGGCTAGTACTTGGGCAGTACTCAGGAATGGAATATGCAGAGTCCATTTCGAGGAGTCTCAGTCACAAGGAAGCATTTTTTCAGGGTGATGTAATTTGCCCACACAAGCTAATAAAAAACAGATTGAACCCAATCAATCAACCTTTGTGTGCAGATGCTCCAGGCTGGAAGTATGATGTTAAATGGATTAAGCAAGTTCATTACTACGTCTTTAAAGGGATGCCACTCCTGTGCAGAAACGAACGCTGGAATTCATCGCATGATTTATTCAGCTGCTTTGGGGGGGGTCATGACATCACAGGTGGTTGCATAGCACTTAGTAAGTATACTGTGGTGAAGCTTCCTGGATAATATAGCTAAGGCGCACGTTTGCTGCCATACGATTAGCTAGAGAAGTAAGATGCATGCTTCTGAGATTCACTTAACGGGTTGTAATGTGCTCAGAGTAGGGGCGGTCTTCTGTTTGGAGAGCTCCCACACATTATGGGCACTACTATACTATATGTGGGCACTGGTGATTAACTGTATTACAATTAAATAGAGCAATTAATTATTTCTTAGTTGGAAGGGTAAGGAGTGTGGCTTTGGGCTCCATGGCAGCACAGGCATTCTTCCCCGGTCCCTTTGTTAACAATTTGCAGTAATTTTTTTGGCATACTCAGATTTCACTTGTGTTTTTCCCTGCAATTTCTCACTCAGTGCTTTTAATTAACAGCTTAGAGTGTTGAGGTTTATTAATGATGACGTGCATACTGTTTGAGGGAGAGATATTCTAAAGTATTTATTAAAAACTATCTAAAAATCTTTGCTCAGACATTCATAGACCCACTAATTATGCTGTCATCTGCTCTCCTAATCTAAAAAAGATCCGACCACCAAATAAAATCCAGGTGCCACTGGCAGTACTGTTGGTGAGTCAAGAGGTGGAGGCCCTCTGTCAGAATGCGTTCTGAGCCAGGACCCCGGTGCAGACCCAGGAAGCACTGTGCTCCTGCAGTTAAATACTTCAGAGTAAAGCTTACACCTGAGGGCCCCTAAGAACTGTGGTCCTGGCAGATCTCTCAGCACATGCACAGCAGGACAGGTGCTATCCTAGGTGACTACAACCACTTTACCCCTTGCTGGCTGATTTTCTTTTTCTTTAAGAACAAAAAAAACCCCCAAAAAACCCAGGAAAAGCATAGCTTTATATTGCACAAACTCGCCCCTAAGTATATCCCAAACTTCTCTTAAAACAGATATTTCCTTTTAAACCACAGGTGTGGAGCCATTGGGCAGTTAAACAGCTTTCATTTTCATAGGTGTACAGTGCTGTGATGTGTTTCCAGGTGTGAATGTTAACTGGTGATGAGCTGGACCCTGATGCAAATTCCACTGGAAGGATTCCTTAGGGGATTCCTTAGCACGGGTGGGAAAAATGCGGCCCGGGAGCCAGATGAGGCCATTCTCGCCGGTCCACAGGGCCCCTAAAAAATTTAGAAAATTAATATTTATCTGCCCCTGGCTGCCTGTCACATGGCCCTCAATGGCTTGCCAAAACTCAGTAAGCAGCCCTCTGTCCAAAATAATTGCCCGTCCCTGCCTTAGCGTGTCTAGCTTCCAACATCCTTTTTGCTGGTGGTGGGAGCTGTGTGCCTTTCCTGGCACCACAAGGGTTGAGGTATCAGCTGGGCCTATTTCCCCTGACTGCTCTGTAAGTACTGCTCTGTACTTGCGTGCCACGCACGTTCAGCACTTTGTTGCATCGTCTTTTCTGCAGTCAGCACTTGCCCCTTCATTTGTTCATATGTTTCCTGGAAAACCAAGCTGTGGAACTGATTTGCAGTGTCGCTGCACTCCTCATTACTTCTTGCCTATTGCATTTAAAGCCCTGAGCCTAGGAACGTTAAGCACTCAGATACCCGAGAACAGGAACCAGGAGCCCTTTCCTGATGGAAGGAGGCAAAAACCATTTGTGACAAAAAGGTTCAAACCGTCAGTAGGAAGCTGGGGGTGAGCAGAGGAGAAATGGGCTCCATGTGAACAGATGGCACAGGGTGGAGTCACCAGATAGTTTAGGGGCACAAACTCAAATGCTCTTTTCTCCCGAAAATATATTTTAAACCCCACCTTTCCAAAACCTAATTTCTGAGTTGAATAGTTTTGTAAACAGGCTTCTCCTGGCAAAAATGAGCATCTGCCCCTTGCCGTCACAGGGTGAGGACAGGCTCAGCTCTCATGGCTGGGAAAGGTAGACACGGTGGAACAGAAAGGGT
Organism: Caiman crocodilus; assembly: GCA_030014935.1. Taxonomy (NCBI): domain Eukaryota; kingdom Metazoa; phylum Chordata; order Crocodylia; family Alligatoridae; genus Caiman; species Caiman crocodilus. The sequence goes on from JAGPOW010002202.1 coordinate 11,903,324, forward strand.
TTGATATATGAACTAGTAGTTCATTTACTAAGCCAGATTTGTACCAGATACCTGGTTTGCAGAGCAGGACTGGAGTGATGGGTCTGCCTACAAACAGGGTCTTGCAGCTGTGACTGTGAGCTAATTGAATCTTATGGAAAAGTAGTTCTTGGTGGCTGTCCATGGGTGAAGCCCACTCACTGTGAAGTTTAAAGCCACTTACATGTCTGCCTTGTATGGTGAAAAACAAAGTACTGCCCAGGTAGCATGTGGAAAATGGAGCCCCACGGCATGTAAGGACCAGAATGCTTTGCAGGCGTAAGGGGGCTTGCATGGGCTGATACATTACATGAAAATATAGCAAACACAAATATTACTGAATGATCAAGCAATTAAATAATACATCAGCCAACAGGTAGCATTCATGCTTCAGAAGCCTACCCAATTGTTCTGTGGAGTGAGCAGCCTCACCTTTGAACTTGTCATATCCGTCATGCCCTGGGTTGCTTTAGGAAGTCGGGTCTGATGTGGCAACTACAAATCACCTGTTCTGTGCAGACACTGGCCTCACTCATATAAACTCTTAGGGCACTTTTACATGTCCATCAGAGCAGACTCGATTAATCCCACTGTCGCTGTGTTCGCGCCAGGTTTGCTGGGCACATCTTGTGTGGCTTGTGCACTTTTGCTTGCTGTTCTAAGTAACAGAGCTCACAGCTGAAACAAAGTTCCAGAAATGTTACAAGGATAATTAATTAAATACATGTGATTAATCAACTCTGCTGGAGTATTGTAATTGGAATGCTCCAATGTACTGCAGCGCTGTGTGTTCAGGGTTCCACGTTTCAAAATGATGGCGGGGGTGCTTTGACGAAAGCCCATTGAACGAGCCTTAGTTAAACTGCTCTCACTGCCATCTTGTACTGTGGGATGCTGACCACATAAGGTGCTGTGGGTGGTTTAATTAGAGCGGCTCTAATGAAAGTGTCCTGCCCTAGAGCACGGGTATAAGCAGCCTTAAGCGCTTGGTTCCTTCCAAACATTATCTGTCTGCAGGTTCTTCCCCACTATCACTGCGTCCGCGCCAGGTTTGCTGGGCACATCTTGTGTGGCTTGTGCACTTTTTCATGCTGTTCTAAGTGACAGAGGTTGCAGCTGAAACAAAGTTCCAGAAATGTTATGAGAGCAAGGATAATTAATGAAATAAAAGTCCAGACAGCAGGTGAGCTCCCTTGCCCAGTCACAAGTAGGTGACAACAGCACCATCTTCAGAGAAGTTGTCCCAGTCCACATACCTGCTGTTCCTGCAGCTTTCCTCCTGCTCGTGTGACTTGCGCGGCTCATGGTGACCTCTTTGTTCAGGTGACTGACACCAGGCAGCCAGTTTTTGCTCTTCTGTCTTAAGGCATCTATGTCAGAAAAGTCTGTACACTGCCTCTTTGCGATGTTCCCACCCAGCTGAGCCACGGTGACTTTCTCTCTGTGGTGCCCAGGCTTTAGGTGTGATATTTTGGGAATTTTCACTTATGTGATTTTTTAACTCTCTCTTCCAGATTTTGCAAGAGCGAGGTTCCAGGATGTGAAGACAGTATTGAACACTGAAGATTTTTTTTCCTCTTTTATTCCAAGATGCAGTGAATTGTCACATGGAAGAGGCTTGGCTGTGAAAAGAAGAGATCTGATTTAGACAATTTTCTGTTGCTCTGGGTTGAACCATTTTTGCCTATAAGCTGGTATAAACTGGCTGAACGCACTGCAAGATTACTGAATGGGAATAGATTTTGTGAGAGAGTGTGTTAAGTTCTGGTTCTAGTGCATGGTTGTACTCTCTCATGGGCTGACTAATTCTGGTCACATGGAAAGAAACCACCATGCACTCCTATTTTCCTCTGAGACATGTAGCACTTCCACCTGGTGCTGACTGACCCAATGTCGATCAGATTGAAGTGGTTTTGGTATTAATCATGAAAACAATTAAAGGACAATGTACTTGGTGCTACGTATATATTACAGCCCGTAAATGCAAATATATGGGCCTACATTGTTTGTTTCAGAATCAATGGCAGCCCCAGTTTACTGTCTTATACTGCACATTCCTTATGGCTCTGTGACACACTCTCGTATGTCAGAAAAGTGTAGGAGATCAGCTGAGACTAGCATGTAAAAAATTACACTCCAGGCAGAGGTCCCATAGGAGAAGAAGGGTGCACATCATGGCTGGAGAGATGGCTTATTTCAACATACAAAGGGAAGACTAAACTTAGAGAAAATGTCCCTTGTCTGAGTCATTCCTCCGGTCAAAACCTCCTCCTGGAAAAGTTAAGCTCCAGTCTTGGCCAGATGTTCGAAAAGAGAATCGGTCATTTTTAAAAATGAATTTTACACATGAGCATCTGGTCTATTTTTTCCAAGTGTCTTCTCTACCCAAACGTATGTACTTCTTAAATTGCCTGCAAGTGTTGAGTTCCTCTTGGATTTCATTAGGTATTTTTGAGAGCTGGAGTGTGTACGGATACGTGGCCGGTTAGTGCTAGATTTTGATCTCTTGTAAGTGGGTTTAAAATTGCCCTGAAGTGTGAACATAAACTCGCCCAATTAAAAATTGGAATTAATTGCTTTGAATATTCAGGATGTTTACAAGTCCATCTCCTTGTTGTTTCAACTATGCAGTTCTTTCTGATTTTTTCTAAGAACACTGCGTGGAAACACTTGACTCAGTTTTTTTGGGACAGGCCTGTGGTAACTTAATACGTAAGTCTGGAGTGTTTGTTTTAAACAAAACCATTACCGTGATCTTTGAATTTGATGGAACCAAATTGACAGTGGGAAAGCTCTCCATTCTTGCAGCTTCACTGGCCTGCACAGCTTCAGATGGAGCAGCTTAAAAAGGCTCGTCAGAGACTGTCTGGAATTCTAAACGCATTTCAGCCTGTTTAATGAAACAACCTCAGCATCTGTGCATATACCATATCTTCTACCACTGAAGCGTGCAAAGCTTCACGTGAAACCAGACTTGCAAGCGCCTAGGGTCCACCTGTAGTTTTTTTTAAACTGTTGTACACTGGGAAAAGTTTGCCTGGAACTGTTTGTAAAACCATTTCTACTAAGCAGGGCAAGCAATGGGCTCAGTGTCCGTCCATGCATTGAATGCTTGAAAGGGTTTGTAACGTGTTCTGCCCCGTGGGCACGGCCTGCACAGGAGGCTGTTGCCCCTCTGCGGTACCACATACAATACTTGTCTTTCTTTAAGATGTTAAAACATAATTGAATTTACTAAAATGGAATTATTCTGCAGGGGAAACATTTATACTTTTTATACTTTTTTTAGGCATCCATATTTTATCAGGTTAGAGTTAATGCCTAAATTTCCCCTAGATAGTAATAAGTAAATCCTATGTATCTGAAGATAAGCATAATAATTGTTTGTTTCAAACTACATATTAAAGCACTTCCTCAGCTGCGATAGCCACTGTGTTTCAAGCAGCTTGACATGACCCGTGTTCTTCAGCCTCGGTGGCTTGTGGAGTTGCAGCCTGTAGGGATCCTTCGTCTATTCCTGCTGCGCTCCTCCGAGGAAACTCGGCATTTTTAGTGTCTGCAAATAATCCAAACATTCTGTTGCTGTTGCAAAATCTGCTATTGTGTTTTCTGTTTCATTGGTTAGTACGCAAAAGCAGTTTTGGTTTTCAGAAATCAGCTGAAATCCTCAATGACAGCAGCAAAACACAAGTAACAAACAGAGCAAATTGAACAAATTTGAAATTATTTATCAAAGGGGTCACTTTTAGAGAGTGGCTTTTTTCACTGGAATATTTACCATTTTAAAGGGTTTGCATTTTTAGTGGGACTGTCTGCAGCCTGGTTTACATTGGACACTTGTTATAGCAAAATGGGGAGGGTGGGGGGGCAAGTTCTAATCATTTTGCACTTTCTATGTCTGAAACCTCACAGAGCAGTTGTCTGTCTTTTACTTCAGCAGAAAAAGAAAACCCCCCAAAACGAATAGGCAATGATAAACGATGTTGCAAGGTATCATAGCAAACCACCCCAGCTACTCCTCTGTTCTTGCTGTTACTGTTATTAGCTTCAGACTTTTGAACATCTGAATTTTTCACTAAGGTGCAGGTACTATCAAAAGAGTCTCCAGGGCACCAGTAGCTTCCCCTGAAGTTTTGCGTTTTTTGCATTTGAAACCGAAAACTTTAGAACATTTTGCTGTGCTAATGAGATAGTCGAGTCTGGGTCTACATGGAGGTTGTAACAGCAAAGCTGCGTGGGCTAGGAGTTGGGGAGGGAGATTGTGCAGATGCTGGCAAGAGTCCTTTGAGTTGAGCTATCCGAAAACTCCTTCAGCCCTGCATAAGCTGCTGCATCCTCACCGTGGGTTTCTGGTGGCAGTTATGGTGAAGCTTTTGCAGAGTAGCCGAAACTAAACTCTTCACATTTGGACAGATTTGCTTTATCCCTGCGGCAAAGCAGTATTGCAGGCCAAGGTGTAACATCCTGAGCATGGGTAGGTTACTGAGGAAAAGAATGAAGCAAAAGGCACACATGACACCAAGGAGCAACCACGGTAGTTTCTTGTAGAAGAGAAACTTTGTCCGACTGGTTATCAACACATGTATCAGTACCAGCTGTTACATCTGCATGATTCTGTAGCAATCAAGGGATAGCAAAAATGTTCCAACCTTTAACCTTGCTTCGTTCAAGGTCAGGAGTGATTTAGCAGCCACGTGGCACCACAGGGTTGGATAGGCTGACGCGTGCTCCTGAGCAGCCGCAGTTCCCCCAGCTACAATGTTTCTGTCCGTGCCAATCTGTATTGTGTGCAAAGCCCAGTGTCCTGTCCTCGCTGTGCAGGCGTCTTCCCATCTCCCTGTGCTTGAGTCCTTTGCAGTTCCCTGCATGGACCGAGGGGCTACAAGAACTGGCCCTTGCCTGTGTTGCAAGGTGCGTCTTGGGGGAGTGTAAAAGGACCGCACCTTCTAGCTGACATTGTTCGGCAGAAAACCTGTAGTGCAGACCTGCCTGGGCTAGCAAAACTGCTCGTGCGAGGAAGCAGGTATAGTCCTGCCACCACAGAGCAGTGGCCGCGCAGGAAGATGCGGCTGCCTCAGTGTTGTCCCTGTTGTGAGCGGCAGCAGCCCTGTGGTGCAGGCATGCCCCGGGACTGATGTTCACTGCGATTCTTTAAGTGATTTCAAATACGGGACAGATGTTTTGTAACTGTCCTCCCCCTTTTCTTTAAACCTGAGTTTAAAACTCATAAAAAACCTTGATTTTACCACAGACATCTCTTTACACTTAAACCAGGGAAAAGCCAGCATTTAGGGGTTGGTTTTGTGCAGGCCTGTTACTTGGTGTTGGAGAAGAAAAGGGACTGGGAATAAAATGTGCATGCCTGTCACCTTTTCTTAAGCAATGGTGACTCTGAATTTAATTGTATTTCCATTAATAGTTTTACCTAACTCGATCTAATCATATCTAGAGGCCTAGACTCTCAAATTGAAGTCTCTGCTATTGAATTTCCAGTTCTCAGTGACCCAGGATCATGTTCTCAGTGTCTGCTTCACCTGCAAACTCATACTGGCCTCTCTGAGCCAAGTGAGCTCCTTTCATCTTTCAACACCAATCAACAATTCTGCTAGAAAAAATCAAGTGTAGTTACATCTGTGCATCCTCATTGTCTTGTTTTTTGTCCTGGGTGACAGAAAGGGCTTGCACAGACAGGTATAACTGACCAGAAGTTAGGAAACTGCTTTTGATGAAAGTCAGAATAAAAGGCTGCTCTTTCTTCCATAGCCACATTGATTTTCAGGGCTGAAAGTAAAGCTTGCTTATTTTGACAGGTCCGATTCTGCTGTGTTCAGGGAGAGGAGCAGGTTGGCTTGGCGAGAGGGGTGGTGTTTTCACAAGACCTTTCTTCAGACTAGAACAGCACTTCCAAGCTTGGAGAGGGGCTGTGCAGGGCAGAGAAGCGCTGTAGATACCTACTCCCAGCAAACGGGGCTACGCAAGCTCTTGGGGAACCTCTGCTGGGCATGAAGCAGCAGCACAGAAGAATGAATTTGAAGTGCAAATAGCACGCTCTGGCTGAAGTAAATGCAAATAGATTAATCCACCTTTTGTTCTGGCATGTGGTAACAGTCACAGCTCCCTGAGGAGCGCTAAGAGGGTGTCAGAGAGGACACAGGCTTTTTATCCAAGCAGAAAGTGAGTGAGAGAGCCTGGAGCGGCAGCGTAGAGCTTATTTGGTGGAAGTGTGGAAGGCCAGGGAAGAACCTTTACCTCTGTCTTGTTCTCTGCTTTCATAGGGCATACCTGCCCTTTCGCCAGATCTGAATGCAGGTCTCTCAAACAAAGTTACTCTTTCAGTTGGTCCCAGGAGCTGCTCTCCTTGGAACATGTCATCCCCCAAGAAACGGCCCTGTTGCCTCCGAGACCGCCTCTGGCGTGCCATCCCATTTCTTCAGTATTTGAAGAGCATTTTTGAAATGTGTGTCACCTGACACTGCTCTCCCGGGCTGTTTGATACCTGTTTAGATTGCATCTGTTTCAATCTGTCAGGTTCCCAGTTAGTTGGTTCTCTGTTGCATACCCAGATCTCAGAAACAGGCAGGATCCCATAAATATTCCCTTAAAGTATGTGGGACCCCTTCCAAACTCCTTGTATGGTTCCTTCTAGTATCTTGTGGCTTGCTGCAACAGGCAACTGTCTTTAAAGGCTTACTGCCAAACTGAGGCTTTAAAGGGCTAAATCTACTACGCTTTATTGTTCAGTTTGCCTAGCGTAACTGTCAGATCAAAGGAACTCATTATTTTGAATACCGAAATGCTAAGGGCTACAACACTTCCCAGGGCTAGTTTGAAGGTCCAGTTGCAATTAGACATTGTGCATAAATCATTTTGAAAGAGCAGCTATTACATTTTTCTACCAACTTGAAAATTCTGAAAATACTTACTAGAAAAACTGAGCTGTTTGCAAATAATAGATTTTGTTCATGTGTGTTTGATTTTGTTGCTCTGCAGCCTCTATCATTTTGGGGCAGCGAGTAGACACAGCACAACTGTCCAGCCCTTTATTTTTTGGAAATGATGAACCTGAAGAACTGTTGGTGGAACTAGGAAAACAGGGACTTGGGGAAGATCCTCTTTCCTCAAGAACAGTTGCTGGAGATCCCTTTTCAAATTAGCTTCCTTTGACTTTAACCGGGCCTACCAAGGAATAAACTGCCGTAAGACTCAGCCGGTGAGTTCTGTTGTGAATGCGGCTGCTGCCGAACGTTCAAAGGGCTCTTACCAGGGTACAGGTGATGCTTAAAAGTAACCGCCACGAAGAGTGGAATCTGTTCTGGTGTAAACAGTCACTGTCCTACTTCCAGGTGGTTTCACTTTCCTTTTTGTTTAAGCTGTAACATACACAGTTGTCCCTCTCGTAGGCTCTTAAACCTAAATTGTCACCACCTTAACAATGATCACATCGCTAAGGCCCGTTCTTTTGGGATATAGTGGCTGATGTACAGTATCTGGTTCATGCTCCATTTTAAGAATTTTTGTTAAAGTTTATGCACAACTTAAGCTGAATTTGGCCCAAGTAAGTTTGTTAAAAGAGAGTGAGTCCACATGAACTGTCAGCCAAATAGCACCGATCCGCCAACCTGGAACCAAGCCTGAACCATCCAAGTGTTCCCCGTGGATTGCTGAACAGGTACCTGATGCAGCCATCCCCAGCCCCCGTTGGCTTGGGCCTGATACACGCATAGTATGAAAACCTCCCTTTCCCATGGGGCAACCAGGCCTTCCTACTCAGTTTGGTTTTGTTGGGCTGGCAGGAAGTTGTGCATCAGCTGTTTGTGTTAGGGCCCAGGAGGACACACTTGCAACATTCTATTTCCTTGATAGTGGATTAGCAATAACAGGTTCCTTTTGTGCCAGTTCATTATCTCTGAAGTGTTCTTATTGCAGCAAAGTTTGGATTCTGACATGGCTTTAATGTTTTTGCATTAGCCAAGATTATTAGCACAGAAATGGATGTTGAGCTGAATCCGGGCAGTGTCCCTGGATGAACATCTAGTAGGGCTTCCCAACTTGTTTTCAGATGGTTACAGTTACCCATCATTTTTAGAACAAATATACAACTAAGATGTGTGGGTGTTTTTTAACCTCCTTTTCATAACACTAGCTTATTGTAAATTGCATGAAATAAACCTGTTTTCCCTTTTAAAATATTGTCTGACGTTTTAAATCTTTTTTCCCTCCTAAATTCCTGTGGTGGTGAACACTTAAGAAAATATCATACGTGCTCCCCCTCCAAATTTCACATGCTTGATTTCAAAGTAGTCAGTAGTTCATGTTTATCGCATGATCTAAAGCACTGACAGTGGGTGAGTTGGTTTGTTTAGGGAAACAGGCCCTGGCACTGCCTCGAGCCTTGCTTGGTAATGGCTGTAGACACTCTCTAAGTATTCTGTGGAGAATTAGGAGACTCCTGTTTTATTCACTGCCTAAATAATGTTTGGCACTAACCAGCCCACTGCTGCAATTTCCCCCATAGGTGCACTATTAGAAACCACCATGCCATCCACTGAGCTAGCGGGTAGCTGGGAAAGCAGGGGCCAGAAATCAACACGGGTGAAAAATGGGTTTTTTAGCTCGGTTTAATTACATTTTTCTTTAGACCCATTTTAAAAGCAACAAACAATATCACAAATGAGATTTACTGTAATAAAATAAAATAACTTTAAATAATAAATATTCATTCAGTACATATTTGCTGCCCAAGTTTTACGGCCAGTTTAAACAACTGATCTGGGGAAGTCACTGGCTAAGCACCTAGAAACAAAAGTTTATTGAAATGATAAAAAACATTCTTTCAACAACTCCTCTGGAGGCAAAGAGAAAATGTTTCTTCATTTCAGTTTACTCAGTTTAGTCCAATTCAATTACTAGATTATTCAGGTCAAGAACTGGAAGTTAAAAAGCAGGTAAGCCTCTTCTTTCAATCTATGAATAAGCAGGCCAACTAGTTCTAAAACCTAGGATGTAATCACCAGAACAGTCCGTTCAGTTCACTATCTATACTATCCAATACTTCCGTGGTTGAATAAATCAGGTACTTTTAAATGCAAAACATGTTTTGATAAACTCTTTTTCTTCTGTATACAGCATATTTAATGTAGTTTTAACTAATAAAAAAAAAGTGAAATGCTAGTTTTCTGCATTTAATTGAATCCAAATCTCTACATACGGCAAGTAAAAACTAAATAGGAAATGTATCATAGTGCCTAGGGTCAGAAGGGGCCTAGAGCAGGCCATCTAGTCTGACCCCCCGCCAATGGCAGGAACGAGTGCCAGGGTCACAGGACCCCAG
>JAGPOW010002202.1:11917441-11939856 GCA_030014935.1 Caiman crocodilus
GGGCCGGGCCGGGGGAAGGGCGGCCGCGCTGGCTCCTCCGGGCCCCGCGGGGCGTCTTCGGCTGGGGTGGGCCGTGGTGCCGGCAGCCCCCTGCTTCTTCCCAGCCCCCTCCCCGGGCCGCGCGGCCTCCCCCGGCTCCCGGCGCGGGGAGGCCGCGGGCCCAGCCCCAGGCGCGGGTGGCGCCGAGGCCCGGCGCGGAGGGAGCGGGTTGCTTTGCGGGGCCGCAGCAAACTTCCCGCCGGCCCGGCCCCGTGCGGCACGAGGGGCGGCTCCGGCGCAGGCTTGGGGCCGGGCCCGGGCCCGCCCGCGCGCAGTCGGGGCTCGCCGGGACGCGGGTGCTGCCGGCCCGGCCGGGCTGGAGGTGTTTGCCGGCTCGGGGAGGACGCTGCACGGCTGCGGCAGCAGGACCCATGCTCTGCAGCTCTTTCTGCCTGCTGCACTGCGTTCGGGGGCAGCGAACAACCACGTTTAAGAAGGAAAGCACCGTTCTTTACATAAGGGCGAGCCGGCGGGAGTCGCTGCTCCAGATTTAAATGCATAGTTTGGCTCCTGGAGCCACCGCGCGGGCGGAGCAAGAGGTGAAGTGAAAGGGAGGTGCCAGGACCGTGGTCCCGTGCGGAGGGCAGGACGCGGGCCGGAGCAGAGCGGGAGTAAATGAGCACAGTGCCGTAGGGCCATTTCTGGGGAACAGGTTGACGGAGAAGCGGGAAGGACGGGCTGGAACGGGGGCTCAGAGCACAGTCCTCCTTTCTCCAGTCTCGTGCAGGGCTGATCTGAGCAGCAAGTGTGGCTGGGTGCTCTCCTGGGACAGACGCTGCCGAAGGCCTGACTAACTTTTACTCTGCGCCTTGTTTCCCCTCCGAACGATCATGACCTGGCACAGTGGGACCAGCATTTTTGGTAGATGTCACAAATTAAACCTCCCAGAGTACTGCTCCGCTCCCTTTCCTCATCCCAGCTGCTGCTCTGTTTTCTGCTCCCGCCCTGGTCTGTCACGTGCCACTTGTTGGCCCCGTATGACCTAGGGCTTCTCCCTTAGTAGCAGATATTTGTGTCCTCTTAGAAGAATAATTAGAATAATGATTCTGCAGGATATGGCAAGCTTTAGATATTTGCATTTGGTTTTTTAGGAGTGAGTGGAACCTGGGGTATAATCCATATGAGGACTCTTCGCCAGCGATTAGAAGAGCTACCGAGGGCCTAGCTCATAGCAGCGTACAGAACATACCCGTGCTTCTGAGCACGCTGAGGAAGAAAGCAGTGCTTATATTCACACTCTGTCCACAGCGTGGTTAGACATTGCTGCATGCCAGCAGGCAGGATACCAGAGCAGAAGCATTGAGATCTTCCCTGGAGTTCTTGGTTTGCTTCTGAGTCTGGAATGAGAAAGGGTTAAAGTTAATACAGATCTTCTTCTGTCAGTGCCTATAAGAAGTCCATGGTACTTTCTACCTGAGGATTTTGATGTGTTCACAATTCATTTTGCGTGGCTGCACATGTTGCAAGGTGTGTGATCTCCCACTTCCACAGGTGAATAAGCAGACACTAAAATGAAGCGGCCAGCTTTGAATTGTATTACTTACAAATTACATTACTAGAAGAAAGTTAAACTGGCTGTCTGTAAAGTTTGTATCTGCAACTGGCTGTCCAGAGAGAAAAATACACACAGCGCATATATCCGGGGGATCGGAGTGTTGATCGTACCCAGGGCCTAGTGTTTGGAACCCTGCAGTGTAAACACTTCAGGGGAATCTTTTCAAAACTCTTGAAATTGAGAGAGAACCTAAAACCATTTCTTCAGCTAGGGGGAGCTTCAGAAAATGTGAGAGTCTGTGTAACCTGGTCCAAGTCTAGGTTGAGTCGCTTGAAGTGATTTGCCCGTGGTGACTTACCCAGGTAGCCTATGGCATCTCTGGGAACGAAATTTAGTCCAAGGAGACCTGACTTGTACCTTGCCCTCTAGACCAAGACTGTGATTCTTCACATTGCTGCTCGGGTTGCTTACACTTTGGTGCAGAGGAAATGTGAACTTGGCTAAAATCATGTTTGGCCAGTTCTTGGGGTGGAGGGTTCTTAAGGGTTTTTTTTCCATTGACATCTCTTTCTTTGTCAAATCTTTTGTTTCAAGCCTCTTTCCTGGCTAGTTGCTTGGAAAGTCATAAGCCTTAGAAAAAGGCTCTGAAAATCAATTAAATGTTGTGTTTAGGTTTGTATTATAGTGTCCAATTCTGTGCTGTATTGCAGCACCCATCTGTATTTTTTTTTTTTTTAATTTCAGGGATAACATTTTAGTTTCTATTGTACAGTCAATTAACTCAGACACTCTATGCTGTGAAATCCATATCCAGGTCTTCAAGCTTGAGCTCAGATGATAGATGCAAGTTAAATTATAAAAGAACAAATTTTGAAAATAAATTCATAACATGAAAGATCTTGTGATTTTTTTGGATTTATATACTAATTATTATGTGACTTGTCCAATGTTATCCATTTGTATGGCTCTACTAAGAAATGAAAAGATTTCTAAGTAATTCTGAAAATGGAATTTAGGTCTAAAGTTACTCTTCTTTTTGAAAATATTCTCCTTGCCTACTAAACTAACTTGCTGAATGAAATAAGCTGGTGAAAATGTCATGCTATCTAATAACTATGATTATTTGTTTTGAAATGTATAAAAATCATAGTAATATTTAGCAGTGACAGCTTTTAAAAATGTTTCCTTAATTTTCTCACTCATACTAGTGAAGCTAACTATGTCCATTTTACATTGAGTGGAGAGTGGGTAGAAATAGGAAATCAAATTTATTAGATGAGAGGAAAAATATTTATGTGATAGTGTTATGGTCCTTTTAAAAAATTTAGTTCAGCTTGCTCTTGAAGTATAAATGTGTAAAACCATTGATGCAGATGTAGTCCTGCATATAGTCTCTTCTCTGTTGGAAACAAAAAACACTTCACTGTCTGCAGATCACTTTGGGAATAGTTTAACTTGAACTCTGATGGATGTGTTAAGCTAAATCGAATGCCTTCTACTGAACTACGAGTGGAACTTTATGCTGTATAATAAGAAAATCACAGGCTTGTTAGTCCATAGCAGGGTGCAGACCTGCTGGAGCAGGCAGGAAGGCTAGATAAAGAAGTGCAAAATTTTACCGTGATGAAATAGAAGATGAAGGTGCAGCATGTCACTTTTTGGAAAATGCTGTTTGTTGATGGTTTTTTAGTACCATGTGGGTCACAGACTGCATGGGTTAATTAAATTTGCTCCGATATAACTGTTCATTAATCTTGTGAAATTTGCATTTGTGCATCAGCAAACAAAACTGACCCTTAATATTTTTCTTAGGAGTAGCTGTTACTTTTTTTTTTGCCTTTGAAACTTAGTGATACTGTATCAAGCCATAAACATAACTGATTTTCATGGTTTTTTAACCGATGGTTGCAGTGTAGCCCAGAGGACCATCAGTTACTTTAACGGATCTGTTGTCTCATGCTGTGATTGGCAACAGGTGGGGAGAAACTGAGGCTGAATTACTGAGTATATTATGATGGTAGGGTTTGCTGCATATTTATCTTTATTCTGCTGGAGCTGACCTTGGTTCACTAAATGAAATTAATTATTTTATGATTTGATACAGTGAGAATATTTTGAAATAAGTATTAGTATCAAAGTGTCTTGTGTTTATTTTCTATTAAATCCAGTTTTGCTACAGATGGTTAGTGGCATGTAGTGTCTGGTAATCTGTTGTAGTCTGTCTTTGCGACAGAAGAATTGCTCTATTACCTTTTTGCAGTCAAAATTGAGGGAAAACTAAGAACTGACATTTTCCAAGGAGTGCCTCAAGTCTAAAAAGGTTGGGAACCAGCAAGTTAGACTGTAAGGTGCGTGTCCACACTGCCTGTAGTCAGTATGGCTGGTTAGTGTATGATATTCCAGACCAATCACAGAATTATAGAAGCTGAATTATTGGTCTGTATGTTTGCCCTATCCCAGTCTCTCTGTCTGGCTTCCGTGTACCATAGCTAACTACAAATATGGAAAGGTAGTATAAACAGTCAGTTCCAATGTAAATCTGTAAATGCATATTTGTATAAAGCAGCATTAAATTCTTTGCAGCAATAAGACAAGCAAGCTAAAACATTCATGCTGATTTTTACAGGATTGATCTGGGTATTTTAATTCATGTCTGTTTTATCCTTTATCCTTAAAAAGGAGAGCTTTGCTCACACATGGAAACTTTCATATTTATAAATGGAATGGAGACATGTTGGTCTGACTCTTCAAGTAGGGGGAAGGTCTTAGGAGCTTTTTGCGACTACCTGTTTGAAAAGTTCCTGAGTGTGCTGGTACCCACTTTACTGTTTTAAATAATTCACTTTTTCCTCCTGTTGTTGTTGCAAGATGGAAGAAAAAAAGAAAAGCATTTTTGTGCAGAGTGCTTTCCTTCCCATTCTTGATCATGATGAGGATTCTTTGTTTTTCTTCTGGATTCTGGTTTTTCTTCTGGAGGTTTTTGCTGCAGTCTGTAATGATGACCCTCCCTCCACATGTTCTCCTGCTCCAGTGCCCTTAGTATGGGGCGCATCTACACGAGATGCTTGCTGTGCAGTAGCTGAATAATACTGTGCAGTAGCATGTCAGCACCAACACTACTAATACGCTACCACATAGTAGTATTAGGCTACTGAACAGTAGCATTGCTATAAAGGCAGTTACTGCGCAGTTATTTAGTACTTGTATAATCAAGTACTAAATAACTGCACAGTAACTGCTGGACAGTAGCATTTCGTGTAGACACTCCTACTGTTCTCACCCTTTTTAGATTCTCGTACCCCAGAATTGCTGCGTCCTCCCCCCCCTGAAAAATGCCAGCTCTTGGTTTTCACAGCAGAAAAAGAATAGAGCAACTCTTTTGTTGCAAAGAACTCAGGAAGACCACCACAGTATAGTGTTTTTGAGAGGTAGTTAGCTGTGTCAGTCTGAAGTCGAGCAGAAGGCAAGATAGAGATGCACTTACAGACTGACTAAATCAGAGATTCAGAAGCTTTTGGGAGCCCAGTCTCAGTTCATTAGGTGTGACAGCATCTTTTGATGCTGTTGCTTCCTGTTTGAAATCTCTGGGTTTGTCTTGTGAATCATTTGCACACCTGATAGTGCTGACACTGTGCAGCACCCTTGAAAGGATCTCAAAGCATCCCAGAGTACCATGGCACCCAGGCTAAGAATTACTGGCCTAGACGCTCAGCAGAGATTCTGCATCCTTCTCTTTCCATTGGTCAGTATGGCCTCTAGAAAGACAGGACCAAGCTTTGTCCTGAAATCCAGTGGACTGAAATGATGACAGGAGCCCACAGTGTCTCCCTGCCTGCCTCTTCCTCTTTTGGTCCATACTCAAACCTAAGATTGTCTTCTTTTTTTTTTTTTACCTAGTGGTTGCTCTAGCTGCCTTAGTGAAACTGAAGTTATTCTAATAAGTTTTTCAGGTCTGTGTCTTTCCCGCACAGAATAATTTGTGTCTCTAGTAGGAACCTACAGGCTGACTAAAGTTGACTGTCATTTTCCTGCTTGTTGGTAGGGAAGTCTTGTGTCCAGCATCAGCAACACAAAGGAGAATGCTATGTTGTCCTGGTGTGGTAGAGCAGAGAAGTATAATGTTTAGTATTGCAAAATTTAACTCCTTAGTATTCCTGGGCGCTTATCATAAGCATTGTAGTGTTGCTGCTGGTGAATTCTGTTTTAATTGTGTATAATGTAATGCAGATAAAAAACACAAGATGGGGCTAGTATTTAAGAACTGACCAAAGTCAGTAAACTAGGGGATTGTCAACATGGGGATCCTCACTAGCATCACAAAACATTTTACTGTTAAATGTCCCAGTGTAGACAGACGCTTAAGACACAGTTGAAGATTAGATGCTCTATTTCAAGATACCATGTGGTAGATGGAGACTAGAAACGTGATATACCAGTCATCCAAATAGTAAAAAGCAAATATGAGAGATGTGTGAAATGTTTCATAGCATTGCATGACTAATTTAAGGGGTTGTGTTAAACTTACCAATGGTTATTTGTATTTTAGAGGGACTTTGAATATGTCTGGGATAGCCCTCAGCAGACTTGCACAGGAGAGGAAAGCTTGGAGAAAAGATCATCCCTTTGTAAGTACAGTAGAACTCCCTAATATTCTGCTTCTGTACCTGTACTGAATTTGGATTGTTATGCTGATCACCTTTCCTAACTGTAAAGTGAAACTGTAAAATAGCTGCTGAAGCCTATTCCTCTATTGCATAAAGAAGTTGTAGCCAAGTTGGTGTATGTATAGTGATTGCACTGTTTAGGTATGTTAAAGGTATCTCTGAAGATTCACTCTGTTTGGTTTTTTGTTCTAATGTAGGGATTTGTTGCAGTACCCACAAAAAATCCAGATGGCACAATGAATCTCATGAATTGGGAATGTGCTATTCCAGGAAAGAAAGGGGTAAGACTCTTACTGTTAACTTAATTGTCAGAGTGGGGGATCACTCTGTTAAGTGTTAAGCTGTTGTCAGAGATAAAAAAACAAACAATGGTGGAGTGTGTTGTATTAAATAAAGTTTAACTAATGTTTCCTGTTTTAACCTAACTCCAACTTTTTTGAAACCACATGGCAGTTCTTCTCTTCCATTCCCATGCTGGAGCAGACCTAGGGTTCATCTTGATACCTAGTCTATGTTTGATCCTCATAGAAGGCAGGCAAGGAATACTCTGTCCTTCCACATTGACATTTCATCATCATGGTCTCTAAAGGTCAAATCTTTGGCTTAACCTTAAAGCAAGAAGATTTGTTTTTTTTAAACTGTTATTAATTAAACCATTAATGTTTTTTGTGCCTCTTGAATAGCTAGATCCTTCTGGAATCTTGCTAACAATTTTGACCTCTGTGCCTCATGGCCCAAGATCCTGCAGCCTGTTTATATGTTGTGAGGAAACAGAATTTCCTCTCCATCAATTTGACATTCCTGTAATGCAGGTAGAGCAGAAACTACTGCCACCTTCATTTAACTCCTCTGTGTTCCCTTTGTGTACACCTCAAGTATGTGCAATTCCAGTCTCTCTTTTTTATGAGACATTTCTTTTTGGTTTTGTTCATTTTCGTCATATTTCTCTGTGCCTCATCTGAAGCATATTTTTGGTAAGAGTTATCTATGCAGCTGTTGATCTTACTTGCATTTTTTGACTAAGGTTACACATCAAGTAGAGGTTGTCCTGGATTTTTTTGACAGTGATATACTGATCCCTTTCCTGATTCGGTACAGTTCATTAGAATCTTATAAGGTGTAAGAGTAATTTGCACACTGGAGAATAAGAGTTTATTGCTCCAGATTTAATTGACACTGAACTTCTGTTACCATTGTGTTGTCCATTTGCCATTCGTTATCTGTTCACCTACCTTGCTTGGCTCTCTGAAGTCTTTCGCTCCTCTAGTCCACATGGACCAAAATACATGTCACTTACAAAATTTGCTGTGTCACTTCTTGACCAAATTTTAGATGATGATAAAATATATTAACAATGGATTTAATAGAAAACCTTGCTGTTGGTATCCAAAATCTGAAGTCTCTCTCTCTCTCCATCCTTGGCCACATGGATAAATTACTTGACTTTTTTGTAATCAGATTAGTATTTGGTTGGTCTTGCTATGAATTCTCACATTTGAATACCACAGTCATATTACTTTTAGAGATTTAAACACTGGATGCTAATTTAAGTCTCACATCAGTCTGACAAAATAAGAGAGCTGTCCATAATAGCAGACTAAGCACCTCCTCAGGTTTTATGTCCTAACCACTACTGTCCAAGTGTCCAAGAAATAAGGAGGTCTTACAGCCTAGAAAAAATCATAAATCCTATTCTTTGGTTAGAGGAAGTCAAAGATACCTTTTAGAAAATGTCTTGTGCATAAAGGAGGTGTTTGCAGACCTGTGGGGTTTAAGACTCTTGAGATGAACACTTTCCCCCTAATTACTGTTGTAGCAGTAGCTTGTTGGGAGAGGATTCTCTCTCAGGTAGATGGTGGCTTCATTTTTTGACTCGGGTGAACGTTAAGGTTGGGTTACGTCCTCTTTGATATCAGAGTAGTAGTAGGAAGTCATCTGGGGAACTGTAAGATTTTTTTTATATGTGAAATCAGTAAAATGCTAGATATAGCACATTAAAGGTTAGAGAATAAGACTTCTAAAGAGTAGTAGCTTATGGTTCAGGAAATGTTGTGTTAAAAATAAGCCAAGTAGGCAGATACAAGAGTTAAGCAAAAGACCAAGAACTAGCAAGATTTGCACAAAGCAGTCTGGCTTCTCTCTCTCTTTCTCTCCCCTTTTAATTAAAAGCTTCCCCTCTTTTTTTAAAAATGCTTGGCATACTTTGCATGATACTGTAACCTAAATATTTCAACTGTAATTTTCTGACAGACACCATGGGAAGGAGGCTTATTTAAGCTACGGATGCTTTTCAAGGATGATTATCCTTCCTCGCCCCCCAAATGTAAGTAAAACGACATAATTACAAGTTTTTAATAAAATGGTATCGGGTCAGTTAGTGTTTCAGGGCTGTACTGTGAACTGTCTAGCTACTGGCTACTGATGATAGGGTGATTATTTTGTAACCCTTCAAAACAAATCTGGGTTCTCAGTGGGGCTTGTTGTAGTTTAAAAATGGTATAATCTTACTTTTTCCCCCACATGCAGTCATATGTTCTTTAAGATTTAATTTATTTATTTTTTGGTGGCTGGTTTCTCAAGAAAATTTGAGATGAGTTATTTGGCTATTTGAATTCAGGATGACTGAAAATTCTTGTAAAAAGACCGTTGTCTGTCTTTGGGCCAATAAAAATAGTTCAGATTTGAAATTTGGTATTTCTCGGAAGAGAATTGCCTTGCCTTGGCTTTGGTTTGGCAAATGACAGAACATTGCACCAAATGCATTTTGTAGAAAAGGGCTGAAAATCAGCAGGACTGGAGTTAATCAGACTCCCTGTTCATGTGTATGTAGCAAATTAAGTGCCTAATGCTTTATTCCAAGAACTTCAGATTGAATAGATCTTAGCACCAGTTCTTGAGCCAAGTAGACTACTTAGCTTCAGAGTTTTCTTTATTCTGTCGTCAGTGAAACATTCAGAAGTCAGTTAATTTCAAAGACTAGCATTGTTCCATTTGTTAACCCGCCTATGTTGTAAAGCCATAGGGGCCGACCTTTTCAGTTGCGTGCCATAATTAAACCCTGTGCCCTTCCCATGCCACTCTGATCTCCTTCCCCTGCCTGATCTGCTGCTCTGCTTTCTGCTGCCTACCCCCCCAGTCTGCTGCGCAGCTGTGCATGCACACAGGCTGTGCATGCCCCTTGTGTCACCCATGCTGCAGGTTGCCCTCCCCTGTTGTAAAGAACAGAAACATTCAAAGAGGTATCTTAAATGTAAACCATATTGTAACTTTTAACTATATACTGTTAGAGAGATGGGATGTTGCCATGTTGCATATTCAGGATTGTATAATAACAATTTCTGCAACTATTTAACATTGGATAACCAAACAACAGTAATCCACTAATTGAGGAAATATTGAAGGAATAGTCTTTCAAAGTAATGGATTTTTCTCTGCCAATGGATTTCTATTCTCCCAGCCAATTACCTGAACATATGTTTTTAAATTAGCATATAGTTTCTAAAAAATTAGGTTGCTCCTTGGTGTCCTTAAGCAGCTTCTGAGGTACAAGTCTTCTCTTTGATGCCAAGACTTAAGTTCTTCTAAGAGCAATATTTCTTTGGAGCAGACCATTATATGGTACAATTTCTTTAGCCTCTTCTGAAATGTATGGTGGCTCTCAGCTCTTTAGGTAGGTTTTGTTTGCCAGAGTCATGTGGTAGGTCTCCAGCCAAGTGCTTATAACATAACAAGAGATGTGTGCCTTTTGATCTGCAAATGCTGACATGGGACGGCCTAGAAAACATGAGCTGATTTGAGACGTGGTACTAAAGGAATTCTGTTTCAAAGTAGGAAATCCTTCAGACTATTAAGAGTTCTAGTGGTATGAGGGGCCTGCGTTCCTGCCGGGTCTCATTAGGGTTGACAGTATGACCAGTCTAGTATTTTAAGCATTACTTTATTATAACAGTGAAGAGAGGAATGTCTGATCTGCAGCAGGTAGATACTTCATCTAAATTTAAAAAAAAGTAAGATAATTAATTGTGAAACGAGACAATTACATTGTAAAAAATTCAGTTTTTATAAGTCTCAATGTTAGATAAGTATAAAATTTATTGGTATATGAGACTGAACAGTTCTTCATTTTCATAGCTTTTATCCTGAAACCCTAAGATAAACTGAACAGTTAGAAAAAAACCCCCGTAGCTGTTTTAAAAATTGACTGTTTGTCTTTTATAGTTGCTATGTTTAGTTTCTGTGTGTGCAGAGAGGGCCAGCTCTTCAAGCATTTTGCTGGTCACATTTTATAGAATCAGAGAGAGAGGGCTAGAAGGGACCCCCAGAGGTCTTCTAGAGTCCAGCCTTCTGCCTGAGGCAGGCTTATCCCTATCTAAACTATCCTACATGAATCCACAGTCTAACAGAAGTAAAACTGCAGTCATCCCTAACACAGCCACGAGACCTAACAACCTGATCTGCCACAGGTACAGCAGGAGGACAGTGGCCCCCAATGTCACACTGCTGCAAGTGTGACATTCAAATATGCTAGAGAAATCCAAGGAAAAGTATCCCACACCCTGCTACAAAGGAAGGTAAAACCCCACAGTCCATACCAGTCTGACCACGGGGTAAAATTCCTTCCTGACCCCAAATATGGCAATTGGTCTGACTGTAAGCAGAGGGGAAAGGCCCTTAGCCAGAAATCCCCAGGTTTAAGTCCCAGCAAGAGCATCAGCACATCCCAGTCAAAATCCTCAGCCTTGGCTGCAGTCAATACTGACGGAGGCTTAAACCCCCATGACACACATAGCAGCAGGAGGGGAAAAATTCCCTCCCAACTCTATGTGGCAATCGGCAAAGCCCAGAAGCATGGAAATTTTCATAGTAAAATGTAGGCATTTCTACTCCTACATCATCCCTGACTAATGTCTGTCCAGCCTCTTTTTGAACACCTCCAGTGGTGGAGTCTACAGCTTCCCTAAGCAGTCTGTTCCACTACCCCACCGTTCTAACAGTGAAGAAGTTTTTCCTGGTATCTAATCTAAACCAACTTGACTACAACTTCAAGCTGGTGCTCTGTGTCTTAACTCTCAGGAGCAAGAGAGAAAATATATTTTCCTCCCTCTTTATGGCAGACCTTCAGGTATTTGAAGGCTGCTGACATGTCTCCTTAAATGCCCCTGAACTTGTCTGTTTCCTTCAACCTCTCCTTGTATGACTTGCTTACCAAGTGCTTTATCATTTTTTGTTGCCTGCCTCTGGACCCTTTCTAACTTCTCCAGATCCTTTTTAGACTGTAGAGCCCAAAACTGCACACACTACTCTAGATGAGGCCGAACCAAAGTTGAGGCACTGTTACCTCCTATGTCTTGTACGTAATGCTTCTATTGATGCGTCCCCCAATGGCATTCACGTTTTGTGTAGCTGCATCTCCCTGCAGACTTGTACCAAGTCTGATCTAGCAAGATGCCTCGATCTTTCTCTGCAATGCTATCATCCAGCCAGATCTCACCCATTTTGTATTTTTATTGCTGATTATTTTTCCCCAGGAGTACCGTGTTGCTTTTGGAAATGCCTGCATTTATAGTAGCTGGCCATTAGGAGAACCATTTTTTATGCAGCTGGCTTTGCTTCTTCCCTGAGCAGAGGGTAGCTCCTGCAGCCGCACGTGGCTCAGGAGAGAGGAGTTCTAAATGAGAATGTGTCTGTGTGCAGGACCGAGGGGCAAGAAGTCCTTGCTTCTGCCCTTGCTAACAGATGATACTGATGCATTTAAAAAGATACGACCTATGCCAGTGCACTCTTGGCTTCAGAGTACCTTTGACAATTTTTGACTTCGGTCAAATCGTAGTGGCCAGTTGACCAGTCAGTTGACATTATTTGACTGGTCAATTGACCAACTTGTTAACCATAAATTTTATTATAGGTTAAATCTTGCTTAAAGCCATGGTGCAGTGCAGAAAAAAAGTATATTCAGCGTTTGCTTATTAGTGTTTTGCTTCAAGGTAGGTTATCTGTTGCTTTGCATTTAAGTCTAGTACAGACTGTGGGGCTATTAAAGAAACAAAATTTGATTTTAGGACCAAATTCATTCATGTTTCTTTTGTGTTCTAAAAAAAAAAAAAAAAAAAAGCAGGAGGATGGCAGGAGGAGAGAGAGAGAGAGAGAGGCAGGTATACAACTGAACTGTGTGAAGATGTTTGAAATAACAGGGAAGATTCTCTTCCAGTGTGCGAGTTGGTGCATGCAGCACTACTTGTTTTGGGACCTGTTTTTTGCCTTCAGAATGTCAGTGCCTATTGATGTTAATATCTACTGTCTGTCTGTACCAGAACTTCTCTGTATCCTAGCCTAGACAACGTGTCTTGTTCATCTGGGACCAGAGTCGCCTGGGGTGAATTCTAATGTTTTGATCCAAGAAGTGAGGAAGAACTAATAGTAACTGCACTGCAGAAATCCAACAAACACTGTAACGGGGGTGTTTTGCACTAGGTGACTGTGATAGGGAAAAGTGTCCACCGTTAATAGATGCCAGTTTTTTTAATATTTTGACTTAAGAATTGATCTAAGAATCTTAGGTTTTTTTCACATAAAGAACTGTCGTCCGTCTTCTGTCTTAGGTAAATTTGAACCTCCGTTATTCCATCCAAATGTGTATCCTTCAGGCACAGTGTGCCTCTCTATCTTAGAAGAGGACAAGGATTGGAGGCCAGCAATCACAATTAAACAGGTCATAAACTTTTTCTGTTTTAAACTTCAGGCATATGTACCGTTGCTTGCTTTGTCATGTTGTGAGAACTTAAGATGTGATATGGATGCTTCATCATGCTTTTTTATAAAAAGTTCCGAATTGCATGTTTCGTAGTATTACTTTATACAACTGACTCTTTGTACTCCTTCTCTCAAACAGATCTTGTTAGGAATACAAGAACTTCTAAATGAACCAAATATTCAAGACCCAGCTCAAGCAGAGGCTTACACAATTTACTGGTTAGTACTTTTTTCACGTGCATGTGAATCGGCCCCTAGGCGGTAATGTCTTGGTCTGTTCAATGACCTGAATTTCCGAGGTTTTAGCTTATGCTGCAGCTTCAAGTAAAGGTTTATATTGAAGGTCCCTTATCTTGTGCTGCTGTTATAACAGCACAGCGGCCTCGGTCAGGAATCAAGTTCCCATTGTGCGGGGTGTTGCATAGATATGTCTAGAGTTACTGCTTCTAAACAGCTGATGGTCTGGGATAAGGACAAAGCATGGCAATTAATTGAAACTATGATAGAGGCAAAGAAAAGGAAATGCAAGGTAGCAAGTCGTGGATACTAGTTGTTTGTACAGTTGTAGCTTACCACCTGACAAACTGGTATTTGGTGGCAGGCTCTGTGGACATTTTGGTCTCCAGGAAAGATTAAGTTAGAGAGCTTAAAACTGTTTTGAGCTTGTGATAAAGGGAGCCATTGGAAGGACTTGAAAGATACGTAGTATATTTGAAGGGAAAAATAATGGCAGTAACTTTGGGTCTGTATTTTGCATAGGCTTAAATGGTGCAAAGTCCCAGTAACCAAGGCTAGAAATGAGCAAATAAAGGTTCAAATGAAAGCTGTAGGATTCCAAGTTAAAAAACCCTCCAGATCTTGGACAGTAATGATGGAAAAGTGCCAAGTTCTGAAAACATTTGGATCTGCTGACCCCAGAGGACAGAGTTAGTGTCATGGGGCCATCAGGATCAAGGAAGGATAAGGGTGGAGGACTGGGCTTTAAAGCTGAGAGAACCTCAGTAGATTCTTCACTATCAGTGAGTGCAGGCACAGGATGGGAGAAGATCCTGCGTACAGCTAGGGACAGGAGCTCGAGGCCAGAGTCTAGACTGTGTATTCCTTGATCTTTTAAAGATAAAGGAATATGAGGCAGGTTATACTTAAAAGTAAGCTGTTGGGAGAGGATGCGTATGGAGTAAAATCTGTTTTAAAATCATACCACCAAAAGGGAATGTGAATTTTACTCATCACCTGGAGCACGTAATACCAGCTTTGAGCAAATACAAGTCCTTTGTTTTTGTAGGGGGGAATCTATCTGGAGGAAGATATTCTATGTTAAAATATTTGTTCCAGCTCTACCCCCAACTTCCCCCCCCCTCCATTCATAGTGAACTATAAAGGGCAGGTTCTAAACATGTACCACCACAAAAGGAAAACCGGACTCTTGTTTATAAGTCAAGCTCCTTTTGTCTGCAGTCTCTTGTTGACATTTACATAATGAGCATCAAGTTTCCAGCTAAGAACCTAGTTACAAGAGATGAAAGTAGTAGTTTCTATGCACTTAGTTCTTAGCAAAAATAAAATAAAACTGTGAGGAACTGGTATACTCTCTTACCAAGTCTCTTGCATAGAACTGGGCTATAGAAGACCTGGAGCAGGGCTTGTTAAAGCTTTTCTACAGCTGTATAGAGGCTCTTCAGCTGTATCCATTCAATTTTCCCTTCCTCATAACTGCATCAGTTCCAGCAGTAGTCATCTCCAGAACAAGGGACGCCTACTGAATTGCAATACCTCTTGTGTACATGTAAAGCCAAAACTTGATTTTTTTTTTTACTCAAGATTAAAACCCAGAACACTCAAAGTGAAGTGCATGGATGCTAGCTCACAAGTCTTCCTGCGTCTAGAGGAATTTCATCAGATGGAAATGTATCTTAAAAGTGGACTGACCCAAGTGTATCGTATCTTCGTAGGCTGCAGAGTAGCTAAAAGGATGCCTGACTCGTGTGTGCACCGTGGTGATAGTCCAGGTCACTGTTACTCTTAATGAATAATTGGTGTTGTGAGAAATTACCCAGAGAGCAAGAGGTCACATGCATTTGCAACTTGATCTGGTAAATAAATACATGGGAAGATGTGATACTGCTTAAACAGGTCTTTTAACCTGAACTATTAAATTTGTATTCGAAAAAATTAATTTTTCAGATTTGTACTGGTGACTTACTGTCTTAACTGCTGATCTGTTGCTCTGTAAGACTAACGGCATTTTAAGCACTCTTACTAGAATATTCCTGTCTTTCCTTGTTAGATGGGAGAAACTAAGTTCAGGTACATACCTATATAGACCTGCTAAGGCAAGAGATGATAGCTGGCAGGCTTCTATGGCAGAAAAAGAGAGTGAGATTTTGAGGGGAAAGCACATCATTTAACTGTCAGTTAAATTGTTCCATGTGCAATCTTGGAAGCTTTAGAAGAAAACTATTATGACTCCAGTGTGTGAAGAGAACTTAATGAGATGTCATATTTTCTGCCTGCCGGTTTTGCTAAGCAAGCATGAGCTGAACATCTATCTACCAGTGTGAGTTGGCCACAAAGTTGTGGTCACGTCTTGTCCCACTTCTCAAAATAATCGTTTCCTTTTTCCTGCAACAAACAAACCTTTGGCCAAATACTAGTGATCTGTCTTACCCAAACTGCCAGGCTGTAAGATTTGATGCCCCCTTCTAATCAAAGTGGATTCCAAATGACCCTTTTAAAGGAAATGTGTAGTTTTGGACACACGAGCTGTTACTCTGTAGCAGAGGTCTTTCTCATTTAACCCTTCGATTGTTTAGTCATGAGGTGGCATTTATTTACTGCTGTTGCAGAATGTGATGGCAAAAAAGCAGCTCTGGAATTCTTCCACCTGCTTGCTCAGGTTGGCCATTTCTCTGTAGAATGTGTATGATCATTCGCAGATTTTAAGGGCAGCTCTCATAGTTGTTGTTCCTCTTTACCTAGCAGCAGCACCTGCTTTTGTAATAACAAGCTTCAGGATGCTTGTTACGTGTACTGAACTTAGTACTTCCCTGTGGTGCAAAGCATTGTCAGATAGAGGCTAGGATGAAATTCTGAGTCCTGGATGTAGGGTTTCTAGTGATAAAAGCTAGTTCTGACACTCTTCTGTTGAAATTCTTTACCTTTAAACACCTTAATTTTATCTTTTCATCAAGTTTTTCTCCGGACCTTAAGTTAACAAGGATTTTTTTTAGAGAATTCTTACTGACATCCTGGCACACTTTTAGCTTCTCTCATTCCTTGGAGCCTCAGAAGACCAGAGGCTTCCTGCTGCTGAAGAAGGATGACTGTGCCTGAAAGCTTACAAATAACATTTTTCCAGCTACTCAGTTGATCTAATAAAAGATATCACATCTACCTAAAGAGCCTTGCCTGCCTGTGTCCTTAGACCAAGCAAAAACCCAGCAAGGATTCTTCTTGCATGCAAGGGAAAGTTAGCATTAAAAAGGGGCAACCAGATGGAGTCTTTTTTGGTAGAACTTTTTTACAGTTTCATTTTTGCATTTCCTGGTTCTGAAAAAAAACAATAATCCCACCGTGAGAGGGAAGCACAGTAAATCAGCACCTCCTTCTTGGCGAGGAAGCAAAGTATGTGAACTGTACGCTGACTAGTTCTCTGCCATGTACTGTGTTTCTGCGAGTCCCCGCTCCTCTGAGTGTGTAGGGGAACATCTCTGTCTAACCTCCTGCCTTCAGAAATATTTAGTTTCATACATAAGAACTTCTAGAACTCATTGTGCAGATTGACATCTGCTGTATCTGATATCTATGTTTTTCCCCCTGAAAAGTAATTATTTCTTTTCTTTTCTTTTTTGTTTTACTCTTTAGCCAAAACAGAGTGGAATATGAAAAGAGGGTTCGAGCACAAGCCAAGAAGTTTGCGCCATCATAAGCTCCTGTCATGCAGCATCTTAAAAAGGAAGGGATTGGTTTGGCAAGAACTTGTTTACAAAATTTTTGCAAAATCTAATGTTGCTATGTACAATTAATATCCACTTAGGGGAGGGGGTTGTATGTGTGCCATTTTCCATATTCGCCACTTGTATACAGTTCTAAATTCGCTGAATTGCCCCCAGTTTTTTCATACAGGGTCTCTTCCTTCAGTCTTTTGTATTTTTGATTGTTATGTAAAACTTGCTTTTATTTTAATATTGATGTCAGTATTTCAACTGCTGTAAAATTATAAACTTTTATACTTCTATAAATTCACTAGTATCTCTAGTTACTTTGCTATCTGATGCAGGCATGCTTTAAAATGTTTAGAACTATATTTAGCCTCTAGCTGGCTGTATGAAAAAATCATGCCCTCCACCCCCTTCCCTCCCCTTAATTTGTTTTTCTATCTTTCAGAAACTAGGTTGTTATTGCTTAAGAGCCTCTGAGATCCAAAGTCAGCCAGCATCTTGATTCTGCATCACTTCCTTTGTGTTTATATGGCGTTTTTGTCTGTGTTGCTGTTTAGAGTAAATAAACTGTTTATATAAAGGTTTTTGTTTCATTATCTTCATTAAAACAATTAAAAGGAGGAAGGGCTTTCTGTTAAACAGTCTCAGACAAAATTTAGTAAATTCCACCCCTCTCTCCTGTCCCTTGTAGAAGCCGTTGATAACATTCCATCTCTCTCACTGCCATCTGTTGTAGAAGTTGCCCCCTTTAAGTCTGCTCTCTTGAGTAAAGGTTACACAAACTTAAATTTCTTTTAAATCCGTTCCTGAAATCTTTTAAGAAGAGTAAGCTTCAACTAGTACATTGTTAGCTAGATTGGTTAAAGTGGTCAGTACTGTGACTAGATTATACATATAACAATAGACTGAGAGCAAGATGCACTATTATTACGTATATTAATCCTATAGATTCAGTTATTGATATAACCAGTTTGGAATGAGGGTTCACAAATCGGAATGTTTTAAAACAAAATACATAAGTATTGAACCCAAAGAATAGCAAGCTAGATTGAACTGTATATAATAAAGACTATTTTGCTGACAGTGTTGAGGTAATTTTTAGAATCTACAGATTTTAAATGAGTGCTTAAAAAAAGAAAACCATTATCTAAAAGTCGATGAACGTAACATTGGGAGAAGGGGCAAAGTTCTTGTCTATGTTTATAACTTAACTCTTATGACTAAGAGAAGAGTTTAAGTTTATAAGACTCTTCTTTTCTTTGCCCCAGCCAAGTCTGAAATGTAACAGCATTTATAGATTTATTTCCCACACTTTCTTTTTTGCAAAGGTAATTCTACCAAACTGGTGATGAAATGTCAAAAGCTTCACTGTATCTACAGTGTAAAGCCACAGCTGGACTTGCTTTGAAATTAGAACTCCATTTCCCTATTACATTTATAGTCCCATTTTTACCAAGAGATAGTAGGTTTTTAAATTTTAGGGGATGTTTTTACATTAACTGTCATAACCAAAGACAGAACTCAGCTTTCAACCTTATCTCCCTTGCTTTCATCTTTCCACTTTCTGTGAGTAGTGAGTGTGTGACATCATTTTTGGTAATTATATTCACTTAACAAAAAGTTGAATTGATTGATTGATGCAGAATAAGTTAAGGAAATTCTTTTTATCATAAATGAGGAAAAGATTTACTACCCACAGTCCGTGATCCAGTTTGTCTAAAAAAGGTATGAAATGTTGGCCCCATGGAAGTAACTGACTTTTCTTCTGCTGATTTACTAATTGAAAGTACAGTTCAGGCCAAAGAAGCTGTGTCAAATTCTCTGTCTGACCTTCCCTGAAACCACATAGACTAGTGTCTCATGTGCTCCTATACAAAGTGGTGGTTAGGAAGATGTTGTTTAACTTTTGGATTTTTGAAAAATGGATCAATAAACTGTTTTCAAGTATGTACAGCTGATACTTTCTGAGGCAAAAATGCTTTCTTTACTCAGCAGCATGTTCAGTGTAGCTGTTATACTACAAAAATAATAATGTGATTGAACCAGTTTGCATACATATAGGATGCTTCTCAAAAGGCCTTTCTTGTAATTGGTGTGCTGCTTTATAGGCATACTGGATAAGTTAATAATTCTACCTGTATACATTATAACGTGATGTTTATCTCAATTTCTTTGCCTTTGCATTCATTGTAACATGTTGGTTAAGTGCATAAACCACTTAAGTGCATATGAACTTCAGTCCTAATGTCTACTTTGTAATGTAATCTTACTCTCTCCAACTGCTTAATTGGTAAAAATGACTAAGGATATAGACAGATGTAACGAGCTGAATAATGAGCCAACAGTGCGTTCTTGTTGCCAAAAGTGCCAGTGGCATTTTGGTTTGTATCAACAGGAGGGTCACTTGCAGATTAAAGGGAGTTGATTCTTCCCCTCTGTTCAGGCCTCATCTGGAGACTGGGTCTGGTTTTGGGTCCCAAACTTCAAGAAGGATGTGGATGAATTGGAGAGAGTCCAGCGCAGTGACAAAAATGATTAGAGGCCTGGGAAGCGGCACTTACGAGGAAAGGCTGAAAGAGGTAGGGTTATTTAATTGAGAAGAGAAGACTGAAGGGGGTTGGGGGATTTAATAACTGTCTTCAAATACCTGAAGGACAATTAGAGAGGAGATGGAGATGGGCTTTTCCCTATGGCTGCAGGGGACAGGACTAGGAGCAATGGACTTGAACTGCAGCAGAAGAAATGCAGGTTGGAGATGGGGAGGAATTTTCTGATTATGAGAGTGGTCAAGCATTGGAACAGGCTGCGTGCAGAAACTGGAATCTGCATCCTTGGAAATTTTCAAGAGCTGATTGGACAGATACGTGGCCGGGACTGTTCAGTCAGGGACAATCCTGCCTTGACCAGGGGGCTGGAATAGATGATCTTGAGTTCCCTTCCAGCCCTACTTTCCTATGATCTTAATGTCAAAGGATACCAATACAAGCTTTTCGGATGCCACTACTACATTTGCATGATCTATAATCTTATAAGTGTGGCAAATCTGCTCCAGTTTTAATTCTGCTTCATTCAGAATAAAGGGTAGGGTGATATAGTTAAGGGTCCTGCAGACTTAACAGGTAACAGCTGATGCACAAGCTGTAGCACGCCTTAAAATATGTGTTCATACCTGAAAAGTCTTCATTTCAAGGCTGCTGTTAGTCATAGGACGTGTGAGAAAAAGGTAACTAATGAGGTATGAAACCAGAGCACAGGTTGTTCCTATTCTTAATGAGCACTTACATTGAGTGCTAGTAAATGCACACTCTGGGGTAAATATTTTTTTTTTCCACTCCTGGGATTGTGCATTTAAGCAGGGCTCACTGCATACTGGTTAGACTAATAATACATAACTGGCATATAAAACAAGGTGAATTCTTTGGTTAGAATATTAACATTAATATCTAACAAACAGTAACCGTTTAAGACCAAAGATAGGATTCTTGTAGCATAACACTTGGCTTCATTAGAAGACTTTTGTAGTGGAAGAGTGAAATTGTAGCCGTGATGATCCAGAAATTATGTGAGAGGCGAGCATTTCTTAGGATAACTCCTATTGGGCTAACTGTATAGTTGGAATTGAGCTAGACAATCTTTTGAATGCAAGATATTCTTCATCAGGTCTCATCCCAGTTTCAGTTACCGAATTTCATTTTAGCATTTTAACATTTATATTTAAAGTTATGTTTCCCTTGAAATCTGTGAAGAAGTGGCTTATGTCCCCAACAGTTCTGTCTGAAGAATCCACTGATTTTAAGTATCTTTCGTAACTCAATATAGGATTTTTTTCTTTTCATGTATCACTTTAGTTGGAATTTGGTTGCTTTCTGTCGGGTTATACTGTGTAGAAAAGGAGTGATATGTGTTTCTTTCCTAGGAGTACACCAAGACTCCCTTCCCCTTGGAAGCATCTGTCAGTTTTCCTACCTTACTGCTCCAAGCAGGTGACTGAAGGAATTCTGTCAACTTTGGGAAAAATCTAACATTTCACAGTTCTTAAACAGTTTTATGGTAGGTGACTACATCCCAACCCTCCTGATTTTAGGTTAATCTAAATGGCCAGGTCTTGTAGCATTTAAGTCTTTTGGGACCAGCTTCCTGCACTGGATCACAGGCGCTCAGGAGCTGGAGAAGGAAATAAATTGGAGGCTTTCCTAGTACAGTTCAGACTTTGTCTGGGCCTCTGGCTGTAGAGTCAGTGCCACCTAGTATCTGAAAATAGAATGACACATTCTTGCTTTTCAGGTCTTTCTGCATGCTAGTGGAACATAATGGGAGTGGGAGGTTGTGGTTGCAGAGAGGATCTTGGGGATGATCCTGTTAAGGGCTTTCTGTCTGTCGGGATTGAAACCTTGTCTGGGGTTTTTTGCCCTGGATCCCAGTGAACAGAAGTCAAAGCATTAGAGGGGCTATATCCTGGGTGCACCAAAGTCATTGGGGCTATAACCACATTCAGTATTTCTAAGATTTCATAACATCTAAGCTTTAAATTAGATTATATAGTTTTAATAAGATTGTTGTTAATTTTATCAAATGCTTAAAGGGCTCTTACAATGACAAAGTTTAATTTTAGGGGGACATTTTCAAAATGAAAAAGTTGAAAGAACTGCAGCTGCTGAGAGCAAGGCATTTTGACAAGCAGCAGTCAAATATGCGTTGCACACCTGCAAGTAGCTTCATTTGAGTCGTGAACTATGGTGTAAACTGGGTGGACTAAGGGACATGGAGGTTAAAAGATTTGCTCAGGGTCACTATGCTAGCCAGTGGCAGCACCAAGAGGAAAATATTGATGTCTTGTGCCCCATCCATTAGGTGAGTGGTTTTCAAGCTGTTCTGCAGAGCCCTGGGGATCTGTGATAAGTCATCAGGGGTTCCACAAAGAGATGGGTAATTGCAGTGTGCTGCCATTGCCAAGCCAGCCCACCTGGCTCTGTGGCAGTTC
Organism: Caiman crocodilus; assembly: GCA_030014935.1. Lineage (NCBI taxonomy): Eukaryota > Metazoa > Chordata > Crocodylia > Alligatoridae > Caiman > Caiman crocodilus. The sequence continues at coordinate 11,939,312 of JAGPOW010002202.1, forward strand.
ACAGTGTTCGCAGAGTCAGAGATAATGGTTCTGCAGCAGGAGGAGAGACAGGAAAGGATGCTGTGACTTTAGGAGGTTTCAAAATCCCTGCACTACGCTGCACTGCTTTGGTTTACATTGGAGCAGTCGTCCTATGCGAGTGCCCCAAGTAGCAGACTGTTGTGGGCTAGGACGTGCACCTGTGCAAGTTGCACTGGGTTCTCCTAAGGAATTGTGGGAGGAATGACTATTATGAGTATCCCTGTTCAAGGTTTCTGGGGCTTGTGCTGTGGGGTAAGGTCAACAATTAGGTGGCTTTGTGCTGTCCACCAGGACACACTTAAGCACTTACAGGTATAAGCAGCAACTGAGCTGCAATTTGAAGGTGGTGGCTGAATGGCAGATTTGGGTGCCAAAGTACTTCTGAGGGTCTGTCCTAGAATGTTTCACTCTTAAGCACTTCTGAAAAGTCTGAACTGAGGGGACTGCAGTTTTGATTCATTCTGTGGGAGTGAGATGAGTAGACTCCTAGCTTACTCTGCAAGCCCTTGGGTTGAAAAAAAAAA
>JAGPOW010002202.1:11970211-11989367 GCA_030014935.1 Caiman crocodilus
CACCCTGCACTTGTCCGTATTGAAACGCATCCTGTTTTTGTTAGCCCACCCCTGCAACCTATCCAGGTCTTTCTGCAGTCTTTCCCTCCCTACTAGCGTGCCCAGCTCACCCCAAATTTTGGTATCATCAGCAAATTTGAACAGGTTGCTTTTCACCTGTCGTCCAAATCGCTGATAAAGAAATTGAACAGTGCGGGCCCAAGGACCAAGCCCTGGGAGACTCCGCTGTCTACTTCTCCCCAGGTCGAATATGACCCGTCTCCATATACTGTGATCTGAAGAATTGCTTTCACACTTCACCTAAAGATCATTATAAAAACTTGTGAAAAGTTCCGCCATCAGAGCATCTGGCAATAAGAACAGATATCTAAGCAACAGTAGGTTTTGTTTAAGAGAGCCGGTTTGAGACAAGGAATTTCAGTAGGAAGTCTGGAAATATTATATTCTAATTCAGTTACATTTAATCAAACCTGTCATAATGCTCTGCAGTCTTCCTTATTGGGACAGACCTTACTCAAACCCACTCAAAGCTGTTTTTATCTCACATTTTATTTTCCAGAGAATGGCTAGATTATACACACCTTAGATTATTTTTAAATGGAATATAATGGTCTTTCTAAGTATTTGTGGCATATCTGGGGAATTCCCAGATCATTAACAATCTGGAAGATGGCATAGAGTGCACCCTCAGCTAGTTTGCAGATGGCACCAAGCTGTGGGCTATAGTACATACACTGGAGGGTAGGGCTAGGATTCAGAGTGACCTAGACAAATTAGAGGATTGGGCCAAATTAAATCTCATGAGGTTCAACCAGGACAAATGCGAAGTTTTGCACTTAGTACAGAACAATCCCATGCAATGCTACAGTCTGGGGACTGACTAGCTAAGCAGCAGCTCTTCAGAAGAAGACCTGGGGGTTACAGTGGACAATAAGCAGGATATGAGTCAGCAATGTGTCCTTGTTGCCAAAAAGGCTAGCAAAACTGGGCTACATTAGTAGGATCATTGCCAGCAGATCGAGGGAAGTAATTATTCTGTTCTATTCTGCTCTGGTGAGGCCACATCTGGAGTACTGTGTCTACTTTTAGGCCCTCCACTATAGAAAGGTTGTGGACAAGTTGGAGAGAGTACAGTGGAGAGCAACAAAAATGGTTCGGGGGCTGGGGCACGTGACTTCTGAGATGCTGAGGGAACCAAGTTTATTTAGTCTGAAGAAGAGAAGACTGAAAGGGGATTTAATAACAGCCTTCAAGTACCTGAAGGGGGGGTTCAAAGGAAGATGGAGCTAAACTGTTCTTAGTGGTGGTAGATGATACAAGGAGCAATGGTGTCAATTGGCAGCAAGGGAAGTTTTGGTTAGATATCAGGAAAAACTTCCCTAAGGGTGGTGAAGCACTGGAACAAGTTATCTAGAGAGACTGGTAGAATCTCCATCCTTGGAGGTTTTTAAGGCCTGTTTGACAAAGCCCTGGCTGGAATGATCTAGTTAGGGATGGTCCTGCTTTGAACCATGATGACCATCTGAGGTCCCATCCAACCCTAATTATCTATGATCTATGAACTTATCACAGTAGAAACTGAGCTGCTATTTAACTACAAATCAGCACAGAAATGTGTTCTGGAAGGAGGGTGGCAGCTCAGCTACCATCTTGATTCTCCACAGCCATTTGTCCTCGTAGTTTTTAAAGAGTTCAATATCCGATAGGAGCTGTAATGATATCATGTAGGCTGCTCAGTATAGGCTGGACACTACCAGCTAACACTTGAAAGAGTCATCCCAGCCATAATAAAATTATCTAATTCAGAGTACAGATACCTGAGCACTGTCTGTGCTCAAAGATGAAGTTTGAATTAAAATAAAGAATTCTACTTCATTTGAAGTGAGAATCCATGAGTAATGTTTCTGACATTTGTTGATTCAGTGGGACCCATATTTATTAAATGATGTCTCTCTGTGAAAGAAGTCAGTCCCAAATTAATCCAATTTTAATTTGCTGCTTTGATGTTGTGTCCCTCATTCTGCAATTATGTTCTTCAGCTTGTCAAAGGCCAAATATGTGTATTATTGTGTTCTCGTAGACAATCACAAGAATCGGATTGGGCACATAATGGCTCAGATGGAGAGTCGGAGCTGATTTCAACAGGAGATTCATCCACGTGACTCACGTGCTGTCCTTCCCTAGGTTTTTAAAACAAACAAGTAAGCCTCTGAGCTGCTGTAGAATAGTTCACATTACTGGACACATTTCTGAACAGTGTGAATCTTCATGTACCCGAAATGGTGCCAGCAGGCTTTCAAAATCAATATTTTTCGTTTGAGAATAAGGCATTTCACAAGCAGACTTGCAGTTGCTACTTGACTACTTATGGAAGAACTTTTAGGGGAATCAATTTCTGCTGTTTTTTAGAACAAATGATTGGACCAATATATGCCTGCCCAGAGGAGCTTTCCATCTATTGTCTCCTTTGTGAAATCCTATGGAATATGAACTTTCATTTCTACCCAGGAGAACTTTTACAATCTTTTTTCCTATGCCTGATGAAGGGTATTTGTGCCCAAAAGCTTACAATTAAATAATTTTTTTTGCAAAAATCTTGTTGGTCTAATAAAAGAACCTCTACCATGAGCCCTGATTGTTTGGACCAATATTTAGCATTTGTTGTTAGGGATGCCAAAATCTGTTCCCTGATGTGTAAATACATTTGCATTGTCTTTCGTACCACTGCCCGATTAACTTGTTGAGGGAATATTTTCCCCAAATATAGACTGTGTAGCCAGATGTGCCCATTTGGGGGAATATCAAGGGCTCTGAGAGTCACAGATCAAAGGCACTATGTAAAATAGGTTGAATTAATTTAAAAACGGCAGAAAAGTTGCATATAAATGGTAACTAGAGTGCTACAAAAAAGCACCAAATCATATACAGACTTAAAGCTGGAAAGCAAATGATTCAGAACAATATGTTTCAGATGATTAGGTAGCACATTGTCCTATAGCACTGAGTCAGCATAAGGAAACACTCTCAGGTCCAGATAGAATAAAATTTAAGGCGAGATAACACATTACGTTGCGGTGGTTGGATTCCACTTCAGTCCTCAAAGTACTCCAATTTGACAGGACGGATGCTTCAATATTCTATCCATGGGAGACAATCACGGGCCATAGGGGCTGTGCAATGTTTCAGTCGCTGATTTGGTTAGGTGGAGATTCAGCTCAATTCGGTGGCATGTGAAGTCAGTCTGTGGGGCTGGTCCTGTGCACCTGGATCAGGCATTATGCTGTCTGGCCACATGCCAGCCCATTCCCATGCCAACCCAATCCAGTTGAATGCTGGCCCAATCCAGTTGTATGCCAGCCTGATGCTGCATGCTCTGATCTAGCTGCATGCTGGTGCAATCTGGTGCACAGGGCTATGTTATCCAGCCCACAGAGCTCACTACATGTCCCAAAATTTGGCAGTAGGGGAGTGGCCATTAATGCTGCCAGGAGCTCTAGCAGAAAGCCCACCCTGGGCTAGTTGTTTAGTGGACCACAGCTGCCTGGGGCTCTGTTTGCCAGCACCCAGCTGATGACTCCAGCTGGCCATCCTCTGGGCCTTCTGATTGGCTTCTGAGGGAGTAGAATAGTTCCTGTGCTCGCTGGCTTTCCTGCTTCTTCACCCTGATTGGCTCTGATCTTGAATTCTGGCTCGTAGATTTTCTCTCAGATCTGGCAACCTCCTTCCTGGCCCCTGCCCATGTTTACAGCTTTGCCCCTGGATTTCCCTCGGCATCTGGTAACTTGGTTTCAGCATCCTCAGCCTTGACCTGGCTTGTGTTTTGGACTCTGCCAGGGTTTCCCCCTTGGATCTGATAACTTGGCTCCCAACTTAGCCCATATTTTAGACTATGCCTCTGACACTTGCCTTCCCTCAGTGGTCTAACCATTAGGCCAGACTGACTATGACGAGTCCCTTATATCTGCTGCTAAGTGTCCAGACCCGTGTTGAGCCAGATGCCGTGGCTCTGCAGGCTTGATTTGGCCTGCAGGCCAGAAGTTGAGCACGTCAGGGCGTCTGCTCCACCCTGCTGGGCAGCTCTCCCAGCTCTACTTAGCTCCGGTCTTCTCTCCATCCCCCAACACATCCGCCACGTGCTGGGCACACTGCTCCTGTTATTTGCTCTGGAGGCTCCGGCCCCGGAGCATTGCTAGACCTGCAAAGTGCAGGCTTCAATCAGGTCCGGGGCTTTTTGCCTCCCCTTCCCCCCCCTCCCAGCAATTACCTGGTTGGTGGATGCACTCCACCAATCACAACAAAGATTCTCTGAGTCTGGCCAGGCAGAGCTGCATTGGTAAGTCCACTACACTTATTTGTGAGAAAGGCTGAAAGAACTGGGGCTGTTATTCTTAAAGGAAAGAAAACTGAGGAGAGACATAAGAAATACTTTTCAAATCTGCAAAAAAATACCTGAAAAGAAGAAGGTTATAGAGCTTACTTCAGTGTAAACTGTTCTGTATGTCCACTGGGAATAGGACAAGAAGCACCAGGCTTAAATTACAGCAAAGGAGATTTTGATTAGATATTAGAAAAAGATTTCTAACACTTCTTCTTCTGCAGTTCCTCACACTCGAGGATGGTTGTCTTATTTGTGGTTCCAAAGATGGCTGATGGCCTGATCCAGGATTGACAGAGTCCACTGCAATTCATGCACGTATTTCCATGCATGGCGAGTGCCTCTGGATTCTTGATTCCATCTGTGACATACTGTTTCTGCTGCTCCCACTTTTAAGGTTTCAAAGTACAGAGATCCTTGCAGAGACTCTTCCTTCATTTGGGCCAGTCCTGATTGATAGACTTCCATGAGTTGATGTCTATGTGTCATTTTTTCAAGTTGGTTTTGAGGATGTCATCCACAGGTGCATCACAAGCAGGGCCAAGGAGGTGATCCTCCCCCTCTATGTGACACTGGTCAGGCCGTAGTTGGAGTACTGCATCCAGTTCTGGGCGCCTCACTTCAGGAGGGATGTGGCCAACATCAAGAAGGTCCAGAGGAGGGCCACTCGCATGATCAGGGGGTAACAGGGCAGGCCCAATGAGAGGAGGCTATGGGACCTGAACCTGTTCAGCTTCCATAAGAGAAGGATCTGGTGGCCATCTATAAACTGGCCTAGGGGGACCAGTAGGCAATGGGTGAGTCCCTGTTCTCCCGAGCGCTACCAGGAGTAACAAGGAATAACGGCCATACATTGACTGAGAATAGATTCAGGCTAGATATCAGAAGGAACTACTTCACAGTCAGGGCAGCTAGGATCTGGAACCAACTTCCAAGGGAAGTGGTGCTGGCTCCTACCCTGGGGGGTCTTCAAGAGGAGGCTAGATAGACATCTAGCTGGGGTTGTTTGACCTCAGCATTCTTTCTTGCCCACGGCAGGTTTCAGACTTGATGATCTCTTCAGGTCCCTACCAACTATGAACCTATGATGTCCTTGAAGCTCTTTCTTGCCCTCCTTTTGAGCATACACCTTGACCGAGCTGGGAGAATAACACTTGCTCCGAGACTCTGGAGTCAGATTTCTGGATGACATGGATAGCCCAGCAAAGTTGATGTCGGATGATCATTGCCTCAAGCCTCATGGTGTTTGCTTGCAAAAGGATGCAGATGTTGGTGTGTCTATCTTGCCACTGGATTCAAAGGATCTTCCACAGGCAATGTTGATGGCATGTTTCCAATTATTTGAGATGTCTCCTGTATGCTGTCCATATCTCAGTTCTGTACAGTAAGGTGGGGATCAGAACTGCTTGATAAATTATGAGCTTGGTTTTGGATTTGGTGCTGCAATCTTTAAATACCCATTTCCTCAGCCTTCCAAAGGCTGCACTTGCACATCTGAGGTGATGTTGGATTTACCTAAAGAGGTGGTGGGATCTCCATTCTTGGAAATTGGATTTAAGGGCAAACACATATTGAGGATGGTTTAAACAGGGATCGACCTGTCTTGATTGGACTAGCTGACCTCCTGAGATCCCTTCCATCCCTACTTTTCTATAATTCTACAACCTTACTGTAACTTGGGATATAAATACTGATTAGTTAAGTACCAGTTTAAACTCCCCTAATATTATCAGTTAAGCAGTTAACCAATAAGATGTATGTTTTGGGGACCAGTCCCTACCTATATTCATTCATTCTCTGGGCAGCAGCAGCATGCTGGGAAAGCCTCTCTCCTACTGCTACCAGCCTGCAGCTGGACCTGGCCCCTATGCAGCCGTGCACCAGTTGGAGCAGCAGGCTAGGAAAGCCTCTTGTCCAGTGCTGCTATGCAACTGCCTGGAGGTCAGGGCTTCTGCAAGCAGCTGCACCAGGTCCACAGAGCCCTGGCCTGGCTCCATGCCAGCTGTGGGTGCATGCACTCCTTGAGGCAGATGGCAGGGAAACAGTAAGGGTTGCAATCTTTCTTGTTGCAGCTCAGCCCTGGCCCTTTCTCTGCCATCTGTCCCCAAAATGCATGTGCACCCACTACCAGCAAGAAGACAGGCCAGGACTCTGTGGACCCCAGTGCAACTGCTTGCAACCTCTCTATTACCTGCAAGAAGCATCCTGGGCCCCATGGTAAGTGGCAGGGGCCTGCCTAGAGCCTTGGCCAGCCGTGGCAGGTGGCCAGGAGGCTGCAAGTGGCTGCATCAGGGTTCGGGGAGCCCTGGTTTGGCTCATTGCTGGCAGCGGGTGCACACGTGCCTTCAGGTTCATGATGGGACTGCACTGCCACAAGAAGGATTGGGGCCTTCATGGCTCCCTTGCTGCTTCCCTGCCATAGTAGGTACTAGTTTCCCCTCTTCCACACTCCTCCTTCCCTGCCTCTCTCCTGTCTGCCCTGCCCACTTTGGGGCACTGCACTGCTATCCTTCCCCCCACTGCCCTACTGGACTGCTCCCTGCACTGCTCTAAGTGACAACTAGCAAGGTATTATGAACTGTTGGATGCTTAACTGTTCACATCCCTAAGTGTAACACATAACTTGTAGTGCTGTAACTCTATTCTATAGTGACACTGCTAATTATTTTAGTAGCGATCATTTGTAGAAATAACCAGAGAACGTTTTTCCTAGAATCTCAAACAGCCCTCCAAATTTTCTCAGGTGCCAAAATGCCCACAAAAATCATTGCCTTTCTCATAAAGCTTCCAGTTTCATTCAGCAGAAAAATTCTAGGTTAGATGTATGTGTTATACATATAAAACTAGAGGAACTGAGAAAACGAAAAATTTAGGGACAATGTGAATAAAATGATTTCATATCAAAATATTGCAAGCACCTACCCTGGAAACTTTTAAGAAACACTTGGATGCTTATCTTATTGGGGTCATCTGACCCCAGCTGACTTCCTGCCCCTTGGGCAGGGGGCTGGACTTGATGACCTCACGAGATCCCTTCCATTCCTAATGAAATCTATGAAATCTATGGTGTATGGACTGTATTGTTCACATTCATTCATTTATTTAACTTACTTTATTTTAAAATGTTCAGTGTATCACATTAGAATTGAAGAACTTGGGATCTTTGGCACAGAGTATACAGGGTCTCAGTCTTTGGACAAGGAGTGAGCAGCGAGTGACAGATGAGCTGACTGTTAAGGTTGTCATTAAGTTTTTTCTTCACAAAAAATGAGATATGCTGATGGTTCTTAGACTAGGGCGATAACGTTCCTAAGGGGAAGTGCAGTGCCAAGGGACTATATAATGACACACATAGGGAATTCGAACTGTTAAAAATTGACAAAACACAAAACCAGGATTAATTACATCTTAGAATATTCTCAAGGGAACAAATAAGATAAAAGAAAGATTTAATTAGTTTGGAGACAGTGAAAAGACAAACAAGATCTTTAGGCAGAACTTGCTTCAATAGGCATTTCTCAACATACATCTTCTGAATGAGAATGCACTTGTCTGGCTTCATATGTCTGCTTGCGTGCAGCCTTGGCCTGTGCTGTGGAGGGCACATGCTCTCTGACTTTGTGGGTACCCTGATGTAGGCTTCATTTGTCCCTTTGGCTTCCCCTGAACTCACCTGCCATGTCTTTGAATGTTACTTCAGTGAGGGGGATAGCCTCAAAGGTCCCCTCAGGGATGACCACTCCACTCGTGGGATGTTCGTGGGGCTCTACCTCCCCTACACCACAACCTTATGCCAACCTCTGGTGGGGCACCAGGTCTTAACACGGCTGCCTGTCTTCGGTAGATGTTCCTTGTGTCTAATTGTGCCCCTCTCTCCTCCTTGAACAGGATCTTTGGTTGTTTCTGGCCCTATGCCCGAGGCCCCTTTGAGCCTGTCGGCTCTATTCCTGGGGTTGGCACGGGTTCCCCTGTCAAGCAGGGGTAAAGAAACAAAACGAAGAAAAGAAAAAAAAAATCAAAAAGGGTCTTCCCATCTGGTGTCCTACCGGCTGGCTTTTCCCGCACTCCTGCCTGTTCTTGGGAGTCTTCCCCCGACACTGGTCTTGTGGGGTCTCTCTTCCCTTTTCACTTCCAGCCCAGGTTCCTGGCCTGGTACCTGGGAGTGGTCAGGTGAAAAACCTTCTGTTTCTCCAAGATAGATCTCAGCCTGGTCCTCTGGGTCACCGTGCTGGGCGTTCCGTTGCTCAGAACCTCTGCCACCCAACTTCTTCGGAAGCACAAGGGGAAAGTCACTCCGATACTTCTTCCCTCCTGGGGCTCCCCCTTGGTCCCCTTGGTGAGAGGGAACCTTATTGCCTCAGCTGCCGCCCATTGCTCAGGCATTCCCTGTTTATGCCAGCTCTGCCCATTGCCAGCACGGAAAACCTCCGCCTCCTCACTCGCTCTCCCTGCCTCACTGCCAGTGGTTGCTTTTATCCCCACCAGCTGGCGCATTCCCGTGACGTCACCCGCCGGCTTTAATTACACAAAATCATGGCTTGTGAACTGTGCAGGCTCTTCTCCTCGTCCTTCCAGTCTTGTTTCTCCTGCAGGTAAGTAGTTTTTTGGTATTCCCTTCTTTATTTCACTATTTTTTTCCATGCTGAGCCCCGCAGGCAGGGCTTCCTGATCCCTCTTCTCTGTCATCCTGGGACAGAGAACAAGGGGCAGAATATGATCAAAAAGCTAGAAAGCTAAAACAATATAACCACTTAAGACCAAATTCAGCAAAACACCTAAGCACATCCTTAGAAACAGTTCATCCATAATCACTTTGGAACAGAAAGGAATGCAATGCTGCCAACAGACTTTTTGCAGTGGTGAATAATGCAAAAATAAAAGGCTAAATATTGAAGATAAGGAAGAAAAAGTACAGCATAAGCAACTCAAAGAGTACCTCTGCACAAGAAGCTATTGCATATGAAGCAAAGAGGGAATTCATTTTTGGAAGTGTAGCAGGTAATCCCACTCAGCAATCATATTGATTGTCTTTGCTTATCTGATTTTAATATTGGGTCACACTGTGGCTTTTAATCTAGGCACTATTCTGAATAGGAAATCTAAGGTTATATCTAGCCTGAAAATATAACTGCCTTTTCTTGTCTAGAGTATGGACAGCAAAACTCTGTCCTATCACTGTGCTATTTCATCCACAGCACAAGGTTGGGTTTGAACATGATCTCCTCCAGTCAGTCAGATGAGCAAGTATTTAATATACCTTAGATAGAGGAAATGAGACTGATGGGGTGATTTGTCAGCAGCAAGAAGATCATGAAAGCATGGATCCTTTACTGAATGGGGGAGGCAACCTACTGACAGATGATGCAGAAAAGGCTGAAATACTTGGTGCCTTTTGACTTTGGTCTTCAAAAGCAAGCTCAGCTCCCAGACTACTGCACCTGGCTGCACAGTTATAGGAGGAAATGAGCAGGCAACAGTGGCAAAAGAACAGGCTAGGGCTTATTTAGAAAAGTTGGATGTGTACAAGTCCATGGGTCCAGATGCAGTGCATCAAAGGGTGATAAGGAAATTGGTGAATCTAATGCAACTGCAGAGCTGCTGACCATTAACTTCGAATACTCTTGGTGATTGGGAAAGGTCCTGGAGGACAAAGGGAAGAGGGCAAATATAGTGCCAATCTTTAAGAAAGGGAAGGAGGAGAATCTGGGGAACTACAGACTGATCAGCCTTGCCTCAGTCCCTGGAAAAATCATAGAGTAGGTCTGGAAGGAATCCATTTCTAAGCACTTGGAGGAGAAGATGGACATGGAGTCGACATGGATTCACCAAAGGCAAATCATGTTTGACCAAAATGATTGACTTCTATAATGAAATGACTGGCTCTGTGGATGTGGGGAGAACAGTGGATGAGATATAGTTTGACTTCAACAAGGCAAGCAAGCTAAGGAAATATGGGTTGGTTGGATGAATGGACAGTACTGTGGATAGAAAACTAGCTGGATCATTGGGCTCAGAGGGTAGTAATCAATGGCTTGATTTCTAGTTGGCAGTCAGTACCAAGTAAAGTGCACCAGGGGTTGGTCCTGGGGCCGGTTTTGTTTAATATCTTCATCAATGACCTGGAAAGATGGCATAGCGTGCACCGTCATCACGTTTGCAGATGACACCAAACTAGGGGGAGTAGTAAATACACTGGAAGGTAGGACTAGGGTTCAGTGAGACCTCAACAAATTGGAGGATTGGACCAAAAGAAATTGTATGAGGTTCAATAAGGACAAGTGCAAAGCCCTGCACTTAGGATGGAAAAATCTCAGCCAGGCTAGGGACTGACTGGCTGGGCAGCAGCTCTGCAGAACAGAACCTGGGGGTTACAGTGGACAATAAGCTGAATATGAGCCAACAATGTGCCTTTGTTGCAAAGAAGGCTGGTGGGATATTGGGCTGCATTAGTAGGAGTGTTGCCAGCAGATTGAGAGAAGTGATTTTTCCCCTCTTTTTGGCACTTGTGAGGCCACATCTGGAGTACTATGTCCAGTTTTGGGCCCCCACTACAGAAAGGATGTGGACAAATTGGACAAAGTCCAGTGGAGGGCAATGAAAATGATTCATGGGCTGGGGCACATAACTTATGAGGAGAGGCTGAGGAAACTGGGTGTATTTAGTCTAGAGAAGAGATGACTGGGGGGATTTAATACTAGCCTTCAACTACCTGAAGACTGTTTCCGAAGAGGATGGCACTAGACTGTTCTCAGTGGTGGCAGATGACAGAACAAGGAACAGTGGTCTCAAGTTGCAGCAAGGGAAGTTTTGGTTAAATATCAGGAAAAACTTTCTCGCTCGGAGGGTAGTAAAGCACTGGAACAGGTTGCCCAGAGAGGTTGTGGAGTCTCCATCCTTGAGGTTTTTAAGATGCAGATAGATGAAGCCTTGGCTGGGATAATATGGTTGGTAATGGTCCTGCTTTGAGCAGGGGGTTGGATTAGCTGACCTCCTGAGGTCCCTTCCAACCCTAATTTTTATGAGTCTATTATTTATTCTGTTTAATGGTACAGAAGCATCCTAGTTATCAGGAGCTAGTTTATGGTGGAGTTTCAGCCACTGTCAACTAAAACTAATGTAAAGAGTGCAGTTAGTTCTGCCATTTTGCTTCCTGCTTTTTTTTCTTTGCTAAACCCTCTGACCTTTCATCGGCTGTCATTATAATCACATCTCACCTTCATGTAGTCGGATGTATAACACTTCATCTCTTTCTCTGAAAATGGGCCCTGAAAAAGGAAGAAAGCAGGGAGCCCAGGAGAAAGTGCGTGACAGACTTTGCAGGCTCCTACAGTTGACGTCCTTTTTGCCTGAAAAGCTTATACATTTTGAAGGTTTACTCCAGAGAGGTCCATTTATAATGAGACTTCAGTTTTGGTTTAATGACTGTTTTAGTTGTGTACATGTCTTTAGTGGATCTTGATCAGATTATTTTAAAAAAATGAACTCATTACATTAAAGGTATAACAGACTTGAGCTGTGCCTGAAACAACTTAATTGTAAGTGTGTTCTGCTGTAGCTGTAACTATCACATCTCACATCAGATAGTCAATACTGATGTTGAACAAGATAGAAAGGCAGGCCAAATATTGTAAGAAAGAGGGCAGCTGGAATAGAAAGAACAGCAAGTTGCATTACTTGCATGCTCTTTTTCTTCAATGGAAAAATTGCATTTAATTCAGAAAAATTAAAAAAAACTATACTCCAATCCTTCTGTTTGTAGTATACAGAAAATATTTGTTCCTCTTGTATACTCAGGATGTATCTGTCTTTCTTGGCTGTTACTTACATTATTCATATTCCCTATGTTTCCATTTGGTTACACAAAAAGTCCGTTTCTACCACAATTCTGTGTGGGGGAAGGCATTCTTTGTTTATTCTCTCCAGCTGCAACACAGTGATATTTACTCAGCAGCTGAAATCTATAACAGTGCCATTACACATGATTTTAACTACCCCTACAGGATCACTTCTCAAACTCCATTTTTAACCTTCTGCAAGTTACACTTAAGCTTAAATGCACCCAAATTCCTTTTGATCCTCCCAGGAATGTCTGAGTTTCTCTGTACAAGTTCTTCAGACCTGTAGGATTCCTGATCATGAAAAGTAGGATGTAATATGGAGATGAAGTATTTACTCTGGACTATCAATAACCTCTTGTGATATAAGTGGTCTCTAAAGTGACCAGTGGACAGAGCTGGATGAAATTTGGGATTTCCTGTTCGTGGGAAAGATAAATATTTTGAAAATTTCCCAAGAACTGGAAATGTAAAACAGTATTTCAGAAACGTGGAGATGTGGGGATTCTAAAATGAAATAGGCTCCCTGCCACAAAGGCATTCTGGTCAGTCACATACCCGTCAGAGGCATAACTGGCCAGGACTGGCCCCGGGGGGCAGTCCTCCCTCCTCCTTTATCTTCCTTGCAGGGCTCTGGAGCCTCTGGCAGTGGGCAGCGGCACAGCTTCAGCTCCCTGCTGCTAAGGGAAGATGCTACCTCACTTCTTTGCTGAAGACATGCATGTCAAACGGCCAAACCCCTCCTGTTTTCCATGGCAAAAAAATGGGGCAACCTCTCCTTCCAGCAGCGGTGAATGTCAGCTGCTCCTCTGTACCACCACACACAGCTGCTTGACAGAGCTATGTTTCCCTGGGTCCCTTTCACTCTCACACATAATCCTGCACCACTGTTGGAGCTGAAGCTGAAAGGTTGCAGGTGGTGGGGATTGTGGGGGGAGGTACACCTCGCTCCATTTTTGCTTTTCCCTGCCTTAGACAGCACCCAGAGCTCATCCACCCATCCTTTCTGATGGTGATGCTGACATCTGTTAGCAGGTATGCAGCTTGGGGGCCATCTGTTCCCTAAGGCAGGGAACGCTTAGAGGCTGGTAGGTTTCCTGTGTTTGATCAGTGTCACCTTTAGTCGGTGACCTGTAGAGCTCTGATGTAGCCCTAAGGCAGTGGTACTCAACCTTTTTGGACTTAAGGCACCACTCACTGGACTGGAGGCACCTCCATAACTTTCGTGAATTGAGTGACATGCAATTTCACAACTAATTTATATATTACAGTGCTTACATCCTTTCAGAAAGGCTGGGCAGTGGAGGTGAGGGATCCTCCTGCCAGGGACAAGTCTAAGTCTTCACTTATCTGCTTAGCTTTCCTTGAGTCACCCTTCAAAGGATTTAGTGGCACTTCAGGGTCCCCAGCGCTGTGGCTGAGAATAGTTGCCCTAAGAAGTTAATCTATGAACCCAAATGTAACCGTGAAGAGGTGATATATTGAGCCCTTATGCAGCCCTGACCAGCCAGCTACAAATGACCAAGAATCTCTGGTACAAGCTTGATTAAAGGGTTGTTCTAGTACAGAAGAATCCAAGTTCTCTTCCTTCACACGGCATTCGAAACACATGGCCACAACGTCTAGTGGGAGAGCTGTCTATAATGGGAGCAGGAGAGGAAGCTTAGATAGTTGCAAGCCTTCCCAAGACTAAAAGAACTGGAGATTATAATCTCTTCAAGGGAAGGATGGGATGTATTTGTACAATACTTTGCTCAGTGGGCCTTGATCCTGATTGGCACTTTAAACCCTATTGAAATATGAACAATGCAATAACATTCATGGAAGCAGCCAATAAGGAGCACTGAAAGATGATTTTATGTGCTTTGAAACAGATAGTATAGCTTTCTACCCTTATCCAACACAGATGCTTAGTTTACTGCTACAGGTTTCCAATAATTTATTTTTAATTTTCTCTCTCCAGAAATGATGACAAACAAGAAAGGTGGGGAATGCTGAGGTTCACAGAAGTCAGCGGGAGTCTTATAAAGACTTCAATAAGCTTTATCCCTTAGGCACAGAGGCTTTCCTACATAAAAAGCCTTGCCACCCCATTTAAGAAAGCACAATACTGTCTGCCCTTTGGAGACAATGGAAATAAAATATGTCGCATCTGTTTGTATTGCGTTTAAAACATTGACTAAATACATCTTCACAGATTCACCATATTACATTATCTTTAGCATTCACAATGACCAATTCCTGCAGCTTGCTGGATTGGAAATTGAGTCTCTTTCTTTCCAGAACAGATTAATTATTATTCACCCCATTCTACTACCACATATGTTAAATCCAGGACATATTATTGTACAAGAGCACTGAACACATTACATGGAACAGAACAAGATGTGCTGTATTGGTAGATGGCTACATTCAGTTCATTTTTCCAGGTGATAAGTTAGTGAGTAATTAAATGAGTCACCTGATTCTCTTTACATATATTCTTTATTTAGAATATCATTTTCTACTGTACCAATTAATTTCCCTGCATAATGTAGCTATTTCAGTTTCTACCAAGCATTTTGTTTTTTAAGCTGTACCATCTGGTTCTCTTCTCATCTGCATTTAACCTGTACCTCCTGCTTGTTTCTGTACTGTTCATCAGTTATTAGTGATATTGAACGCTCAAGTTTTATTATATGAATGCAAGTGTTCAGAGCACACTTGTTTCACTAGGAACAATAATGCTCTACAAGCACTTAGAAACTCCAGTATTAGGGGCTTTATTTTACTGAAAACTTGAGAAAACTTGCAAAAGCTTTGATTTGTCTTTTCAATTAAATCTAGCCATTTATGAAAGTTTAACTGGGATTATTTTATTATGAGGAGACTTGGACAACTGAAAATGAGATATGGTGCCTTAGACTTCAAATTATCCACCCAGCAATGGTCTAAAACAATGGTCACCAACCAGTCGATCATGATCGACTGGGTGATCCTGGAGCCTCTGCCGGTCAATCTTGAGGCTGCGGGGTGCTAAGTGTGTGCACGTATAGGTGTGTGTGCCCCCCCATCCCAGCAGGGCAGTCTGTGGGGGAGGGAAAGGGCAGGGGGCCAGATTGAGGCCCTGTGGTAAGGGATGGGGTGGAGTGGAGGCAGGGACAGCGTTTAGGTGAGTGGGGCCCTGGTTGAGCTGGGTCAGGTGGTCAGAATATTGTCCAGGGGCACAGAGGGCTCCCACTGCTGTGTGCAGCCTGAAACAGGCCCAGGGAACACGTCCCGGCTGAGCCAGGATGGAGGCGGCTGCTGCTGTGCACTGGGTTTTGTATGCCTCTCCGAGGCCAGCTGCAGTGGGGCTCAGGATGCAAAGTACAACAGCAGACACCTCTTCTCCAGCACAAATGAGGGGGCACATGCCCACCAGGCCTCTTCCAGGCTGCACACAGTGGCGGGATCTGCCCGCCCCATGCCCCATGCCCCTGGACGAGTGATCGTCCCAGCACTTGGCCGGGCTGGGACCTGACTATACTGCATCCTGCTGCAGGCATGGCTCAGCCCAGTGGCTGGAGGCAGATAGTGTCAAGCCCCAGGTCCACCCAGTGCTGGGGCACTTGTTCATCCAGGGTTGTAACGGCAGGGGCTCCCACCACTCCATGCAGCCTGGCAGAGGCATGGGGGGCACATGCCCCCCCCATCTGTGAGCAGGGTGAAGGCAGCTGCTGCGTGCTGTGTACTGAGCCCTGCTGCAGCTGGCCCAGGATGCAGTGCACAGCAGCCACCTCTTTCCTGCTCACAGATGGGGGCACGTGCACCCTGGTCCTTTGTGCAGCTGCACAGAGTGGCAGGAGTGCCCCCCCCCTCGCCCCGTGCTCCTGAACGAGTGATCGTCCCAGAACCCAGCTGCTTCCACCCTGTGCACAGACTGGTGGGGCATGTGCTTCCGCTGGGGTGCAGACAGGAGCCCCCCTCATGCTCCACTCTCACTACCCAGCCCAGCTGGGGCCTCTTCACCCCAACCCTGCCCCATCCCTCTCTCTCACTTAGTGTGGTGCTGAGTTAAATTGCAGGCCAGCCAGGTTCTACCATGCGAGGCTCTTAGTTACTCAAGGCTTGGCTCAGCTCACTTTCTTTCCTGGATTCTGTAAGTGGGACTTGCAGGGCTCTGGGGGTTGCAGGTCAAGGCTGGGGGGCACAGCAGGGCTGGGGAGGAAGATAGTGGGGGGCTGAGCTGGCTGGCTGGCTGACTGGGGCAAGCTGGCTGGGGGCTGTGGGAGCAGGAAGGTGTTAGGGAAAGATATGGAGTGCCTGCCCAGCCAGCGGCACATGAATCACAAGCAGCACAGTATCAGCCTGAGCAGGCTCGACGCCTCCACGTGTGGCTTCCCTGAAGGGCTGATCGTATGCCAGTCTTGGTCTACATGCTGCTGGCTGGGTGGGCACTCCTGCAGGAGGCTGGCTGGGGACTGAGGGAGTGGGGAGATGTTGGGAAAAGCCCCACATAGAGAGCCTGCCTGACTGGGAGTGTGTGGATGCGGAGCGGCGTGGTATCCGACCTTCAGGGAAACTGCACATGGAGGTGAGGAGCCCGCTTGGGCCAATACTGTACCACTCCAAGTCCGTGTGCTGCTGGCCAGGCACTCCATGTGCAGCTTTCCCCAACACCTCCCCGCTCCCTCAGCCCCCAGCCAGCTTCCCATAGGAGTGCCCACCTGGTTGGTGGCATATGGGCCGAGAGCAACATGCTATCAGCCCTTCAGGGAACCCACAAACAGTGTGCACCTGCCTTGCCCCCCCCCCAGATCTGGGGGGCATAGGTCCCCCCTACCCCTCAGAAGTGTGTGCTGCCACTGAGAGCTGGCCCCACCCCCACCTTCACCCTCAGCAGCCAGGCAGCTTTGGGGGAGCTGACTCTGTGCTCCTTCTGCTACAGCAGCCACTCCCTTCTGGTGGGGGTAGGGAATTGTAGACCTGGGTTGCTGGCTCCAAAGCCCTGGCAGCTGCGATCCCCTCCAGGAGGGCTGGGGGGAGGCAGGGGCCGTGCTCTGGCAACACTCTTGCCTCTTGAGCAGGGAGTGGGGAAAAGCCTGGGACAGTGCAGGCGGGGCCCTCCCTAATCAGAGGTTCTGCCATGACCTGGCCATGCCCCCTGTAGAATGCTCAGCACTGTAGAAGGGAAAGGAGGGCTGCTTTAGTGCCCCCTGACTTCTAGCCTAAGCCACTGCAGGCATGTGCCTGCATTTCTTCAGTCCAGAGGGGATGTCTGAATGGTTACAAACTGATTCAGCCTGGTTAGACTAACCTGCAAAGATTGAATCAATTTAGGCTGTTTGAATGTCTGTCCCTAGCCTGAGAGACTAAGTGAAGGCAGTTAATCATACAAGTCAAAAGTGACAGAAAGTAGTGGAACTTGAGCTGTGCTTCCTCTGGGCCTATTGCATTGATAAACAGAACTTAGTAAGATATTGGTTGTTTCATCTCTTATGGCCTATATTTTTTGTTGATAATGGAAATGATTTGGGCTATGGATTGTTCATTACTATACTTCTACACAGTTCCTCATACAATGGAGCTCTGATTGCAGGTCAGGCCTATATATACTACTGCTTTATTAATAATAACAATCACCACTGCCTTGTGCTTGTGGCATAGGAATGGAAGCTGAAATACCAGGCTCTTGCATAAATTTCCTGTGTGACCTTGGACACATCAGTTATTTTTTTGTGTTCATCTCCTGTTAGGATGTAGATAGTACTGTCTTCTTGGGGCCTTATGAGGTTAAATCACTTAATGTTTGGAAAGCACAGCAGGCTTCTCAATGAATGATGCTCTAACCATATAAATCAACTGTACCCGAATATTTAGTGATTATTCATTGGATTTTATCACTGTTTTTCTTACAAATCTGTCTGAAAATGCCAATAGTTATAAATATATATCCTCCTATTTCTCATTGTATCACTCCAGGCCTTTTCCACAATTTTCTTTGTGTATATTGACTTAAAGTACATTTTCTTTTTGGTGCTTTTCCTTGCAGGTGGCTAATGTTCCTTTTTATGGATGGCATAGTGGGGATGAAATGTGATCATTAAATTAATATGTAGTTTAACTATACAAATCTGCATTTAGACTGAAGGAAAAATATGTGTAATTTTCTTTGCCTTTACCTTCCAGTCTTTCTCATTATAAGCAGTATCTTTGATGGCTTTATTTCTACATAGTAATTATTTTCATGATAACCTCTTTTTGTTCATATAGTAGTAATATTACATTTTTTCTTCTCCACTGAAATTAATTCCAGTGACTGCAGACCAGGCAAAATATTCTAGTGCTGTCGCACGCTATGACTAATCTTAGTATTGCCTCCACTCATGCTTTATGAATCTTGGCTCACTACCAGAGCCTGAGCTTTCATTTCTCTAACAGCAGTATATGCAAAGAAGCAGTTGGCTGACACACACAAACTCACACATATGCAATTGCAGTATCAGCTCATATTTATTTCCAATAATATTAAATGTTCCTCCTTCATGTTATGAAGATGCAGGTGTGGCTCTGTCCGGGCCTGCCTAGCACTGGCCTTGTGGACAAGGTTTGTTCAGCATCCTAATGAGGCTTAACTTAAAGCAGAGAACTTGGGTCGTGCATATTAAAAGCTATACAAAAGGCCTAAGCTTGTTAACATGATGCTAAGGCATTTTGCATTCAAAGAGCTCAAAGGATTTTATACATACGCATTTGTTATGACACAGGATACTGCTGTCAGACTGGGTAAATAGTATCACTTGCAACATTAGAAGGAGGAAAACTCAGGCACTGGTAGGCTGATGATTTGCCTAAGGTTGCAGAAACAAAGCAAGCAACAGAATATGCAGGGAATAGGGCAGGCTCTTTTTTCCCGGGCACCACCAGGGATAACTAGGACCAATGGTCACAAGTTACTGGAGAGCAGGTTTAGGTTGGACATTAG
>JAGPOW010002202.1:11989467-12016897 GCA_030014935.1 Caiman crocodilus
GATGTGGAACCGGCTTCCTAGGGAAGTTGTTCTTGCTCCTACCTTGGGCATCTTTAAGAGTAGATTGGATAGGTACTTGGCTGGGGTCCTGTGACCCCAACACTCGTTCCTGCCACTGGTGGGGGGTCCGACTAGATGGCCTGCTCTAGGCCCCTTCTGACCCTAGATACTATGACACTATGATACTATGCCACCTAACGATTCTCTCAGGTTCTCCACTAAGGCAGCTCTCAGCCATACCTTTTAAGAAGGTAGAGGTCTTGAAAGCTGGAGACTCTATACAAATGATGTAGTTGGCCCTTAATTTGTATATTAATAGTAATAGTATTAATAGTAATTTATTACTTGATTTCCATAAACCCACCACTTTCATACTACCTTTCATTCCTTTGCTCTTCCTCCCTGATGAACCATCGTTTCTCATCTGAAGTGGCCATCTGTTCCCCTCCACCAGTGCAGCTCCCCACACTCCCACCTGTAGGTTTTCTCCCACCTCTGACTTTAACTCAAATTCTCATGTTGCCTTTAGCTCCCTTCACTCCTCCCCACCTGTTTTTTTAATCCCTAGCACGAGTCCCACACCCTTTCCAACAGCATGGGCACAGCCACAGAGCTGTGCCCCGTGCACTGCATCTCTCTTGCTACACAGGTTGAGGGTTGAGATCTTGGCATTTTAAATGTCTTTCTAAATGAGATGCTCTTATTTCAGCCACACGTTCTTGCGCTTCAAGGAGGTGAAATTTTGTGGCTTGTGTTATGAAGGAAGTGAGACTAGATTATCACCACAATCATTCCACCTGGCCTTAAAATGTATTAGGGACACCCAAATTTGGGACTCTCCTAGCCAGTCCAGGAAACTCAAAAGGTTGGCACAATGCAAAGAAGACAAGGGTTTAGTCCTGGATGTTTACACAAAGCACTGACTCATTTCCAGAATGGCTGAGATGAGAGTGGGGTAGCTTCTCCGGTCCACAAGAAACACAGGAACATTTATAGATAGATGTGCCTAGTGGGGAAGAACATAATTACAAACCCAAGGAAGGGGCATCACATTTGTTTCTATTAGCCCTGTTCTCAAGAGCTATTTTAAAAAACTTACACATGAGTTTGTCTTTTTTTTTTAATTGTCAGAATCATTGGCTTTAATTCTTTGAACCAGCACGATGATCTCCTGTATCCTGTTTAAAATGTTCAGAAAATAAATTTGCATCAAAGCTGGGTTTTTTGATGCAGCCAATTAAAATAACTTGGTAGCACTGAAATGCCACGAAAAGAAAACTGATAGTTACTGATTCTTTGATCTAGCAGTGAAACACAGCTTTACAAAGAGTAAACTCAGCTCTGATAGTGCTGCTGTCTGTATGTTAAAGGATTCTTGGTAGTAAAATCAAACAAAGAACCAGAAATTATGGTTTATTTCACGGCTGAAAATAGCCAGCTACAGCCAATAGGCATGCTGCCCAGCTGAGAGGCTTTTTAAAAGTATAGGAGTGATCTTTCACCAAGATTTGTGGATATGTATTTTAATCATAACAACATAACCCATTTTCCTTGTTTTAACTGTCCTCCTGTTTCTTCTTTGGTTTCTTTTGATTCCTACTGTAAGTTTCCCCGGCTATAGTAATGTAGCTCTGTATACCCGTCTCTACGCACTTCTCTACAGACCCATAACACCTTCTGTTATTATACTGATATAATAATAAAAGGGGGCCTGCTCCTGCCAGTCACTAAGTGCTTCCTAGAAAGTGTTGTGTATGTTCAGCAAATCACCAGAACTCTAGAAATCACAGATATCAGTATCACATCAGCACCTCACAGGATTAGGCTGTATGTTGCCTCTTCACCAGTAAGCCCCTAGATTTATGCTACTGTCATACTGCAATTACTGGAGTACCAGGAAGAATCACAGGTACTAGAGATTAAGAATCCTTATTGGTTCACTTTGTCCATACTTCTGCCAGCACAGAGTTGCTCACAATAGCAAATCCTTGCACCTGATCTATTTTGTAGCAACGATTTGGCTTCTACACGAAGTGTGGAGCGATGTGAATTACAGCACAGCGGCTGTGATTGCCCATGGGGTTCGTCTGGGGTACGCTTCCTTTTCAGATGAGATAGATTCTGACTAACTGAAACACTTGTCACATTGCATTGGAGATTTAAAGGAATGCTTTTATTTTTAAGTGATTACAAACCACTGAAAGTAGCCAGAAAAACGAAAAGGACTTGCCTTGGATAGTCTCTCCGATCCATGTTAATTACCCTATGGCCTGGCACCTCTCTGGTTGTTTGCATTCTTTAACAGTCCTACTAAGTCAGTCTGACCAGCCTCATTCATTTCCTGTCTTCCTTTACACACATAGATCAACTTGACATCATTTCTATGGCTGAAACAACAATGATGCCTGAGGAAATCGAACTGGAGATGGCAAAGATACAGAGGCTTCGGGAAGTCTTAGTCAGAAGAGAATCAGAACTCAGGTTTATGTAAGTACCAGCTCTTCGGGGAAATATGCTATGCAAAATTAATCAGCATAGGAAGGAATACTATTTAGGGGATACTTATCTGCTTGACATTAAAACATAACAAAACAGAAACAAACAAACCTCCCCCCTCCAAAGGTGATCTGTTGTTTGCAAAGGAAATGTTGGAGCTCTGCTTCTCTGAAGAGCATGTTTTCATACCAGAGTTCATATTGTATGCGGGAGGGAGCAAGGTCTGAAAGAGCAACTAGTGGGTTGCAGGGTCAGGTAGTTCAAAATGTAATCCAGGCTCTGCCATTTACTTGACGAATGGCCATAGGCAAATTATGTCACAAGAGATCAGCCCGTGTTCTGAATTAATAGCAGCCAGACTTGACTTTTCATAAATGGAAGACATTAAGCTATGAGTATAAAGCAAGTTCTGAGAGATTAAATTAAAAATGTTACCATGGGAGAGATTTTCAAAACACAGAAGGGATTTAGGAACACAAATCCTGGTAAAGGTCAGTGGACATTAGTCCAAATCATATCGGAAAGCCCATGGGACTTGAACCCCTAACTCCTTGACAGGATTTCAAGGATCCTCTGTCAGGTTTCTCCTTAGTTATTCAATGGGATTTCAACAACTAAGGAGAAACTGGAGAGAGCCAACGTGGGTATTTAAGGTCAGAATTCAGCACTGTGCTGACAGGACCAGATCTTCATCTGGTGCTGGTCAGTCCAACCCTTTGGCTAGGGGCAGACATTACACATAAACCAGTTTAAGAGATAAGAAACTGGTTTAAACCTATACCAGAACAGACATTCAGTGCACATAAACCAGTTTCAAAATAGCTGAAAGTTGTTTGAGATAAATCTGGTGAATGTAGTATCAGATTTAACTGATTTGGGTCAAATCACTTTGTGCAATGTCTGTTCCAGACCCCTTCCTGGTTTAAGTTAAACTAGAGCCCTCCAACACCCGGCATGCTCTCTGGACTAAGCAGGGACCCCCGAGTGGAGACACTGGCCAGTATGGCCCTGTTAAGGCAACGTGGGCAGGGGGGGCGTTGGTGACGCGTAGTGGGTGCACGTGCACTCCCTGAGATTGGCTGCCACTGCCGCTGCTGGTGGTGCCTGCAGAGCCAGCCACAAATAGTGCAAACTCTTTTTCTATCCAGTTCTGAAAATTGTGCCATACTAGAGAATTTCACTCCAAAGCAAATGTATAGCCATATTTTTCAGCCTTTGAAAATAAAGGTTGAATACAGCTATGCTGTCAGACTGTTAACAACAATGCTGGAGTGGTATGGCTATCACTAGGGACCTACCGAAATTGCAATTTTGCAATTTTTGCAGAAACCACAATTTCAGGCAGGCCCCGTGAAAAAGCACGGGCTCCATGAAAAAGTGTGGGATCCATGCTTTGGGTTGGCTCCCTGAGAAAGACAAAAAACCCACCAAAACTGAAATGTGGCTCCCTCTAGGGAGTCAGCAGTCCTTGTGGCCGCTGTGCCCAGCTGTGCAGCCTGCTGGGATGGAAAAGGGAAAGGCAGCTGCTGGCATGGCAAGATGGCAGCTGCCCCACCCCTCATAACTGATTGGCTGCAATAAGCAGCGTGGGGTCGAACCACCAGGTCCTCTTGGCCAATCAGAGAGGGGGATGTGGGGGGGCACCAATGGCTGCCAGCCCCATAATCTACCCTTAAAATCAGCCAGCAGTGGCCTCGAGTTCAATAGATCTCTAGCTTTGACAAACAAGAGTGCGCTTGCTTTGTTATACCTGCTGCCAGGTAATCAAATACGTACTCTGCTCTCAGCTCCCGTCTGGACAGAGGGGATCAAGCAGAAGCCTTGCCACAACTTCTGTATTGTCCTTGATATTTTATATAGCAAACAGAATACAAGGAGTGAAGTAAGCTACCCCAGTCAAAGAGTACCATAGTAGTCTGTCTGTCCTGCCTTTATATCTCTCTCTATTCATTTTTTCCTACATGTTCTTGTTTCCAGTCTGCTCCCCAGTGTTTATGCTTAGAGCTGTTCTCAACATCCTTATTTCCTGTAAGGTGCTCAAGCAAGCGGGTGAACCCTGAAGATTTGACAGTCAGGCTGCTGAAAAAAAAACTTTAGCCAACTTTGCACCATTAGCAGCCTTCCCCTGTGTCATCCATAACCTGTGTGGTTTGCCTAAGGGTACCCGGGGACATGCAGCAGCCTGAGAAACCTATTGAATGAGGAAAACGACTTTGAAAACTCATCAGCAGGCTCAATCTCCAAATTGGTTGGCTACTTGCTCCAGTGTAAAATTCAAAGAATCGATGACGATTTTTAAAACCCTTTATGGTCTGGGATCTGGCTGCTTTATGCCCAACAGATAAAATCATCAGGAAGGCTCTTGCTGTTGATTCATGGGGTAAGACTATGAGGTTGGCAGCAAGAACCTCTCTCAGTCCAAGGCCCCCCAGCACTGGAACTTGCTTCCCTTGATAGTTTCTTAATTGGTTTTTAAAGCTTTCCTAGGAAATTCCTACCAAAGAGCAACCACAGAAACAGTTTATATACTGTTTATATACCAAGCATTGCAGTGGACCCAGATACCTTCTGTGCCCCAATATCAATAGTTCACATCATCACTGGACTTAATCACACACTGTCTACGTTGGAGAAACAGGGTTATCCATATGTGAAAGAATAAGCACCAATCATCAGCTGTAGAAAGACATGCAGGCCTGTGGCAGAACACTTTAATCTCCTTGGACACTCCATTGCTGACCTCAGGGTGGCTGCTCTTAGGCAGCAAACCTTTAAACAACTATTTGAATGGGAAATTGTGGAACAAGAAATTATCCATGGACTGGATTGTGTTAAGTACGATTTGAACAAGCACTATAGATTCTTATCCCATTACCTGGATTAGCTTTTGTGACTCCTTTGTTCTTATGGGTTTATTCCTTGTTTGTTTGCCTCTCTCAGCACTGAGCCTTTCCCCTCTTCTCCCTCTCTCTCCCCCTTCCCTTATATTCAAGTTTATCTCTGCTTCTTATACACTGTTTTGTCCACTCCCTTTCACAGCATTTGATAAAGTGAGCTTCAGCCCATGAAAGCTTATGCTATACAGCACATATATGTACACGCACATACTTTGGTTAGTCTATAAAGTGCATATCTACCCTGCCTTCTCCTTGACTTCAAACTAATATGGCTAACTACATCATTCTTAAATACACGAAAGACTACAGTGACATAGCGGTCCAGGGGCATAGTGTAGACAGACCTTAACAGCAGCTCCACTCAAGTTGAGGAGGCTGCCCAGAGCTTTCTAACTGAAATGATTGGAAAGTTTTTTCCTTTGCAAACTGCATTTGAACAATCTCAGGAAATGTCTAATAGACTGCAAATACAACTCAGTCTTACTACAGGCTTGAAAAAGCTTAGTGGTAACATATGCATTGACTTCCATAATCGCACAGACACTTTCTGCAGCATGCATTTTGTCCGAAGAAATACGTGCTGCCATAAAACAAAGAACAATTGGTGAAGAGAAATCATCCAGGTTAGCATAGTGTCTAGTACTAAAATAGATAGCAAGGTCTGGTTGCCCAGCAGGCTCCACAGCCTATTAGCATTTCCTCACTCCTTTGTCTTTTTCTACAGGAAATTACACACTGGCTTCTGATTTCATAGCTAATGTAACGTACCTTCAGGCAGTTCCTTGGTTATAATCAGGGATCTGGGTTTTCTGTTCACCAAGCAAAACTGCAGCAAAACCTGCATGTTTTATAGATTTCATAGACATTAGGGCTGGAAGGAACCTTGCAAGATTATTGGGTCCAGCTCCCTGCCCAAAGGGCAGGCAGTCGACAGCGGTCAAATGATCCCAGCAAGATAGGTATCCAAGTGTTTCTTAAAGGAATCCAGAGTAGGTGCCTGCACCACCTCTCAGGGGGGGAGTCTATTCCAGGCCCTGGGAACTCAGACATGAAGAAGTTTTTCCTTATGTCCAGGCTAAAATGGTCTTCCGAGAGTTTGTGACCACTGCATCTAGTCTTCCCATAGGGTGCCTGCTGAACAGATGCCCTCCCAGTTCCTGATGCACACCCCCTATATACTTATGAGCTGCCACCAAGTCACCCCTGAGCCTATGCTTTTCCAGGCTGAAGAATGCCATGTCTCCTCATAAGGCATGCTCTCTTGTCCTCTAATCATTCACATGACTCTCCTCTGGACTCTCTTGAGCTTCTCCACATCCTTTCTGAATTGCGGAGCCCAGAACTAGACACAGTATTCCAGCTGTGGTCTCACCAAAGCTGAGTAAAGTGGGAGGATGACTTCCTGGGTCGTGTTTGACGATGCAGACCAAAGTTTTGTTTGCTTTGCCATCTGCAGTGTCACATTGGTGGCTCATGTTAATCTTGTGTTCAATCATGACCTCCAAATCTCTTTCAGATGCAGTGCTAGCTAGCATAGCACCGTCGAGCCTGTAAGTATACTGTGGGTTCTTTCTCTCAAGGTGGAGCACCTTGCATTTCTCAGTGTTGAATGCCATCAGGTTTCGATCCACCCACCTTGTAAGTCTGTCGAGGTTGCCCTGGATTGCCAGCCTACCCTCTGGGGTGGCTGCGCTCCCCCATAGTTTGGTGTCATCAGCACACTTAGCCAGTCTGCTTATAACACCCGAGTCTGAATCATTTATAAACACACTGAAGAGTACAGGTCCGAGAACAGAGCCCTGGGAGATGCCACTGGTTACAATGCACCAAGCTGATCTGGTTCCATCAACTATCACTCTCTGGGTCTAGAGCCAGTTCCCCAGCCATCGAACTGTGAAATTCTCTAGGCCGCAATTCCTCAATTTTTCCATGAGGATGTCATGGGACTAGGCCAAAGGCTTTCTTGAAGTCCGAGAATATATCTTCCTCTTCTCCTTTGTCCAGGTGGTGCATCACCTGGTCATAGAAGGAAATCAGGTTGGTCAGACAAGATCTACCTACTACGAAGCTGTGCTGGCTCGCTCTCAGAATATTACTTTCTGTTAGCATGTTGGTAGTGGCTTCCTTGGTGATTTTTTCCAGGAACTTTCCAGGGATTGAGGTCAAGCTAATTGGCCTGTAGTTCCCTGGATCTTCCCTTCTCCCTTTCTTGAAGATAGACACCACATTGACCCTCTTCCACTCGTCAGGCACGTCACCCGAGTGCCACAAGTTCTTCAATATGCTCGCCATAGTGTGTGCTATAATGTCAGCTAGGTCCTTTAGCACTGTTGGGTGCATCCCAGCTGGGCCGGCTGATTTGTGGATTTTCAGCTCCTTAAGGTGTTCCCTCACAAGATCAGTGGTAATGGTGGGCGCAGGTTTGCCCTTTCCCTGTGATCCTGCCTCTTGTTAGGCAGGGTGATCCCACTGGGCTGATGGAAGACCGATGCAAAGTAGTCATTAGGAGATTGGCTTTTTCCTCAGGGTCAGTTATCAGCTACCCCCATTGGTTTAATAAGGGTCCAGTGTTACCCATGTTCTTTTTCTGACTTCCCACATGTTTGAAGAAGGACCTTTTGTTGTCC
This sequence comes from Caiman crocodilus, assembly GCA_030014935.1. Lineage (NCBI taxonomy): Eukaryota > Metazoa > Chordata > Crocodylia > Alligatoridae > Caiman > Caiman crocodilus. Next base: position 11,997,488 of record JAGPOW010002202.1, read on the forward strand.
TTAATTTAAAGGAGAAAAATATGGGAAATGGTGGGTTTCCCCTTGCAGGCTGACAGAGTTCCAGCCTGCAAAGGGCTGGGGAGAGCGGGAAGAGGGTGATCAGACACGGGGCATCATATGCATGTGCACATGTACACATGTACATGGCTGCCAAGCAGCCTAGAGAACAGATACCTGCACATAAGTCTGGCGTTGTGGGGGACTGAGGCTCCCATAGTGAGGGAGGGAGGGAGGGAGGGAGGGAGTTGGGCAGGATTCGGGCTAGGGCTGCTGCCCAGCTGGGGCGGTGCATGGGGCTTGGAGCCTGGGGCCTGCCTGGCTACAGGGCCTGGGTGGGCAGTGGGACAGAGCTGTGGGTGGCTCATCTCAGGGATGGGATGGGTCGCTGGCTCCCCACCCTGCTGCCCTCCCCCCGGGGCCTCTGCAGGCCAGCAGGCAGGACAGGGCAGAGTGGGGTGGGAAAGCTTGGTGCCGCTGCTGTAAGCGCTGCATCATTGTGGTGAGGCACCCCCTGCCTGCCCAGCAGCAGCGAGGGGCACAGCTCCACGCTGCCAGCGCCGCTGTTGCCAGACGTGCAGAGGGCACTTCACCAGGGTGGCATGGGGCTTGCAGTGGCAGTGCCAAGTCTCCCCAACCCTCCCTACTCTGCCTCGCCACACTGGGTCCCACCTGTTGGGCTGTGGAGGCCTTGAGGGGAGGGCAGCATGGTGGGGAGCCCTAAGCCTGCAGCGGTAAGTCTGCACCTGTCCCCCACAAGCTCTAATCTGGCTATGCCACCCACAGGGGAGGGGGAGCTGGGCTTCACACTCTGCTCTGCCCTGCTGCCACAGCCGCGGCAGCCAGGGCTCGGGTGCTGCTGTGGGGGCAGGGGGCTGCAGACCTGCGTCCCTGACCCTGTAGCCCTGGCAGCTGGATCACTCATCAGGATCGCTGGTTATAATCTATAAAGAAGGTGGGGTTTAAAAACTAATGGCAATTTTGAAATAAAACCATTTGGTGCACAATTATCATTTACTGAATCACATCACTTCTCAACATAGTCATAAATGATGAGTGCATTCACCAGTGCTGCGACTGGTGTCCCCTTCTGCTGTGTAGTTTCTCACTTTGTCACAGACATACACTGTGGGCAGCCATTTTGCCATTAGTTTTTGAAACACCCTCGCAGTATGGGTTTAATCCTTTGCACGTCTCTGCTCTTCTCCCCTCCACACAACACAAGCCACAGCTGAAGGATACTGTCCTGCCTGTAGTGAGGTTTATGTGGGTCTGCTTGCCATGAAAAATCAAGTGCCCAGGTCCGATTGCACTCACAGCTGGTGCTGTGCTACACCTTGTTGCAGATAATTAACTAAACCAGTTCTTTCCCTCAGCTTCGGACAAAATGACACAAATGACTAATGAAAGCTGGAGGAAAACACAAGGGATGAAATGAAATGTGTGGCTCCTGTGTCATTACACAAATGCCAGCACGTTACATTACAGCACTCCAGTTGGTAACACTTCAGAATTTAAATAGCACCTTTATGGAATGGGTCACCCGCGCTAAAAGCTTTGTAAGAGTCTCCCTTGTCAGGGCAGGAGGACAGTATAGATGGGTACGTGATAAAAGCCACACACTTAATCATGTTTATTTTTGTAGGCTAATTTTAAAGCATTTAATGATGGAGAGAGACCAAGCTCAGGCATCTTGCTAACAGCATTTTGCCATCCTAAATAGGTCTAAGCTGCAGTTTTAGGAGGTCAGGTCTTGGTCTTGGCTCAGAATAATCTTTACTATATACTGCCATCTCCCAAAGACTCAATTTTCAGCTGGCAATTGCAGGGTAAGGCTGTTAGAAAAAAACTGTTTGATGTAAAGGATAATTTAAAAACTTCAATTTTTTTTTTTCAAATTTTGGTGTAATTGTGAATATCAAATGATTGGGAGAAAATCAGTGAAACAGCAAATGTCAGTTCTCTGTTTCTCATTAGTTACAGAGCTGGTACAAGGTTTTTTATTTTTTTAATTAAAAACAGGGGAGCAAATATAATATAATATTTGTTAATCTACAATTTCCTCCTTTAGTTCAGTTATCTCTATTCAATCACATGAGCAAAGACTAGTCACTGTGTGCCTTATTAGGTGTCAGGATTGCTTACAACCATTGCTTTCTGCCAGAGAGGGTGATTCATCCTGGCGATCGGAAGGTTTCCACTTTAGAAACAGATCTGAGCCTCCAGCCAGTTGTAGTCATGTGGGGAGTGCTGAGATCAGTCTCCAAAAAAGTGACTGCACCTGCGGTTCCTTGATTCTGGCTACGCAGGAAGCAGTAGCACTATCAGCACTTCTGTTATTAGTAAGACATCATAAACTCTTTCTTTTCTAATTTGAAGAGCTCTGGACTGCTTTTTAGCTTCTCCCTCGCTGCAGTGTTACATTATGAGATACAGACTGCTTTCTAGAAGGATGACTGTGTTAGGCATGCCTGTTTGTCCAGAATGGGTTCTTTGACAGAGACAACCGGATGAAAACAAAACAAGGCTCTGATCTGTGGACCTAGCTGCAGAAATTGCTCCTCTAATATCAAGTTTCCACCTCCTGTCACCCTTAAGGAGTTTCTTCTTCCTTGTAACTTCCTTGAATTCCATTTCCTACTTGCATCCCACTCAGGGTCCCACTCAGGTGTCAGCTTCCTCCCTGATGTTATGATCCACTGTCATTACTCAGCTCATACAACCTGGATCCCAAGGACCCTTTCTGAGCTGGTGCAGTGATGCACCGTGGCATCTGTAAGTGGGAGTGTTCACAGTCCATTTAGGCCTCACCAAGCAGAGGTGAAACACAACCCCTGTGTCTCCCAAAGAATATATTAAAGGGACTCTGCTAGTAAAGCAGACACAACATAAAAGCTAAGTAGTAGTACACTGAGCAGAAGCCTGAGAGGCAGCAACTCATAACTCTGCTATTGACTCACTGTGTAACCTCTCTGTAGCATAGCTTCTCTATATACAGCATGAATAACCTATTTACTATATAATCACCCAGGTGCTGTGAGGACTAGCTAATTAGTGTTCCTACAGCCCAATCTCTGAAATATAGCCAGGTCTGCAATGCAGCTCATGCATTTATAGAAATACATAAATGGTTTATAGTAATGCTGAATGCTTGTGCCTCCTTGCACAACCCACAATGTATGGCCCTGCATGTGTCCTAGTGGCATTATTTTAAATCTACTTTTATTGCCCTAGTTAAAGTAACACTAGACTCTCAGGGCTACATCCTCAAAGGTATTTAGTCACATAACTCTCAGTTGGCTGTTCTTAGGGAAGCACGGGCAAGTTGTCACTGTGCTGATGACTCAGTGCAAGTATTTTGAAAGGAGCTAGTCAAATACAACAATGCCTTTCAGGGACCCAAACATTAAGTTCCCCGTTTTTAGTGTCCACTAAATCTGAGTGCCTCGACCTGAAATGCCTTCCAGTAGAGGTTGAATATTAGGGGTCCTGGGTACCTACAAGTCCAATTCAGCCCAGTATCATCTCTGAAAATCCAAAATGTCTGTTAAGAGTTGTCCATATACTGACATCCAGAAATGGAGGCACACCAGGCTACTAATCACTTGAAAATTTAGGACCATATTTATATGTATCCAAACAATCTTGCATTCATAAGAAGGTCTTTATAAGACTTTGCAGACTCTGTCTCCATAGCAAGTCAATACATCACATACTGTCTGCTGCTTCTCCCTTCTGTTAGAATTTAATATTTTTCACTGTTAGCCAGATATTTTACTGATAGAACTGAATATCCTTGTTCACTGAAAGGCGAACCCAGCTATTCCCACTGCTAATTCATGATCATGCTGAAGAACCACCTCTAAAATATACAGAAAGCAAAAAACAGATAAGAACATTGGAAAGAAAATCTCTCTCACCCCGTTTAAGAGGACAAATCAATAATTTAAATGAAGTTGGCATTCATCAACATAGTACAAGTGTGATTTTTATCTGTTTCTTTACTATCTGATTTTTAGCTTCTTTTTTTTTAAAAAAAGAGAAGTTGAAGCTTCTCAGAATTGTAATAAGATCAGGATGAGCACTCATTCCAGTGATAAAAATCAAGCCACTTTAAAACAATGAACCTTCAAGCACAGCAGTCTTGTGAAACTAATCTAAAATGAAGAGAAAATAGACCAGATGGAAAACTCCCATTGACACCTTATTTTCAAATTTGTAAAGGTTTCTCATTCAGGAAAAATATGTAGAAGGTTTTGCATTTCTAATGAGTGAGGCTCAATAAAATGAATATATAATGGCAGAGATTAAATTCTTTTCTTGTCGCCATAAAATTGCTAGCGCATACTTCAGTGGAAGCAGCTGAATTTTTGTATCTAGTTAGATTATATTCTGTTTGTTACCACTGAGCATCTCATCTGGTTAGTGTAAAGTCTATGAGAAACTATTTTTCGTATCATTCTCATTTTCCCTCATGTTATAAGCAAAAGAAACTAACAAAGTAAAACCAGCTAAAACAGTCAACAGACCCTGACACTTCTTGGACTGCAATACAAATCCTAGTAGCGCTGTATTCACAGGTAATGTTTGCAATACTATCTTTTGTTCTGAGATTGAATGTCGTCTTAGAAAAGGAGAACAGTTGAAAACAGACACATTCCTCGGATCAAGGTCACATCAGTGCTAGATGACCATTTGCTCTATTTAAAGAATTGTGTACAAAAATTGCAGTAAAAGAAAGTTAAGGTGACAAAACTGGGTGTGTCTACACATGGGCATTTAATGCACATTAGCCTGATTTATGGTGCATTAAGGGCATGCGTCTACATGTGTGCCCTTAATGTGCCTTGAAAGGGTGATTTTTAGGCTAATCATGTCTAAATTTGGTACCTGCATAAAGCAAGTATCAGAGTTAGGCATGATTAGTTAAAGTGAATTAATGCATGTGTAGATGTGTTAACATGCATTGACATGGGGACTTTAGTGCTGGGTCTGCTCAGCTACTATGGGGCCAGCCAGAGCCCAGTTCCAGGGCCCCTGGCTGGGAGCCTCGAGCCTCCTCTTCTCAGGGCTGGGCTGCGTCTGTGGAAGCCCCTAGCTGCAGCTGCAGGCTATAAAAGCCTGTGGTCATTTGTGCTCTGGGGCACAGATCATAGGACTTTCAGTAATGAAGTTCCTGTGTTCCCCCTGGACAGGACCCAGGCTGCTGCTGCTAGTCCTGTCCACCGGCTAGAGACCCTTCTTGGCCACAGGTGACTGTTGCAAAGGGCTGCAGCGTGCTGCTCCCTGAGCCTAGCCGTGGGAGCTCCCCAGGGCTGCTTCCTGACTGTCTCTGGCAGCAGGGACACTACCTGCTCCCTGCTGCTTTTCACTGCCAGTATTGCCTCCTATGTTTGCAGGTCCTCTGCCACATTTGTCTCCGCCACACTGCTCATATGTCCTGGCCGTGCCTCTGTGCTAGATGCTTCAACCAGCTCTTAGGGCCAGCCACATAGGGACAGCTGCATGGGGGCCCAAAGAGCTGGTATGGGACATGATGTCCTCCCCATCCACTCTTGAGGACTGGACCCACCTGTGTGGGGGCCCAACTGGAGCCAGGAGGAGGTGCACAACCTCATGGTGCTCTGGGGCAATGTCAAGGTGCAGAGGCAGTTCACATGGGGCAGTCACTCAAACTCCTATATTTATGAGGCCCTGTCAGGTGGGGTCAGTGAGAGAGGCCACCAATGCCTCGTGAAGATCAAGGCTTTGTGGGTACAGTGGGTGGCTGTGATCAGCCACAGCTGTTGGTCTCATCATGCCTGCAGGACCATGCCCTTCATGTGAGAACTGAGCCAGATTTTAGTGCCCAGGACCCAGGCCACTACCCTGCAGTATGCACTGGTAGGGCCGGCCTTGCTGCACTTCCGCCCCAGCGTGACACCTCTGGTGTTGATACCTTGCCAGAAGAGGGGCCCTTGGGTGTTCAGCATCCAGCTCCACCCACCTCTCCAGCTGCTGCACCCACTGGCAGCTCAGGGAGCCCTGGCCGGTGGCTGCCTCATTTGCTCCATGCCCCCTGTTCTTGCCATAAGGAGCTGCTGACCAGGATGTTTCCAGCCGCCACCAGTGCCAACCCATTGCAATGGCGGGGCCCTGACCAGGCACTGGCCCACCACAGATCGCAGGCTGCAGGCGCCAGGTGCAGCTGGTCGCCATCACTGATGGGAAGGCCCACACTAAGCCACCAGCCTCACTAGCTCTGGACACAAGGTAAGTCTCTCACTGGGGGGAGGGCCCTCATAGACCCTCTTACCTCTGTCCTTGATCCTAGCCCCTGGCCCCTGGCCCGCCTCCCTGCCTGGCCCAGATACGCTTCCCTGGCTCTGGATTCCTCCCCCACTCCAGCATGCAGAGAGGGGAGACACAGGTAAAAACTTTACTGAGCAGCTTGTGCCCTCATAACGTGTGCACAGGCTTCACATGCCGAGGAAGATGTCATTACCAGCAGCGATGGAGCAGGTAGCAAGGACATGTAGTGCTGCAACAGATAGCCCACCAGGTGGTGGTGGAGGTTTCAGGGCAGGCCAGGCCTGTCTTCTACACTGTTGTAGCTCAGGGTCCTGAACCAGGAGCACAGATGTGCCCAGGACACCAGGGGTATCATCATCAGCAGGACGTAGTGGCTCAGGCACCCCTGAACCTGCACAAACAGCTCGTCATGCACCGCCTGGGGCACATGGAGCAGGGGCATGCTCAGGGTGCAGTGGCAGCATGGGGGAGGAGGCTGGCTCCAGGGCACCTCGTCAGAGGGACCCCCTATGGGGAGGGCGGGGGCATGCCCAGCCCCTTATCCCAGTTGTCCAGGAGCCCCATGTGCCCTGAGCCCATGTGCCGTGGACGGTGTGGCAGTGCAGTACAGTGGCTGGCCTGCAGAGGGAGAGGCGGGGAGCAGGGTCTGGAGCCATGGCAGAAGGTGCTGCCACTGCCAGAAGCCTGACTTGTCCTACCCGGGGAAGGTGGCAAGGGAGGCAGGCTTCCTATGCCCAGCACCTAGTGGGTCACTGGCCCCAGGGGAACATGTGGGGACAGGAGGTTTTGGCTGGTGGCTACCTGGGCCTGGCCCTGCAGTGTCTGGTTTACCAGTGCACAGCTGACCCCCAATCTGAAGCTGAGCAGAGCACAGCCCTTGGTGTAGAGCATCGCATCTCTAACATCTTGCAAACTCTCACAAAAGCCTTCTATTGCTTGCCTCTGTAGAGCCTCCATATGGAGATGGGGGAGAGTCCTCTAGCCCAGCCAGGGATGCCACCTTAGGGTCACTGTCACTGACTGCTGGAGCCACCCAGATGCACCTCCTACACCAGAGGTGCATGAAAGACGAGAGGGTCCTCCTCCGCCGGTGGCTGGTGGTTGCAGTGGAGAAGCAGGAGGCATGGGAGTGGGCTCAGAAGCAGGCATGAGAAGCACAGGAGAAAGCATGGTGGGGAGAGGACATCACCTGGGCAGGGGCATGGGACTGAGGGCTGAGGGAGCACTAGGGGCGAATGAAGGCCCTGGAGCAGCAGTGGTTGGAGCAGCTCCAGTTGCAGGGGGATGCCAGCCACCAGGCCATCCATGTCCTCCTGGCCCTGGTGGCAGCAGCCATGCCCACCACAGTCCAGCCCTTGCCTATGGCCCCCACAGCCAGCTCCTGCTAGGGCCTGGAAGAAGGCCCTCCAGTGCCTCCTGGCCACTACAGCGCCTGACCCATCCCCCACCCCAGGTTCACCACCACCTGCCTGGGCCCAACCCCATCACTTGTCCCAAGGGCATGTGCATGAACACCAGGAGGTTCCAGGTGAGGTACTGCAAGGACATGCTAGCCTGGACTGGGGCAGGTAGAGGGAGAGCTGCCCACTGTGAAGGAGCACCCATGGACAAGCCCAGTACCTGCTGTGGTCACTGTGGCTCCCGGACCCATGGGGGAAGAGGCTGAGGCCAGGGTGCTAGGTGCCTTTCCCATGACTTACAGAGACTGAGACTCTTGTAAATAGTTTGACACTGGGGATAGGGTTTTTTTACTGGTGGTGGATAGGGAAGGTGGTGGAGGGGCACTGTGTGTTGCATGAGGAGGGGGCTCTATATGTTGAGGGGGGAAGGAGGGAGGGATGGGGTTGTGAGGGCAATAAAGGTGTTTTGTTTTGACCATGTGCATGTCATGAGAGTGGAGTTGGGGTGGGCAGGGGATAGTGGGGGTGTAGGCAGCGGGGCAGACAGACTGGAGCACAGAGTGCAGGAGGAGGGGGTCAGCCAGGGCTTCCTGCAGCCAGTGCCCTGGCCCCCTGGCACCTCTGGCAGGAGGGCATGCTAAGGCCAACAGGGTCAGCACCATGGCCAGCAGAAGCAAGTGATGGGGCACTGGCTGTTCTGGCAAGGGCTGGGCTGGAGCAGTGGGGTGCTGGGTGGGTATAACAGGGGGCCTGCTCGGGGCCGTTCTTGCTGCGGCCAGCCCATCTGTTCCTGGGCCAGCCACCCACCTTTTCACCCACCATGCCTTGTTGTTATAATTAATGTATAAATGTTAATTAAGTGGGCAGCTGCCCATTTCCTGCCCTGATGCCAGGAGGTGCTATCTGCAGCTCCATTCCTCCCCTACACTGCAGTCCAAGCCTCACAGATGGCATCTAGATGCTCTAATAGTCATTTGCCCCACACTGGGCCCCAGAATCCTACTATTGACCCCCACCTGGATTCCTTCCCCCAGGCCGTCTCTTCTGCCATCGTACCGGGCACCATAGCTCTGAACCGATTCCCCTTCAGGTGTGATCCCCCACTGGGACCGTCGGCTCTCTAGCCCTGGCCCACCTCCAGACCAGTCAAAATCCCAGGCCCTCGGCTCTTGGACGTTCCTCGTGGTGGGCCCCTGGCCCTTCTGGTCCTGGCCAGCCAGGGAAAATTCAAACAGGCCTGAGTCTATGGCCCTTACTCTTTTGCCATGGGGCCCACCTTCCTGACCCTCCAACAAAGGGGTAACCCACCCGGTTGTGGAGGCTAGGGGTTAAGGTGCCTTGACCCGCTTTTCACTGGGTCGGTAACTGGCCTGGCATTTCCTGGGGGCTCCCACACCACTGAGAGCCCCACCAGGCCACCCATTCCTGGCACGGTGCAGATTTACCCAGGACCAGGAGCCTCCTTACCATCCCCTACAGCTCCTCCCATACCTCCAGATGATATCAGCAGCTCTTCAGCCAAGCAGTGTTGTTGCCTCCTCTAGCATCTGAACTGCCCTGTTTATATGGGCAGCCCTGAATCTAAAATGGCTGCCCTCATCAGGCACCTGCCAGCGGAGCCAGGAGTTGCGAAGCTCTTTGTGAGAGTTTGCAACATTTTAGAGATAACATGCATTATATCAGTGGGTTGTGTACCTCCTGGCCTCAGACAGGGGCTCATGTGCAAACAGGTACCCAGGGACCTGGGTAAGTTAGCTGGGTGGGCCCTGCCATAGGTGGCCATCGACTGAACCCTCCATCCCTGTATCCCCCGCAGGGGCAGGTAGCCCACTTTGTGCTTGCCACAGGCAGCCTGTCACCCTGATCCCCTACTCAGGCCAGGTCAAGGCTGACTCCTGGCAGTAGTTGCCATGGCTGCTTCAGGCTGCTCCAAGTCTCCCGCTTGTCCTGCAGGTCAGGCAGTTTGCTCCCATGGTGCCAGGCCTGTGCCGGCCAGGCTCGGGATGAGGGGCTCCCACTCAGGTGAGACACAGAGTTGGTGATGCCCTTCCCCTCTCCGCAGTGGGCCTCTCTGGAGAGGTGGCCCAAGGCAAGGTCCCCACTCATGTGTGCCCCTGCTGAGGTTCCCCCAGGTTCACTGCAATGAGCTGTTTGAGTGCACTGAGGGGTGCCTATCCCACTACACCGTGCTACTGCTTATTGTCATGGTGCACCAGGCACACCAGAGAACCTGGTGTGGGACCCTGAGCTTCAACGGCACCCCTGGCAAGGCTGCTCTTCCCTTCATAGTTTCATAGTTGGTAAGGTCGGAAGGGACCTGAGCAGAGCATCAAGTCCGACCCCTTGCCAGGGGTAGGAAAGAGTGCTGGGGTCAAATAACCCCAGCTAGGTGTCTATCTAGCCTCCTTTTAAAGACTCCCAAGGTAGGAGCAAGAACCACTTCCCTTGGAAGTTGGTTCCAGAGTTATTCCTTATTACTCTCAATAGTGCTTGGGGAAACAGGGACTCTCTCATTGCCTGCTGGTCTCCTTTGGCCAGTTTATAGATGGCCACCAGATCCCCTCTCAGCCTTCTCTTGTGGAGGCTGAACTGGTTCAGATCTCATAGCCTTTCCTCATAGGGCCTGCCCTGCTGCCCCCGGCCATGCGAGTGGCCCTCCTCTGGATCCTCTTGATGTTGTTCACATCCCTCCAAAGTGCAGCATCCAGAACTGGATACAGTACTCCAACTGCGGCCTGACCAATGTCATATATTTTCTGCCTCTGTGCTGATGAGAAGGGAGTTCCCCAGCCTGTAGGTATGCTGCTGGTTCTTCCTCCCCAGGTGCAGAACCCTGCACTTGTCAGTATTGAATCGCATCTTATTCTTATCCGCCCATCCCTGTAACCTGTCCAGATCCAATTGCAGCCTGTCCCTCCCTTCTATTGTGCCCACTTCTCCCCACATCTTAAGTGTCATCTGCGAATTTGAACAAGGTGCTTTCCACCCCCTCGTCCAAGTCGCTGATGAAGATGTTGAACAGTGCAGGCCCTAGGACCAAGCCCTGGGGGACCCCACTGCCCACACCCCTCCAGGCTGAAATGTGCGCTGCTGCCTGGAGGGATACCTCTGCCTGCACTACAAGTGCCTGACCCCTGCAGTGGAGGAGATTGCTGCTGCCATCAATGAGTTTCTCTACATGTGACAGGCCCATGGCTGCCTAGCTGGGAGGGCACTGGCTACTCAGTAAAGTTCTGCACTGCCTCCTGTCTCCCTGCATGCTGTGGGAGGGAACTCCCAGGCCAGGGGAGAGCTTGGCCAGGCACAGCGGAGAAGGGGGTCAGGGCAGGGACAGGAGAGAAGGGGAGGACTCTGCCCCCGTACAGGGCCCCTGGCTTCAGGGGTGTGGCTGGGGGGTGGGCAGGGGAGCTGGTGCAGGCACAGGTGATCACACTGCCATCTTCCCTGTCCCAGGCCCTCCTCCCTGTGTGGGGCTTACCAGACAGGCGTGGCATGGCAGTAGCTGGCCCAGGCTCCCAAAGGTGCTGCATGTGGCCGGGGGCAGGAAGCATGCTGGGACCTGCTCTGGATGCCCCAAGAGGTCCTCGCCCCGCAGATGAGTCATCACTGCCAGGCCCCAGCAGAGACTCTGGCACATTGCCCCTGCTGGAGAACATGGTGCAGCTGTGTCCAGGGTTTCAGGGAGCAAAGATGTGGTCCAGTCGCTGCATAAAGGGCATGGTCCTGTGGGCACCCCCAGACCAGTGGTTGTAGTCCATGGCATGGACCCATTGCACCCTCAGGGCCTTGACCTTTATGTAGCATTGCCATGCTGACCATTGATGCACATGCTCTTGCATACAGCCCTCCAAGGCCTCATAGATGTGAGTGCTGGAGTGCCTGTCCTGGGCAGACTGGTGCTGCACCTCAGAATCACCCCAAAATGCAATCAGCTCCATGGTCTTTCCCTGGGACCAGTTGGGGCCTCAGGACACTTTGTGTGGTATTCGGGAAGATGCCATTGTGAGTACTTCAACAGCCCTCAGGGGCTCCACCTGAGACTCTGGGTGCTGCCTCTGCACATGCCTGCAGCACAGGGGCAGGGTATGTGGCAAGCAGCCAGGTGATGGGGCTGGCCCTGGGTGCTACCACTGTGTTTTGTGAGCCTGTTGTGGCTGGCATGGGTCCATTGCTGTGGGGCTTGATGGCCAGAGACAAGCAGCTGGTGGCATAAGCCCAGGGGTGATGCCAGGGGCTTAAAGGCCAGGCTGGGGCAGGCAAACAGCTGTTCCAGCCCTGAAAGTGGAGAGACTCTGAGCCCCATACCTCTGGGGCAAGCCCGATGGTGGCCCCCTTGTGGTGGGACTGACTGGGAGCAGATTTGTTCCTGGTCAGTGTCTATACATGCACTACTGTGCAGTACCTACTGCACAGTTAGTTTACTACTTGTATTTCCAGGTAGTAAACTGACTGCTCAGTAGACTAATTTACTGTGCAGTAAATTCCTGCACATGTAGATGGTGATGCTTTACTGTGCAGTAAAGTGTCTTGTAGATATGCCCTGTGAGACTATAATTTGGTTCCCCAGTGCAGGGAACATATTGTAATACATTTTTGAACAGTGTGATCTCCTACTATTTTTTCAGAGGCCCCTGCCTTCACAGGCTCTGGATCCATTCTGGGGGTGAATCAGAGCTGTTTAGTGACTGTGTAAATGTAGGATCCCTGCCTTATTTGTTGTATTTTGTTTTAATTTCTCTAAATAATGCCAGGAGCAAATTCTTGTTTGGTTTCCAAGCAAGTCCTGGAATGGGCAACTGAAAAGGTGGCTTAGAGCCACTGTTTGTTGCCATTGGCTGAGGATTCAGCCCTTATTGCCAAAAGAATATAATCTTTACCTAACAGCATCAGCTTGTAGCTGTTCAACATTCCCTTTCAATCCAGCTTCTGGGCTTAGACACGCTTCTTCAATTGGTCTTCTCCCGAAGTTTCAGTCAAACTGTCGATTTTAATTTCTCACCTTCCAGTCCTCTCATCTTTCTTTTATTTTTAAGGAAAGCAAATATACCATTTTAGAGTGTGCCAATAACACATTCACATGTTTCTCCTCTAACTCTTCTATACTGATTTGTTATCTGCTCTCCTATTGAGATTACAGACCGAGAAACCTGAGAGTGGGCTTCTCAGACGGCTTCTTTTCAATGCATATTTAATCTGCTGCTGATGTGGGTAGTTGTGCTTGTCTTCAAAAGCCATATAGGACACAATACTACAGAGCATGAAAACCTCCCATTGGGAAATTCAGTTCAAACAACAGATAAGACACAATTCAGTTTTGCTTGTAAAATTTTTTCTCCAGTACAGCAAAGACCAATGCTGCGATTTAATAAAGCTATGGGTTTACATAAGCTATGGGTTTGATCCACATGTACTGCAAGACTGCACTGTTTTAAGGATGTTGGGTGGTAACTTCTGGCAAATAGGCCGGTAATGATAGTGTAGATTGGACCTTTCTAGAATGAGTGTCTGTCATTGATTCCTGCAGCTGGCAATCCAGAGGGGGGGTTTCTCTCTTCCTGCTCTTAGAAAGGATATTCCTTGGCATTTTGAAACTCCTGCTCTGCAAGGCTGCCCGTACCTGATGCTATGGGCCTTCTAGTACAAGGCACATCCTATAGTCAACGACTTTGCTTGACCTTCAGCTAAAACTGTGGATCTTCATGCCATCTGACATAGCAGCCTGGGGAATGGTTATTATGGTGGCTAGTGTTGGTGGTTCTGATTGATTTTTTGTTTGCAATGTATGTGACTAGTATATCTGCACTATATAACACTAAATAACAAGACCCAGTAAGTCTCTTTTACCTTTATATGTGTTATGTGTAAGACAAATGGAGGTACACGGCTCACTAAAACTGCATAAACTCGTGGGCTACATTCAACCTTGCATAGCTCTTTTAACTCCAGCAGAGCTAGAATTCAAGAGAATGCCTTTATACATTGCAGCACATGGCATATCTGACTCCCTCTTCACCAAAGTACTCATAATAGCGGCAGCTATTCAAATTCCCCATAGGCCCATTCTGTTTCTGAGGCCAGTTAGTACTAACTACATACTACATTCGTTTATAATCCCAGGAACAATTATAGTTCATCTAGCTGAATTTGCAGATAGACCTGACTTTATGTTGGTAACAGAGCACATGGCAGGCAGAGCCACAGCATTGTTAGCTGGCCAGAGGACATAGCAAGTCTCATATCTGCTCTTGCTGTTTTCAGTTAGGATTGTTTTTCCTTTCTTGCTTTTTTAACTTTACCTCCCAAAGCTGTTTACAGGCCTCCTTTCTTGCTGTGGAGTGTCTGCATTTTTAGCAGAGCTATAGATTTTCCCTGCATGCTACGTGCACAGCTAATGTTAGAAGAGGGTGACTGAATCTCAGACTCAGGGCAAGGCTCACTGGTGAACAAAATTCATGGCTGAAATTCCTTCCAGATGAAATACTGCTAAAATCAATAGACACCTGATGAAAATTTGGCTTTCTGTGTGCAAGCAAGCATGTTACTATTTTAAAATATTCACAGATTAAACAGATAATAACATGTTTCCTATTCATGTGACGTTTGGAGCCATTAACAAGTGGAATGCAATGACATCGAGGCATACAACCAGCTGGAGGAGAGATGACAACTTAATTCATCCTCTAATGATCACCCACAATAAACCCACTCAGATTCCCTGCTTTAAATGAGAGGCTTTTGCAATATATCTATCAGAACCACAGGAAGTATAAGCATGACAAATCAGTCACTTCCTCATTATTGACTAAATCCAAAATGTACCGAACAAAGAAGCTAGACTGTAGTTGAAGGTTTCCTTTCTGAACCTAGAAAAGGCAGTGATATTAGCGGTCTTTGCATAAACATAAGGTTTATTTTATACTGTAATTTGCTTTCTAAAAAGCTATCAAAAGCCTTTTTTTCTGTTTTCTCTATTTCTTCTGATTCATTGAATTGTAACAGTTTATGGGCTCTGTTCTGATGACCCCAAGATAATGGAGAAACACCTGATGTTTCTGCTTATTATTCTATTTATATTTACTAGGCCTGTGCAAATAGGGACATATTCAATTCAGTTTTGGATTCAGCCATTTTGGAGAACAGGGATTTGATTTGGTGATTTATATCACTGTTCCCATTGGATGTGGCCAAATCAGAATTGGAGATTTGGCACTGATTCACTGATCCAGAGATTCGGATCTGCTGGGGAGAGGCAGGCACAGCTGGGCAGATGCTCCTTCGGCTGTGCCTGCCAGCCATCCAGCTGCACCTGCCTCTCGCCAGGTGGGGAGAGCCATGAGAAAAGCCCCATGGCTGCTCTGCCCAGCCCCAGCCTCCTGGCACTTAAAAAAAAAAGCTCTGCACTTACTGGCTTTAGCAGTGGCTGTGGGGGCTTTGGGATCTTCTGGCAGAGCCCCCCTGTGCAGTCCCCGCTCCATGATTGCATTGCCCCTGATGGCCCCTCCTGCCCAGCCCCAGCAGTCCAGGAATCAAAAAACCCCCTAAAAATGCATTCACTGGCAGTAGCAGCTCCTGTGAGGGCTCTGGGGCCATGTGGCAAAGCCCCCCTCCACCGCACAGACCCCGCTCCCTGATCTCCCCCCACTGCCCAGCCCTGGTGGGGGGGAGGGTCGATCAGAGTGGGGGGTCTGAATGGGGGGGGCTCTGCCAGGAGACCCCACAGTCCCTGCTATAGCTGATGAGTGCGGGCCTTATGGGGAGGCGGGGGCTGGGGCTGAGCAGGGCAGCCATGGAGGCTTCTTCTGTGGCTCCCGCCACCAGCAGGGAAGAGGCAGGCACAGCCAGAGGAGCCACAGGAGAGCCTGCAGCTGCTCAGCTGTGCCTGCCTCTCCCCAGCAAATCTGAATCTCTAAATCTATCTGAATCTTTTCTGAATTGATTCAGAGGCTTCAAATTTAATTCAGACCTTTAATGGGTCTGAATTCGATTTGGATTCAGAGATTTGGCCACCAAATTGGGCTGAATCTCCTCCAGATTGAATCGGCAACCAAAGCTTCGCATAGCCCCAATATTTATCTCCCTGTTACCTTTATCTCTATCTTTACATGTTATAGTCATCAGGTGTCTCATACACTTGGACTGTGGACTCTTTGCGGCAGGGATTGTTTTGTTACATGTGCCTAGTACACTTAGCAAAAATGGCATGCTGACAGATGTTCACGTCGCCACTGTAACTCATGCATTTTGCAGGAAGTGCCGTGAGCTACAGTGATTCCCCCAACACAACAGACATTGACTGTTGGGTCCAGGGGGTTGGGGGATCAAGCTCCAGTTTGGAGCGGCTGCGTGTGTGCAGCCATTCTCCCCTAGTCCCACCGATGCTGTCTTCAGGGTAGGAGTGGGGAGAAGGGAAGGAAGGGAGCTCGAGCTGGGGTTTGCCTGGCTTGCATTGGAGGGTGGGTGGGTAGATTGGAGGCCCCGACCCATTTTACCCTCCAGCATGGGCTGGGCAAATCCCCTCCTATCCCCCCGCTTCCAGGCAGAAGACAGCACCGGGGCAGGGCTTGACTGCATCAGCCCAACCCTGCTCCCAGTGTGCAAGGACAGACATTAATAAAGGCACTCTACTTTGGAGTACCTTCATCTGAACCCTCGTGTAATGAAGGTTCAGATTGTCATGTGATCATCCACTTTTAAAGCGCTCTGGAGCTGCACACTTCTGTCAGGGCACGGCTGTAGAGCACTTCAGGGGGCTGATCAAAATGTCAATTGTGTCAGTGCCCCTGGACCTCGGTCCCAGTGAGGCTGGCTCGCTGCTCTGAGGGAGGGGACTCAGTGGAGCGGGGGCTCTCTCAGTGCTCCCAAATATAGAGGCAGGCCAGCCACTCCCTGAAAGCCAGGGACAGAAGTCAGGGTCAACCATTCAGTTTCAATAGGAAATATTGCAGTGATGGGTAAAGTTTTGAAGTGGTGCTTTTGGGGATTTCTTCAGTTATAATTGCTTAAAAACCCGGAGGACTGGGCTTGATCGTCCAAGAGGTCCCTTTCAGTCCCATGGTCCTATGATTCTTTCCATTTTCCATTTCTTTTCCATAGGCATTTCTTAAAACTGCCTAGTTTTCAGTTAAGTCAGAAGAAAGAGTTGTCCTAAATGTCACTTTCCCACAGAATGAAAGTTCTGAGTTTAGATCAGATTTCTGTCTACAAGCAAGCTTTAATTTAAGATCAAAGTTGAAGTTAAAACATGACCTCCCAGGCCAGAAAGGAAAAGCAGCTGAGGGGGCAGAAATGGGAGAGTCTGTGACTCTGAGTATGAAGACTGCTGCATGGTTTAGTTTCTAAGAAGCTCTTTTCGAGTCACTTAAACTAGCCAAGCCCAGATAGACCCATTGTATTTACATGGTAAGGAAACATGATTGCAGTCCAGAGATCGAGCCCTTGTTCTGCAGGTGTTACCTCCTCAAGTGGTGAAGGAGATCACTTTTGAGGGACTAAACAGGGCTTAAAGCATAGGTTTTCCTGTACCTGTGACACTTCTACATTAGTATAGCATTTCTGTGGAGTGGCAGAGGAAGGGAGGGATGGACCTAGACTGAATCCTTGGTATGAACACCCCAAAGTACAGATACGGGTTTAAAGCTCAGCTATATAACGTACAGCTATATTTAGTATGCGGTCGCCAGTCCATTCCAAGTTTATTTTGGACCATTTCTGCGTAGGAAGCAGAAAAAACAGAACCATCTGTTAGAAATCTGACATACTCAAAAGGCCAGATTTAAAAAATATGGCAGCAACTACAGCAGACCCAAAATGCACATACTGCAATTGAAAGTGCTAAGCCCTTACACTCCGCTTTGCATATTCAGTCTTTCTCTTTGCAGGGTTTGTGAGTAACATATGTAGAGAGAGGTAGTTAACCGTGTTAGTCTGAAGTCAAGCAGAAAGCAGGGTAGATTTGCACCTCATAGACTAACAAAACCAGAGATGTATAGCATAAGCTTAAGTAAGACCTCTGCTTACAACACCTTATGCTATACATCTCTGATTGTGAGGTGCAAGTCTACCCTGCCTTCTGTTAAAGTTAAAATCAGAAGAGCAATATTCTTTTTTATAGTCTTCTGTGAGTCTGCAGGAGCCTCCTCCAAAAGGCGATCAAAGGCTTCCCATGGGAGATCGTCAGCAACATAGTTCAAAAGACACAGGTGTAATTACATATATTCTGCTATCTGCAGTTTCATTTCAAATACAAAATGCAGAGGTAAATGGTTCTCCAAAAACTAGCGCTCACCTGGTGTTTCACTACAGCTCATTTTGTCTGATTTCCTGGTAGCTCAGAACCCAAGCTGCTGCTCCCAGCTCCTGCCTCAGCCCTTGACCTGCATGTCAAGCAGTAATTTCCTGCTGACCTCTAAATCTTGACGGGAAAAGAATTAAGTTTGTGTTTCATTTTTCACTTCTACACAACCCCTGCCTAAAATTGCACTATTATTGATTGCAATTTATAGAGTTTCTTAGAGGTACAAAGAGCTTTGCCACCTGCTAGATGGATGTATGCCTCAAAAAAACCGTATCAGGTAGCTGCGGTAAATTCTGAGAATTACAATAGTAGCAAGTGTTTTAAAGCACAGAACTAAAGGAATTAGATAAAATATAACATTTCTGAATGAAAGGTAACTATAAAATGCACTTGAGCTTGATCTTGATAAAAGGCCAAATATGTGGTTGCTTTTTCAAAGCCTAACTATTCAGAGACCTATACTTCCACAAACATTGTGACTCTCCCTGCCCAGTTTCCACATATTCTCTCTATCCTAAAAAATCCCTTGACTCCCCCATGCCATCACCAGTTTCCACACAGTACCCACCTGCTGATAAGCTCTGGGTTTCTCTAGCTAATGGCAGGTTTGCTAAAGGATGGAGAGTGTTATCTATCTATGGCTAGGTACAAATGTTCGGTTGCTACCAGGAAAAACTTCTGTTCTCCTGGTAGAAACCAAGGGTACAGGCATTCACTCTCTTTCTCCAGGAGCAAAAATGGCCAGTCTGGGAGAACAATAACATGGAAAACCAGGGTTAGATTGCTCCTGGGAGAGTGAACATCTAGGCTAAGTACAGATATTTGAAAGGTTAAATTGAGTTTAAAATGGCTGCCCAATTTAAACTTAGCTCATCCCAGTGCCAAGCTTACACTTACAGACCTGTCACTTAGTGACTGGCAATCAGTCTAAACTTGTAACTGTACAGAAGTGCCATGCACATAAGCCAGTCTAAAAACTGCAGAACTCAGTTTAAGATAAACCTGGATCTATATAATAGCAAACTTATTTGATTTAGGTCAAACTGGTGCATGTAACTTCTGTACAGTTTTCCTGAGCAACCCTGGGGCTGAGAAAACCCAGCCACTGGTCCTAGGCCTCGGCCTGCTCTTTTCACCCCTGCCTCCCTGCACTGGGCTATTTTTTGTCCCCTGGCCCCTTGCTCCCCCCTCACCAGGTAGCCATCTCAACCCCCATCCCATAAGCTACTCTGTGTGCAGCCATTTTTATCAGCATTTGCCATTGTCAGAGCCAAGCAAGTAAATCCCAGTGCTGGGGAGAGGCAGAAGGGATGAGGGTGTAAGTTTACTGGGGAAGACCCCACCCTACCCATGGGTCATGCCTGTCCCTCACTCCTCATGGGTCATGCCTGCCCCCCCACCTCATCTGTGAGCCATGCCTGCCCTGCT
>JAGPOW010002202.1:12020880-12034209 GCA_030014935.1 Caiman crocodilus
TGGCAGGGCTATGGGGGGTGGGGAGTAAGGGGCATGAGCAGGGCAGGGAGGGAGGGGGTTGGGGGTTTTTGTCAGAGAATTTGTGATTTTTTATCCAGGATCCCTGGTGATCACCCTTCAAATATATCATGTGGCAATGAATCCGACATGCTAATTCTGCATTGTATGGAAAAAGGCTTTTTTACTCATTTCATGTTTGTCACCTTTCTGTTTCATTCAAAGTCTTCTGTTAAAAAAGAGAGGGGGTCAGAAGAATGTGATCTGCTTTTTGCATTTCATTGAACTCTATAGAGCTACAATGATTTACACACACTGGCCTTCAGTCCCCACCCATGTCACTACCATGAGCTGAGATCACTTTGTGGAAATTTTTAAACATTAAAAACCTTCCCAAAGATTCTGACTTAGCAACAAAGTAAACTGAAAAAAGCTTACATTATAAAAGAAAATCTCTCACGTTGCATCAGCTAGAAAACCTGTACTTACTGTGCTCTATGGATTAAATAGCAACCTGGAGACGAACTGTACACAAAAAGCTAATGATAAAGCAATCCAAAAAATCAATGACTTATTTATTCTTTCCTTTAGTTCAAACAGCCAAGCGGAGATTCTTTCATGGACCCTTTTTGTATTGCTGCTTCTGTTCAATCCTCTTGAACCGAGGGTTTAGTGTACAAATTAACTAGCCATGAATATCATACACATCTAGTCACCAATCAGATCCATTTAACTAAAGGTAATGGTGGTTCCACACAGTACAATGAAGATTATTTAATTCGACTGTTGCAAAAATTGCTTTTACATTCAACTTCCTTAAATACCAGTGATTTTCCTCCTGTTTTGTTTCGTATTGTCAATGCCTCCAAAATAAAAAATGATAGGTTATTCAATCTCATATAAATCCTTAGTATTATCGTATGATTAAGCCACCCTATAGCAATTCCTAATTCAAGAGAGATCATTGAGGACTCAGTGACCTCTATAGTCTATGCATCCTTATTATAAAACTATTTGCTCTGATTTTGTTTTTTTAGTTTTATAAGTGAAACAACCCACTTGAAGTGAATAACTGAAAACTTGTGGTGAATCTAAGGAATTATTTACTATCCATCCTACTAAAGAGATCACATCAGTGATTCTCAGCCTTTTTGGATCTGAGGCATCCTTCATTAGACCCAAGGCACCTCTCCATAACTTTTGGGAATTGAGTAGCACCTCATTTAAAACACTAATTTATAGTGTTTTATATATTATAAAAACATTTTATAAATATATTTATTATAAAATAATTTAAAACACTAATTTATGGTGTTGTATATATTATAATATCTATTTATATTATATAGTGTAAATTATATATAATTTACAGTGCTTACCTCTTTGCAGAGGGGTTGAGCAGTGAGGGGCGGCATCCATTCAGGCAGGGACAAGGCTTTATCTACTTAGTTTATCTGCTTTTCTTCTTACATCTCACTTATCTTTTCACACCCCGTGGCAAAGAATCTAGTGGCACCCCTGGGTGCCCTGGCACCCTTGTTGAGACTCACTGGATTACATAATACAGTGGAATCTGCACGGGGCTAGAAATAAAGAGTGTCTGATTGCGCTCCTACCTCTACTGCATGCTCTGAAGCAAGTCGGTCAGGTTGGGTCTCAGTGTCATCATCTGTAAAACAGAAATGGATATACTGAGGCACATTTTGAAAATTAGCTGAATAAAGCTGAGACTATTTTGATCTGGGGTTCAGGTGGTCTATGGGTAGGCAAAATAATTTTTCACCTGTGCTACTACTGGGGTCATGCCAGAGTTTTTCTTTCCATGTACAGAAAAATCCACTGTCACAAAACGGTACTTCCAGTGTTGACAGTGATTTTGCTGCCACTGAGCTTGGTAACAAAACTCCCTGATTGTCACGGGGAATGTTTCAGCCCAAGACAACATGAAAGCACTGACGGAGGTGCAATTCAGGCAGCTTCTGCACTGTACTCCTGTATGAGACAAGGCTTTAACAAGAAGAGATGACCCCATTTGTTTCAAAAGGTGAAGTTAATCATAGGATTTTCGATACCGAATCTGACCTTCCAGGCAGGGCTAGTTAGCAATCTGTTACATTAATTGCCAGCTGTATGTCTCCCAGTCTCAGCATCACTAGGTGCTGAATAACAAGGTAATAAACATACACCATAATAACTCAGCCAACCTGTGCTATATTCTTTTCCATTAAAAGTTATCTGTGATTTCACAGCTTCATAATTAGCAGCTTCAAGAAACCAAGAAATCTCCGATGAGTTGACAGGGACAAAATGGAATAAAACAAATTGGTTTCAGAAAAGGGATTTGTGTCCCCTTTTGATTCCCTTCTACATCAATACAAAGCTCTCATATATTAAAAAGAAATAGTTAGCCAGGAAAGTATATTGCAAGCTTAGTGTTGCTACCAGGTAGGTGGCTTTTATTTCAGGTGAAGCTCTGAAAAGCCCAGCCCAGCCTCTCCTGCTGCCAGAAGGGGAGAAATCATGTTTCCCATCCCCCCAGTGTTTCTGACTCTCTGTAAATTTACTCCTAGAAACTTGACACTTCCCTTTTATTTCAACAAGTTTCTCCCTTTGAGTTCCAGATGTCTCCCTGCATACTCCCTTCTTCCCCAACTAGTTTGTAACAACCAAACCCATTCATGATAAAAAGCTCATCTCTTTCACTAGATCGTCTGCTGGGGCCAATCTTGGATTTTGAAAATGGGGATGCAGATGGTGCAGCACATCATCACATATAACCCAACACATATTTTTCTCCAGTTAAAGAGAAATTAGGGGCTTTACTAATATGCTAGGGAGTAGTGCTATATTATTCAGTTTTAAATCAAAGCAAAAAACAAATATAACTATTGGAATAAGTGCTGATTTGCTAGAACGTCTATAAAGTTTAAAAAAGCAGCATGCTAGGTAAAAAATAGTCAAAGGTTATTGGCTCATTAATCCTGTAATCATTACAGCTAAATGTATGCCTCTTATTCAGATTCACAAAACAAAATCCAGCCTTCTTGAATGTTTTGACAGTGCTTGCCATACTTCACTATCAGTCATTTCTACACCTGACTTAATATTACCACACTTTAAGTTTTGTAGCCAGAGCTAAAAGCAGCCAGTGGGGCTGTGAAATAGGAAAGAAGTCACCAGGCTAACAAACAGCAACACTGAAGAAGAAATGATAGTTTGAATAGCAGAACTTCAAGACCATTAAAAAGAAGAGAGGGTTGTTAATACCTGTGAAACAGGTTAACAGGAATCAGGAAGATGATAATGAGCCATTAAGTCAATTGACTCTTCCATTACTGCCTGAATAGAAATGTCTCTTCTTCTCCCAGGGAGTTGGTTTTAAAGTTTGGGTAGAGCAGGAATCACAGGGGTGTGGGGAGGGGGGTGGGACGTGCAACTGCACCAGAGCTCTCCCCCCCATCTGCCTCTAATGCTGGTGTAATAATTTGAGCCCGTGGTTATGCATTATAAATCAGTTATGCGCCTTCCTACTAGGTTCCATTAGGAGGGGTTCATGTGTCTCCTTACAACTTTACTTACCAGGCAGGAATATGTTGTCATGAAACTGCAGATTGAAAACCAACCAAGCCCATTAAACAGAGGGTAAAGAGAAGGAAGGAAGGGGACGCACAGACTCAGTTTGCTGAAAATGTGGATTCACTTTTTATCAACAAAAGCAATTCAAAAGGCTTTCAGGTCCAATAAAAAAGAATAAAAGAACCTCAAACACAGTCCTACTGGGGCTCCAAAGAGACAGTGGATCTATTTCTAGCTTTCAAAGTGAGTCCATAAAAGTCGCAGAAGCTCTCTAGGTACACTGAACTGCTTGGCTTATGCTGAAATCACTGAAGCAATTACTTGGTGTTTACTTACATGGTTTTGTTATTACCTGCAGGAAAATAAACAGGAAAATCAGATGTTCAGGAAAGGCCATGAGCCAGATTCTCAGATGGTGTAAATCATCTTTGCCCCACTGCAGTTGTTGAAATTATCTTTATTTGTGTAGCGTGCCTGGATCGTTCATGAGTGGCTGCTTTCTCTTTGTGACTTGATGCCAAGATGAAAATGGTGACGGAATCATGAAATGGCTTTGGTTTGAATTTGAAAGTCCACTGTGTCTAGAGACTCTGTTTACTTCCTAGGATATGCAAACATAGCACTAGCAAATAAAAAGGGGCCTTCTGTACTCACTGCAGCGTAGGCTGTAGAAAATAGGTCTGGTAAATCAGGGAACTATTTTTCCACTTCTCTGCTCAAATCAACCTTAAACCAAGTTGTACTGAAGACTAAATAAGCATTCACCGAGTTCCCAGAATCTGGGCAAGCCTGGGATTGAAAAGGACCAAATACGGAAAGACGCTGTTTTCCTGGAAGCGGTGGAAACTACACACAGGATCTTGTTCCTTCAGTTTTCCAGTCTGGTTTTGCATGTGGATAATTCAGATAAACAGTGAGTGAAAAACAGATAAAAAATTGGATAGCAGCCATTGACTTAGGATCTAAAAGTGTCTTGCAAATATTAATTAATGCAGGACTGTGAATTAGGGAAGCATGGTCATCCCCTTTCTAGGAAATGAGGAAACAGGCATGAAGGAAGCAAGCGGCTTGTCTAAATAATACAGGACATATGTGACAGGTT
Organism: Caiman crocodilus; assembly: GCA_030014935.1. NCBI lineage: Eukaryota > Metazoa > Chordata > Crocodylia > Alligatoridae > Caiman > Caiman crocodilus. The sequence continues at coordinate 12,025,556 of JAGPOW010002202.1, forward strand.
GGAAGCAAAATTCAAGGCTTACCCAACAAGACCATGCTTCCTCTTCAACAATTGTTTAAGGTTGCAACTGAAATGCAATTGAAATGGTGCCTAACTATAACTGGCAAATATGATTTTGAAACAGTCACCATCATTCAACAATATTACTACTAGAGACTTCGGGAATCTCATATTTTGTAGTGCTTTTCCCCATACTCTAAACATCTGAAGCTTCACCCCCGCCCCCCAGTGATTACCAAACTCTTTAGTACCCATTTTCCTTCCAAATGAGCATTACAGTTAGGGTTCTCCAGGAAACCCACTGCATAGGATTTCCCACTTCTTTAAAAAATATTTTTTTTTCTTTTGTGAAGACTCAGATCTGTTTAACAGCAGGATTTTAAACTTTAGAGACTGGCATTTATAATCCAGCTGGGTGAAATTTCACAAAAGGGCTGTCAAATAATATTCAACTCATTAGGTATAAATTTAATAGTCAAATAGAAAACATAAATCCCAAGGTATCCAATACAGAATAAGCACAAACCTGTTTTCTAGCTTTGTTAAGTATTTCAAAATAGTGTTTAACTGTATCAATAGTGTCTCTAGGCAAAATTCTTCTCTTCTCTTGGCACAGCAGCTCTCAGTGCCAGGACACCACATGCTTAGTGGGAATACTGCACACCCAGACAAACAGAGCAGAACACTTCAATCAAGAGGGTCAAGGTACAGAGAAATTAACTTTCTGGAAAATTATAAGTCAAATGAACTTCCAGATGAAAAAATGTCTCTGCCCTACTTTTCCTGTATTTCTCTGCTTTTTTATTGTTATTTTTTAAATTCACCTTTGACATCTACTACCTTCACTTCACACCGAGACCTTTCTGGATATTGTTCAATGCAATTTTACCTGATTGCATTACCTTGCATTGCTTTCTCTCAGTGTAGACTGTGAAGAGCAGCAATGACTCAGACTGTATATCTAAACCAGCAGAAATTATAGAAATGACAGTATTGTGGCTCAGAGCATTCTTCTTCTGGTAAGTGGATCATAGAAAGATGTATCCGTGGGCTGAGTCACTATACTGGCTTACGGCAAGGCTCTTCAAAACTCTTTTTTTTTGCTATTTTGTGACATATTTATCAAATCAATTGCTCACACTATTTATGCATTATGAGTCCTTTTATATAACGTGCTTTTAGCATTTGATGATCTATTTTACAATATTACATGGGATACTTAAGTCAGTAATTCTCAACCAGAGTGCTATGGGGTATCTTGAGATCCTCTCAAGGATCCTGCAGGATGCTGCAAAACGTTAGCCCTGTTAAGTGTGCAAACATGATTAACAAGATAAACCCAGAGATTTCAAATAGAAATTCATAGTATTAAAAACATGCCTGTTGTGGTCTTTCTGAGTTCTTTGCAACACAAGAACTGTTCTATTATTTTTCTGTAGCCAAAAAATGAGGGAAAACGAAGAGCTGGCATTTTCTGAGGGGTCTGATTGCATCTAATGTGGGGTGGCTTGAGCCTAAAAATGTTGAAAAACGCTATCTTATGCTATGACAAATTGCAATCTCTGAGCATGTATAGGATTTCACAAAAGAAGCCATTAAGGAAAGGAAAGAGGAATTGCACAGAGAATGTAAGGAATGCTTGAAAACACACAGACAAATTCAACCCTGGTGGAATCTACTGAGATTACTTCAGGGATGAATTTGGCCTCTTATTAATACAAAAGTGTTATAATGCTCATAACTCATGTGATTAAGCTAGGTGCAGCTATTACACAGACACCGGCATAAGTAAGGACTACCTAAATTATGATTTAACAGCTTTAAACATAAACAGAACAGAAGTTTAGTACACATAGACGTGATGGAGTATCAGATTTAACTGGTTTAAATTAAACCAGTCTATCGAACTTCCATACCAAATCCCCTTTCAATTCAACTTAGGTCATTGTCTGCTGGCATCCCAGGAGCTTTTGTGGCCTCTCCACTAGCCCCCATGAGCACCCTTTGGATGCCTGGCTGCTCTGGGCTATCACTGATCCAAGCCAGCACAGATGCAATAGGTGGGGGAGGGGGAGGGGATGGAGAGGGAGCATCGGGAAGGGGGGTTGCGCTGGGCAGCAGGGACAGGAGTACTCTGTAGAAGGAAGGATCAAGCCCTTTGGAGCTTGGCACCAGTGGCAGCTGAGGGGCCCGATCCTTCTTTCTATGGAGCACTCCTTTTTCTGCTGCCCAGTGCATCTAGCTGGCTCATGCCGAGGCCAAGCCCTCACAAGATACACTGGGATGCCCTGAAGGCTTGCACCAGGCAGCAGGAACAGTCCTTAGAAAGAAGGAGCAGACACCTCGGAGCCTGGTCCTTTGTTCTAGGGAGCCAGGGCACCCCGACTGGTTGTCAGGCACATGCCCAACCCTCTGCTGTCACAGTGGACCCTTCCTCGTGCCTATCCCTAGGCTTCCAGGAGAGCCCCATGGCATGCTCGACAGCCTTGACAATCTCAGGCAGGCTGGGAGGCATGTGGGTGCCTCTGGCCTTGGTCAGTGCAGGCATCTGTGTGCTCCCCCAGCTGAAGAGTGAACAAGTGCTCTGTTCACTCCCAATACAATCTGTGCAGCTTAGAGAAACCCGTATAGATTGAATATCTGTACCTAGCCTTAGAGCTCACTTCTCAGGGAAACCGTAATGGCTTTTCAGTTTACTGATGTCTTTACTGCAAGTTACAGTGCTTCAAAAACAGCCCTATGGGGACTGGATGAAATGCACCATACACTGTATATTGTGTCCTTGGTTCAATTAAGCTTGTTTGTGTATTGCAGCTTTCATGTGAAATATCTCAAACTGCTTTGCTGATAGATTAGCTGTGCTGGAAATGTCATTCATACCGTACTGTGCCATGTTAATGCAAAAAGGAACTGTGTATTCTTTACAAGGCACCAGTCTGATCTACCTTGAGGTGAATGGGGGGGAAGCAGAGCAGGTATTTCACATAAGTGAAACAAAAACATGTGTGGCGTTCTCTGATCATCTGCTCTGAGCCCTCGCAGATTTGCTATTCATGTAGAACATATGGTACTTTTATGAAAAAAAGACTTCCAATAATTGGCCCCGTTCAGCTTCTATGAGAAAACTCTGCTCTACAGAAGTGCGAGGGTGCATAGGGTGGCTCCACTTTCTCCGCTCAGTAGAGACTTCTCTGGGGTCCCACAGAACCTCTTCTATTTGCTATTGTGCCTTACGTTATACTGGAGTGTCATTAGGCTTATGGCCTACTGGATGCTGAGTTTTGGGGACCAGTCTCCCTCTCTCTCACCATTGCCTATAACGCTGTTTGTTGAGTAAGATACCCCCTGGGAGTTGGTGCTTCCTTTGGGCCTTATCCACTGGCTGCTACTGCACAAGGCTCTCTTCATGGACTCATACTACCCAGGAGCAGGGTGATGGGAGAAGATGGAGAACAACTGCAGGGGTTGAAAGGTCCAGGGATTTGTGAGGCCGGGAATCTTCACTTGTTTTTGAGTGGAAGGTAAGGTAAGCCTTGTCCATTATACATCCCCCCCCCCCATCTGGATTTTATGAAGTCTTGTACATGCCTTGGGAATATAATTTGGTTTAGTTCTCCCTAAATTGAAATGGTGGCTTTTTAAAAACACTGCTTCAATTTAGGGAGAATTAAACCAAACTAAACCCCTGTGGCATGTACGTAAGTGTGGGGGCCCAATCCTTACCTGCCTCTTAGGTGGTGGGAGAGTGGGTCCCCCAGCCCCTGAGCTGTGCAGGGCCGACTAAGCCCCAAGCACATCAGCTTCCAGCGCCCTGTGCACTCTTACACGTCATTAGGTAGCAAACTAAAACACCTTGGACATGTTTTATCTTGCTATGGGCCAAAGTCATTTAAAGTGGAATATGCTGCTGAGCATGCAAACAGCAACACCATTAAATATACCACCGAATGTGCAAACAGCAGTGCCATTAAAGCAGTGCAAAAGGGCATTTAAGTTGCTTTAAAGGCCAATTTTGTGGTGTGTACAAAGGCCCTATATCCACAACTCTGGGTATGAAAACATAGAAGTTTACTAATATGTCCCCCTAGATCTTCTTTAACTTTCTAAACATGCTGGCCAGAGTTTTTCCCAGTCAGCTGGATGGAGGGGATAAGACACACAGGCTGTTTCAAGCAGAAGGTAGGAAAGATGTTAGAAGGAGCTTAGGGAATTAGTGCAGATGGTGGGTTTAGCTATCCTCAGTCACCAAAACTCACCAGCCTGAGGGGCTGTGACTGGAAAGTTCAAGTTGCAGATGACATTTAGAATTCAGATGGCTGCAGGATTGTTTCTGCCATCACATGCACAGTATCTTATTTACTTATCTCCAAAGAGTTATGAGAGAGGAATGAAAAAGTTCATGTATCAGGAAAGAAATGTTGGGAATATGATATAAAGAAAGCAAGCACTATTCATCCTGAATGGGGGAACGGGGCCTGGCTGCCAGAAGACCATGAGTAGAGAACTAGCAGTGGTAGAAAAGGCACTGACCTTTTTTCTCTTGTGGGGAAAGTTCAGGAATCCAGCAGTGCCCCCCAAAAGGACAGCACTGACCACAGACGAGGTGTGGTCTGTAAAACCAGAAGTTTTGATGGTGCAATCTCTTAGCAGCATCCCCCAGCACTTGAAATCACTGAGATAAACCTTGGCAATAACACCACTCCTTTTCCAAATTGGGCCCAAATGATATAATTGGGGAAAATAGTATAGGATCCTCAGCTGGTGCTTTGCTACTATACATTGGCCACGGCTCTGTATCTTTATATCTGAATGTGACAGATCAGACTGAACACTTACTCCAAGAAAATACCTCCTGTTAACATAGTCATTTTGCTCTAATACAGCAGTGCTTATTATAGTAATACAGAAAACTCAAATTTTACAAACACAGAATGGCTAAAGCTATGTGATTTGCTTATACCCCAGCACATATTTTGAATATTGATTCTCCTAAGTGTTTGAGACTGTTAATTGATAAAAGTAATTTCAGTGCCACTTAGCATGATGAAGCTCAGGAGTAAAACAGATTTTGTTCATGGCCTGCATGAACCATGTAAGCAGCCTGAATGGAAAACACCAACCTTAACATCTCTGCCTTTTGTTCTCCTGGGTTACTCCAGACTAAGCGTGATCAATTTGGAATAACAACTCCAGGTAGAGGCAGATGATGAAAATGCAGGTTTCTTGTTTTGTCATCAAGCTATAAGATGGCCAGTTTGTCAGTAGGCTGTACAGGGAGAGATGCTGGAAGAGTTCTTGCTTCCAGGTTTAGGAGAGCCAAGGGCCTTTGGAGCTCATGGAGAAGACAGGAAGGCAATAATACAGAAGATTATCAGTCACCTCCTTGACACCCTCTTTACAGAGACATATCAGTGGTTAAAGAATTAGCCAATGTTCCCTTCATACATGAAGTAAGGAAATATAGATCAGGCAAGATGGAGATAACCAAAGTGACAAGTAATAAAAGGACTGATACATTTTGATAACAAATAACTGAGGAATGGCTTGGAGAAGGGAGGATATTCAGTGTAGGGGCATGACAGAGGAGGTTGGCTCAGTCTGTGATTATAAATTGGTTTGTCCCAGAAACCCCTACTTCACCACCTCACACATATTTCTGTCATTTGATTGTATTGCCCTCTGCACACACTTTCTCTTCTCCTCTTTATCTCTGTCCCTTATATAAGCTAGTTATGGTACTGGGATTTCTAGCTTTCTGGCTCATAATCTCAAATGAAATTACCTATTATAACATCACTTTTGCCCCCTTCAAAAGGAAATCTGCAATAGTGTAATAATCTCTATGATATATTCATCAGAAATGCAGCTGGCATTGTCTTGGATTGACAATAATCTACTGGACTTTGGTGCATGTGCAACAGGTCTGTATGTGAGTGTGGAGAGAGCAGTCTCCATAAGCGATTCAAAATAGCTGTCCCCAAAAGAGCCCCCAGTGTATCAGCACGGTGCTGACAGTAGGGCTGAATCAAAATCTTAAATGAAAAGGAAGCGTTTGCCAGGAAGATAATGCTGAAGATGGCTAAATCCCAATGGAATACATCAGTGTTTGCAATGTCCAGATGGTTTTTCTGAAGATTATGAGTCGCATCCTGTGAAGCACTATTAACTTCAATGAGAGTTCAATGTGCACAGCACATTACGTGATTGGGCCCTATCTGCGTTATATTATTCTCTTATTTTAGGAAGCCTTGTATCCTTTATTACCATGTGTCTGCGCACCTCAGAATATTTACAGCATCCTTCCACCTCCTGGAAAGGTAGAACAGTGCTGTTGTTGCCATTTTACTAAGGGATGGAGCCTCAATGGGGACCTAACTCCCATTGATGGACATTTGAGGAGCTGGACCTAAATAACCTGCCTAAGGTCATCCAGGAAGTTGGCAGCAGACGATGAACCAATGCAAGGTTCCCTATAAGGTGTGCACAGGCGCAGCTGCACACAAGTAAAAGTGTGGTCGCGCATAGCCTTCTCAAGGACGCGTACCAGGAGAGGCTGGGTTGGGAGCCTGGCATGGGCTCCCTGGCTCCGGGGAAGTGCTCCACTCCTCTGCATAAGGGCTGGGTCCGGGACACTGCTCCGCTCTCCTGCATCACCTCGGGAGCGAGGAGGCACGTGGTGTCAGGGCCAGGGAGCAAAGCACTGTCCTGGAGCTGGTGGAGCCTCACTGGGGCAAGCAGCAGCTCCTCTCCGAGGTGAGGCAAAGCAGGGATAGAGGCTCCAGCCCCTGGCTTCAGGCTCCAGCCCCCGGACCTCAGCTCCAGTCCCTGGCCCCAGCTCCCAGCCCACAGCCCCCTTTAGTAAGTGTCCCATGCTGGACCAAAGTATTGCGCCCATGGACCGAGGTGGTGTGCTCGTGGACCGCGCCTCCTTAGAGGGAACATTGAACCAATGTCCAACACCTTTACCCATAACCATTGCACCATTCTTCCTTCATTATTCCCTACTGGAGATAGTAGTTGAAAAATGTAACCACTGTAACTCACAGCTTATTATTGTAGCATATATCCTGATACCTGTTGGGGTTTATTAAATGTTCAGGTGCCCATTTTCAGAAGTGACCATAGAAAAGAAAAAAGGCCACTGGTGTGACAAAAAAATATGTAGGCTAGACCAATACAGAGCTTATAAGCATTGACATGAGCAGCCACTTGGCAGGGCCTTATCATGGAGGTTCATTTGCTCTGCATATTGGATGCTGAAAGGTGCCAGTGACTGAAAGCAGCTGGGTGTATCAGTTAAAAAATCCAGGCTCTCAGCAAAAGGGCAAATTCCAAGCAAAATGTGGTATTGCATGCTCCACCTTGGTTTGCCTAATGCCACAACATGTCTAGTGAATATGCATGTTCCTGACATTGTGCCTTTTCTGTTTCTGCAGGATGGATGACATCCAGCTGTGCAAGGACATCATGAACCTTAAAAAAGAGCTGCAAAACTTAGTAGCCATCCCAGGTAATTACTGCGTCTATCTTACAAAGGACTATTACATTTTGAAACCCCAATAATGCCTGGATGCTTAGAAAGGGAGAAACCTGGGCCCTCCACCTGCTCAAAAACTGACACCAGATCCCATCCTAACACTCCTCCTTTGGCCAGAAACAGGTGTTACACTTGTGCTGAAAGAAAAAGCTTTCTTCTGGCACAAAGAGGAGAGTATACGGCCATTTAAGGGATTTCTTGTGGAAGAAAACTGGCTCTTCCAGAAGAAGTTAAATCAGATACCTGTGAGGAAGATCTCGCTTCTCCCGATCAAACTTGAATGGCTGTAAGCTTCTCTCAGTTGTGGAAGGCACCCAATATCCCACAGTTGTTTGCTCTTTGTCCTTCCCTCCCTCCAAGGGAGAGGGAAAGAGAGAGAGCACTGGCTCTCAGATAGCCTGCCCAGAGGTGAGCTGTCAGGGAGCCCCGTGGGGCACTCGAGCCCTGTCCTGCCAATCAGCTGATTAGCGGGATGTGGGGAGCCATTCTCCTGCAGCAGGAACCATCCTGTCCCAGAGCCCTGGGAGAGTTGCAGACCTAGGAGATTGCACCCCACCTTACCCCCTCGCCCTATGCTGCCAATCAACTGATTATTGGGACAGACGTGCTCCTGCAGAGGGAACGCTCCAATAGCTCTGCCATGGGAACAGAGCACTCCTCTGCTTCGACCAGGGAGGCAGGTAGATCTGGGGTTGGAGCCTTTCTGGAGCTCCAGGAAGGCTACAGACCCAGGACAATGTCCCCCCTCCCGCAGTTTCCAACCCAACAGGATTTAAATGACACCCCCACTGCCCAGCTGAGTGGTGTGGGTGACAACTTCAAAGCCATGGGATAGGGAATCGTAGCTCAGGAATCTATCCTTGCCTTGGTTTCTGGCCCCTGCCAGGCTTTAAATGCCATGTGTGCCACACCACTGGGTTGCACATATGGTGCTTTAGAAGCCTGGGAGCCAGGACTTGGGGTGAGGGAGGCTTTCCCCAGCCTAGCTTCCCTGTATCTCTGGTTTTACATAGCACCATGTGTAGCCCATTTGGTGACTTAAAACTGGGAGGACTGCCTATTGTGTGTATGCTTCAGCTCCCAGGCTAATTTTCTCCTGGTAAGTAGTTTCATAGTT
>JAGPOW010002202.1:12034643-12059645 GCA_030014935.1 Caiman crocodilus
AATTCTTACCAGTAATAATGAATACAGGTCCATGGTCTTTGTCCATGGTCTTTGTCTCATTCATCTCTCTATTTCCTGCATCTCTCTCTCAACTCTTGTGTCCTTATCTTTGTTCTTCTCCTCTCTGTTTTTCTGAATTTCTTTGCTCCATTTCACTACCACTACTGACAGCTGGCACTGCCAATATAATTCCAACATGCTGCATTTTTCTCAAGCTCTTCCAATCTTTTGCAAAACTCATGAGAACCATTGTTGACACAGTATGTTCATCAGTGAGAGTGAGCATGAAGAAGGAAAAATGTTGACAGCTATAAAACACCTAGTGCTGATGCAGTAGGAAATAGAGCCCTGGATATGGGGGGGTATGTGTTTGTTTCCTAGAGTTACCAATTAATTGTAGCTTCCTATGAACAAATCTATATCATAGAATAGCTGAAGGTTTGCTGGTTTCCAGAAAGGGCAGAGGAAAATGTCTAGACTGTGTTTTATCTGAATTTTTAAGAGCCTTAACCTAAATCCTCAGTAACTTAAGTGCTTTGGGCACTTTGTGCAAAGTGTTGCAGCCATTATTCAGAATCCTGCTGAAAGTGGTGCTTTAGTAATGCCTCCAGGACTAAGCCGCTTGATATTTCAGGTGATCTAATTTTCTTGCTGCTTTGCAAAAATCTCTAACACCATCTTATTCAAGGAAACAAATGAGGGCTCAGTCCTGCAAGGATTTCTTCCCATGCATGCCCCTGTACACATTCAGGAGACAGGCAGACATTAGGGCCCTGCTCTAACGCATGGCACTTTACATGAGTTAGAGCCAAGAGTTAGAGATCTAACTCTACTCTACTAACTCCCACCTCTCCAACCCAACAGAGTTTGCCTATTGGGTTGGGGAAGGGGCTAGAGCTGGCCAGGAGCGGGGGCACTCCAGCACAACTCTGAGGAAGGTGCTGCAGTACCCCTTTCCCCTGCTGCCCATCCCTCCCCCAGCTCTGGGGCTGTCAGTCAGGGGACGAAGGGGGAAGGGGAGGAGCTACCAGCTGCTGAATGGCCAGAACTGGTGGGGGTGTGTGTAAACCTTTACCTCATCCCCCACAGCTACCCCCAATACCCCAGCCAGGGTAGCCAGGGGAGGCAAAATGAAGGGCTTCATCCCCTGCCCACTGCCCCTCAGCTCTGGGTATTCAGCAGCCAGGAGCTCCTTCCCCTTTCCCCTCCTTCCCACCTGACAGCCTGGGAGTAAGGCTAGGCTGGCAGCATCAGCCCAGCCTAGCTCCACTTTCCACTTGAAAAATTAACCCTGGGGGGAACACATGTTCCCTAAGGTGCTCTGCTTTCGAGTGCGTTAGTGTAATACCAGATTTGACCAGAGTTAATTTTTCACATGATTGGCCATTTTAAAAGTGCTTTGCAGTCGTGCATGTGAGTTATTACATGACTGTAGCACACTTTCAGAGGCCTGATAGCTTGAAATATGTCACTTCTGTCTGTACCTTCAGTCTCCAGTGGGTTTGCAACTCAGGGCAATTTGGCCCCATCCATAGATTTACTTAACAGCACCTTTCATGCCATCCATTGCTCTCCATTTCCCAGAAATACATCCCATGACCCTGTGAATAAATAGTGTTACTCACCAAGTGACTTGCCAAAAACCCAACAATCTTTGTCCCTCTCTAATGAACATGTTTAAAGGATAATGCAGTTACTGACCTAGGTATAGGGTACTACCATGCGCACACACAATGAGCCAAGGACCCAGACAGGCCTTTGCCTCTATACCTAGTTACTGATCTGTGATCCAGGTTCTGCAGGTGATATGTCTGCTGCTGGAAGAACAGAGAAAAACTCCACAAGAAAAGCTTTGCAAGGTGATCTGACTCTCTGGTAGGGTTGCAGTGATAGGTGCAGATGTTCAATCAAAGCTAATGATGGTGCCATAAGCCATGTGTAGATGAAATGAGGGGCATGTGTGCACGACACTTTAAAGCGGGTTAAATGCTTTTGCACAGCTTTCATGGTGTTAGTGTTTGCATGCAACAGCAATGTATCGCACAGTAATCCCAGCTGCTGTAGCAAATTTAGCAGTGTAATGCACCTTAAATGACTTGGGGCACAGCAAACTAAAACTCCTCCAAGGAGTTTTAGTTTGCTGTCCTACAGCTGTGGAGCAAAGCACCAGGCTCCGTGCAGCTCAGGGGCTGTGCAGGAAGCCCATGCAGGCAGCCTGGCAACAGCCTGGGACAGCAGGCTTTGCCCAAGAAAAAAAAAAGGCAGCAAGCCTGATCTTATTTTTTCCCCCCCAGAGCCTGCCTGCCTGAGCTGTGCAGGGGGCTGGTGCTTTCCAACATGGCTTCGGTGCCCCCAGAACTGCCTGAGCTGGTTGCCTGCAGGTGGTGCCACCTGGGGAGACCGGGGGGGCGCTGCTGCCAAGGAGGGAAGTGCCAGCCACCTCCTTCCACCCAGGGACTGCTCCTCCCGCTGGCAGTTCACCCACCCCTCCCTGCTGCTGGAGAGGCAGGTAAGTGCACAGGTGTGTGCATGACACTGGAGGTTACTTGGCCCTAAATTGAAGCAGTGTTTTAAAAAACCCACCACTTCAATTTAGGGCCCCTGTTTTGTCTACACACACCCATTGCTTCTTAGTCTGGCAAACACTCACTTATGTGTTTAGCTCCTTTGCAGTCCAAGGGAGGGAACTGTTTTAGAGGGACTTCCCATGGTATGCCTGCCATTCTTTTAACACAGTAATAAAATAGCTGGCATCACCCAGTTGAACATAAATTTCCCCTGGGTGCAGAACTTTGGCTGAGAAAATATAATTAGATACAAAACCTGTCCATAGGCTTTCAAAAAGAGCAACACACATTACATACGGAGGCCCTTTATGTAGCAATTAACAACTTCAGGCAAAGCTCAGCCCCATGTTTGCCTTTTTTCAGCTTAAATAAAAACCACAGTTAGCATTTGTATGCTAATTAGGATTGTGTTCACTGGACAGGCAAACTCAGTGAAGCATACCATTTCTGTAACGACACAAGATGTTTTAATAAGAGCAATTTGTACTTTGGTTTAGTAAGCTCATGCCCATTTCTATTGAATGCAATGTTCTCTTGACGCTAGCTATGTGGCCTGTTAATCTTTGCCATTTACTAAGCGTAGCAGAATCACTTTCCTTTGGCAGGCTTTTGGCCAGCACATGAGTGCATTCAACAATCTTGTGAAACTGGAAATGCTTGACACAAATCTTACAGCTAGGTTTCATGGGAGAGTTCTGCAGAACAGTCTATTAGTGTCAGCAGCTGGACTGAACGCAAAATCACTGGATCTAAATATTAGTCTCTTCTGCCTGAGCTAAAAGACCCAGCGTTCTTAGCCAATGCTGAAGTACACATAGTAACTTCCAAGAGTGGCCCAGCCATAAGAGGGACTGATATTCAGTAGGAGTGGGTCACAAGAGCAGTGCTGAATTCTGCAAATGGTTACAAGTGCTGAGGAAGCTGAAAAATTCAGAAAATTACCTTTTTATAAGTCTAATAATACGCAAACAGTACAAAATTATTACTGAGATCAGCATGGTGTTAAAACAAGCTTGCACTCAATTTGTGCAACTGGAAATAATTTGGCAAGACAGAATTGGGTCATAAAAGAAGTTTTCCCCCTTGTGCTCTGGGTGAAAGCGTAGTAATCTTAAATTCATTTCTTCTTCTTCTTCTTCTTCTCATATCCTTGTCATAAACTAGGTGCTTTTTCAGAATCATACACAAGTGATGGCTCTTTCCATTGCTGCAGCAACGTCCTCCTTCATACAGGTCTCACTAAGGAGTTGGCAAACAAACATGCTCCATAGTCTGCACTTCATAGCACTCGCATATATTCATGTCATTAAAGTAGCTCTGTTTGATCATGTGTATTTTTGATCTTCCAGTTTGTGTGCACCGGCAATTCAGGCATCCATGTTGGGCAATCTAAATCTGCCTTGTGGGTTTCCAGGTCCATTTCCAAGCACCTGATTGCATGTAATCTTTCCTTCCATAACCTCAGTCACACCTGTCAGCCGTTGTGTCCAACAGCACAACACTGGTCACAAACCCGTTTCATGTTTTAAATCATTTAGTTCCTTCTGTATGACCACAGAGTGGATGCCTGGAGACATCCATCTTCCATGATCTTTCTTTTTGGCTCGCTATCTTTCTTCTGATCTGAGGTGGTACAATGCCATCCAGTAAGGACAGACTTATCTTCTGGTGTTGGCTTTAGACATCCTGTTATTTCACAACAGTCGTTGTTTAGAACCGGGTCTATTTTCTTGGCACGAGCTGATCATTTTCATACTGGACATATATACTCTGCAGTGAAGTAACACGAGGCAATAACAGTGGTTCATAATGTTGCTGGGTTAGCTCCCTACTTTGCATTGAGCAATTTTTGAAGTATGTCATTGTGAGTGCTGACTTTCCCTTTTGTCTTTTCTACATGTGCGTTGAAGGTAAGTGTTTGGTCCAATGCAGCCCCCAAGTACACAGGGTTTGGGTGATTAGTCAGTGGAATTCCACCCCAGATTATGTTTAATTTCTACTTGGCTTCTCTGTGGTGTGTCAGTTAAAAGCTATGACCTGTGTCTTGGTTGGGTTGACATGAAGCTGATTCTTATTGTAGTAATCTGAAAGGCTGCTCAGTGCACATCAGTCTGCTCCTGACAGCGGCAAAGTCCTTCTCTTGAGATGTGATGCATAGCTCATCAGCATAGATGAAGCTCCTCATATTACTCTGCACGGGTTGGTCATTGGTATATATGTTAAAAAAGGTCAGTGCTAGCTTGTGGGAGGCCATTTCATTGTCCTCTCCAGTGGCTCTTGCGCAGTTGTACAGTTCTATGTAAAAATGTTTCTTCTCCAAAAGAGCTGTACTCGGTGGTCATTGTGTGTCATATTGTAGACTTTGGCAAACAGGTTTTGGTGGTTGACTGTCATATGCCACTGATTGGTCTACAAACACAGCACCTGTTACCATCCCTTTCTTGAACCAATCTTCTATATGCTGGGTTATGTTTACTATTTGGCTAGTGCAGGATTTGCTGGTCTAAACCCGGATTGTTTTGGTATTAGATGTTGTTTGATATGAGGTGAAAGGTGATTAACAATAAGGTGTTCATAAAACTTGTAAAGATGACACAGAAGTGACACTGGCCTAAAGTTCTCTGGGCAAGAGGCATCCTTCTCTGGCTTTAACACTGGTCACCCACCATAACTTAGGTATTATAAGGATTGATGAGCAATTGTTAAAAAGATGTAATACCCATAACTGGTTGCAGAACCAAAGTGTTTGATCTGCTCCTTACATATGTCATTGGATCCTGCTGTTTTGCCATTCTTTCAGCAACTTATTTCAGTGTCAAATTTATCGATTGTGTATGGCACATAAAATGATTTTCCTCCTGGTCAGTTTGCCATCTAATTTGTATTTTAGGCTGTTCATTCAAAGCTTTACTATTGAGCAGAATTTGGTGAGCCACATGGTTGGCTGTGATGTTGTGGTGTTGCTGTACTTTGGGTTTTATTCAGCTTGTGAATGCTTAACCATGCTTTCCTGCTAGTGTGGGTCATATCTGTTCTTTTGATCAATTATTTTTATTTCTGTCACTTTCTTCTTGGACCTTGTTAACTAGGGCTGTCCCTGCCACAATAACATCTTCTGAGGAAGGATCTCTTTGAAACATTTGTTGGTGTTTGGCTGCTGGTATGGGAGTAAGCCCCAGTATATGTTCAGTTCTGCATCCTCGAGGTGTATTCTTCTTGGAGGTTTTGCACAGTGCATTCACAAAGAGGTTGTAGTTATCTGAGACTGGTTCAATGTGTGTCACTTTTTTGTCAAGGTCTTCAGAAAAGCCTCTCCAGTCTGCTGTCTTAAAATTGAAGGGTCTACATATTGGTACTATGCTTGGAATTACGGCTGCTGTGACTGAGAGCGACGGATCTGTGCTGCGTGGGGGGAATGGTTTCCAACGTGTCTTTTTTCGTACGTGATTTTTCTATTGCTGTCAACAAAAGCAAGGTCTAGATTATAACTTCACTGATGTTGTGTTGATAACGAGCTTCAGTTTTAAGAAGGTAGTGCTGCCGTATTTCTTGGCCTGCCTTTCAATAGCTAATCTCATCCCAGAGATTGATGGCCTATTGCTGTTTGGCCCTCTATGTGTCTTCTGGAGACAAAGCACATCATCACTGTAGTTAGTGCAAATCCTGGAAGGATCGTCCTGTTTGACTCCGATGAGCCATAGAATCAGAGAAAGTTAGGGTTGTAGAGTCCCTCTGTATTTACAGAGATGCCTGTCAGTGCTCATGCTTGTGACAGCAGATCAACCTGTTGTGAGTTAGTTTTGCATCATATATGTTCTGAGATTGCTGATGACAAGCTTTTAGCAGAATTTGCAGATTCATTGGAAACAGACAGGGGCTGTGTTATGAATGCTTTTGCTATGGCTCTTATGGCAGCTGGATCTCAGTGCCTCATCTTGATTTATACAACTCAGCTGGACTCCTGAACGGGTGCTCCTTGCACCACGAAGAGCACTTAGATCTGCCCTATTCCTCCTCTCTGATTGGCTCTTCATAGTTTTTTGGTGCCTGGAACTTCCTGGCCATGAAGGGGTGTGAATGGACCCGGGTCTGCTGGTGGGTGTGTGAGAAGTGATACAAGTCAACCCTATAAAGAGCAGTACTGATGCTGTCCTACTATACTCAGCTAGCCGCTTGATTACTCCCAGGATCAGAAGAGGGAAGGAAAGGTGACAGAAAGCCACACTTGCCACATGCAAGTGTAACTAACTATTGCTGTGGTGCACCTGAAGGCTGAGACCTTTGGGACATGCACGTCAGTAATTCAGGTTCCTTGGAGTGATTTTCAGAAGATCACTGATTTAAAACTTCTGTCTATATGTAGAAAGAGGCATCCTAAAAGCCAGTCAGCACAATTAGAAGTCTATGTGGGGCCTCTAGCACCCTTGAACAGTCATTTGCCTTTGCCTAGCAAAGAGAGATGGGTTTGTTAACCAGTCAGCCATCCTTATACTTTCCTACCCATCATCATGAAAAAGCTCTACAACTGAGTAATTGAGCAAAAAGAAAAGGTCACTCATGGAACGGGAAGCTGATCATATCTACATTTTTTCTCTCTAAGCACAGCAAACACACGCAGCAGCATTTCTCAGTAGAATAAGAACTTTTCCACAGTTTTACATATCTAACAAAAAGCACATACATCTTTTTGTTCTTGACATTATCTCAGCTACTTTTGCTTCAATCAGTTCCTTCTTTTTTGATAACATTTTTCTGCACTGAATAGTACCTGGTGAGGAATAATGCAAGTAAGTTTCATCAGCAACAATACAAAGATTTTATTTTACAGGTAACCTTTGCAAAGGGTTGTGAACAGTACACAGATGCCTAACCCACTCTTACCAACAATCCTGTATCCAAACCTCTCCTGATTATACAGTAAACAACCAGTTAGTGTTGCCAACCTCCACTTTTCTACTTGTCTTCTCGAACAATGTATGTACTAGTTCTTAAATCATAAAATCTTAATCAAGCGAAGTCTCATATACAGACTTCCTCAATAGACCTTGTCACATTTTGCACAATGTACTCCCCAATAATAGTTTCATAAGAGTCAGATATGTGTATTTGACTATTCAGCATTTAGCTGTAGCAGTGCCATCTGTTGACAAACCCAGTACCAAATAGTTTTATGTTAGTAACAGGTAACAAAATTAGTAAGTATGCATAGGACTGTAGTTATTTGCACAGAACTAAAAACTAAGGCTGAGATTTTCTCTGTCTAAAAAACGCGGACCAAAAAAGATAATTTATTCTTGTCACCTCCAGTCATGCCTTTCACACATCTTATGCTTGTTCCCACTGTTTTCAACAGAAGTAAGCTATGGATAGACTTTCAACTTTTTACCACTTTAAAATGAAACCCAGATTTTTTGTTTGAGAACAGGCATCAGCCTGATGTAATGGCTACTTCTGCATGTCCCTATAGAAATACAAGTGAGCTGAATTGCTGTAACTTTGAAATGGAATGAAACAGCCTTGAAGTTGCAGTGGTTTTGCTAAACTTGCACTGCTACAGAAGCATGCAAAAATAACACAGACCTCAAAACAGCTTACCTGATATCATTTGGAAGTGATACAGTTCTTGCAATCTGTGTATGCCTTACATTGTAACAACTTATACCAGGATCACTGGCTACTGATACAATTGCAACTTCTACTTATACCTAGTGTGGCAGTTCTCGCCAAGGGGGGAAGCTTATTCTTTCCCACCCTAGACAAGACCTCTTAGTGCATGGCATTCATTTGCTCGCTAACCAATCCCTCTCGCTCTGCAGCGTTTGCCCACTTGTCACTCTTCTCCTGCCCACCCCGCTCAGCCGGTGTGCTGTGGGGTGAGGGAGGCCCTGTAAGTGTGCTGTGGGGTGAAACAGGTTGGGAAACACTGATGTACGGTCAGTTTTCTATCCACTGTACATTTATGGCATGTGGGTTAAAGAGTATGTCTGTGCATATGGCTTCTTCTTGCATTCAGTAGGAGGAATTCTTGAAGAACCCAACGTTGTCAGTAATAATGTACACCTTCACTGAAAATATATCTCAGTTAAAGACAAACCATCTTTCTTGCACATTACAATTGTTTACTTCTTCTATCCCTGGCAAACCATAACTTAAAGTTCTCCAAGGAATAATGATTTTCTGCAGTCAGATTTACAGAATTTCATTATCTCCAAAAGCCAGGGTACTCAGTGCTTTCATGTCATTTTTTAAAGAAGTGGATTTATTGCAGAAATTTCCAGTGGGAAGTGTAGCTGGACCTCCCTACCAATACATTAAGCTGCTACTAACAACTCTTGTCAAATGTCTGCATTATTTAGATGTAATTGGGACTGTTATAAATCCAGTCAATAAGCATAAGATATATTGAACGTGTCACACTGTAGGTTACTTGTTACTGCTTCCAGCGACTTTCAAAATACTTGCCTCAGTTTGATGTTTCTCAGAGCTCAGCTCCAGTGCTGGAAAACAAAATTCTTGATTTAATGTGAAGCTTGTTTTCAGCTGATCAACATTTTGAGCTCTTTAAGGAGATGTGTGGGCTGGGATTTGCCTCTAGCTTTTTCATCTCCACTTCACTTTCTCAGTTATACCAGATTTGTTTTAACTACAGTTTGTTTAATACTCCTGAACTGTATTCCCAATCCCTCATTTTTATAATAATTCTAGCATGTGACAGCTAAATCTATCATCAAGCAAACTAGTCATTATAAATTAGCTCTGTTTTTGCCTTATTAACCAGGATGATATTAATTACACCAACTTTGGAAATGGGGGGGAAGTTTTCTTTATCTGTACCACAAAGTAATCTTTAGAGCACCTGAGTTTATCAGAGTTGCGACTACGAGCTAACTTATAACGGGATGTCATACTTGACAGCTAGATTTGTCCCACATTGCCAGTTCCATCTCATCCGAGGCCTGATCCCATTCCCACAGAAGTCAGTGCCAATTGTGCCATTGCTTTCAGTGAGACAGCATGGTGCTTGCTAACTATTAAGGCTCTCAGGGAGTTTAGGAACATACACTCTAAACACAGAGATTTGCAGACTGAAAACACACCAAAATTCATTTATACTGGTGCTCCTGAGGGCAGTGCTAAGCCTGCTAGTGGCAGCTATGGGACACTTTTTCAGCATATGGCATGTGTTTGGTAGTTGGGCAGGGCAAGTTTTCACAGCAGCACTCCCTAGCACTGTCCACACTGGGCTAGGCATGCCTTCAACAAGCACAGCCAGTTGGGAGTTTTTCAAAGGAATATATTTCTGATGAAAACACCCTTTTCTCAGAATCAAAATTGTCCCAGCTGCTCCCTTGGAAAGCCTTTGTTCATTTCCCTTTGGGTCTGCGGGGGGAAGTGGAAATGCCCAAGTGATCAAGACAGGTGGCAGGGTGGGAGGGGAGATCAAGGAGGGGGACAGCTCAGCTCTCTGGTAGTCAGACTGTAGTATGTGTAGAGAGCCTGGGCACCTGGCTTCAGCCCCTGGCCTGGAAAGGTTTCCTGCATTTCACTTCTGGCCCGGGAAAGTGACAAGAAACTTCCAGGAGAAAGCGGACAAATTCCTTTGAAATTCTCCCAAAATTAACACTTCTGGAAATCCCTTTTTAAAAAGAAGTCTTAAATACTACACTTCTTTTTCTCAATTTGATATGAGAAAAAGACATGAAATGTCATAAAATACTTTGAAAACAGATTTCCATTATCCAGCCAGCTCCAACAGTGACTTGTCCAAAATATGCAGCAGCTCCATGGCAGAAAAAGAGCCTATTTATTCCTCCCCTGCAGTGTCCTAGCCACTGAACATCACTAATCAGCAAATTGCTAACAATTTCTCACTGAAGCCACATCAGTAGTTTTCTACTGCACTCTCAATTTACTGTCATTCTGGGGACATTCAGTTACTATACCTGTCATTTGCTATTGTGTTTTATGAAAAAAGCCAATAAAAGATTAAGGAACAAGATTAATGAATTATATTTGCATAAATGTGATGCATTCATAGAGGCACATTAGGTAACAAGCACTTATTGATGATCCTTTAATATTTGGATTTAAAACAAAAAGTTTCCCTTTCTTACTATTCATTGCTGAGCATTTTTATAAAGGGAGATTTGCTTTTAAAAGACAGTCTAGGAAAAGCACTGAAGACTTTTTATCAAATGAAGAAAGCATCTGGAGTATTTATCCTGAAGTAATGTGTCCTGGGATCATAATCTGCTCTAAACCACTGGATATCTAGAGAAAGATCATTGACTTCTATCAATCAATCATTGTTAGAAATCTGTAATTAAGTACTTGAGCCTGCAAAGCCCATAACTGTTGTCTCTGTTTTTGATCAGAAAAAGAAAAAACAACAACACAGAAAAAAAGAGAAGACGAGTTGATTCAGAAGATCCATAAATTGGTGCAAAAAAGAGATTTTCTTGTAGATGATGCAGAAGTGGAGAGATTAAGGTAAGAATTAAAAATGCCTGAATTTGTTCCAGAGACTTGGCAGGGCTCAAAAAGTGCCTGATGCTATTCCCACTGAACTAAGTGACAAAATTTCCATTGACATTTATGGAAGTGGACTCAGATCTTAAAACATTCTGTAATGCTAAAAGCTTCTCTCCAGTCCCACAGGAGATGCATTCAAACTAGATGGCTACATTTCTGTCCGCTAATTCTCTAATTTTGCTTAATGTTATGACTACAGAGGGTTAGTTTCCTTCTGATTTCATTACAAGAAAATGACCGAGCCATCTACCATTACAAAAGGGAGAAAGGATTTCAGTCAGGTCCCTGCCAGAGGAACTTTCCAGATGGGGGAAGTAAACTTTGAAAAGAAAAGATTTTCCCACAGTGGCAGATGCAAGGGAGATACAGTGGTACAGTCACTCCCCTCCCCTCTCTTTGCTTTCTGGTACACCTAAGTTTAAAACCAACTGCCTGCCAGTGGCAGTAGCATTTCTATTCAGGCAGCAGCATGAGAATCACTTGACCTTATGGCTCATTATAATCTACCAGATTCCTTCTAAACTGCCAGGAGTGTTAATGGCCCCCTCTCTTTTTTAATTGTCTTAACGTCCCTCTAATCAAGCTATTCTTTCTTCTGCAATTCTGCTCTCTGCTAGCTGATCCTGGTAAAGTAGCTCCTATTTCACAGTTCTGCAGACTGTTTTTAAAAACACTAACTCCAGCATGAAAATAACGCAGGTAGCTAAAACCGTTAGCTCAGATGAGAATTAACTCAGGTGTGAAAATAACTTCCATTGGAAGTTAAAACATTGGATGCACTGTCAACATGTACAACAAGGCCTGATTTTGTTTCATGGATCTGAAAGAGAGGTATATTTAATTCTTATGATCATGGGA
This sequence comes from Caiman crocodilus, assembly GCA_030014935.1. Classification (NCBI taxonomy): domain Eukaryota; kingdom Metazoa; phylum Chordata; order Crocodylia; family Alligatoridae; genus Caiman; species Caiman crocodilus. The sequence goes on from JAGPOW010002202.1 coordinate 12,046,601, forward strand.
TCAAAGAAGCAACATCTTAGACTGTTTTTGACTAGCGTGCTGTGTTTTCAATACATGATGTATGATATAGCAAATGATTACACATTCCAATAAAGTTATATTTGTTTTCCGTTCAGTCTCCAACTGAATAATATAGTCCTAGGACCCTAGCATATTAGCAAAGAGTCTAGTTCCTTTTTCCCGGAGAAAAATGAGTTTCGTGTTATATATAATGATCAGGGGTCTGGGGTTTCTGTTTGCTGCAGAAAAATGTGGGTTTTCTCTTTTAATAGAGAAAAATGTGGATTTTGTCCTTTAAAGGAGAGAAATGTGGGAGAGCGTGGGTTTTGCCATGCAGGCTGCCAGGGTTCCAGCCTGCAAAGGGCTGCTTGGGGCTGGGAGTGGGATGCAGGGGGCAGGAGGTGCTGTGTGTATCTGTGCGTGCACACATGCATGTGGCAACCAGGCAGGGTGGTGGTGAGCACCTCCTGCAGCTCCCTCCAGGTAAGTCTATGGGGCTGGGGGGCATGGGGCACAGCCAGTGTGTTGGGTGGATGTGGAGGAAAGGTGATGTGTCCAGGAGGGTGGGGATGCACAAATGAAGTGTCAGGGGGGCCAAAGCAACATGGTGGGTAGGGGGGCACATGACCCCCTAAGATTTCTGCACCCACAACACGGTGCGGGGCTACAGCTGGGCCAGACCAGCTCCAGGTGGCAGCAAGAGGCACAAATTTGTGCCACTGCCACACTTCACCATGGCAGCATGGTGCTCCCTCCTGCGCCAGGTGCCTCCATGTATTTCCTGTGCGTCCCCCTTCACCACACACCCACTCCCTCTCTCACACACTGGGGGCTAGGGGTGGGGAGCAGTGGGTCAGGAGTGAGAGGCTCCAGCAGGGCTGTGGGGGCTGTGGGATGGGAATGAGGGGCAATGGCAGGACCAGGATGCTGTGGGATGGGAATGAGGAGCTCTGGCAGTGCTAGGGGGCTGTGGGTTGGGACAAGGGACAATGGCATGGGCAGAGGCAGGACACTGACATATCAGGGCTGCTCAGTGCCACAAAGCAGCAGGGCCGGGGGGACACAGCCACAGCTGGACCTGCATCTTGGTGAGCAAAGGAGGCAGGGGGAGCTCTGACTTTATATGATAAACCATCCCCCACCAAAATATATAGGCATTTAGAGGGTTGTTTTTTTTTAAATAATTGAGGCACTGGTAGGCTTCCAAATTATAGATAGATAGATGTAGAGGTGTTTCATTTTAATCATGGAAAAACACAGATTTGGGGAGGTTTAATTTGAGAATTTGGGGTTTCTGTCATAGAATTTGCAATTTTTAAACAGAGAAAACCAGGATCCCCAATGATGCACCATACTTTCTGCACCCCCTCTATCAAAATCCTAGATTTGTTCCTGTTTTAACACATGCATATACACTATGCTTTAGGTAAGCATAATAATAATAATAATTATAATAATAATAATATTGTCACTGAAGTGATGTTTAGAGGCACCAAGCACCATTTGTACATATCATAAAAAACAGCACCCAGCCCTATGGGCACACAAGAGATGGGAGGGAAACTGCCCGAATTCATGCAGTGGGTCAGTGGTTGATTGATTTGAAACAGAAACTGGAATCACTGACTCCTCGTTTGGCAGCTAAAGCCTCAGCTGCAACCAGAGACTCTAAAGGCCATAAAACAACTCCAATCCAAACTGCTGAAAATATATTAAATGCAGCTGTGAATATAGCAGTGGCAAGACAGCAGCATGTGGAATGGAAAGAAGTATCGCTGCATTCACACTAGTGTGGCGGGGAACGAGCGCTAACCTAAGCCACCCACTTTGGACCTTACACACATGTAACTACACTGCTTCCAGCTCAGGAGGCAGTATGTGCAAAGCAGCACAACGTATTTGAGTGTCCTGGGTAGTCTGAATTATGGAAATCTTACTGGAAACATGAATCGCTATCACTGCTTTGAAGCATGCTGCTTGATAATAATGAATTGTATTTCTTCACACTAGAATGAAATACTTTCTATAAATGTGCTCTTTACCAATTTTGAAAGAATGAGACAATGAAACAAAATCCCCGTTTTTTTTGCTAAATCAGCGAAGTGGTGACAGTTTCTTAGGATACTGCTGCCCCCACACACTCAAAAACTCACTTGGGAGTGTTCAGACAGCAGGAGACAGTGGGTGCGTCTATGCAAGATGCTTAATGCCCATTGGACTAATTCTACTGTGCATTAGTGTGGCTAGCAAAAAAATGTGCTAATGCACAAATGTGCAGTAGATTAGTCCAATGACCATTAAGCATCACAAAACAAGCATTCGTTTGCACCAATGCGCGGTAGCACAGATTACAGTGCTTTAAGTTAGTACCTGTTATTACAAGTACTAAACAATGCTTTGTAATTGCAGAGTATTAATGCACATGTAGACGCACCCAGTAAGGTCAAATTTTCAGTTTCGGGATGGGCTGGGGGGAAGGGGGATCTTTACAAAAGGATTATAACATGCACTGATTCCTTTGTTGCTCTACTTCTGAGCTGGAAAACGATCTGGCATAGGCCCTGGTTCACTAAAGCATTTAGTCATATCTTAATTTAAAATATCTGCTTAAATTCCATAGGCTTTAATGGAGTGAACTAAGAGCTTAGGATGTGGGGAGCAGGAGGGGGGTGGTGCTAACACTTGTCTGTCTCACAGGGATATGGAAAGGCTTGGGGGAAAATCCCACTCCCTTTGAAGTAAATGATAGTTTTACTGTTGGCACCAATGGGATCATGATTTTGCTTCAAAGTTTCTAATGACCTTTGAGACAAAAAGCGTTCAGAAAGGTTAGTAATAAGTTTTATGGGACTCTTACCTTTACAGAAGAGGCTGCATCTGATAGTTGTGTAGGAATATTGTTTTTTTAATTCTTTTTCTTTTTGCACCAACAGAGAACAAGAGGAAGACAAGGAGATGGCTGAATTCCTTCGAATCAAGTTAAAGCCTTTAGACAAAGTAACACAACCTCCAGTCAGTAAGTTTCTAACTGTTCAAAAAGAGGTAGGACAGGAAAAAAGCTCTTCAAAACATTCTGGAAAGAAAGGAATAGATTTCTAAGGTCTCCCAGGACTTGCTAGTCAAGCACCCAGTGAATGTCAATGAGAGTTGGGCACTTCACTGCCATTTGGACTTCTGAAAAATATTCCCTGAATTGCTTTGACCAAAACCAGCCTTGGTTTCTAGCCATCTCAGCTAAATTATTAAAAACAATTTACAGGATTTTGATGCCTAATTCCAATTAATATCAAATCTAAATTTTATATGCAACTTTAGAAAACTGTCCTAACCTGTTTTATAGGTTAGCAATGTGTTTGTCTGTGCACAGACATTGCCACAGCTTATTTGTGCCACAACAGTAGCTTATTGCAAGGATTTTTTGATGCAAAAACGAATACACTTCTAATCATGTTGGCTCAACTTAGCTAGCTTGAATACTTAAAAATCCTTTTTCCAAATCAGGCTAATATTTTTGAACGCAGGGTAGCTGGCTGTGCCACAGGCTATGGCAAAACAGTGCCAGCTAGCATAACTCCCCAGGTTGTAGCCCATAAGTATATTATACTATACATTTCTGAACAGTACTTGGGAATGAACAGGATGTTGAGAACAGGATTAGCTCCTAAATTCTCATTCATGTTAGCTGCGAATTGCAACACATCACTGGGTTAGTTCAAGGGTAGATGAAACCTTCCCTAGAGTTTACCTGTCTCTTTATTAAGGGATCTTTAGTATATGGCCTTTTCAAGGCATCAGTCTCAAAGATACACTGCCAGGTCTCAACCTTACATATCCAACTCTGGTCTAAGCTATGGTCTCAAGGGTCAACAGGCCATTATTCCATTTTCATCTTCTTTTCCTCAGTAGGAAAATGCTATTTTATTAGCTGGGTATTATGTAAAGAGGAACCTGAATGAAGAAGGAGGCTCTGAGGGTTGGAGTGTCTGAAGTAACCATATAAACCGAACAACAATGGTTCCTCCAGAAAGCATATTCCTATTTGTTATCTCCCTCTTACTTTGCCTTACAAATGCATCTAAAAATATACAGTAATTTTGAATGAACATTAATTTCCCTAAATTCAGCTGTTTTAGCACTCCATCTTAAACTGCACACTGTGGAAAACACAACAGTGATAAACTAAATGTCAGTTATTGATGTGCTACCTAAGTGTCCTGGGAGGCAAGAGCTGAGTAAGAGCATTTTAGTCTCACAGACCTTCCCATCAGCAGCCTCACCCAAAGATATATACCTTCACAACATCCTGGCTGGTCACACACATTGAAGGTTAGAGATGATAACTTTGGCTGATATGCATTCTGGCAACATTTTTATTTGGTAGAGAACTAAGAAGCACCTAAAGAGCCAGGTTGTCAGACAGGCTACGTTAAACACCCGATAGCTATCAGCCCTAGAATCACAGCCATTGTGAAAACCCAAGCTCAGGAAGAGCAGGAGATAGCTCATCAGGAAGCAGATGAGAAATGAGACCATATAGTCCTCACTCGGTGAGCGTGCCCTATTAGAAGGAAAATACCAACTTGAAAGGGTCTGTATCCAGTAGAATATCACCATTCTGCACAGCTTAGTTTCAAAGGACCAGGATCTTCCTGGAGTGGGCTTACGGCAGGGATGGGCACAGGTTCTGCTACAGGACTGAGAAAGAGATATTTAAAAATGCATTGCTACTTGTTTATCACCTTTTAGTCACGAGGACATGACACACCTCCCTTGCATGTCCTCTTTCCTTGATCTTCCTTTTAATGCTTTTTACTATTTAAAATTGTTAATAATAAAGATACTTTTCCCTTTCTTTAAAAAAAAACTATGTTTTGCCCTTGCTGAGCCTGACATTAACATCCTTAAGCAAATTGCACCCACCTGCATGGGCTATCTTCTCGGCTGGAAGTGGTGTAGCTGCGCCCAAATGGCCCCATGGGCCAGATCATTAGTACCATAGTGACAGTACCTACTAATCCAGGTCTATGCTAATTAGCCTGCCTGTAGCACTGACCAGGCGCAGCTACACTTCTCCCAGTTCAGAAGGCAGCCCGCATGGTGCAGTGTAGTGTATCTGAGGACACTCGCTGGGCATGGTAAATTTACTATGTAAACTAGTCTTGCTATCAGTCTCTGAGGACTAGTAGATGTAGGAACCCAGCCAATGTAATGATGCTGATTTTCACCAACTAAGGATCTGGACCGTCACACACTATGGCTAGTGGTGGACTGACACAGACAGACAGAGCAGTCTGAGGAAGCATGCACTGCCATTGCAATGGCAACTCTTGGCAGCTGAACACTGCACTTTAGTCTCCAGGGCTGTCAGGCAGTGACCGACTTCTTGGTCTCCCACTCAGAGGGCTGGCTGATGTCTAAGGTTTTCTGATTAGCTTTCCCTTTCACCTCCACCATGTTGACCCAGGACCCACTTCTGCTCATTGGTTTTCCATTTTCTGTCTCATTTCATGGCACATCTAGATTCTGTGGCCTCTTCCTCTCTTGGAAGGGCTCCACCCAGCAGTCTCAGGCATTAATAAGCTGCTGCCTTTCAACAGCACTGGAAGCACTGTCCAAAGAGAACGTCCATTCAAGTGTGTCCAGAAGCAAAACTTGTTGTGTGCTTCAGCTAGAAGCAAGTAGAAATGGTGTGGTCCAGCTCCAGGTTTTTGATAGTGCTCTGTTTTGAATGTTACAGGTGCCCCAGCAGAAAAGAAGGCAGAACCTCCTCCAAGCAAGCCCACTGTTGCCAAAGCAGGCTTAGCTATCATTAAAGATTGCTGCGGGGCCACACAATGCAGCATCATGTAGCAATGGGCCTTTTGTCAAGTCTATCCATTTTCTTTTCAAGCCTTTTCATCGGATAAAAGTATAGGGTGAAAGGATTTAAAAGCATCCCAAAAGTCAAATCAACAGCTACTGTAACATTACAGTAATGTACTGAATGTGTACCAATGGTGAACCCTTCACTGTTGCATGGATCACTCAATGCGCATGCCTGAAACAAAGAAATATATATATAGCAGCTGTCCAATGACCAGAAAAGATTTGTAAGAATACAAGAAAAAAATACAATCCTGTGACAAATGTGAATTAGCAAAGGGCATGTTTTACCAAGTAATGTGTAAAGTAGCAATTTTAAAAACTTCCTCACTTTGTAGGATTTGTTATACACTTTTTCCCCTTGGTAAACTGAATTTGAACACTTGCCAAGGTCTGAGTATAAAATAGCCCATCTTGGCTCCTTTTCAAAATGAAACCTCCAAGTGGTGATATTGTATATAGTGCAACCAATAGCTGAAGCGAATTTAATATAACTGATGTTGCGTACAAAATATTATTGATCTAGTGTAACAGTCTCCTACTTTACTGTGGAGTTTCATTTCCATTTCTTCATAAAGAATGGATAACAATGACCAAGGATGCTGTCCCCAGACTTGATTTATTGTGACATTTAAGTGACATTGTGGTCAAACATCCAACATCAATTCTGAACAACCCCGTTCAGATGGATATTGACTGTCCATTTGTAAACTGGTCTCTGCTAAACTTGGAGCAGATGTAGTTAGTGCTGGGTGTAAATTCAAACACTACATCATTTGTGTCTACCTTGCACACAGTCAGCAAGGTAATACCCCAGAGAGGTCAGTCAGCTATTTAAAACACCACCTAAAAGCACTACTAGACTATGCATCATGGCTTAAATAGGTTGCTGACCAGAAGGGTAGAAAAACATGAAGGCAGCATGATCACTTAAGATATGAATCAGGGTGCTAAAAACAGCTATTAGTTAGATGCTTAATGACTATGGGAAACACTTGCTGCCACATATTAGAGAAAGACAATAAACACCCCAATTATGACTTTGAGTTCACAACTAAAAAAATACAAAGATGAAATTGTTGATACCAAGAAGGTTGCAATATATAAGTAGTGATACATTTTCAGACTAAAGGAAACACAGATAGACCTAATATACCTGTGTTTCACTTTTTAACTGCATTTTCAATCAGTATGCAGACTACAACATGTAAAATCTAGTTGTTCTTTTGATAACAGTAAGATGGTATTGTCTCTGTGACTTGTACACCATATGTATAGGCGTGTGTTGTGATGGATGTAAGTAATTAAATAAATGCAGACAATCTAATGTGAAAGCAGCAGGCTTAAAAGGAATAATAATGATAAACAGGTGGTAAAATGTTCCTAAAAGAACACTTGGACCAGTCTGACCGGAAAAGAAATTTAATCACAAGATCGCCACAGCTAGAGGGAAAGATGGCTTAATCAAGTGAGGATTTCTGAGAACGTTTGAAGTCGATGGTAGACTGCTGTTCCTAATTATGATGGGAGAGACTGCTGGGAATCCAGCACTTAAAGAAGTCGTGTTGCCAGATCTTTTTGAGGGGTGGGGAGAAATCAGCAGTGTGTTTCCAGTGAGGAAGCAATGCTGGCTGAAGAATTGTATTAACAAGGAATCCCCGGGGGATTCAGCTTTTATGGCTGGAGTTTAGGTACATCTCTGCAGAACAGTGGCAGTAAAATCCTAAAGAGCAAGCACAGCAAAGACATCAGTTGGTGTCTCGAGGAAATCAAACTGACATTACAGAATTGAAACTGATCTTTTTACTTTCAGAATGTAAAGATCAGCTTTGCTGAAAGAAACGGTTATCAGTGAAGTCTTAGGGCTTTTTTGGGGGGCGGGGAGGGATCTTTTTCCATTGGATAACTAATACATAAAAGTTGAGCAGCTTTGACCAAAATAAATCAGTGGTTCCTTTGGAAGCAGAATCAAGGATCCTCCAGGCTACAGGTCTTGTGATGAATGACTAGACTGTGCAGGATCAGATTTTTAGTGGTGTTCAATGTTAATGCTCCCTTTGTTAAAGTCATAAGGGTTTTTTTACATTTGGCTTCTATGTGAACAGTGGGTACTGAATGTTTTGTAAATCTCACACATTGTCTCTGGAAACTGGACTTAGGGCATGTTTCAAAGTGCTACCACATGTTAGATCAAGGGTGGGCAAAATGCGGCCCAGGGGCCGGATGCGTTCTGCCAGGCCATTCTATCTGGCCTGTGGGGCCCCTACAATTTTAGAAAACTAATATCAATCTGTCCTGGGCTGCCTGTTATGCAGTCTTTGATGGCTTGCTGAAACTCAGTAAGTGGCCCTCTGCCCAAAATAATTGCCCACCCCTGTGTTAACTCGGTAAGAAGAGTCTTAAGCCTGAAACGTTGAACAGCGTATGTTAAAAGCATACTACGCACAACCATTTTAAGGTACTTATCTGAGAGTTAACAAAACAACTTGTGATTTGATGGTGTCTTTGTTTAGGGGAAGGGCTTGGGAAAGACATCTTAGAAGGCTGAATTTAGTGGCTGGGCAGTTGGGACGTTTAGGGGGACATGGACAACCAGGTCTACCCAGGGGCGTCAGGTTGCGCAGTCACCTTTACTTTCGGATTCTTGGCTAAACACCGATTTCCTTGGCATCAGGAAAATGCACAAAATTCAAGATAGGAAAAATATTTTAGAATATCAAGTTCATCACCATGGGAAGACTACTCCGTGCCAGCGCACTTGATTATATTTTTGCATAGGATTTCACAGTCCCAAGAGGAAAATTAAAATGATAAAATTACTATTTGCACTGAACAGTCTCATTCTGCTATCACATGGTTCCTATTACATCTTTTACTGGTTTACTGAAACTCTATGGCAAAGAAGAGTTAAATGTGTTTCCAAGTAAAGTAAGATGTAGTGTTATTTGAAACACTTGTTATTTTTCTTCAAGCTACAGAGAACTATGAGGTGGTTGTGGACTAGAGGAGGATATGTATGTCTTATGCATAATTTCCTTTCAGAAGATGTAGATTAGCATTCTGAAAAGAAAGAACTATTCTGTACATTAATAATGTTTATGAAAAAATGAAGGGCTTAATTTCAATTAAAAATGCACAATTTCTTCCACGGATTACACTCCATAGAAATGGAACTCAGTAAAAATGGCTGATTCCATAACTTTTTCCCTTGGTTAGATGCTGTGAAAAATAACTTACTACCTCCCAGAAAGATCAAGAGTTCTCAGCCTTGTGTTTAACCAGAATCATTTGTGTACCGAGGTGGAAAAGGAGGCCATGGGAGATAAAGCCCTTAATTCAGGAGTGTCATGTCAAGAACACTTTATTTTTATATAGAACCTGATGTTGGCGCCATCTGGTATAGACTAACTGAAAAATGTTGGTTCTCTGAAATACTTTCCTGAGTCTGGAATTAAAAGCAAACTTTAGCTAAGAAGGTTTAACAACAACTAGGGGAGTAGTTAGGCCATTACAGAATGAGATGCCCTCTATGTGGACTGGTTTTCCCATTAGGGTGCTATGCTACGCACTTGCCTGATGCGCAGTTCTCTGTGGGCTCTGGATCCACTTGTGGTGGTGGTAAAATGAGATACCTTGCCAAATGACTGATCAATGCTGGGAGAGTAGTACAACTAAGGGACACATCAAGGGATTTCTTTTCAGTATTATTACTTCCATTATTTGTTCTGCTGCAGGAATTGCAACAACATTGTATGTTCAACTGAATTAAGAGTTTATTTTACTCCTATGTTTGGAGAAATAGCTCTTCAGAGTAACCCAGAAAACTCGAACAATACGTAATTTTATTTTCAGGGATTAATTCAACTCAGTTTAACTAAAGTATTAAAAGGAGTTGCCGAGAACATCAAATTTTAAAAATAAATAAATAAATAAAAAAAATCAACAAAACTCTTTCCACACAACTTGTGAGTAGACTGAAAATTTCCAGCCTATTAAACCAGTGATACAGAGGACAGATTATACTATCAAAATAGGCTCTCAAAGGTTCAGTTTTTGCTGAGAACAAGGCATTTGTGACCTTGTAGTTACTGTTCACTGACACCGATGTTAATTCCTTCATAGACAACATGCCTCATCAGAGGGAATTAATTTTTTATGCACACAGGCTCAGAGGCCACCAGAGTCCTTCCTGCTATATCCTGAACAGCAGTGCATGGAGAAGAGGAGAGTTATGGAACGGCTGTGTCTTTTTGTTGTAAATACGAGTCCTACATGTTTTATTTCATTGGTGGTCCTGATTGTCCAGCTTTGTTCACACTTCATATTTCCACATAGGCTTAAAAGCCTATCTTCAATCACACCTAAATGGACAAAGTCAATTAAACCGTTTTTTTCCCCCTTCTGACTAGTTTTCCCAGTGTGTTGGCCTGCTTGACCTTCAGCTGTACTGCTGGCAGCCACAAAATGTTTAAAATCGACTGATATGAATAAAAGACCTAACAAGTGAGGTACTTGGTCAGTTGACATTTTAACTTGATGGTGTTCTTCCTCTCAGCCAACTTGCCCGTTCATTTTGTACACACTGGAGCGTTATGCCGCAACTCTGAAGCTCCCTTTCGAGTGGCCTTCAGTGGGCGTTTCGCATACAGAACAGCCAAGGAATGGCTCACAGGAAGGTCTTGTCCCTTGTCCCAGGGACAAGCTGTTTTCAGGCTCTTCATCCTTTACTCTCTATAGAGCAAGATGGAGTTCTAACTCCAAATCCAAGTACTTCTGAGACCTGGAGCAGTCCTGATCCATAGCCGCACATCACAGGTGGCTCAACATCTGTCCTGATTTGAATTAGTCTAGCTATCAGAGAAGCTTTGATCTGGATTCCAACTTTGATGCTCAGATCCAACCCCAAAATGTGGTTGATTAGACCATGCTTATTTACCACGAGTAAGAAACATATGTAACTTCTAAAAATGTCACCAACAGGAATCCTTTTCTTATTATATTTTTCTTATTATATTTTTTGTTAGAAAAAGAGATACAGATGCATGAGGACTAGGGAGTTTTGATAGTCAAGTCATGTATATTTCTAAGTTGGGCTGCACTGCTTTTATTATTCTTGTTGCAAAAAAAAAAAAAAAAAGAGCCCACACTCCCACTAAAGTAATAAAAATAAACTAACTGGACACTTTACATTCCCCTGTAAAGACTATTCAGAGAAGTGTGAACAAATCAAATCGTTCTATGTACTGTTATTCACCTACTGTAATATATGTGTGTGTCACTCTCTCTCTCTCTCATATATATATTACAGCTGAAATTTTTCTGGTGCTCCTGCATATGAAATAAATATTTGTTTGTGCTTGCAAGTCAGCTCTACCTTTGTATGACAACAGAAATGTTACTATAAAAACACTTATGACCACAATAAGCTTGAAGTCATCTGTGATCAATCTCTCACCACCAACAACCAGTCCATAATTCAGAACATTTACCAATTATTTTCTGTCTGCACGTTGTACACAAGATATACGCCAACTGCTTCAGCACAAAGCTCCACTCCTGCCAGCATTTGCACACAAGCTATTTTGCGAACTTAAGGAGTTCTGCTCCCACAAAACATGATCACAATTCAGGGGCCTTGAAATGAAGGGAGATTACTCCCCCATGAAACTAGGTACTTAAGACAGAAAGTATATTTTGCTGAGTAGCAGAGAATAGCTGATAACTAGCAGGATCCTCTGCATTCACCAAGCCATCCAGGAATTAAATAAGTACTCACTTTTTAAAAACATTTAGATCTTTATCTGCAGTAAATTGATTTTCATAGCCTTCAGGAGACAAATAATAAATTTACACTGGCTGTGAACATAGCCCACATTCCCAGAGTGAAGCAGGAATAAATGCATGCAGCTGGACCCCTGCAATGAGGAGGGCTGCTGGGTTTTGTCTCATTTTAGGAAGAAGATTTCTGCAAATAACATGCAATGAGCAGTTTGATTAATATGCAGACAATTAGTCATTATGCTAAACAATTCCTGTTCTGGAGGTTGTTCCTGAGTTTGCTTTGAGAACAATCAATTTTACCCTTCATCATGATTTGTGATATGGGCTTCACTGTTCCAGGTACTATACAAAGACTGAGTGAAAAAGTCCGTTTCAAAGACCTCAGTAGAGAACGCAGACCAAGGCTGGAAGATGAGACAGGGACACAGAGAGGAAAAGTAGCTTACCTCAAATCAAATAGCAAAAACAGAACCCAGATCTACTACTTGTCAGTCAAACGATCTAACTACTGACCAGAGAGAGGTCATTAGCCATGTTAGTCTGATGTCAAAGAGAAGGCATGCTAGAGTTGCACCCTATAAACTAACTAAATCAAAGCTTTTGCAAGCCTGAGCTTGGTTCATTAAATGCTCATCACTGTAGATAGTCAAGTGGTCTTTATTAGACATATTGTCAAGACTGACTGAGAATCAAGTTTCCTACTTGAACAATATTTAGGATTACAATTTCAAACCATGCTCTCGCTGAATATTTTGCAATACTTACTTAAGATTCATTTCATTTTTGTGGTTTCCATGTTTCCTAGAAGACTCATGGACGTTGAATGTACAAGGGCCACAAACACAAATCATTAACAAATTCCACACAAGTATTGACAAAACAGCTGTTCTGCAGCATTTGCTTTGCTGTTGCGTTAACCTAGATTTAGATCTATCACGGCAGTGAAGTTGCTGAGCGTCCTTATTGATCAGCACTAGTGGAAGACCTCTCCAACTGCTTTAAAATATATTCAGTCAGAAAGAATTTTTGGGATGTTTTCCAAGGACCTACATTCAAAGCATCCTGGGCCCCAAGCATTAAAGAGACCCTGCCTTCTTTGTAACAGACATTGTTTCTCCCACAGCTGTTAATACGTTCGTTGTGAATGGCCCCCATTGTTCAATGGTGGGTGAACGCTGCAAGGAGGCGATAGATAGACAGACAGATAGACAGAGCAACTCTGCACAATAGGTACCTGTATCACAGTATACTTCTAAGTGACCTTCCTCCTTCTTGCTGCGACTTATAAAAGGTACACACAGGGACACAACAAAGCCATCAGAAAGGATCCTGAAGCCATAGAATTGGGCTCGTCAGCAGAAATCCAAAGAACGTGCTAATCACACCACAAAGATTCCAAGAC
>JAGPOW010002202.1:12060215-12079199 GCA_030014935.1 Caiman crocodilus
AGATTACGCTTCAGAAAACCGTTCCTTACTTCTAAGAATAGTAGGACAACGGAACAAGCTGCTCACGTAAGTTGTGGAATCTCCTTCACTGCAGGTTTTCAAGCAGGGGCTGGATAAATATTTGTCTGGAATGGTTTAGGAATAGCACAGTCTGTACAATATGTTGGACTAGAGAGATGCAACTGGGCAGTTCTGCGCCCTGGACAACAGCAACACGCAAGGCAGAGGCCTCAGCTGGGCTACCAGCAGCTGCCTGGCAGTCAGGAGAGCAGTGGAGGCAGCTGCTGTTTTTACATTCCTCACCTCCTCCAGCAGTACCCAGGGTTAGCGCCCTCGTTGTCCCTCTCTCAATTATGTTGCTGGGCTAGATGACCCTTCTAGTCATAGAAAATGAGGGTTGGAAGGGACCTTGGGAGATCATCTAGTCCAACCCTCTGCTCAAAGGAGGACCAGCCCCAACTAGATCATCCTAGCCATGGCTTTGTCAAGCTGGGCCTTAAACCTCCAAGGATGGAAATTCCACCACCTCTCTAGGAATGTGATCCACTTCAGTGTTTCACCACCCTCCTAGTGAGAAGATGTTTCTTAATATCCAACCTAAACCCCCTCGCTGTAATTTGAGACCATTGCTCCTTGTTTTGTCACCTGCTACCACGGAGAACGGTCCCTTCCAACTGTATCATTTCTATGCATACGATAACCCCAAACAATTCTAATCATGACAGCATGTGTGCATCAGCACAGACCTTTGTAAACTGCAGCTCATGCTAAGTGGCCTCAAGTGGCACTTAAAGGTGAATTACTTTACCATCAGATTGACTATTAAAGAGCACTTAATCTGTAAGCTAACCAGACAGTGTGCTTTCACTTTAGATTTGCATCAATGCTTAAGGACCTGTCTGCCGTCAGGATAACACTAGTAGCTTATTGGCAAAAGTGGTTTTCCAGCGGTTACCCAATTTGGCATAGCTTCTTCAAAAATGGCTATGCAGCACGCTTTTGCCAGTCTAAAGGCTAAATAAGGTTATGGTCGCTTCTTGGGATGAACATGCAGGGCCCACAATGACCTTTCTTATATGAAATAAAAGAAGATTCGTGGGATGCAAGTTAGTTCAGCGAATTACAGCTGTCACAAGAAGTCTAGAAAATGCATGACTTCCAAACCATATGATGACATTATCCACACTGCCAAAACCAAAGTGACAGAGCCCCTCTCCAGAAAAGCAGTGAAGCAAACACTCATTTTGAAGCTGAACATACTGAACAAATGAAAGCATTCACTGCCACGGGCTATGAGTGTAATGGCAGATTTGAAGTTAACCTGATCAGTGTATACGTGTGTGTGTGTGTGTGTGTGTGTGTGTGTGTGTGTGTGTGTGTGTGTGTGAGAGAGAGGGAGAGGGAGAGGGAGAGGGAGACATTACCAATAGTAAGTACTTTTATATACAGGAAAGAAATCTTAATGGGCCTGTTTTACTGAAAAAAACAAAGGCATATTTTAACTATAGTCTGGTGATACACAGTTTTAGAACCATTTTGAATTTTTGGTTACAACCTTGACACAATTTGAAATGCAGCACAATTAATAAAGGAACCATCATTTTTGCTTTTGTCCAAAGTTATTGAATAAGTTGGGGGAAAAAAGATGGGAACAGAACCAAGGAGCTGCACACCCTAGACCCTCATTCTACCTCCTCTGTACTCAGGGACAAATGGAGGAGTCAGTAGCTAAGTCCAGGAAAAACTGCACACAGAGCTGGGAGGTTTGCATACCCCACAAGTCCTCCTTTATAGTCACCGCAGTCTGCAAAGAATTTCTGTGCTGCAGCTTTACTGTACCTGCTCACATGCTGCCCAGTGCGAGTCCTGGTGAGAAAGGGTTCAGGGAACAAATCACAGAATCATTAAAAAAGTAGGGTTGGAAGGTCACCTAGTGCAACCCCCTGTTAAAGGAAGGACCATTCCTAATAGATCATCCCAGACAAAGCTTTGTCTAGTTAGGTCTTAAACACTTTCAAGGATGGAGAGTCCACAACCTCTTTGGGGAACCTGTTCCACTGTTTTACTATCCTCCCAGTACGAACATTCTTCCTAATATCAGCCCAGTTCTCTCAGTCTTTTCTCACATAAGTCATGTGCCCCAGCCCCCTCACCATTTTTGTTGCGTTTTGCTGGACTTTCTCCAATTTGTCCACATCCTTTCTGTAGTGGGGGGCCCAAAACTGAACACAGCACTCCAGATGTGGCCTCACCGATGCTGAAGAGAGGGGAATAATCACTTCCCTTGTCCTACTGACAACACTCCTACTGCTGAGCCCAGTGCTGTTAGTCTTCTTTGCAGTAAGGGCACTCTGCTGACTCATATCTGACTTATTGCACCCTGTAATCCCAAGGTCCTCTTCTGCTGAGCTGCTGCTTAGCCAGGTGGCCTCAAACCTATAATAGTGCAGGACTTGCAACTTATCACTATTGAACCTCATGAGATTTCTTTAGGCCCAATCCTCCAATTTGTCTAGCTCACTCTGAATGCTAGCCTTACTCTTCACATCTACTACTCCCCACAGCTTGGTGTCATCTGTGAACTTGCTGAGGGTGCACTTCATCCCATCTTCCAGGTTGTTAGTGAACATATTGAACGAAACCAGTCCCATTACCAACCCCATGGGCACTCCCCTTGGCTGCAAACTAGACATTAAAGCATTGATTACTACCCTCTGAGCCCAATGATGCAGCCAGTTGTCTATTCGACTTACAGTCCATTCATCCAGCCCATACTTCTTTAGCTTGCCTGCAAGAATGTTGTGGGAGACCATATCAAATCCTTGTTAAAATCAAGGTACACCACATCCACTCATCTCCCTGCATCCACAGAGCCAGTCACTTTGTCATAAAAGGCAATTAGGTTGGTTAGGCATGACTTGCCCTTGGTGAATCAAGTACTTAAAAATGGATTCCTTGAGGATCTTCTCCATGATTTTCCCAGGGACTGAGGTGAGGCTGAATGGTCTGTAGTTCCCTAGATCCTCCTTTTCCCCTTTCTTAAATATGGGCACTATGTTTGCCCTTTTCCAGTCATCTGGGATCTCTTCTGATTGCCATGAGTTTTCAAAGATGATGGCCAATAGCTCTGCAACCTCATCAGCCAACTCTTCAGCACTTTAGGTGCATCCCTTCCAGCCCCAAGGACTTTTACATGTCCAGCTTTTCTAAATAGTCCCTCGCCTGTTCTTTCACCACTGTTGCTTGCTCACCTCCTCCCCAAACTGTGCTGTCTGGTGCAGTAATCTGGCAGCTGATCTTGCCCGTGAAGACTGAGGCGAAGAAGGCATTGAGCACTTCAGCCTTTCCTGCATCCTCTGCCACAAGGTTATCTCCTTCATTCAGTAACGGACCCACGCCTTCCCTGATCCTCCTCTTGCTATTGACATACTTGTAGAAACCTGTCCCATTTCCCTTCACATCCCTTGCTAGCTGCAACTCCAACTGCACTTTGGCCTTCCTGACTTCATCCCTGCATGCCTGAGTACTACATTCCCCACCAATTCTTCTCTGTGAGCAGCTGGTCAAGAAGAACATGGCCCCTAGTTGGACACTCCAGCACTTGCACCAGCTACTTGTCCCCAACTCTCTCCAAAACTTTCTGGATTGTTTTTGCACTGCTATATTGCCCTCCCAATAGATGCCAGGGTGCAAGAGTCTAACTAATTAACTGCAGGTATCTGAGAGTAATTCTCTAAATCAGCAGGAGAAAGTCCAACTAATTAATTGCCACCCTGGTGTAGCTTCCACCTACTGGATTATAGCTAGAAAATTATATTTAGAGATTTTTGTGTAGGAATTAGCTTGTAGGAAAAGTAGATATTGCATTAGAAGAAGGTCCATGGAAATGCAAGGGTTAATTGATTTCTAAAAGCTTCTGACAACATTTCCTTCAAGGCCCACTGTGTCTGGAACCAGCAGACAAACATGCTGGGAAATTGAAGACACGTACCACATTGTCCCATAACAAAAGATAGGCTTGCCACATTGGTGCCAGGTCACAGTGCCTACTTACAAAGCCCTTGGGATTTCCAGTTTCGGTGAATGGACCAAATTAGGAGGCCGGCAGAGCATGACCAAATTAAGACACTGGTAAACGACCAAATTAAAATGTGTGCATGTAATGGGTTCATGGGAACAAAGGAATATGCTGACAGAACAAAACATGGACAGTATGAGGAGCAAAGGAAGACCAATCAATGGTATCTGGAAATGAAGAGTCATCAGGAGGAGGAAAAATACAAAGGAGAGATTTCAGGGCAGCAAACGATCCCCACGGGGGGGTCCTATGGCCACCATGGACAGAAGGCATACCACTAGCCTGTCTCATGCACCCCAGTGGCAGGGGAGTGGGCCTTGGTCCTCAGCTTTCAGGCTGCTGACATTCAAGCAAGAATCACCGGGGGACGCTCATGTACTGGCCAGATGTACCTTCCTTCTGCCTTTAGACTGGTAGATATAAAATTGTTTGCCTTCCTTCTGCATTATTCTTATCTGTTATCACTGTGTATCAATACAATTTGCCTATTATCAAATGGAAGAAGTCGTAGTCGATCTGAGGGTTTAGGTCTGCACAGAACAAGGTATCTGGGTCATGAATCCAGTGCCAACACTGTAGGGCTTTGGTTTCCCAGGCAATTGCTGTTTTTGAGTTCAAGAAAGCTCAAACCAGCAGAGATGACTGTAACCAATTCCAAAATTCCTTGTGATTAAAGATCCTACCTCCACCAATGACAAAATATTCTGTAATCTTGGATCCCTTCTCACACAAACCAGATTTGCTGGCTGAGTTCCTTTTTGTAAGCTGTTTCAGGCCAGACTGACAGGCTGATTGGAGATTTCTGTGCCTACTGCAAGGTATATGCTAATGCTGTCTGAGCTCTATGCACACTCTGAAAGAGAGTAACATAAAGCAGAGACACTTCACTCTCTCACGCAATGAAGAACAAGGGGCTAATTCAAGGCAGCGTAAAAGGAAGTTTCACGCAGCATAAAAGGAAATTTCATACCCCAGCTGGCCACAGGAAGAGCCTTTGCTTATAGCACAGGTTCAAAAGCTGTTGAAGGTAACGCTAATCTATTGTCAATTCAGAACAGATTGCAGAGGCTGATGCATCTTCTCTTCCTTCAACCTCCCAGGGGGGAAAGAGACCTTATTTCTGGCAATGGGTGCTTGTGATCGGTGCTCAGTGCTGTTTCACTTCTGTTCAAGTTCTGAACTAGTAAAGGTTGCCCTAAAGAACTATGACTGATGCACAGCAGTGCAGGACTGCAGTTGAAGTATGTGCTTCAAAATCCTGACTGGTGATAAAGGACACAGGTCTGTTTAAAAACTTCTGCTTAACTGTTAAGACCAAAGACTGGTGAGATCACTTGAAAAATATCCTGAAATACTCACTGCATGAGCTAGAGAGACAACCCATATACTTCACTGCCTAGCACCAGGGCCTAGAAAAGCCTCCTAACATCACCACTAGAACAGAACACAAAGCCCAGGAGTACAAACCACCTCAGTTTTCTTGCTTGTGGCTTTTATAAGAGTAGAAGAGTCATGTTTATATCTACCTGTACGCCTGGTAATGGGAAGCTTTACCTGCCCTCCTACCACTGGAGCGTGGCTCTCTCTGGAACGTTTTCTAGGGGTTTTGTAAGGGTGTAAAATTTCCAGGTAAGTTTTTAAGAGTTGTTACATCTGTTTTCAGGAAGGTTTTCCTTATAGTCTAATTTTCCTTTGCATCTTAATTACTTCCACAGCCCCCACATACCACACAAAAAAATCTCCATTCTCTCCAATTTTAGACCTCTCTCTCCCTTTTGTCATCTTAGCCTGCAGGCATAAATAGTTTTCTTAAATATTTTCCTAGAAGCCAATTTTGCTAGCTCTCTGTAGCTCTCCTCCGAGTCCCTTTAGTTTACTAACAAATAAGGTTAGTCCCCCTCGACACTTGCCCAAGGCCTTCAGCAGTTAGAAATAGTTTACAGGCATATCGAATTATATCTCCTCTCTCATAAAGGATGTTGAATCTAATCTCTGCGCCTTTATGGGAGATCTTGGCCTAATGTTTGAAAAAGGTAAATTAAAGGATGCCTGTTAGTACATTGCTACCGGGGCTGTGCGAAATGGCACCGTCCCGTTCTGACGTTTCAATGGAACAGCGTTTCGTTTCAAATTTCATTTCAATTCAAAACTGCTGCTCCATTTTGTTCTGTCGAAACAGTTTTGACATTTTGCCCATAGGCTCTAATGGGGAAGCTTGAAACAGCCTATAACTCTGTTATTTCTGCCCTGATTTGGAAACTTGCAGGGATGATAGCTCCTTCTGAGGGCATGAAGCCTGCCAAGTTTCAAGGAGATAGGTGCAGGAGTTTCAGGGAAACTGAACCTCAAAGTCTTGAAAGCAAAAAAACTCATGTCACATGACGTGGGGTGAAAACTTCAGGCACGCTAGCCCCTGCGGTGGCCATGAAGCCTGCCAGCTGGCGAGGAGATAGGTGCAGGGGGAGTCTGGGTTCTGGGGCCCTGCACCTCTAGGTGCTGACAGGCAAAATGCGTGACATGGGTGGGTGACACTGTGTGTGTTAAGGTGTGCCTTCACTCAGCTGACCCCAAGGCAGAAAGCAGGGCAGTTCAAGCAATGCTGCGTCCTATGCAGTTCTTCCATCCCTCTCCCAGAGCACTGGGATTGGAAGAGACCTCAGGGAAGGATGACAGTCACTGGCCAGCTACACAGTCAATATGAAAGCACTTCCTCCTGCCCCATTCCCCCTCCCTCTCCTTACTTTAGTTTCTGTTTCCCTGCAGGCAAGCCAGCTTGAACTTCAAAACTTGAAACATTTCAAACTTTTAAAAAATGTTTCAACTTGCCTTGTTTCATTTCGAGGCTGAGTCAAAACGAAAGTGCCGGCGAATTTCTGCATAGCCCTAATTGCTACCACAATCAAAAGACCCACAAAGTACATCTGTCTTCTTCTTTCAAGATCATATGGCTTCCAATCATAATAAGTCCACCAAATGCTCCAGGAAAGAAACCATATAATTTTTTGCTTGGTTCCATTAGATGGAACCAACCTTTTTGGGAGAGTCTTAATATTCTCTCAGTGACAAAGAAATGACACTAGAAAGAGGGAGAAAGTTTTCTTTTTTCTCTATAAAAACATGATGGGTCCCAGTGGAATGACATGACCTCCAAATAAAAAGCAGGGGAATGGGGAAAACAGGAGCATCCAATAGAGCTTGAAGTGCCCAACAGACCTTAAAGACAGCTGCTAGACTCCACATCCATGAGAAATGCCAGGGGATGATCCTTCAGGGGTAGCTCAGTTAGCTGTTGTAGTAAATCCTATGGTACACCAATAGAGAGGAAACTGATCAGACGTACGTGTAGTATTAGAGATGTTGATGCAGAAGTTATGATTTCTAAAGTACTTCTCTTTACTGTATTTATACATTCACACTGTATTAGCAGAAGTAAAATGTGAAGAACATGCCCCAAATCTGAAAAAGATGCAACATCAAATGTTTGAATATGTGCAGGGAAAGAATAGGTACAGGACATTAGATACAAATTATATTGCATAAAAATATTAAATCTCAGAAACAACACTAATTATAGGCAATAGTCTGTTTTACTTGAAAAAACTTGCACATGTTCACTGGTGACTTCAAAAATACGAAAACAACTTTGTATGGCGCTATAAATTTCATCTTGGTCAAGCTTTCAGTAAGGAGTCCCTTGCATAAGAGGGAGAAACCTGCAGTCTGGAACACAGGCAGGAAGAAGCATTCAACTGGGAAACCATTACAAACGCCACTTCATTTAGGTTCAAGGGTCTTTGAGCTATTTTGCTCTGTAAATAAGGAGATAAGAAATCGGTTGATAAGGGCTGACATTACCAGAAATATTTTACCCAGACTTCCCCAGTAAAAAATCCCAAGGGACAGTTTGGTTAATGTTTAGGTGACTCCATTTAGCTCAGTAGGATGTGGATTCAAATGTCCCAGACCTGTGGACTCACAACCCCATTGATGTTGATGCACCTAGAGGCTCCCAAGAAGTCCATCAGAGGAAACCCTGGGTCCCATGCTGCCTGGGGCTGAAGAGAAAGGTGTTTCCTGGTGCCTCCCTGCCATATTTGGGGGCTCTGGGAGGTCGCCTGAAGTAGAAACAGAAGCCTGAGGGAGGAAGCGGGGAACATGCAGGGCTAGGCAAAGGACCAAGGAAACTGGGAAGCGTGGGCCACTGTCGAGGGAGGCAACTGTGTGGGGAGCAGAGGCAGAGAAAAGGAGAGAGAAGCCCAGCTCAGCGACTCTGTGGGGAGACCATGGGGTCAGGGAGAACAACACCTGGACACCAGCAGATACGTACCTTCTTGTGTGGGGACCCCCGAGGGACCTGTGCAAGGCACAGGGTCACTGCTCTGTACTGAGTGACACTGGGTTTCATGGCAGGAGGATTTGGCACTTCACTTCAGTGATGCTTCTAGGCAACAAGCAGCAGCTAAAAGGGGACGAACGACGACAGAAAAGTGCTATGATCCGGAGCACGGTGACCGTGGCCCCTGCAGCCACAGCCTGGGCAGGCCATGCTCTCACAGACCAGGCACAACTGGGAACAATGCAATCGACACTCGCTGTGGCATCACCCCGCTCCAGCTGACTCCACCGAGTCACATTAATACCAACTTCAGGACCGTGTGGCTGATCTCAAAATGGGTCCCAAAGTGGCTGAGGGCTGGCATCCAGAGTGCTGGGCAGCAGGCAGGCACTCCAACACCTCAAGCGAGTTTTCAAGGGCTGTACTTGAAATCCTGTGACTACTACATAATGAATGAAGGACACTGGAAGCTCTCCTTCAGTTGAGAGAGAGCCTTTGCACTCACTTTCACCAGTACCATTTAAATTAAAACACAGAGGGACTTGGGCTAATTCCCTTTGGCTTTATTGAAAATTCTACTACTCTGCCACATCTTTTAATTTTAAATCGCACCCAGTTTTTCATTTCATTTACCCTTCCCTTCCTCCCTCCCCAGCCTTAGATAATGGAGAGGGAACACTTCCTGTTCCCTCTCCATAATTTTAGATCCAGGCCAAGTAAAATCAACTAAAGAACATTGCATGATTTGAGCTGCAGGAACTGAAGGAAGCATTTGTTTCAAAATGTGCCCCTGCAATTAAGAGTTAGTGCTGGTTTTACAGTTAAAAACAATAATAATAAAGAAAATAGTGATTTATTTATTCTGCTTGGATGACTGCATTTGTTGTGGGTGCAGGAAAGGAACAGAATCAAACAGGAATTCTAGGATTTCTTCATTTCCCCCTTCAGTAAATAAGGCAAGAGTTTTATGCTTGCTTGAAAATTTTATTGACAGAACTGTTTGTTTGGTCCCAACACACAAAACAGCACTTGAGCCACAAAAGAAAAAAAGTGTCCAAACAAAGTAGACAGCTAAGAAAAACAATTTTCTTTCCTTCCCCGTCCTCCCTTTCTCCCACTCCCACCTCTATGAGATAGTGCATAAACTGAGGACTTTGGTGACTTTTTAAAACAGACAGGAATCTGAATTCGTATATTTAATTTGAAAATTAAAGCATTTCACGGTCCTAATTCTTTTGAATCAGCAAGTCGCATCATTCATTTAACCTTTTGGATAAGAAAAATATATATTGCAATTCAATTGGCTATTTTCTCAGACTATGAACACAACTTCTCAAAAGTTTTATTCTATTATTTTCTCAAACAGCAATTTAAATCAGAATTACACATGAATCCAGAAAAGTGTGCTGATCTCCATAAATGGCATAACCACATTCACAAACAAATAGTGCAGAATCATACTCCAATTTTTCCTCCAGAGCATCAAGAATCTGGTTCCACTTAGTACTTTGGATGACTTGTAATTGCATCTTGCAAAATAAATTTTACAGGTTTGTTTTGTACTTGCTACTGAAACAGAGATCGAAATGATCAGTGTTAACCTTAAGAAAGCTGTGCAAGGTAACAGCAGATGTTCTCACATTCAATTCCTGAAATCATTAAAAGCATTCTAAAAAAAGGCTATATTTTTTAAAAGATTTTTAACAAAATCTGACTTGTAAAATTCTGTTTATAGCCATTATTTAGTGGCATTTTCTATTGCTGGCTATGAAACTGGAGCCACTTGCCATCTCTACAAGTTACAAATAACACATCTCAAAAACAGAAGCCATTCAACCAGTGGTAAACCTTTGCACTTAGGTTCTTTCAAATGTATTCTTTCCTGGCAAATACAATCCATTGTAAATGCCAAGGTTACCCAAAATGGGTATAAAGCCTCCCTTCACTGGGCATTTCAGCTAACTAGAAATAAAAGGTCATCCCACTGGCTTACCTCCTTTGCAATGGCTGGACATTCCAAAAGCCCACGCAAAATACCACAAAAAAACAGGGGAGAAAAACGAAATGCTTCCAACACCAGGAGTAAGTTTTTGAATAAAAACAGACACAGTTAAAAAACGGCGCAACAGACTAAGCTTCCCATTTATCAACATGCTTAAAAAAATAGAAAAACAAGGTTAAGCAGAACAACCTTGGCAATTCCACAGCTAGAGCTTTCCTTGCAAGTGGAAATAGCGTCAATCATTCCATCTTAAAGCACTTTATATCACCTCTATGATCCATAATTTATGCATTAAATGCATATTTTAGAAATATTGGAATCTTACTACTAACTTCATTTCTGGACACAATAAAAGTGTGTCTTTATTCTACCTTAAACTTATGACACCAAGACAATCTTTTCTTTCCTTAACCTAATTCCTGTCAAACCAGAATTAAACATAAAAGGGAAGCTTAAAACATCCTCAACTTCCTAGAAAGCTCCTAAACAGAATGAAAGTTACTGAAAACATTTAAAACAAATCTTCCAAAAAAATCCATATAACCTTCTACAGACATCTTTACATGAAAGGTTTCACAATGCAATTACAAGTCACCAAGTTGCAAATAACAAATTTCCCTGCCTTAGTACAATCAGTAACTGCTCACTCATTCCAGTCCAGCAAGTTATATTTGTTCAATGGTCTTCTGAAAGACAGATCATGCATTTTATTAATACTGTCTGAAACAATACCAGTAAGCAACATCCTATAGAATATAATATATGCTACATGTAGGATTACACCACCGAGCCTTAAAGAAAATAAAATCCATTCCATTCTAGTTGCGTTTCTATTTTGTTTTACTGAACACCACCAGTTTATGAAAAAAACTGTAAAATTTTAAGAATAATTTAATGAATGCTGGAAATATTTTTTTCAAAATAATAAAAAAGTCTGCCCTGCCAACAGCTGTGTTCAGTGTAAAAGAAACAAAATCTTTACAGAATGCATCTAAATACAAAGTAAGTGACTCTTCTAGTCCTCCTCATTAAAATACGTAAGGGCTAGCAGTTAGCTTTATTTTGTGCAGAGTCCAACAGCATTGGTCTTTCACACTAGAGGAAAATTTAAAGCTTGGTTACAGGTGCAAGTGAAAAATTTGCTGCCAATTTTACTTTATTTTTGTGTTGTTTTTTGGCTGGGCTGTCCATTGCTTCCTTGCTTAGTTGGGTTTCAGAAGACTGACTGGGAGGCACTGAAGTATTCTCTGTGGCTGTCGGTACCACAGAGCCATGGGGCAATTCTTGTGCTATTGTGGTGGTGATGATCCTCTGTTTTTCTTCTTCAGTTAAAATCATAATTTCTAAAAACAAACAAATCATCTGAATTACTTATATTTTGCTTTCAAAAAAAAGTTTACAGGACCCACAATAAAAGAACTAGATGATGTCTGTAAGAGTGCAGGACTAGAACGTGGTTCTAGAAACTAGGATAATTTGTTTCAGTGCTCAACGGCTTTTGATACATTTGGCTTTGGCATCTAATATTAGCTTACTGTGTTGGTCTAGCTCTCGTCTCGCACATTAAAGCTTTTTAATACTCTGAAGAACTGTAATGTTCCTTCAGTCATCATTTCACAAGGTTTGAGAAAACTGTTGCCACTATAAAAGGCAACTGCATTTTAGAACAGAATCGAAGTAGTCCCTATGAGTTTAGCATGCAAGAACGCTTTCATACTTTCAGAAGGACGACTCTCGTATAAAGTATAATGAATATGAAGCAACACCCCTTCTACAACTTGCCCTCATTCATCCAGGAGAACTTACTTGATGTGCCATTTCAAATTATGGTTATTAGAAGCCCAGTCTGACTATGTGGGCAAGTATCTTGAAGCTATTAACGTACCAGAGAGAGGTGGGGGACGCTCTTCAAACTGAATGAGGTCAGCAGACTCAAGAATCACTGGATCAGGTCTCAGTTGTGGAGAAGGTAAACATGAAGGAACTGGCTCACACAGGAGGTCAATAGGGGACGTATGTGTGAGGCAAAGAAGTTCTTGCTCAGTTTGATTAGTAACTGCAGAAACAGGAGGAAGATCTTTTAAAATCTCCCCAACTTCAAATACATTTCCAATTTTAAATATTTAGAAACAAGTCTACAGTACTTGGTCATAATTGGTAAGTGTCAACTATGCAGCCAAATTGACAAGGATTTAGGGATTAAACCCGAGATGAAATTGCGAATATTCAATTCATGCAAGAATTACTTTGCCTGGTCAAAAACATTTAAACTAACCAGGGTATGGCTAAGGAATAAAAGGGATAAAAACCAAAATATTTTCACCTGCCTTTGGAGAAAGAGCTTTGAGAGCTTTAAAAAAGTAAAATGTCTATAATCATTTCATCATTTAAAAGAACCTCCAAGTCGTACAACTTTCCCCATTCTGCTTGGCTTTCAGCATAGTTCCCAAACATTGAATAATTTTATTACATAAATTAACTTAGCGTTACCATTAGTAGGTGTTCCTAGTTTTAGTTCCATTGATGCAGAGGATCCTGGAATCTCCACATGTTCATTATGATCAGCAAGTTGATTTCCATGATCATCCACATAATCAGCAGGGGAAAAACTGGGTGAGCTAAAACGAGCTGCAAAAAATCAAGTTTATTTGCCTGAGATCATCTCTTATAAAAGCCAATTTACCATTAGCATAATAATTACTTTATATAAATATTTAAAAAAAAAATAAATCAAACTTTCTTACTTTTCATGTCATTCTTTAGTACTACAATTCTCTTATGACCATGTCCTTTTATCCAAACCACCTATTAGAGACAAAAGTAAAATTAAACAAGAGCACGTCCATTAAATCGCAATATCTCCTCCCTACTTTTCACTTATTTTAGCTTGGACAATATTTCTAAAGAAAAGCAAATCAAATTACGCAGCTACTCACACTAAAATAAAGTTTTGGCTTGACAAACAGGGAAAAAAAAATGCTAGGCAGCTAGATAGGATGTATGATGCCAAATTTTCAAAACCAATTAAAAAGTAGTTTAGAAAACCCCCAACTCTCCAAAAAGAAAAAGACGGGTTTATTTGAAGAAAGCTTAAAGCCATGAACTGAGCCAAAGACTTAAATGCGCAAATAAGTAGTATGTCTAGGTGTACTCCTTGAAACTATTCTAGCAGATCATGCTAGATCCACCCCCTGACCTATCTGAAAGTGACACGTGTTAGGGAAGTTTAAGTCCAGCACATGTGCAGTGAATGAAGTTTATGAAGGTTCAGGAACCAGTGAACTTGCCACCTCTAGCACATACTGACAAAACTTACATATATTAAGCAAGTAATTCCTGGTGACAGGAATTTTGGCACTAAAAAGGTGATCAACATCTTCTGAAGCAAGATGGACAACAATTGGCTTAAAGTGTGAAGATTGATTAGCTTGACATACGCACTAGTTGGATGAGCGGTTGAGCAACGTGCCCTAGAGATATGATTAGACCATGAATGTTATGAGACTGAGATATAAAAGGGCCTGAGCTTGTGTCCATGTCCGTGCGTAGTTACGTGAGCTTTTGCTGTGTGCGATTTGGGCGTGAGAATCCGGTGCAAGTTCCTGAGTCTAGTGATTTTGAGAATGAGAGAGATTAAGGGTGTTTTTTTGTGCAAGTGTCTGTGAATGCTTGGAGTTGTGTTTAGCCTGGGTGAAACAAGGCTCCCCAGCAATCACGTTGGGATTTGCCCATTGAGCAACACCTGTATGATAAAGTATCACCTGCTCCTTTTGTAAAAGGAGAAAAAAATATCCTGGAGATGTGAAAAGTCTTCTGGGGAGGTGGGGGAATCCTCACATTTCTCAATTAAAGGCCAGGGCCCGAGAGCAAGTAACAGCTAAGCTCTCTGTGTGTGTGCAAGTTGCAACGTTGTTTGGAGTACACAAACTGAAGTCTGCATACTGTTCTTTGTTTTCTTACTCACCACTGTATTATAATTTTTGTATGTGATTGTTATTGTTGTGGTTATCTGTTAATATTAATGCATTCTTGTGGTTTCTGGTTAAGTAACGATTCTGTTTATTTGTACTAGCAGTGGGATAGAGCTGTGATGTAAGCAAACACCCTTAGAGTCACCTGCCACCTTAAAAATCCTTCGCCTGGGCTGAATTCTAAGGGCTCTTAAAATTACACACATGCAGCAAGTCAGCTCCTATGCGCTGGAAATCCAGTGCATCTAAGCAGTCTTAAGTAACTGAGTCTGTTGAAGCACGTACATTGACACCCCTGGTGCTAAGTCAGCCCTAGGTGTATAAATGGCACAGTGCATGTAGTGCTGAGAAAATGGTGAGTGGTGCACTGAACTAAAACACATTTAAATGTGCACCACTGCCATTTTCAGTGCTGATGTGCAATGTGCCACTTATACACCTGTACCAGATGCAGCGCCAGGCGCTTTTAAATAGCACGGGTCGCTAATTAAAAGTGCCTGGCACTGCATCAAGAGCATATGTAAAAGTGCCCTAGGGAGAGTAACACCCTCATCTGCTTAATTAAGAGTTCAGCACTTAAAAGTAGGACAGAACTTCTACTGTTTCGATGAAAAGCTTTAAAAAGCTATTCTAAGCCAATCAAATCTCAACAATGTAAAAATTCTTCACACCTGTGGAATTGCTCCCAAGAGTTCTTCTAGACTATTATAGCCATATGCCTTAGGCTGCAATACTTCTCCTGTATATTTACTATAGGCTGTGGGAAACTCATGAAGGAAGATCTGCTGATAATGGTAGGTATGAAGCAAGGACCTTACATTCTTTGCAAACGTATATAGATAAGTAAGTTTCACGTATTCGTTTTCTGCATCATCAGTAAAAACCTGTGTAAAAGAAAAATAAAAAGTGTACAAACTTTAGTCATAAAAATAGTTTCTGCCAGTACAAGAGTTAGTACACACTATAAATCACAACTAAAGGCAAACAAAATAAAATCAAACTAAATCAACTTCTATACCTCAACTAAATAAGGCAGACTTTTCAGCAGTTCAGTCAAAGTCATAAATCCATATTCACATGGATTAAGGGGAGTACTGTGGATAGTTTCATAATGCCTTTTAAGCTGGTCAACAGAAAGAAAGGAGGTGCCATCCCAAGACATCAGCAACACCAACAGTTGTGCAGTCAGAGTCCGAAGAGATTTTCTATTTATCAGCTGAATCTGTTTGCCAGATTCCATGTCACCAACCTGGAAAAAAAAAAAATATAAAACTACATAAAACTCAAATCACAAAGATAGGGAAGCACCAATTCACTAACTACAACAGCTAAAGGAATGTCAAAAATGGGCAGAAATAATGTTTACTATTGCAATAGGAATCTAATGTACAGTTTGGATACCACAAACAGCTTTAATATTAAGAGCGGTAGAAAAAAGGATTGCCAGTTCTTTGGGTCTACAGAAACACACACCTCATACTTGCTGTTTGCTAAATAAGTATGACTTTTCTCAAGTGTAAGAGGTGAGCTTTTAAAAAGCTTTTGAAATTAATTGAAAAGTCTGGTTTTGGACAGAACCTTACCTTAACAGTACTAATACTGGAAAGAGAGGGCATGTCTACATGTGCAAATACTCTGGATATAAACCCACTACGGGCAAGCATCTCTAGAGTAAATCCACTATGGGTAAACCCACATCTGCAGGGATGTGGAAGCAGATATGCTTGCTCATGGCGACTATGGGACCCGGGCTGGAAGATAAGAACCTCCCAGCTCCTGCTCCCTGATCATGATGTGGGGGCTGGGAGCTCTCTGCTACCAAGGCAGGTGGACATTGTCCCTACTTGGGCTCTGGTGGCAGAGCCTGCCCCAGCAGCAAATCTCCCACTCCAGTGAGCACATTTGCTCCTGGTCAGGCATCTACACGTGCTGTACTGCACAGAAGTAATTGGGAATAAAATTTGCTGCTTGTTTGCATGGTGCTTGTTGCTACAGGTAGTAAATTCACTTATGATTAGAGCAAATTACTGGTGATGCTTACAGTGCAGTATTTACCTTTAGTCTCAAGTCAAGTACCTCGTGTACATGAGCCCAGAGGGTACAAAAACACATAAAACATTTCAAACGGCCAGCTGGATATATGTACCTGCCCTTTAAAAACATTCTAAGGCCACTGAAACAGTCCAAAACACCATTTCTTGAAACAACTACGATTTTGGAAACCCTACTCATGCTGACATCAAGTTCTCCATTCCCAAGCCTCTCCACCTCTTTGCTCCGAGGAGAGTTTTAGGGCAGTAGGGAACCCCCTACCGCTACTTTCACCCCTGCTCTGCTTTCCCTCCACTCTCCCTTCAGGGAGATGAGAGCAGAGTTGCAGGTTGCCGCAGCCGGCTCTAGCACCCCCACGCTCAGCCAATAATCTGTGCTACTCATGTGCCCAAAATCTTTCATTTCACTTGAAAAGATTTTGATTGTCAAGTCTGCACATACACACATGTCCACCCACCTACCCTCCCACTGGAAAACTTGACATATCTTCCTGCCACAACATGACATTGATGCTCTTTTTAAAAGAAGGACACACAAAAATACTTACCTTTACAACATGGCAAAGTTTTTGCATTAAAGCTGGAACTGAGCTGACATCATAGTCATGAAGACGCAATGCATAACCAAATGTTTTACTGTATTCTGTAAGTAAATCAGTCATCATAAGGCAGTTATCTTTCTGGGACCGCAACAGTTTAACCAACTGGGCTGCAAGAGCTTTGACTCGTTCCACCTCTGTGAGTGTAAGAATTTTTTCCTCTCCACATTCTAATACCTAAAAGAAAATATACTTTTAAAAAATAATTAAAAAAAACTGAACAAAAACTTCAAGCTGTAATTAGTAGTAACATCAACAATGTGGGGGGGAAAGAAGGTATTTTCTTTACATAATATGCAACGTAATACCAGGTGTGTGTATTAAGTGGAGAAGCTGATTTTTTGCTTAGAATTGGAGGCACCCTGGTTTGATTCCTGCTCTACACTGAACAGTAATACCTGAGCTGCTGCAGGAAGTCTGTTTTTCACTTTGCAGGCATTAATGGTAGTCTCCCCTTTTTAATGGTCTTGATGTTCCACTGGTCAAACTAACCTCTCTTATGACAATTTGTTCTCTAGCACTCCTGTCTTCATTTCACAGCCTCTTTAGCTCAGACTCTTTAGCCGTTTATCACAAACTTCTCATCTCTTTTTAAAATCATAGATCCACCTAGGGAGACCAGTGCTCAGCAGCAACTAGGGATTTATTCTTTATTATGCAGGAAAGGGATGGTGAGTCAGCTAAAGATCAGGCCCTGTTGTTGCTCTAAGCAGCCATCTCTCTCCTCCTGTCCCCTGCATTCTGTCTTTTTAAAACGGGTTGTATATTATTTGGGGGCATGTTATATGCAAGAAACTAAGGTATGTATTCTTTAATTGACATAAATATTCAGCTACCTTCCAAAGAGGATCTACAAAACAAGTAGAATTGAAAGGCAGCCCTAAAAGGACACCTGGTTAAATTTGGATTAAAATGTTGATTGAATGTAGACCTGCAGACTAAATTAGGAGAAATGCAGAAATTAAACATGTGCTAAATTCAACATACAAAATTCAGTTTTAAACTATTTAGAGATTATTAGTAACTTAGAGGAAAAAAAGGACTTCAAAAATTGCGCAGCCTACCCAAAATAAAAAATAGGGAGGATCAGATGTATTTAGTAAAGTAGGGCCATAGGCACGTTATACAATTCACAACATGCAGTGTAGTAAGCTACCAAAAATTGTTCTTGATGAAGGCAAAAAACCAGCTTGACAAATATGATATGAAAAGCACTTAAACCTTGGAATTCTCAGACTTACTTGTAAGACATCTGGTATGGCTTCAAAGAGTTCAAGGAGTTTAGTAAACCCATAATAAGCAAGTTTGCATTGACGGCCAAAGTGGTGGTGGTAAGAAGGAATAAATTTATTAAAGGGCATTCGGAAATGAGGTTGATGACGCAGCAAGTCAACTACCTCCTTGGAGAACTGTTTTGTTCTTTCCATTTCTTCTGGAGTGCGTTCTAAAAATAAAAGAAACAACTGAGTGAAGTAAGCCAAATTTGTTGTGGAGTCACATGAGACAAGGCCTACAAGCAAAATGTTACTGTGGATGACTGAAGAGTAAAAATTAATTATTGCTGGTCACAAGACATTGTTTCCTTACTGGAAGAAGTCTTATCCTTATAGCAAATCTCTACAGAGCTTAATATGATTATTTCAGATAGTTTCCAATTGTTCTTTGGTAAAGTAGAGACAACCAAAAAACTTGGTTAGTAAAACAAACAGACTCATCTAGCCACCTTTCAAACAAAATTCAACTATACTTGATGCTATTTGCTAAAACTGATACAAGAACATGATAGGCATAGCATAATGCTAATTTCATTCTAGTAATGTAAAAGAAAAAATTCCTGTCATTAAATACAAGCATCTCAGATACAGAGTTATGATAGGAAAGGTATCATTTTACTTCCACAATGAGTACAGGACCCAGAAAGAGCCCTGAGAGAAAGACAACACTTCT
>JAGPOW010002202.1:12081955-12097435 GCA_030014935.1 Caiman crocodilus
AGAAAGTCACAATTGTCTGTTATTATAGAGAATGCTAACTTCAATCCTATTATTACACATTGTATTTTAGAACAAAATTAAATTAAAATATGGACTGGATGTTTTAACAGGTGGCTAAAGACAAGAGTCAACTTACCAATGATAAGCCTGTAAGAATTCTCTCACAATAACTTGTTTGCTGGCCTGGGATTTAAGAAGTTTCAATAAATCTTGTGTGAAACGTTTTACTTGGGCCCTATGTGTTAGGGTCAACAAGCGTCTGGAGCCCATGCCAAGGATCTACAAGATTCAAAAAGAAATAAAGACACTTGGAGCATGGAAACCAAGCCACAAACATCTCCTTATATTCAGAGATCTGGATTTTCTGTAGCCATGGAAAAACATGGATTTTCCAATTTTCAGGAGAAAAAACCTGGGAAATGGCAGGTTTCTCCTTGCAGGTTGACAGAGTTCCAGCCTGCAAGGGGCTGGAGGGAGTGGGTGGAGAGCAGCGATCAGGTATGGGACACTACATGCATGTGCACGCCCACATGCACATGGCAGCCAGGCAACACAGAGAGCAGCTCCCTTCAGGTAAGTCTGGGGTGGGAGAGGGGACCAAGGCCCCCACAGTGAGGGAGGAAGCAAGTTGGGCAGGGCTAGGGCTGGGAGCACTGCCTATTTGGGGTGATGCATGGGGCCTGAGGCCCAGGGCCAGAACATGTGGTCACAGGGCCCAGGCAGGGAGCAGGGCAGCTTGTTCAAGAGGCAGAGGGAGGGATGGGGTAGGGGACACAGTTAGCTCCCCACCACTGCATGCACTTCTGGGGAGGCATGGGGGGCACATGACCTCCAGATCTGTGCATGGGGTGGAGGCAGATGCAGGCTGACAGCTGCAGGCTCAGGGCTTCCCGCCTTGCAGCTTTCCCCCTGGGGCCTCCCAGCAGGTGGGACCCAGCATGGCAGGGCATAGCAGGGTATGGAGGCATGGTGCTGCTGCTGGGAAGCCTACATTCCTATGGCAGGTGCCCTCTGGCTGCCTGGCAGCAGCAGGGGACAACTCCGTACCATCACCCCCACTGCTGCCTGGTGGGCAAGGAGTGCCTCACCATGGCAGTGTAGAGCTCCCAGCAATGGCACCAACCTCTGCCCTGACATTCTGGGTGCTACCTGCTGGGCTGTGGAGGCCCCAGGGGGAGGGGAGCAGCCCTGAGCCTGCATCTGCCCCATCCCACCTCCCACAGGCTCTGCTCAAGCCATGATGCCCGTGGGGGAGAGGGAGCCAGGCTCCACAATACACTGGGCCACAGCAGCTGTTGCCTCCCGTAGGCAGCAGCTGGGGCTCAGGCACTGCCAGAGGCAGGGGGCTGTGGTCCTAGGTCTCCGGCCTTGTAGCTCTGGCAGCTGGGGGCCCCTTCTGGCAGGGTGCAGGCTGTGGGTGGGGAATGAGGGGCACCAGCAGGGCCAGTGGGCTGTGAGTTTGGGGTGAGGGGCAGTGGCATGGGCAGGGCACTGGCATATCAGGGCTTCGCTAAGCAGTGAGGGGGTGGGGGGCAAACAGCTGCAGGTGGACCCACATCCTGGTAAGTGAAGGAGGCAGGAGAAGCTTTGATTTTCCATGATAAAGAAGAGCAAAATCAAATGCCAAAATTTGTAAGTATTTAGAATTAATTTTATTACAGTGACTAAGGCACTAGTAGGCTTCCAAATTGTGTTATAATGGTAAATACATCAATAAAACATTGTGTTCAACTGATTTTTATATATATTAGTAGCGTTTCATTTTAATTGTGGATTTGGAGTTTTTAAAAAAATCAGAGAATCCGTGATGGGTTTTTAAAATCAGAGAATTTGCAATTTTTAAAGAGAGAAAACCAGGATCCCTGCTTATAGCAATCATGTTAAGTTATTTATCTAGAAATGTAAATAAGAACAGAAGAGAAGCATAAGTAAAGACAGTATGCCAAGTACATGGCTATGAGATATTACATTTACATACACTTCTTCATAGCCAAATCATGGGCATCAGAGATGTGTGCCAAGTTTTTCTGCTACATGGGGTTAGCATAGGTTATTAAAAATTCCACAACTAGCACAGTTTTTCCAAAGCCCTGCTAATGTTACCACAAGTACCCTACTGAAGGATGAGCTGAGTATCCCTGGGACCATGCAAGTTCCCAAAATATCACTGAAAAGTGGGGGGAAAAGACATCTCATATGGTTCTGATCTGTAATACTGATGCTCTGCCTGGTCTTATTAATGAACATAAATGAATATATTCTGCAAATAGCTAGCTAAATACAGCAGCGGAAACTAAAATACAAGACTTAAAGTAGACTTCAAAGTTTCACTGCCTTAAGTTAAATTTAAACAGGGTTTTAAATATTTGGAAGTCTATTAAAACCAAAAATGTCCCCCCCTGCTACACATACACACACATGCACAGAGAAGCAGTTATGATGATTCTCTCACTAGAGAATCAAACAACTGACTCCAAGCCTTTGCAAGGCTATTTCCTTTGCAAAGATGACAGGATAACAATTACAGTGTCTATTACATAAAGTGACAGTTACTGACGGACTCATTAAGTGAGCTGATTCTAGATATAAATTTACATTTTAACAAGACAAAGGAGTGGCATTTAACTCACTTGCAGTACATGAGGCACTGCTTCCAGCAGCTCCATTAACTTGGAATACCCATAGTCAGACACACGGCACTGTTTTGCAAAGTGATGGTGATATGTTGGGATGAATTTACTGACAGGTATGATACAGGATGGCTGGCTTTTAAGTAGATCAATCACTTCTCTACTGAACTGAATAAGCTGTGGGTTACCTACAGGGCTTTTAGATCGAAGCAGCCATGGATCTAAGGAGGAGAATTTTATTTAGAATGAGAAGGCATTTGCTTCATATAACTATGCATATTACTGAGATTTTATCATTGCTATATACCCAAAAAGGGAATATCTATGCAATCTAAAAGTTGTTACACAATTCTTATCAAATAGTTTTCCATACCCCACCAAATAACACGAAAGTTTATCATATGCAACATTGCTGAAACAAAACAAAACAAAATACTTTCAGACATTTTAAAAAGGCGGATTCAACAATTTTATGGATTAACTCAATCTTCACAATATATAATTTTTCTGAGAACTAACAATGATTTTCCTTTCCTGTTGGATGCCCAGATACAAAGAATGAAAATGAAAAAGCAACATATATGGTACCTGTAGTAGGGGGTGGTGGTTTGTTGTGTATCCATTTAACAACTTTAATGCCATTTTGAGCAGTGGCAATATTAACTCCAGGAACACAGGTGATGAGATGCTCCAAGGGAACTCCTCCCTGGCCTTCCTGTACTATTTCTAGATCATTTTTTTTTTTGACTCCACAAAAACAAGTATTTATTCAACTGCTCTCAGAATTATTGGACAAAAAGTTGTTGCAACAAAAAAACCTCAGCTGCAAAAAAAGACATGTCTGTTATAAATATACCATTTCACAGCACTTTAGCATGTTGCAAGAGAAGAAGTTAAATTGATACAGAAATTAATAAAATTAAAACCTCAAGTTAGACTAGTTTACCTTAGTAAAGGCAAAGTGCCTTCATGTGTCTGCAGCAGACTATGGACTTGCGGTGCAAATGTCTTCAAGGACAAAATTACAAAAGGAATTTTGTAGGAGTCTGGATCAAACTCATGTTCACTGTAAAAAATGACACAAATATAGTTAATTATGACATGCGTATCCTTTGATCACAGGTTATTTTGCATATGAGTACATGTACAATACTGGTGTTAACTGGAAAAACACTTCTGGAATGGCAGTTCTCCCTTCCTTTGGTATGTACTTGGCATGATTGAATCTCATGAATACTGTGTGTGTGTGGGAGGGGAGATGGTTCATTATTATGTGAACGAGGAGAACCAGCATGTTGTAACTAGCTGGCTGCATATTGCCAGCAAGTGTTCTTGAGATGTCTACAGTTGCTAACAAATAACTCTATAAAAAAAGCTTATTATAACATGA
Source organism: Caiman crocodilus (assembly GCA_030014935.1). Classification (NCBI taxonomy): domain Eukaryota; kingdom Metazoa; phylum Chordata; order Crocodylia; family Alligatoridae; genus Caiman; species Caiman crocodilus. The sequence continues at coordinate 12,085,976 of JAGPOW010002202.1, forward strand.
ATTAGCAGCAGGCATTATTGACTGCTAATTGACTGTGGGGGGGAGGACAGAGAGGAAGAATAAACTGTAGGGCAAGTAGAAAAGCAAATTTATGAAATAATAAGATTATTCTGTATTTTCCTCACTAAACTTCTCTAACCAAATCAGGAAATTGATAGGCATTTGGATCTCTACCTTACAAGTGTTACATCTTCAGCAATGGGACTGAAGCATAAACCCAAATTTCTCAGAAAAAACAACCCAAACAAGGACACTGCTTGAAATACCACTTTGTTCCCCACTCTACTTGATCCATTCCGATTTAGCACAAGCTTTAAAAAACAGGACATTCATTCATTGATGCATCTTTAAAAAAATGGTATAAATCTGGGGCCAGATCCTATTCCACACGTTAGATGCCCAAGTATGATCCTATTCCACCAAGCTCAAGTTCTTGAAAAACAGTTAACGCGAAAGATGCATGTAGTCCTCCACCTGCTTGCTGCTTTTTGCGACTTAGTCCAAAGGCTTGGATAATGGTATTACAGAAGCAGGAATGTTAACATTTTTTCCAGGGACTTGAAAAAGGTGCAATAGTAGTATACTCAGAAGGTAAGATCTGAACTTTCATGTAAAATACTTCTGGAAAAAAAAAGTTTCCACATGCATTCTACCTGAAGTCTTTATCCAGGCAGTGTTGTTTGCAAATGGGTTCATGATACTCCAGCTCTTCAAATATTATAGGACTGCAGTTGGCTGATGAGCCATCATGAGACTGCGAAGATCCTAAAGGACTTTGCCGTGCTTGGCTGCTGGGTAGAAGACATACTAATCGCCCGTTTCCTTGGTCACGGATTGCCACAGTATCCGTTAATTTATATAGATCTGTTATAGCTAGCTTGTGTCCGAATCTAAAATGAGATGTATAATGATACACTGTTCATAAAAAAGAACCTGATGAGAAGAACTAGAAAAGAATCAGATTCCAACATCTAAAATAAATATTTAGTAACAGAATACATTAAATATTCCACATTGAGCAAGTACAGTCACGCGCAGACATTTCTTTGCCTGGGGACAGGTTGCTGTGACCCATCCCCAGGAAACACCTGTGCCACACAGCAGGTTACCCCAGACAGGGTAGGGGAGGCAGTGCGCAGCAACTGGGCTGGCCCCAGCAGCTGCATCTGGGGTCCTGCGGTCCTCCCAAGGCTGCAGCCATGACAGGAAGCCTGGCCAGTAAGTCTGTGCAAACAGGAAACTATTTGATTCGTATTTGGCCAATTCAATTCAGAGGTCCAAATAGCTTTTCTGATTCAATTCAGCTGAATCGATTTGGAAAAGATGTGGCCATAGGGTATAATGAGGAAATCAATTAAATATCTATAACTTTGTTGTTTTTTGGTTGATTCAGGTGAAACTTGCAGGGGTGGTAGCTGCTACTAAGGGCACAAAGCATGCCAAAATTTCAAGGTGAAAGGTGCAGGGGTTTCTGGGAAACAGCACCTCAAACTGCTGACAAGCAATTTTAATAAAATTTAAAACAAGTGCAATTTAAAGCTTACTTTTTTTCATAGATTTCTGTGAACTTGAATATAGGCAGACAACAAGCAGGAGCATCCTGGAGGATAGAGATTGTTTCTGAACTGCAAGTGAAATTGTTTAATGTTAGAACCCTTATTAAGCAAAAATTAACTCTGTAATCTCTTGAAGTTTACTTCAATCACTTTGTTTCTCAGCTGAGGATGAAGTACCCTGATTAATACCAATTTAATGCTTTTGGTTTCAATAAAAGTTAACCTGTTATACAAATGAATCAGGGAACAACAGGAATCCCTAGCCTTATACGATCCCCAAACAGTACGTTGATTAAAGCAACCAGAATTGACTGATATTTTTGCCAGTTATAAATGATTTGAAAGTAGGGACTGGAGCACATTTAAGCAATGTTTGTGTATACGACTTCTTAGTACTAAGCATGACAAATGGTCAAATTCTGCTCTGTTGCATCCAGGCCATGCTAGCTATGTTATACTTCTGCTTAGAAGATAAAAAGGGCATGTAGTATCCCTAAAGGAGCACCAAAACATTGGCACCAAAGCAGCATAACACTCAGGCAGTGAGGAGCAGAGCTGGCAGCATGGAGAGCTGCCTCTGGCTGGCAAGTTGGAAGGGGAGGGAAGGGGTGTCGGGGGGCAGATCAACGCCCCCCCACAGTGAGGGAGGGGGCAGGGGCAGGCACTGACCAGCTGGGGCGAGGTACAGAAGCACAGCTTGTGGGGCAGAGGCAGCTCCTGCCACTGCTTGCATCCCAGGTCGGGGGGAGCATGCCCCCAGATCTGTACAGTGCGGGACAGGCTGCTGTTGCAGGGCGGAGCCGGTGCTGTGCAAGGCTCTTCTCACTGGGGCTGGGCTCAGAGCGGACTCCAGTGGTGCAGAGGGGAGGCTGCAGCCACCCCAGATTTTGTTGGAGCTCTGCTCCCAGCCCCATGCCACCAACTGGCACAGCCAGGCTTTTCCTGGCGCTTGGGTGGAGATGCAGGACTGAGAGCAGAACTGCAGCAAAATTTGGGATGGCTGCAGCCTCCTCCCAGCACAGCCTCTGGTGAGAAGAGCCCCACACAGCACCAGCTCCACCCTGCAGCTGCAACCTGCTGCACGCTGTGGCAATCCAGAGGCACATGCCCGCCCCCACCCTCCTGGGGTGCAAGCAGCAGCAGGAGCTGCTCCCACCCCATGAGCTGCACCTCCATCCTGTGCCCTGACCATGCCCTCTCCCTCATCGCAGGAGATGTTGATCTGCCCCGGCCCTTTCCACCACAGCTGATGGCAGCTGCATCAGATATCGGATCGGTATTGGCCAATATGCCTCCTTAAATATTAGATCTCAGTACTGGCACCCCAAAATCTCTATCAGTGCATCCCTAAATATTTCTTGCCCTCTAGTTCAACTATCCAGGAGACTTTTCCCAAAGACTGTTCAAAATATGCATAAGAGGTAGGCACCAGATAATTATGGAAGATAATATGAAAGCCATATTAATAAGATATAGAGTAAGCACCCAGAAGTAGAACGGTAACTGACATTGTCACTTTTTAGTTCCCTTAGCTTTTACTAACTTCTGAATACAGTACCAGTTTCATGAAACTAACAAACTGACTTTCCTCCAGAACTTAAAAATGGTGTGAAGTCAAATAGCATGAAGCTTCCAAATGAAGATCTGGTACCTTTATATAGCAAAGAAGCACCATAAACAAAACATCGAAATGTAGCTAGTGCTAACCTAAATACTACAAGATAAAAACTCTCTCTTCACTTCAAATGAACTTTAGTCAATTGCTACAAAAAATACTTTTGCATGGATTCTTCTCAACCTCTCTCCCTCATTGCTCTTTGATTTCTCTAATAACTGAAGAAAAAGCATTTAGGTTGTTTTATACCTAAGGAGAGACAGAGATTTATTAGCAGCTCCTGTTGCTAGAGAGACCTGAATTCTTTTGCTGCCAATTTTATATCTGTGAAGACTGTTGACAGCCCCAATTGCTTCTTGCAGATTTTCCATTTGAACTGTAGCCTTCAGTTGGTAATCTGTGTGAGGACTGAGCTCTACATTCTTTACCTGGAAGAGAAATATGAACCACACAGGTCACAAAAGAGATCAGACTGAGCTAGAAGTCATATCTTTAACATGGAAATTTAGACAAGCTATGCACAAATTTATTTTGCAGCCATTTCTGAACTATCCCACGGCATCTCATTGATGGGTTATTTTCTAGTCTTAGCAGCAAAATTATATCCACCTTTGTTTTAGTTGATTAAATAAGATTTAAAATATCAACTCAATATTTAAAGAATCCAATACTTTCAAATTTAACATTAGGAGTAGAGGGTAATTTTAAAAAATATTTTACAAGCTCAAAATGAATGCGCACACAGCACTTTTATCATGTTTACCTAGAAAGACTGAATACAAAACAAAATGCATGGATCAAGAAGTACTATGGCCCAGCGTCACAAATTACTGATTGATGAGTTCCAACATGTTAAGATGTCACCAGACCAGTTTTTAGTCCTTACAGAATGCTAAAGAAAGGAAATCAAATCAAATCAAAATGAGAAAGGATTAGACCCATTACCTTGCCATGTCTAGAGAAAATGTCTTGCAAAATTTGCTGCAACTCTTTTCTGGACAACCTGTAGTCTATATTGCTGATATGAATATCTGCACCATTTGCAAAAGGATCAGGAGAGTCTGTACCACTGGTCTGATTTATAATATTGAAGGTGAGTGGGGATGATCTGTTTGAAAGGTTTGGAGACATACTCCTGAATGAAAAAAAGAGAAAAAAATGAAAGAAAGCTTTTTATTTTCATTCAATGAATATGACAAGTGATAATTCTGTTGGTGTCTGTGTGTTGAAAATACAAGCATGTGCAGAAAAGCTCACACACAAATTAGGTAAACAGATTTACCAAGTTTAACTGCATTTTTCTTACACAAAAGAATTTTGTTCACATGTCCAAACACAGGAACCAAAAGTCTTTTCTTACACTGAAGAACGGATTATTTCCTCAAAAAAACCAACCAAACAACCCAAACAAACTTAGAACCCCCACAAAACTATCACCTCAAAATGAACAGCAAAGTTTGGAGTTAGATAAAATTTTTTGCTCATAAAATATATACTTTTCTCTATATATTAAAAGCCCAAACTACTTGCTGTTGTCTTCCTGGGCAGATTTTTCCTCAAGATCATTAGGCAATTTTTGCATCCCTGAGCACATGCAGGTCTTGTAAAAAAATCTTGCCTCAAATGTTAGGAAGCAGAAGTACTTCAGTAATACTGTGAACTCTACCAACACCAGTAAGGAGAGAAGGATTTGCATGAAACAGCTACCGCAAAGTGAGCTTCTATTTGAAAGTGAGGCATGTTCCTTTTTTTGTTTTTAAATCCAGCTCTATCCATTAGTGCTCAGATAGCAACTAATACGTTAGCCTTTGGTAGGGATGGATGCTGTGTCAAAATGGCTGTTAGACACAAATGCATATGCAGGATTTTTTTTGGCGGTGGAGTGGGAAAGGCTTGTGCGGGGGGGTTGTTTTGTTTTGTTTCTTTTTTTTTTTTTTAAAACCACAAATCACCTAGCAAATCCAGCTCAAATATTACAGATATTAAATACATGCACACTTACCGAGATGACCAACAGCTCTGGGTCATAAGCAGAGGACTCAGCTGTCGTGACGATGCTAGCTTACTGAAAGCAGAAGGGTAGCTGACCTGGAATACTGTTTCATCTTTATCTTTTCTTTCTACAGGAGAGTTGCTAATGCTTCTGGGAACAGGGGTGTCTTTTTTACTTGGGGACAGGAGGTGGGAGGGAAGAGTTAGAGAAAAAAAAGAAGAAATGCATTATGTCGCAGAGCTCAAGATTTTTACTCAATTAAATTTATTGTAGTGTTAGTTTTTTTTCCCCCAACATACTTCTGGTTGATTTTACAGGTAGATTCTCCTGTTCCTACTTTTTTGGTTGTTGGACACACAGGTTTAGAGTTATTCTGTGCAGGAATTTGTCCTCTTAAGTGGTCTTGCTGGTTTTCAATATTTCTACTGATAGTTTTTGATTCGAGGCGGCACAGCTCCTTTACAGCAAGGGAAACAAAGCAGTTAAGGAAAAAAACCCCACACAAATTGTGACATTTTCTCCTTCATAAAACTTTCCTTCTTCAAAATAGCTGTACAAATATCTCTGGAAGATCACAGATAGCTCTCTCCACTGAGGAAAGTCACACCCAACACAGGGAGGTTAAAATTCAGAAAACTACTGATTATATCAGAAGAACAGCAGGAATGAGAAGGATGGTACTACCTGTAAACTTTTAACATTTGCAGCTTTTGTGGTAGTGCCATGCATCTGCAACGCTTTCCCTGCAGTGGTTTTGGCACTGGAAGACTGGTCACTTGAGTCTTTGCTGAGGAGGCACAGCTTTGTGTTCTTGTTCACTTTTTTTGGAGACTTCATCTTTTCCGCTCCAACACAGTTGGAACTTTTTGTTTCACCGAGTTCTTTGTTTTTTGGGGTAAAAGACACAATAATTCTATTGCCAAATACATCTTCGTTTTCCATTCGCTTCTGCGCACGCTCAGCATTTTCTTGGTTTAAAAAGCGAAGAATTGCACTGCTTCCAGAAATGCTTAGCACTTTCCCTCCACAGTTGTCAGACAAACGCCTGAGTCTGTTGCTGACGCTTTTGCTGTCTCTGTTTGTTGGCAAGTTGTAAACATATAACAATGTATGGCATGGCTGTTGGAGGAAAAAGTAATAAAATAAGTTCCCATAATTACAAATAACTAAACAATCATTTTGCTGACATTTTCCAGCAGTCCAAAATTAAAATTTGGGAAAACTACCATGGGTGGTGGGAGGGACCACTAAAAGGTTCAAATCATTTAGGAGATGCAGAAATCATCCCATTTTCCCTAGAACGTCTCATCTTTTGAATTTGCAACCCCAAAAAGGTGCAACTCTGACAGTTCATGAACAAGCATACCTACAAATACACAGACAAAATTGTTATAATTTGCATCTCAGAAAGAAATAGACATTTTTGTAATGGAATGATATCAGGGCTCAGAGTTAAAGAACTGCTACTGAAGAGGTTAAAAAAAAGCAGACTCTTAATACAGAAACAATAGCAGTCCTGGTGTTTGCAGTGATCCTGGTTAAGTTCCAATACAGCTGCTCGCAAATGTTAAAAAACAAGCAAACAAAACAACCACAGTGCACTGCTTCAATCTGGCTCTGCAGGGTCTGTATAGATTGAGTGCTTCAGTGTGTACCCTTGAAACACATAGCAGTGCTGCTGAAAATATCCCAATTGTTACACGAACTTCTGCAAAATTAGAGAAATAACAGGGCTCATACACACTTAGATTTTCTACAATATATACAAAAAGAGTCACTTACAGGAATTTTCAATGGTAACCTTGGTGGCAAGTCTGAAATAAATTCTTCGAAACGGATAAGCTGATGAGCATGATGTAATAGTGCTTCCGAAGCTTGGTTTTTATGTACCAAAATTATATGAAAACCATGTCGATGTCTCAAGTCACTAAGTTCCAAAGCAAAATTTACATCAGCTGAAACAAAAAAAAATCCAGTCAAATCACTGATGAGAGATTACTTTGACAGGTTCTGCTTACTTCAAAAAGCAGCTTCATGCAAAAAGATTAACAATAGCTCTAAGCGTTTAGAAAAAGGGATACCTCAATTAGCAGCAAAGTTTAGACTCCAACAAAAGCTTTCTAACTCATAATAGATACTTCTGTAACAAAGATTTTGCTTCAATTAGAGTTATTATAGCATTAAGGGAAGCCCAACAAAATGTGGCATTTAAATATTAATGATATGTATGTATTCTACATTAGTCTCTTGTAATAATGCAAAAATTAAATACTTTGAAGTAGAAGATATATTCCAAAATTTTCCACAAAGGCTATTATTTAGAGTAATCAAATTAATATGCAGTGCCCACTTAAATCTTATTGGAAGATATTTACTTACAAGATCTTTCAATGACACACAAAGTGATGTGTCAACTATATACAAATCATGGTTTAATAAGCAATATTCAATTTTCACTCATTATTGTTTTAACAGGATCACTGTAGTCTGTTATGAATTCTCATTTGAGCACTTCAGCTAGATAGTGCTGATTCTCATCACAACCTTTGGGAAATATCACACAGTAAACATCCCCTGTGAAGGTCTGACTTAAAACTTTTACGTGCAAGAGAGGATCTGAATTCTGTCCCCAAAGTCTAGAAAGACACAGTACATTTTTTCACAATACAACTGACATACTTACTTGAGACAAGAACCACAGTGGCAGGTGCAGTGTGAGTATCAGCAAACCTTCTAAGACTCTGTCTCAGTTTGTCATCAGCAGCATTCTTTGCTGTGGCATTGATATGTGCAACAGTCACCTACACATTATAAAAACATGCTTTTAAAGAAAAAAAGCCCTTAAAAATAAAGAAAACACATATAGCAGACCAAGTTCTACATTTACTTTTCAGTTTAACACACAATGTATACCATACAAAAATACTTTATGATGTATAAAGTTATGAAGTAGAAAGGTGTTTCATAGGAGAAATTAAATTTCAGAAAGAAGTTATGAGAATTTATATTCTTAATGAGGATTTTTTCCAAAAATAAACAGACTTAATACATTAATCTTAGATCCACTGTACTTAAAAAGAGGAGTGTTGCATGTGCTAGAGGAAGTACAAGGGAAACTGTGATAAATTAAACCAGTCTCTGACAACTGGTCTATAATATTTTTTGTTCTGAATAAACTGTTTCAATTTTGCATTTTAATAAAATCAGGGGGAAGAGCTTAACGTTTGTTTAACTTATGTAGAGTTAGAAAACACAAGATATTACTATAATAAAAAATTACTAATAAAGGATTGTTTGCACTTTCAAAATCAGCCTAAAGATAAAATTCAAGAACACATTCCTAAACCATTAGCACAGCAGTAAACAAGAGAACCCTGCTGGCAGGTATGATGGAAACACTTTTAAAACAGAGAATCTATAAAATGGATCAAAAATATGGATAGCATAGGAAAAGGGGACCCCTTCTGAGAAGTATTAGGACTTTGTATTAGAAGATAAAGGATTGAGTCCGTTTAAAATGCTGACCAACACTTATTCCAAGATGGGCAGACACGTTTTGCTGAAACTGCAGAAAGTGTAGTTACACAGTGCTCAAGGAGGCTAGAACAGTTTTTTGTAGATGCAGATGTATACATTTCTAATTAGATCTGTAGAACTATTATGAGCAATTCTTTAAATTTTTAAGAATTCATACTAATTGGCAACTGAACCTAGAAATGATTTATATCATTGGTTCATTTGTTCTTTTTGGCAATTAGATACCTACTGACGGTTTGGACTCAGTAAGTTAGCCCTGTGTGTCAAATTATTTATCTAGGTAACTTTTGAATTGCACTTTCAAGCCCAACAATAATCATAACCCTAATTCTGTTTTACATGACTGGGCTTTAGAGCGAGCTATTTCAACTTCACCAATACCTTGCTTAAAAGATATATTCCCCCTTTCACCATTTTGAAACAATGGTCTATTCAGTGTTGTCCCAACAATAATACAGCTGTTTTCAGAAAGAGTAATCATTTTCAGAATTTCAGATATCTAATAAACCTAAAATAAAATTCAGACATATGCTTGCTTGAATTAAGCACACTCAAATACTGAATTAAAATATATCTATCTATCAAGAAAAACAAAGGTTTGAACACAGCAAATTATAATCCACACAATCAACTGTATTATTTACATCCCAATTCTTCTTCATTTGTGAACAGATTGAGACCTAGAAATAGTTCCTTTAAATCCTAGAAAAAATAAGCAGCAGTGCCATCATAAAAAAAATGGTATTCCAGTTTCGTTAGAACTCATCCCTCCATTTTAAATAAAGCAAGGACAAACATTTGGTGCTCCCTAACACATCACTTCACCTAATCTATCCTGACAATTACCAAACCCTAACACAGATTGTTTACATACATTTAGGATGTCTGAAAGCATGCAGCTTCCCTTAATTAAGCACACCATAAATCTCTCTCATTCACTCTCCCATACCTGGCAGTTGTTTAGCTCTTGGATAACTTCTTTATTTTCTTTACTGATGTCACACACACAGATGAATTCTGCTTCTCTGTGACCTTTAAAAAACTTCTCACGAATTCGTTGTACAACTGCAATAGCTGAACGGCCAGTTGGAACTGAGCAGTTTTCAATATCCCAGAAGACTCCAATGGGGGGCAAGTTTTCTAGTAACTGGCCAGTTACTGCAACTTCTGGAGATCCTGTACAGATTTGAGAAAATACCTTTAATTTTAGTCTGAATGATGCTTAGAAAATGAGCCTTCACAGTTACAAGCACTAGGATATGAAAGATACCAAAGTAAGGTATTGAACTACAAGCCTAGAACAACAATTCTCAGGAAATGCAACTAAGCAATGCAATGAGAAGTAACAACTAGTTGCCTCTAAAAGGGTCACCTTTTTAATGCAAAATAATTCTTCTTTATTTTAAATCAGTACTTGAACCATAAATTTACCAATGTTTTCTCTTAGTCAAGCTTGGAGAAGAAACTGATTGCCACTAAACAAAGATTGCTCTCTCCCTCCCTCCAACTTGTGTTCTCCAACAGGGCTCCAGAGCTAGGAGTCTGGCCTGCTTGCCCTTCCTCACAAATCCTAGGCCTCTAGGAGCCACGCAGGTCAGGTGAAACTGGCCTGCAGGCTGGATGCAGCTCACAGATTATATCTTTGCTATCCTGCCATAGAAAAACATGAGACTGTCAAAATCAAAACAATGTTAAAGAAGCAAGCAAATTTGTATTTAAAAATATTCTATCAAATTCTTTAACATTGAGGAAGGGCATTTCTGAGACCACTTAAATTACTAATTGTTGTCTAAAATCATACACAGAAGTTCATAGTTATTCCTGTATTAATAACAAAAAGTAGTAGCATAAATGCTCAGTGTGAAGTAGGTTGTTAAATAAAACAACTAAAAAACAAATTTAAACTGGAACATGACTGGTACAAGGAGTTATCATGAGCTGAGGAATAATTCTAACTCTGATATTTCAGAACAGACAAAAGCTGAATCATGCTTACATCTGTTTTATAACCTGCAATGGCCACAAAACAGCAGGTGCCACATGAAAGTTAATCCTTCTAGACAAGAGAAAGGTACCCCATCACCAACCATTTGAACATTGGTTCCAAGTTAAGTACACAAAAATGCTGTATTTACTCAAATAGAAGATGACCTTGATTATAAGATGACCCCCCCCTAATTAGATTCTACGTATGGAAGATTTATAAAAGTGATTACAATTATTCAGGTATAGACTCCAATTACTGGAAGTTTGTCCTGAATTTAACCAGCAGGGAAAGTCAATGGGGGTGGGAGGAAACAAGTAGGCCTTTGCTTTCTGTCTCCCTCCAACTCTCTCCCTCGGCAGCCTCTTCCTCCTCTCCTTACTATCAGACCCTGCTCTCCCTGAGCACATGGAAGTGAGGAGCAAATGTGAAAAGAAAAAGCTTGAAATTAAACATGGCAACCCAGAATTTGCATACAGTATCAATTCTCATCCAGATTTAATGCATAGTTTTGGGGTTTTTTTGAAACAGCTGCAAGTTTTAGCACAGGCATTTCATAAACACCCTTCTGAAAAGCAGTTTGGCACCTACTTATATCTAGTATAAATTATGCATGATATTAGTCCAAAGCCAAAAGGTTCATGATTTACTACATCAGTTCATTCCCCTGGTTAAGCCCCATTAGTCAACAGCATTTCAAGCCAGAGCAACCCTACAACTCAGCACTGCTCAGTATGTGTGTATACTCCAGATACCTCCCACAAAGGATGTGCGC
>JAGPOW010002202.1:12097831-12120400 GCA_030014935.1 Caiman crocodilus
GCGCTAATTAGCTCCCAACTCATGACTGGAACCATGTGTTGTTTTCACAAGTCCTGGGATGCTACAAAAATTTACATGCAAATAAGATGCAGAGCAACCTGGTCTGGTTTCATCTCATGGGGTGCATCCAGATATGCGTACCTCGAGGACAACTAGCAGCGGCGCACCTTGAGATGCAGCTATTTGTCCCCAAGGAATGCCAGTGCCACATGTGCTTTGGTGCGTGGCATGTTACACCAGGGAGCAGTAGGGAAAGCTGAAGCCAGTACTGAATTGGCCCCAGGAGCCTTATCTGGGTCCTGGGGGCCTCCTGGGGCTGCAGTTGTGGCAATCCTGCCTGGCAGAGCCTCGCCAGCAGCTGCAACAGTTCCAGGTGGCCTAGTTCTGCTTTTCAGTAGTACGTGATGCCTGAGTGTGTGCGCTGCAGTTCTTTTTTTCCAGCAGATTTTCTGACCCCTATGCATAAGCTGCATACCCTTGCAGCACAGAGAACACCAGACTGTGCAGTATGTGGTGTTGCAAACATGTTTGCAGCGCCACATACTGCACAACTGTGCTCATCTGGATGCGCTAATAGAGAGCTGGCCTGTTAATCATAGGCACCAAACTGAGAGGGGGCATGACTGAGGGCTATTGGATGAACTGTACGAAATGCTGTTGCTCGCCATGGTTTGAAAGAGTCTGTGGTGAGGGGGATTACACTTAATGGGCATCAGCATATGTCTTAATCAGATGGTTAGCACTAACATATCCTTGTGGTAGGTACCCATCACCATGTCTGCCCAGTGCTGGACAGGTATTTTAATCATGTTTAGTTTTGGCTGCATTTGATCAGCTTCATAGTTGGTTTCCATTACTGAGCATATGCTGCTTTTGGCAGCAGTTTATTGATAGGTAATGCGTTTAGTGAGATTTCCTTCCGTGCAATAAGACAAGTGGCTTTTCTACCTCCAAAGCCAACCAAGGGGAAAAAACCTTGTCTCATATTTGAGTAAATACAGCATTATGCTAATGTCATTATCTGACTGGGCTGAGCTATCAAACAGAAACAAGTAGTTTAATATGCTTTGGTGTTACTTAAACATTCTCAGAAAGAGGTGCAAATTTTTAATATTCAATAGCTTTTTAAGAAGTGCATCCTTTAAATAAACTTTTCAAACAAATGGTGTTTACCATATTTCTGTGGAGATTTGCCCAGGCTGCTCGCCAGTAATAAATGCGTCTCTTTTCCTGGTCCTTTGGTTCCGCAGCCATTACATATTGGGATAGAGATGGGTGCAGTCTTAGTACTTGGAGGAGGAATATTTGGCCATACTTTAGCAGGATCAATTAAATTATTTCTGGTTGGCTGTCGAGACATTTTTCCAAAACACGAGTTAGTTTAGTGTACATAAATGCGCATACCATTCCAAATTCTAAACAATGATTCTTACCCCCTCCAATGACAAACACTTTCTAGTCAACTGAGGTTAGTTTTCAGGTGAACAGGTACATCAATAACACTGAATAAAGCATCCTTTCCCTCATACAACCTTCTTTTCTTTGCACACCTTGGAATCCTCAGTCGCTGTTGGAGTTTAAGTGCGTGATTCAGACACCATCCTTAAGATATTCAGGTTGCTCGCAGATGTTAAAAAAAGCCACAAAATTACACTTCACCAGAAGCAGCAACACCTTATTTCAACCCAGCTCCACAGAATCTGTACAGACTGGGCACTCCAGCTGGGCTTTTGGGCACTTTTAGCTAAAGCCGATTCAATCAGCTACTAGATAAAAAGTACCCCAAAAGCCCCACTAAAGTGCCCAACCTATACAGACGTTGGGCAAGCCAGGTCCAACTAATACATTGCCTCTCCTGGGCATGTGCTGGGCTCAGCGCAGGAGCACGCCAAGTTTAAAGTTAAGTGCTGTTTGTTTGGGTTTTTTTTACATCTGCAAATAGCCTCAATTTTCAACGGGGTGGGGGAGAAAGGGAAGACTGTTGTTTTAATGAATCTCAAAATTTCCAATATCAAGGTACCCATAAGTCAGGCCAAATTCTTGGCCCTTTTTTGGTGAAGTGAACTTATATATTCATTTTTATATTAATTTTTTTAAACTCCTCTCAATTTTTGAGCCTCAAGCCTCTTGAGTACAAGATTTGCAACAAACATCACTTCTAAAGTATTAATAAAATTTAAATCTGAATTCAGTTAAAAATTCAACATATACTGAACTGATATTGAATCAAAAGAGTAAATTATAGATTAAGAAAGGCTGATCTCAGGCACTTGTCTTTATTCATAAGATCCACCATGATCAGATCCCTGTGCTGATTACAGACAAAATTTCATTCAATCCATCAAGTCACTACTAACGGTACATTTTATCTGGATCGGTCAGAAAAAAAGTAAGCTCTCTTTCCGGGACTATCTGACATTCTGTTCGATTAATAACAGAATTAGAATACATACAATCAAACAGTACAGTAGCCTGTTCTACCTTCCCACAAAATTGAATGTTACTTCCATAAAAGCACTCACCATGGAAAGACCAGTCTTCCTATATCATGGCCCTTATTCTACTTAATACTGCCAACTGCTATTCTAGTTTAAGCTTTCTGGCAGCAAGCCAAAAAGACCAGCTTGATTCCAAGATGGATTAGGATCCAGCTGCCATTATCACTTCTCTCCACTGCCTGGCTGCAGCACAGCACAGGTGAAAACCCCTCACTGCTGAACCCCCTACCCCCCCCAACCCTGTAAGCCACATCCAATTGTTCTGTGGGCCATAGGTTGCTAATCCATGAACTACAAGATTCAAGCCACTAAGAATTCAAGCCCCTCCCACTTAAGGTTTATTGTAAAAGCTCTAACAAACAGGTCTTTATAAGAGGAAATGCAACATATACAAACCTTGCTTAAACAGTCATTGCAGTAGTGAGAGCCTTTTAAAGAAACCGAAGGTGCCATATTTAGGTGCAAAGAGTTGGCGCACACGTGTGATGTTAGCTCCGATTGTGTAATGTGCTCCTCCAAGTGCCCTGCAGCCCCACTTGTGAATTCAGAACAGGGAAAATAGCCAGAAGATGGACAGCTCTGAAGGGCTGGAAATTGATGCAGTTTGTGCATGTTACCATGACAGGACTGGAAATGGAGTTTTCCACAACAAGGCAGATGTTGACAGGAAGATACATTATTTTCTATGCACATGCCAGGGAAGTCGTTTGCAATGCCTGTCAAACTGCTTCTAACTGGAGCATTCTTGAGTGAAGATGCAGACTGATAAGCAAACCCTGACCCTATTTGACAAGTAATTGTCCCAGTGCTTTGAGAGTCTAATATTGTGCCAGGGTGCATCAAGCTACCACCACCACTACCAAAATGCAACTGAGACGTGCAGGAAGAGTCAGAGCCATGAGTGCAACAGCTTACTTTGGGGGCAGGAGAAAGTTGTATTTGTTGTTGATGAATAGGATGAACATCAGGAAGTGATACTGCTGGAAAAAGTTTAGAGCTAGCATGGTGAGGAGATGGAGCATCCTTCAATTCCACAGCAGTTTTGTTCTTCTCCATGTAATCTTTCTGGTGGAGGAGGGAGGGGCAGAAAAAACAAAACATACATGAGATTTGCCCCAAAATGTAAAAGGTATAACCCACTAATTTACGGTAATAAACAGCTAATATTTACTGGTTATTATTATTTTAACTATGACAGAAGCCAGGAAATCATAAATTATTATAAATACCACCATCACATCAGACGCATGTGCTAAGCTCTGCACATCTTCTGGATGAGTTGCACACATGAATTTAAAAGGGACAAATTTCTGGGATAATAAATACAAAAAGACTATAAACCAGAACAGTAACTGACTACAAAGATGGATCACCAAATGCAGAAACCGAAGGAGGCAGGAAGAAAAAAGTTAAGAAATTAAATCGAAATTATTTTTTTCTGCACTTGAAAAGCAAAGCAAATGGACATATAATAAATCACCAGGACATACAACTTCTGTAATGGAAGCAAATTAGAATGCAGAAGTAATAAAGAAATAGTTATAATATATAATTTACTTAGAGTACATACATTATTTACTTAGACTTGGATCAAGGCCATCAAAAATAGGCTGTTAAAAGATACCTAGTAGCCAGGAAGTGAAAAATGAGCATCTAAAAGCCAAGAACAGAAAAAGAACAAAAACAAAGAGACAGAACACAGGTAAACTATGATGGCAAAGCAGTGATTTTTCAACAGCAGAATAACAAAAAAGCCCAAACAAAACACAGAATGTCCATGGGGTGGCTGGACAATGGAACCAAATTTGTTGGGTACATGGGTTTTTTTGCACATGTAAGTTCTAGATTTCATTAGATTTTCAATCCTTTACATTAGAATTTTAAAATGCAAGTGTGTAGAGCTGTGGGACAAAAGATAGGCAAGAATTATGCATTTGTAAATAACTGTAAAAGGCTGCTAAGAAATAAGACTATTTGTTATGTTTCAGGGTTTACGCAAATCAGCTATGAAGATGGGAAAAATGCCTAAACCACTTTAAAGTTGATCACACTGTGTATTCATACATTGTATTCTCTATTCATTACAGATGGAGCAAAACTGAGAAAAAAAGGTTATTCGCTAAGAACTATTCAACTGGTCAGTGACAGAGCAGACACTACTCAACTGCCCCACAACCCAGCCCACTGTCCACCTAATACTGCATAATGTGATACATTAGTTTATTCTAGTACATTAGTTATGTTCTTAGTACAGTGAAAAATTACCGTGTCTGTACTGCAAGGTGAAGTCTTTCCAGTTGCAGAAAAGCAATTAGAGAATTTCCACAGCCATGGTTTAACATCATTATCTTGTCGCTGAAGCCACCCAAAAGATCTATTGCAGAGGTTCTCCGAACTGTTTCCTTCCATTATACAGCCATACAAAATGGTTCAACATTCTTTCATCCTTCTTTTCTTTCATTCTTCTCACCTGTAAAAAAAATGAGCATGTTTTAAATAATATTTTTAAAGATAATGAAAACAAATATGTTGCTATATTCCATACTCCAATAAAAAGGAAGTTTCTGTATCTGTACTACTTGATTCAACTTAATAAATATTTTGAATGCAACTTGGACTTATTTCCACAATGTGTTTTTAATGTGTTTTTGTGACTTTCTCACTGAAGCTGAACACAAACCTGAGGCATAAGCAAGTTGATAAAAACATTTTTTAGGCTCACAGTAAATCTACCGACTACTAAAGTGATTTTATATAGTTCATAATATCACAACACTTATGAATATTAACCAGGAACTAGATTTTCAAGAGAATTGTCCAAAATGAAACCCACTGTACTCAACAAGTGGGAAACTAAATAATCATCAAATTTTCTCTCATTTAACCTGCAACAACTTATACATTCACCTGTTTTGGACAAACAATATAAATGTTTGGTATTTATATAGTTCTTTCCCTAATCCAGACTCTTTATAAAATGTTGCTAACCCTCTGCATGCCTTGAGATATAAACAACTGTCTTGTTTTAGAATCCCAGAAACAGAAGCAACCTCCCAAGACCCTGCAGCAAATGCATTAAGTGAGCTTTGATTAGAAACAGGCTTCTTGACCTGTGCCCGCATGCTGCATCCGCTAGGTCAAGCTGGTTCTCAGCCTTTAGTTTCATTTATGTAAGTTAGGTGGTGGCTGCCAAACCCTTTACTTTAGGGGTTTTTTTTAAAAGTAACGTTACTGAGAAGTTACGGCAACTAATACAAACATAAAAGCCTAACTGCCCACATGATCTCCGCTCCCATCAGACCCGCAGCCTCAGACCCGCTCTCTTCAGAGCACAACATCAAGCCAATCGACTCTTCCAACTCGAAAGCATTCGGCTTATGAAACGGAGACACTTATTCAATCACTTTAAAACAAAAGGCAAGAAATGCTGATGTAACACCTAGCAAGAAACACTTATGCAAGACCAGAGTCAAGGAACCCTCTGCGCTTTTCACCTCTGGGCTGAGGCTCAGTAGGCTACGGTTTGAGGGGGGTTGAGCGGGTTCCCCACCCCCTTGGCTTGGCTGCAGCGTTTTGCCTGGTGCAGCAGCAAGACCAGCAGGGGCCGCCCGTGAGCCCGAGGGGTGACAAGCCCGGGACGAGGGCAAGGGGTAGAAGCCCCTCACCCCCTCCCAGTGTCTCCGGGCGGAGCCGCCTCGGAAACGGCTCCGACGCCCCCTGCGCCACAGGCCGGGGAGGACGTCCGGGGAGGGGCCAGGTGGGGCTGGGCCACTCCCCGCCCCGGAGCTTCCTCCTCAGCTGCCCCGCCGCCCGCCGCCCGCTCACCTGGGCCGCTCCCGCCGCCGCCGCCCCTCACATGCTGGCCCGCCCCTCGCACCCCTTTGTTTTGCTTCCCCCGCCGCTCCGCGCCTTCCGCCGCCAAGCACCGCGCGCAGCCGCAAACGGACGCCGGTCGTAAACGGGAACTGTCGTAAAGCCCGTCCCCTCCCGCACCTCCCCCCGCGCAGAGGCGGGGCTCGGCCGAGTAGGGCCCCGCCCCCGCAGGGAGTCTGGGCAGTGTTGCACTTGCGTGTGTCCGCGGGCCGGGAGGGGTCGTCGTGGACTGACTCGCGTTAGAGCGGCCGCGGGGTCCCTTGCCGTGGGCAGGATGGCGTCTCCGTGGGAAACAGGCGGGAGATGGGCAGCGGAGGGGATGTTTCCAGTGACCCGGCGCCAAGTAGCCCCATGGCTTTTCCCAGATTGAGATATTTTAGAGATGAATTAAAAGGCGGTTTTAAGTTTTTGGGGGCTTGTTTTTTGGGGTTTTTTGATGGTTTACAGCAGCTTTGAAATAGTTTGTCTGGAAATCGAAAAGGAAACAGACTCTTTCCTCCAGCCCCGTAGCTAGGTAGAAGAAGGCTCTCGGGGCGGGTGAGATCCTGAAATGGAGAATATCTGCCCAAGGTTGTTTTTTTTAAATGTCTGAAGTAAACAAGCGTGAAGACGGAGGAGCAGATCATAGGTGTGACTTCCTGTTTTTTTGCCAGGTGGGCACGCGCAGGCATAATCAACCCCCAAAAACCCAAACAAACCCCAACCCCCAACCCCAGCATCGTACTTCTAGCTCCGCGCGTTCCCATGCCAAGCCCCAGCAGGCCCAGGAGAGGCAGCTCGTGACTCCCACCCAGCTCTGCAGCGTCTGTGAAGAGCCGGTGCTTTAGTGGGGCCTTTTTGGCACTTCGATCTAATAGCTGATTGAATTGGCTTTAGCTAAAAGCATCAAAAAGCCCTGCTAAAGAGACTGATGGTTACAGATGCTACAGAGCTGGGTAGAAGTCACTAGAAGGGGCAGAACTGCTTCCAGGAAGTGTGTGTGGGTTTTTTTAAACATCTGTAGGTAGCTCCTAACTTTTTTACCTGCTAACTTGTTTTGGAGGGTGTTTGAGCCCTGGATCCTATGGCTCCATTAAAGTTTAAAGATCAGCATCAACTTTTTTACCTGCTGAAGATCAATGCTAAAATTATTTTGCCAAGTTTTTATGTTATGGTTTTTCCTTTAACTGAAGAGTCTACACCAGGGGTAGGCACCCCCAGCACGTGTACAGGAGCGTGGCACGTGAAGGTATTTTGATTGGCATTTGTGCCCCAGGATGGACAGCAGGGGAGCTGTGAGGAGCCTGATCCTTGTTGTGGCAGTGCAGCCCTGGCCCCTTCCCTATAATCCGCCCTGAGGTGTGTGTGCACCCACTGTTGGCAGTGAGCGAAGCTGGGACTGCGGACCCCTGTGTCCGCCACCTGCTATGAGTAGCTCACGCTCCATGATGGGCTCGCATGCCTTGGGACAGATGTCAGGAAAGGGACAGAATAAAGCTCGGGCCTCATGCAGGTCCTCCACCATCCACCCTGGCACACCACAATCTTACAGATTGAGGTTACGAGTGCTCCTGGCACTCTGCCCAAATATGCTGTCAACCCCTGGTTTACATTCGGTCACCGTTATTAAGCTAATGCCTTGGTCCCTTGAGGACTCAAAGAATCAGCATTCCTCTTAGCAGATATTGAAACTTTTGCAGGATTGGTCCCCTATGGTTATGGTTTCAGGGGTTTGACCCTGCATGGTCAGAGTCAACAGGATCAGAGTTTCAGTTCCTTGCAAGGATACATGGGTGCCTGTTGCCAGGTGTCTTGTAAAACTAGTTGCTGAGCTGCTAGTGCAGTTAGTGATGTATGTTTGCATTCATGTGGGCTGAATCAAACTCCAGTGTGGTAATTAGTGTATTTGTTTTGCCTCTCAGGAAGCAAATACCAGACACACCTAATGAGTAAGTATTTGTGTGCATTATCGGATAGGTGCACCCCTGTGGTACATCAAAAAGCATCAGGATGCCCTAGCCCTGTTATTAATAAAAGTAGACCTGAAGTTTGGTGAAGTCAAATCAAAGAAACCTGACTGCACTGAGCTTTTGGATGTGGCTCCTTGATGGCTGGTAAGCATTCCTGTGCTTCTCAGTGGCCTAAGCTAGATAAACAGCATCTGGGTGTGATCACTCAGGTCATTCCTAGCTTCTCTTTACCTTTCTACAGGATTGTTGGGCTTCTGTTGGAATAATTTCCAAATGGAAATAATAAAAAAGGCACATGTAAATACTGTGCTTTGGTGTCTCTCAAAGGACCTAACCTTAGGTTCATAGTTTCTATGATCAGAAGGGACCTGAACAGGTCATCAGGTCCGACCCCGTGCCCTGGGCAGGAATGAGTGCTGGGATCATAATACCCCAGCCAGATATTTATCCAACCTGCTCTTGAAGACCCCCAAGGTAGAGGAGAGCATCACCTCCCTTGGGAGCCCATTCCAGAACCTGGAAGCCCTAACTATAAAGTAATGTCTCCTGAGATCAAGCCTGAACCTGCTCTCAATCAATTTGTGGCTGTTATGCCTTGTTATCCCAGGTGGTGCCTGGGGGAATAGAGCCTCACCTATTTTCTATTGGTCCCCCCGGTGAGTTCATAGACGGCCACCAGATCCCATCTCAGTCTTCTCTTGTGGAGGATGAATAGATTTAGGCCCTTTAGTCTATCTTTGCAGGGTTTGGCCTACTGCCCCGACCACATGAGTGGCCCTCCTGTGGACTCTGTCAAGGTTAGCCACATCCCTCTTGAAGTGTGGCTTCCAGAACTGGACACAGTACTCCAACTGCGGCCTGACCAATGTCGAATAGAGGGGAAAGATCACCTGCCTGGACTTGCTTGTGGTGCATCTATAGATGCACGGCAAGGTGCGGTTAGCCTCCCTGACCACTTCCATGCATTGGAGGCTCATGTCCGTGAGTTCAGTTAGAGCAGGGTGGAAATGCAGAATCTTCAGTAACCAAAGAATAGATTGGGAGGGGCTTTTAATATGCCACTGTTACACTTTAATATTTGAACTAATTACAGCTACTTGCCCATATTTCTGTGAAAACGTGACCCTTTGGAATGAAAACTTTCTATCCTGGGTTTAAGTGCACTTTTAAGACATTCCAAGGAAAAAGTGTACGTGTACACGTATTTCAGTGCTGTTGGCTGTAGCTGGGTTGGTCTCAGGATGTATGCAGACAGCGTTCTTTGGGTAGATGTGCTATCTTTTATTAGACCAACTGAATAGTTGGAAAACTTGTTCTTTGCAAGCTTTTGGGTGTTTGTGCTGGACAGTTTGCAAAGAATAGCTTTTCTAACTATTTAGTTGGTCTAATAAAAGATAGCACATCTACCCAAAGAACCTTGTCTGCCCATGTGTACACAACCTCACCCCGGATTTTAATACTTTTGCCTCTAGACCAATATGGTTACAACCTGGATAACTGACACATGGAAGATACAGAATTTCAGCCACTTTTTAAAATGAAAACTTCATAATTTTACAAAGAAGCAAAATTACCACCTGAAACTCGAGCCCATGCTCCTGCCTTTGTTTGAGGTAATTTCCATCCTAACAGAGCACAGAGATACCTCTACACAAAAGAAATCCCTGCCCAGAAGAGCATTTCATCTTTCCACTCTTCTGTGAAATATGAAATATCATAACCAGAAGGAAATATGAGTCTACATCCTGCTTCCCGCCAGACAACTTGGAGGCAAAAAGACTTCCAACTTTTCTCTGAGCCTGGTCTGCACAAAATGACCTGTTCCAAACAGGGATGTATTTGGCTGCTGTGTTGGTTTGAAACAAAACTAAATGCAAAACTCTAGAGTTCTTGGTTCAGAGATGATACCTTTTATTAAACCAACTAAAACATGGGAAAAAAATTATCATTTGCTGCAAACTTTTGGGCGCACACGTCTTTCCTCAGAACCTGAAGGAAGGGTGTATGCACCTGAAAGCTTGCAGCAAAAGATAATTTTTATTGCTATTTTTAGTTGGTGTAATAACAGGTATCATCTCTGAATCAAGAGCTGTAGAGCTTTGCATTTCAGTTCCAAACAGGAGATTTTACCACACTGTCAGCTCTCCTGTGAAATAGGAACTTTCATTTCAACCCAGGGGAATATTTGCAGTCTTTGCAATCTCTTACGCCTGATGAAGGGTGCCCGAAAGCTTGCAAATAAATAATTTCTTTTGCCAATATCTAGCTGTTTAATAAAAGTTACTACCTCTGCCAGGCGCTTTAAGTCCTGGTTATAACACTAGAACTCTTCTGTCCCAGCTCACGCTACAGGCCCTAAAAACTAATGCATCTGCATTCACGTGAGGCAAGGCAAACGCTGATGGAAGCGCAGACATGGGCTTGTATCATCCTACGGCTTGCAAAGCCCCCAGCAGTGTTAGGTGGTGTAAAATAAATAACTACATGAATCACAACAGAGAGCTCTCGCAGCTGATTGGAGGAGCGCGTTCTGAGCACGTGACCCGGCGGCCAATCGGGCGGCGAGGAGAGGTTGGTTGTATTGGTTCGGATGGGGCCCGGGGCAGGGCGGCGGAGTGGGCACGGTGGGGCCGGGCAGTGCGGGCGGCGGCCGGAGCTGGGCGGCGGAGGTGGCGGTGAGCGCTCGGGCCGGTCGCGGGGTGCGGGGGGAACCGGTCGCGGGTCCCCCGCTCGGTGGGGCGGCGCAGGGTGGCTCCACGTGGCTGCGTCCCATTGTGGCCGGCGCGCCCCGGGTGTTCGTGCATCGTTCTTCCCCTTCCCTCCTGAGACCCCAGCGCCGGGGGCCGGGGGCCAGCCTCTGCATCGCCCCTGCCAGCCGGAGTCTCAGTCCCGCGCCCGGACTAACCTCCATGGGAACTTTTTTGGGGGGTGTGCTCAGTTGGGCATGGGATTGGCATCCCAGATGCTGCAAAAGCTGCTAGACCCTTGAGGCTGAGGGCATCGGGCCGGCATGGCTGGAGATGAGGAGCCTGCCCTGCCATTCCCAGCCGGCTGCTGGAAACTGCGAAGCACTGGCCGTGACTGCTGCTTCTTTCCATTGCCTTTTGTGGCTTTTAAACAAAAGAAAGTGGCCTGCGGTGTGACACAGCACCGAGCGGCTTTAGGAAGTTTGAATCTGGTGCCTTTGTCAGGTCACATCAGTCCCGAGGCTGCCACAACTGTTGGGGCACCTTAGATGCTGTTGCAACCCTCCTCCGCTCTGGTGAAGTCAGTTGAGTTGCTTTGTGGCATTAAAAACTCTGGGCAGAGTGACGTGGTGGTACCCATCTCTCCAGGTATGGATGCCCACTGGCTCACAGGGAGCTCATCCGCCCTTGGACAGGTCTTGTTTTTAGTCCTGCTGAGTATCCCATGCCCTCCTCACCCAGGTAAGACCGGGTGGGGATGCCCGTTTAGCCTCTGACAACCTGACCATGGCACAGGCTGTGCTGGTTTATGTGGTACCAAAGAGCAGACCAAGAGAGGCCTGGCCTGACAGTCGGTGCCTTTGTATAGGGGGTGAAACCCTCTTCTCTAGGAGCAAAGAGAACTTGTTTTAGCTGATTCATCAAATTAAGAGAGATTGTTAGGAGCTGGAAGAGACCTTGTAGATCATGAGGTCCTGTCCCCCTGTACTAGGCAGGAAAAGACAACTGGGGTCAAGTGACCCCACTGAGGTGACTGTCCAGTCTCCTTTTGAAGATTTCCAGGGTAGGTGACTGCACCACCTCTGGAGGGAGTTTATTCCAGGCTGGTCACCCTGACTGTGAAGGAGTTTTTCCTGGAATTGAGCCTGAAGCGGCCTTCCAGGAGTTTGTACCCATTGGTCCTGGTCTGCCCCAGGGGTGCCCTGGTGATCAGCTGGTCACCAAGTTGTTGATGTACTCCCCTGACGTAGCAGTAAGCTGCTACCAAGTCCCCTCTCAGCCTTCTCTTCTGTAGGCTGAAGAGGCCCAAGTCCCTCAGCCTCTGCTCGTATGACTTGTCTTGCAAGTCCCTGATCATACGGGTGGCTTTTCTCTGGACCCTCTCGAGTTTTCCCACGTCCTTGTTGAAGTGTGGTGCCCAGAACTGGACGCAGTACTCCAAGTATCAAAGTATTTGGTGTCTGATCAAGGAAGCTGCTGCTCACAAAAGCTTATGCATCTCTGATTTAGTCTGTAAGGTTTCTATCTGAAGTCTAGGAAAGAAAACAATGGCTTCTCATGATGTCTGTGAACATGTATGGTGCAAACACCAGCACAAGGAGAACCCTGCATATGTTCTGTCCCTGCCCTTGCCCTATTTGCATCTGGCCTGATTGCAAACCTGCTGGACTCAATGGCTTGCCTAGGCTTTGGAGCAGACCCTTGCTTTGGTGTTGGGAGACAAGTTTATGATTAGGGGAGGATGTCCATCAAGAACCCTGTCCTCTCTGAGCCCTGACGGACTAAACGACTTCTGGATTCCCTGGGAAGTTTGCCTCCGAGGGTACTTATTAGCTCTCATTGTTTTCAGAGGCTCCTGCCCTGCCCCCCCTGCAGTATTTGATGTTAGGCAGTGGAGTTATTCTGAAGCCTGGCTGTGGTAACTGCAGAGCTGCCAAGTTAAATGGATCTTTAAACATCTATTTTTTTTATTTGAAGCACAAGATTTGTTTTGAACTGTTTCAAACCATAGGTCTGGTTCACTCTCTTTCTCTAGCAGAGGGTACCATATTTTCATTCCTCTACTCAAATTATATTGCAGATGGGCTGCGGTCTGTATGTGGTGTCCAAGTATCTTGCAGCACTGATGTCACTTCTGTGAAATCACTTCCTGGAATGAAACATGCAAACATTGGTTTTGGTGCTGCAGCAGTTTATTCCTCACCTACAACTTCAGTGTCTGACTGATGCTAGGATTTTGTAATGTGTGTGTGACTAGCTGTGCTAGTTACAAGCAGGAAGTCTGACCAAATATTTCCTCCCGGTTTCTACATAGATGAAAATGAGGTGTAGGCAAAGTGCCTGTGTGTGTGACTTCATCTTGTTTTTGATGGCAACAATAAAGCGTGTACTAAATGTTGCTAAAACCTTTTTCAAAACAAAACAAACAGCTTTTCTGCAGTATCATTTGGTATTCTTTTTCACATAAAACCGTATATGTCTGCCAGGCCAACAGATTGGCATTAGTTTAAGGGGGTGTTGCCAAGTCAAAACAAAACTATCTTAAAAACATCTTCCTTATCTTTGCTGCATATAGTAGTAACAGCGAAAAGTGAAAATTAAAAAAAAAAAAAGTGCCAGCAGCACATTGTATTGGTGGTATATGCATAAGAGTTTCAAAACAAATGTTTTTCCTGGTATTTTAAGATGAACCAAAAATTCATGGAGGCATTTTGATTCTGTTGAAGTTTATTTGTGATGAAACTTAACATTTGGACTGGCTCTGATAGCCTAAAACGCAAGGGCAAAGTTTAGTTAAAAGAAAGCTATTTTGAAAATGCCATATAAACATCTCTACCTTATATTTAATCATTCTAGATGTTGCCTTGTGATGTGGATGGAAAGACGTCTGGGTGTACTATTATGTAATTGTACATCCTAGCTAGTTGGAGGCATGAGACACACACCTACGGTATAAAACAACTCATGTTCTATCATGTTACATTGTCATAACAAATGGAGGGGCCTCAAATTTTTCAAACGTGTACTTCCAGTTTCATCATTAACTTGAAATGAGTTGGCCGTTGGTATGACTTAGGGATGAGAGTGATGGAACAAAGTGTGCCCAATTATGTATGTTTTCAGAGTTTTTAGGTGTGTGTTAGGACTTGTTTGTAAAGAGAAATGTAACATTATATAATGTAATAGAGATTATAATGGCCTGCCAAAATAACCTTGTGTGGTTGTCCTTATAAATTAAACCTTCCCAACAGACCATACAAGTATAATTTATAAGGACAACCACACAAGAGGCTATTTTGGCAGTCCATTACAACCTCTATTACATTATAAATTATACCTGTATGGTCTGTTGGGAAGTTTTACCCATGTAGTCATGCCCTTAGGAACCTAAGAAGAAATCCTCCTCCCCATCCTCAAAACTGTGTGCCCATATGTAGGGGGACAAAAGGACCTTAGACCAAATTCAGCGCCGATAGAAGTCTGAGCCAAGTATTGAGTGTTGGCCACTCATGGGGTGGTTTTACACGTGCATGCATCACAGTACCAGGCACTTTGAAAAGCACCCAGCGCTGTGACACATGCAGTTATATAAGTGGCGAAATGCACGCTAGTGCTGAGAAAATGGAGGCATGCTTTTGAGAACTAAAACACCTCGGAGATGCTTTAACTCAATAGTGCATTGCCACCACTTGCTGCGCACTGATGCACGTTTTGCCACTTACACACCTGCACACGGCGCAGCTCAGCTCTTCTCAGCTCGCTCAGATTAATCAAGTCTCCAAAGCAGCAGGTTTACTGGTGTGTCGCTGGAAAAAAAGTATGTGTATGAATGCCCGTGATTTCTAATCCTAGATGTGTTGCTTGCATCATACGTATCTAATTAGCACTTAGGGTTTTTGTATTTTTTTTATTCTGGTCTGTTTAAACAGACCAAAGTTCCTTTGGACCTAATACTTGGATACTTCTAGACTTCCTTTTGGCCCCCTCCCCTCCAATACATTTAACTCCCACTGAAGGAGAGTTAGACTCACATTTTTAGATTTAGATGTGATTTTGCTCTGCGTTGCAAGCAGTCCTTATGTGGCGAGGTCCCATTTTCACAAGCAGCTTAGGCACTAAGGCAGGGTTTGGTGGCCTGCGGAGCCATTGGATCCAGCCTGCAGGGCTGGGGTCCTTTGTCAGTATTCTGGTGACGGGGCTTTGGCAGTGTTTGGCAGCTGGGTTTTTGCCTGTGCTGTGGCTGGGTAGGAGGGAGAAGCAGCGGTGGCAGTGGCCTGATGCTAGTGTTGGCCTGCCCCAGACCTGAGCTTGGCTCTTCCAGCCCGCTCCTAACAAGCATTGCTGAGCACTGCACTAAGGGAATGGATTGACAAATGAATTAAACCATGATGTAGGGAAATTCAGCTGTCGTGATTTAGCTCTGTTTCCTTCAAGGGAAAGCTGCCCTGGTTAGCGTCCACTTACTGCAAGTTAGAACAGACACGTGAAACAGTACCGCAGTGTATCTAAACTGCAGTAATACCCTCCACCTCCTTGGTACAATCAATGTCGTGATAGTATAACTCATTATAACTAGTTTGTTCATACACTTTTTTGGCTTTTGAGCGCATTGGTGGCTGTAGCCATGGAAATCACTTTTGTGTTGCAGTGCTCAACAGAACTAGGTGCAAAGACCTTTAGGAATTGGGACCTTATGCTCTTAAATTATTTAGATTAATTTGATACTGTTGCCCAAAGGCTTTAATGACTGGTGAGCCAAGCCAGGAAGTGATCTTGCATGCCTCAACTCTGAGGGAGAAGGAGAGATCAGATGGTCTTTGTAATATTTCAGGATTCATTTATGGAGGTCCCCAGAGGGCCATGTATGATGGTGCCTTGGATTTATTTTATTTCCTCTGGTCTAAAATCTGTGGATATAGAATTTTTTGGCAGCAGTATCTTGCTCTAAGGGTCTTGTTTAACTTCCCTTTAATACCACGAGCCCCTGCTGGAATATGGGTTTTGTGAAAGTGTACAGGAGCAGGCAATTGGATGTCTATGGATTTCATAGACATTTGGGCTGGAAGGGACCCCGGAGGATCATTGAGTCCAGCCCCCTGCCCCAGGGGCAGGAAGTCATCTGGGATCATAGGATCCCAGCAAGATAAACTTCCAAAGGTGTCTTGAAGGGGTTCAAAGTTGGTGCTTGAACCACCTCCGGTGGCAGTCTAGTCCAAACCTTGGGGGCTTGGACAGCAAAGAAGTTCTTCCTGATGCCCAGCCTGAATCGGTCACGGTGGGCTTTGTGACCACTCGATCTTGCGTTGCTGAAAATCTTCAAAGCTTTAGTTGAGCTTGCTCTTTACCCTTTTAAGGTCAACACCTGGGTGTGTAAATAAATTGGAGGAGCACTCTTTCTGTTGCCTTTTGTGGTATTTAAATTTAATCTAAAGTGGCGGCTTGAAATCAGTCTCAGTCTTCTTGGCCCTGGAGTCTCCTGCATTTTTGGTTCTCTGACTGGCGATAAAGGAGGAGCTCTGCTCCTCCTCTGGTTACTCCACAGTGTGTAGAGGTGTGTATTGGTTGAGGATGTTCGTCTGTGCATAAGTCTTGCCTCGTCCAACCTTGCAGACACCTTTATTGGCCTTTTTTCATCTGTAAGATGCTTGCACATGAAACAGTTTTAGCTTTTAACACCTTTTAGTAACATCTATAAACTGCATCCGGGAATGGCATTTGGTTATTACGTTTCTCGATACTTCAGAGTCGCCAAGTTCAAGTAATTGGGGAGAAAAAATTGTCACGTGCCCAACTGATTTAGGCAGTTATGCTCATAGATTGCTTGCTTTTGAAAATTATACCCAAGAAACTTGCTACTTGAGAAATTTTAATCAAAATGTTCCTTGTGCTGGATTAAATACCTCGCCTCTGTGGCTGAAGTGAAACCTAATTGCATTTCAGGTTGTTCAGTTTCTTAGTTGCAGGACCCTGTTCTGTTTCTCTGGGTGTCCCTCCCCTTGGTCTTACCAGGCACCGCGCTCCCCGGGCTGTCGCTCTCCCCAGCTGTGTTTGGCTGCATCTCCATAGCTGCTGTTTATGCTGTGACCATCGTGTTCTGTATTCTATAGAACCATGTAGTCAAATGGAGGGTGAAGTAACTTAATGAGATGTGTGATACCAGTCTTCAGCAAATTCAGGGACCTTTGAGACAGAACTGTTCTTAATAAGTAATT
Source organism: Caiman crocodilus (assembly GCA_030014935.1). Taxonomy (NCBI): domain Eukaryota; kingdom Metazoa; phylum Chordata; order Crocodylia; family Alligatoridae; genus Caiman; species Caiman crocodilus. The sequence goes on from JAGPOW010002202.1 coordinate 12,115,051, forward strand.
TACTCATTCCTGTGGTGTGGAGTACATTCGACTTTGTCCAGTTTGGTTTTGAATGCCTCCCGGGATGAAATTTCCTATAGGTGGATGCAGTGGGATAATACAGTGACAGGAGGATGCTGGTTCTTGAACTTGTGATTTATTTATTTTTAACTTCCAGAGGGGAAGACAATGCAACAAGAGCTCTAGACTTCAACTGGGGACTTCACCATGGAAGACTTGGAAGGACATCACTTCAGTTCAGTGGAAGAAGAAACTAGATACTGGAAAGAACTGGCGATGAAGTACAAGCAGTGGTAAGGAAAGTGTGTGTGATAGGCTGTGCGCACATTGCAGTCAGAGCCATGGAGATGTGGTTGAGCCAGTTTAAATCCATTTGCTATGGGAAGCAAGAGTGGTGAAGGTGTGGTGACATGAGCATCAATCAGCAGCATAGGGTTTTGTAGAGGTGGGGCAAAATCTTGAGGCAGGTTCCCCACCCTATGTGGGGATACTGCTAGCATGGAGGGTGTGCCTGTTGAGTTAAGTCTGGTCATTTGGTAGTGCTAAGCAAAAGACAACCCAAGGCCCTTGCCTCTCCTGTTCCTGTGTCTGTGACCCTGGCCTAACACAGACTGCAGCAGGATTTGGGTGCTCAGAGTGTCTCTAATTGCAGTGCACAGGATCCTGTAACCCACTGAGGAATCCTGTAGTGGATGGAGTTGTGAAATCATCATAGCTGATCCTGAGGTTTAGGCCCCTGTGAAAGCTTTTGCTTCTCCGGCAGCCTTTCAGAAGTAGTTTGAGTCAGGAATATGTTGCCCAGGTACAGTTCAGCAGTATCCAAAGTCAGAGTAAACTCCTGGATCAAGTGGAGCATCTTCATTGTATCTTCCTTCTCTTCATACAGGTCAGGGTAAATGGACTATTTCAGCCAATTCAGTGTTGCAAATTGTGACCTTCATAGCTTTTCAGGTCAGATGGTTATATCCTTCTAGGAACATCTGCATAGATCTCTAGGGATCAGGCCTGGAAAATGCATTGATGTTGAATATTCAGACCTCTTTCAGATCATTGTAGCAATATTTGGATTAATATGGAGAACAGGCTTGTGTTCTCTGCATGGTGCAGAGGAAATTTCTGCACATGAGACTTCACAAATATTTTAAATGTTCAATCAATTAAGCATGACTGAGGGTATGCAACATAAGAAGCTGGTAGGATCCTATTAATGTCTTGCACTCCAGTAGAGGGACTGGGCCTATAATTCCCTGTCTGGAGATGAATGGTTAGAGGTATTTGTTCAGTATGAATAGCTGCTGACAGTTGTGGAGAAAAACCAAAAACCATGGTTTGCTGCTTGTGGGTTCAATCAGCTATTAGATGAAAGCACCAGAAAAGTTCTGCTGGAACAGCTGATCTATGCAGATGTTGGGTGAGCTGGAGCAAACTAATGTGATGCATCTTGTGGGCTTAGCTCAGGGGACGCACTGAATTTAAAGTAAACTGCTGCTGCTTTGGTTTTCTTTTATATCTGTAAGCAGCCAGTGTGTCTTGATTACAGAGAGGCATCTTCATGCCAGCACTTCTATTTTGCTTTTTTTTGAAAATGTATATGTGGCAGGCAGGCCTAGACCCGTCAGCTGTATTAGGGCTCACAGAGCATTTGGTTTGGTCACGCTTGCATTGTGAGTGAGGTGGTAGCATTAGTGAGCCTTGATCCAAGATAACTCTGTAACTGGAATTGTGCTTTAGTGCAGAGAATACACAGGAGGAGCTGCGGGAGTTCCAGGAGGGGAGCCGGGAGTATGAAGCAGAGCTGGAGACACAGCTGCAGCAAACAGAATCCAGAAATCGGGACCTTCTGTCAGAAAATAATCGCCTTCGAATGGAGCTGGAGTCAATTAAGGTAAAGAGACAGCCAAGAGGAGAAGTCCTCCAAGAAGCATAGAACTCCACTAATAGTGATGTGCTGGTCATAATGACATAGATTGCCAAACCACAAAAATAGTTTGCATCAGTATCAAGAAAATAAGCAGTCATTTGCAAGGATCTCGGGACTAATGCTGTTAGAGGTGCAATGATACATCGGTCCCGTATCGAATTGGCACTGATTATAAGAAAAATTGACTGTGTTGGCAATCAGCTTTTTTTGGTTGAGTGGCCAGTAACATGACTGATTAATGCCACGTGTGTGTGTGTGTGCGCAGCTGCAGCGCAGCACACGGGCATCCAGGAGCCAAATCTCTATTGGTGCACCCCTAAACGCTATAGTTCATACTGTCAGACCTCTTCTGTCTTCTCTCTTACAGTACTATGTTACAGGCTCAGGTAGTAAACCACAGCAATAAAAGATTGTCAGTAATCCAGAGGTAAATTCAGTTGTGCTGCGTTCCTGCGCAGCACAATGATATTAGCTTGTTTAAACCCGCAGTTGCTGTGATCACTGTCTGTACATCTCATTGGTCTAGTGTAGTGGTGCTTAACCTTGTTGGCCAGGGGGTTAGATGGGCAGTGCCCAGTCCCTCTGCAGGCTGGGTCTGATGGGGCCCCATCTGGCTGTAGAAAAGGGAAGGGTGCAGCCCTACCCTGATCCAGCTCTTTAGTGGATTTAGAGGGCTTGGTCTAGCCTTAATATGGCCCTGCAGATGGGAGAGTCATGACCTGGCCCTGCAGGAGATGCGGGGGGAGCAGCCCCAACCTGGCAGCCCAGTCCCAACTCAGCCATGTGGAGGGAAGAGGATATTGGCCTGGCTACTCTCTGGCCATATGGGGAGAGGGTCATAGCCCAAATCTGGTCCATTCCACGGGGATTAGGATTTTTGCAGCAGAGGACTGGGGATATTAACTGCCACTGCTCCCACACCACCTTGTTTCCCAACCTGTAGGGACCCGTAAGCTGGATTATAAGGCTCTGAGGGCCACATTTGGCTCCCCAAATGGGTGCCCTCAGAGGGTGAGGAGGCTGAGCACCCCTTGTCTAGTGGGTAGGACAGGAATCAGACATGTATTCCATTAATACTGCATCTTAAAGTAGTCTCTAGCTGTCTTGATGGAAGGGGAATTTAACCACTCAGCACTTGGTTCCTCCGTCTGTGAATAACAAAACTTGCACCTTCTGAAAAGTGCTTTTGTGGTCTATAAAGGAAAAGTGCTCATTTATAGCACTTTCAGGATACAATCTCATTGAGGTGAAATTATTTGAACAAAATTGGGAGACAGTAATGGAAGAACATTACTTCTGTTGATGGGGACCCTACCAGACCCAGCCTGCTGTACAACAAGGACAAGTGCAGAGTGCTGCTCCTAGGGTGCAAAAATATCCAGCCCATTTACTGACTGGGAAGTGACCCTCTCAGCAGCACAGAAGCACTCTTTCCTGCCTAGGCAGAGGGTTGGACTCGATGATCTGTTGAGGTCCCTTCTGACCCTAGCATCTATGAATCTATGAACATCAGAAGGATACAGTAGAAAAAACAAAATCAGTCTGGTTCTGTTTCGGGCACATTCAGGAGTCAGGAAAAAGGCCTTCCAATAATTATCACTGTTGGGGAATTGTACTAAGTTTACTCAAATTTGACAAAAGTTTGTCCTTGACATCTGCTGTTCAGAAATCATCTTGGTGACTCTGTTTGGAGGTTTAGTATAAATATTTTAAATATCAGTTGTCTGAAACCTGAAGAATTTTCCTCAGCATTTTCCCAGTTCAATATTTGTGGAAACAAGCACTGAATTAATGAATTATGTTCTGCTGATTTGGATTGAATACTGAACTAAGGAGAATTAAGCTGTATGTATAGCTGATGAACCTGGGTTTTACTTGTTTGCTTGTTGGATGAGTTGTTTACATGCATTACTAACTAGGTAGTAAACACCTGATGGGACACTGAACAATTTAGACTAATTTTAAGGGACTTTTATTTTTTTTGCACTTTGTAAAATTTTTACAGAAACAAAATCAAAAACAAAGCTGTATGTTTATTACAACGGGCGGTTTAAAGTACTGCTCAGCCAAACAGGTAAATGTTCGTACAATAGTGATCTCCTGACATTTGCGTGGAACGTTGGTGTGGTTTGTTGCGTCAGTCCTACACAAACGCGCCCGGGCTGATGCTCTTGGGGAGAAGGTAAACTATTCCAATGAAAATAAAATCTGCAATAAACTTGTTGCTGTATGAGCTAGCGGGTAAGTGTGTTCTTCCCACATGCTTAAAACATTTTGGTATAAGAGAGGAGATGACAAGCCTTGTTTGTCAGGGAATGTGGGATGGAAATGATGCACATCACCATAAAGCCACAGAAAGACCAGAATAAATATTTGAAAAAACTAATAACTCCTCATTGCAAAGAACTTGATAAAGCATATTCTGTAGGAGACAAGCTCTTTAACAATTGACTATTCATTCAGACTGAAAACTACGGTGACAGCCTGCAATGAAGGAACAGAGACTCTATTGATTACCAGATCAGCTGACAGTTTATTACAGTTTGCAAAAAACAAAGGCTCAGACCTCACAGTTCTGGTCTTTTATCTAAATCAGTTCGAGAGAGAGAAGCTTTAAACTTGTGAGGCTGTTAAGCTTGGTAGCTGCCATCTATTTCAAGAACCAGTGTCTGCATCTAGGTCAACAATGCAGAAGTTTGCCAGGTCCCACAGTCTCCAGCTTTGAGCTTCCCCAATTGTCCTCTGTATTTCCACCCCAAGTATAAACAGTAGAGTTCATGCTATCTAAAAATAAACAGAGATACTGCCTCAGAGCCCAGTTCATAGGTCTTGTGCTTTCAGTAAATGGGCTTACTGTTTGGAAATTTCAAGTTAAACTATTCCTTTGTTCGTGCTCAAGACATTTAGACTAGGAAGGAATAAAGTGCAAAAAGTTGTGTCTGCGCCCAATCATCCTGTTATCAGTTCAGAGTTTCTTAATTTTGCGTGGCTTCACACACATCTTGAAACTGCTCTCTTTAAATTACTAAGGATGGAAACAGAGGTTCTGATTTGTGGATTTGTTTTAGTGACTTAAGTTGACTGCCTAGCGACTGGGGTGATAAGTGCTTTAGGAATGTTAATGGGTGGCAATCTTGGGATCTTCGAGAGAGGAATCTGGCAAGTTAAAGTAGTTCTGTGCCAAGGATGTGGTGTGTGAACTATTGCAGTACAGGCCAAATTATGCGTATGCCTGAAAGGGATACTGACATCATGTTTTAAAAATGTCCTATTAGGTAACCAGCTTAGATAATTATATCTGCAGTGGCTAGAGCCCTAAGCTTGCTTTGGGACCTGCCAGTAGAAGCCTGGGCCTATGAGAAGTTTGTCGCTAGGACCCACATCTCGCTGACTTAGAAGGGCAGAGTAAATATGGCAGGAAGGAGGGGA
>JAGPOW010002202.1:12120817-12175000 GCA_030014935.1 Caiman crocodilus
ACCTGGTGATTTGTCTTTCTTTGGTTAGGAAAAGATTGAAATGCAGCATTCAGAAGGCTATCGGCAGATCTCCTCACTAGAAGAAGACCTGGCACAGACAAAAGCCATTAAAGATCAACTTCAGAAGTATATTCGGGAACTTGAGCAAGCAAATGATGACTTGGAAAGAGCAAAAAGGTGTCAAAGATGTTTTTCCAATTCTGCCTTGTTTTGGGGGGCTCATAAAATTGCGCAGGTGCATTATGGTGCTGTACTGGTTAGGCTGAACTTTCTGAAGCTGCAGTACATGTGTTGGATTGTTTGTTTCTTAATCCCTTACAAGCTTAATGTTAAGTCACTTCTGCTTTGCACTCTCCACACTGAAATAGGGTTTGTGTGTGAAGAGTCCAGTAGTGACCACTGTATAAATTTATTTTTTTTCTGGCTACACAGAGCCACTATAATGTCCCTGGAAGATTTTGAACAGCGTTTAAACCAGGCTATTGAAAGAAATGCCTTTCTGGAAAGTGAGCTGGATGAGAAGGAGAATCTCCTGGAGTCAGTGCAGCGCCTGAAGGATGAAGCTAGAGGTTAGAAAACATTGGTTTAGGTAGACCCCTGCTTCCCCTTCCAAACTCCCAATTAGTAAATCCTCCCCCAGCTGTCAGTGTCTGGTAAGTTGGGCATTTAACTTTGTGAGGTATTTGGACCTTAATTTTTAGAAGCAGCTCGGGAAGCTCCCCTGCTCCTCTGCTGTATTGAGAGTATTCAGTAGCAGATCAGGGGCCAAAGATGTGTCCCAGATTGCAGTATGTCCTTCTGTGAGGCCTCTGTTTTAGAGACGAGGACATCCTCTTGGGGTGGGGCATACATTCTCTTGTCCTAGCTGCACACTTCATTGTGAGTTCAAAGGATGTGATTTTTAGCTAATACAGTAGGGATATTGTCTATCTCCATCCTTTCCCAGCTTATAAGAAAGGAGTTTATTTTCCCTATGCCCAGTTTACCAATCTGTAAAATGGGAGCAAAGCCGTTCATCTCTGTGATGGATGGAGGATGAGTTCATTGTCATCTGGAAGTGCACAGTTAATAAGTAACAGTAAAATTATACCTGGAATCACTATCATGAAGGTGACACAATCCCAGTAAGGCCTGGTTTCGTGACTGGTCAGGCTAAGACGCTCAGAATTTTGAGCCTGTAGAATAGGGGTGGGCAAAATGGCAGATCTGGCCAGGGGCCAGACTCCGTTTCCTAGTAGCCTCTGCCTCTTGCAGCGACTGGGTGCCATGGGGCCCCAGCAGTGCCAGCGCCCTGGCAGCACGGGGTTAGGATTTCCATGGAGACCAGCCCCAGCAGTGCTGGCAGAGCATGTGGTTGGGTAAGGAGGGGCTCCACGGCCAGGTTTGGCATCCTGCAATGGTGTCAGCATGGTCCAGAGCTGGGGCAGAGCTATGATCCATTGCCTGTGTGCCCCTGCCTGGGGTACGTGGGGAGTGGATTCCCAGTGCTGCCCTGGTTCCGACCACGTTGTCACTGCTGCAAGATCCAGTATTGCCAACCCCACCGTGCCAAAAATCATGAGACAAACTCTTAAAACGTTGAGAGATTGGCATGTAAAACATGGGATGCTATATTTGAAGGGGGTGTGTGTGTGTGTGTGTTATTTGTGAAGGTGTTGGGGGCTGTGGGTGAGGGGGGTTTGGAGCCTGGAGAGAGAGGGTCCCCATATACCCTGGCAGGGTGGGTGCAAACTAGTGGAGACTAGATGACTAGATTCAGGTTGGACATTAGGAAGACAGTTTTTACAGTAAGGGTGGCCAGAATCTGGAATGGGTTTCCAAGGGAGGTGGTGCTATCGTGGTCTTCAAGAGGAGGCTTGATAGACAAGAGGAGGCTCGTTTGACCTCGGTCCTCTTTCCTGCCGGGGCAGGGGGTTGGACGTTACTATCCTTTGTGGCCCCTATCGACTACAATCTGTGAATCTAAGATGTGGGGTGCTGTGGGTCAGGAGTGAGGAGCAGCAGCTGGGCTGGGTGGGCTGTGGCTTGAGAGCGAGGAGCAGATAGACAGAGACACACGGACAGCACCTAGCTGGTAAATGGAGGGCAAGTGGGGTCAGGGAAGGAGTGGGGGTGGAGATCAGGGGCCCTGTAAGGAGGGAGGGAGTGGGGTGGAAGAAGGGGCAGTGGTGAATGGGGCCCCGGGGCTGGGGCAGGTTGTCCAGAGGTGCTGGGGGTGGGGGTGGCTACCTGCAGCAGCCCACACTTCTGGGAGAGGCATGGAGGCACATGTCTCCCGTGGGAGAGGCAGGTTGCTCTCTCAGGGCTCTGTACCCTGCTGCCTTTATCCTGGGAACTCAGCCATGGGACCGCAGTGTGCCTCCTGTCCCATGTCCCCGATGGGGATGTGCCGCCTGCCCCAAGTCCCCTGCCTGCCTGGCAAGTGGCAATGGCATTGAGAGGCTGAGCTCTGGAGCAGGGCGCAGAGCCCCAGCCCGCAGTGGGTAGCCTGCCTCTGCCCCATGGGGAGCACATGTCCCCATGCCTCCCCCAGGGGTGCATGCTGCTGTGGGGAGCTGCCCTCTCCCCTGCACGTCTGGACAACCAGCCCTGGGCCCCCATTCACCGCTGACCCTGCTCCTGCCCCACTCCCTCCCTCACCGTGGGGGCCTCGATCTTTTTCCCCCTCCCCTTAGGAGCTGGGAAAATCTAGAGAACTGAGGGTTGGATCGGGAGTTTGCGAGTCAGAGTTATTTTGACTTTGAAATCCTGAATCTTGTGATGGTTTTGCGACACTCGGCATTACTGAAGAGCTGAGCCCTGGAATGGCTCCCCGCTCAGCTGTGTGCCCTGCCAGTGCTGCTGGGGCAGTTTTCATAGAAACCCTGACCCCTTGCTGTCAGAGCACTGCTGCTTCTGAGCTCTTCATGGAAACCAGCTGTAGCAATCTGGGCAGGGGCTGCTGGGAAATGGAGGTGGCTGTGGGCTGGACTTTGCCTACCTCTGCTGTAGAAGCTACTTCATAGACAGAGGCAATGAAATGCAGTGGTGAGGAGGGTCAGCCATATAGCTTAACAAGAGCATTTCTCATGCATGTTGATCTGTATTGAACTATGCGTCCCAAATGTTTCTCTTTAGACTTACGGCAAGAACTCGCAGTGCAGCAGAAGCAGGAGAAACCCAAAACGCCTATACGAAGTACTCTGGAGGCGGAAAGAACGGACACAGCTGTGCAAGCAACCTTATCCGTGCCTTCTACCCCTATAGCCCATAGGGGACCCAGTGTCAGTCTGAGCACTCCAGGAACTTTCAGAAGAGGTAGGAGAGACCAACAGCAGTCGGGTGTAAGCCTGTCATACAATCCAGTTCCCCTTTTTAGCATAGGAGTTTAAATTTTAAGCATTTTATGTAAGCATTTAAAAATTTCTAAACTAAATTGCTGGAACTAGAACACAGAAGAAGAACTGAACATTCAGGGCTGAATGAGACAAGTGTTTTAAGCTAAGTGGTTTGGTGTATTTCTAGGCAATTCATTATAAAAATGTCAGGTGCTAAACATGAAAGAATCTAATGAATAACTTAATATAGGGTCAGTAGCAGACTCTAATTACCCTGGATTACTTTGATGGAAAGGAGATTAGGTGTCAACATGTGCTAGTACTCTTGGTTGTGCAAAGATGTTGAAGTAGCCAGAGGATGGTTGCTGAATTAGAGACATTTAGCTCCAAAACAGCAGGAGAGTGACCGTATCACTGTCTGCATCATCTGTAGCAAACTAACTGCTTGCCCTTATCCATACTTTTAGTTGTTTGTTTTCATGAGCACTAACTAGTTAAACAGCACCCTCCTTCTTGTCTCCAATCATCCATACTTCTTAAAAAAACCCTTCCCCATCCATCCTCCTACCCAGAAATCTAGTATAGAATGCTCAGCTGTATTTTTGGGCTTGAATACAGGGAAGAGTTGGTTTCTTGTGACGATATCCATTACTAATAATTTAATATAACAGCTGTGACAAGTGTTGATAAATTCTAAATGCTTCTGACCCAGGTATTCCTATCCCCAAACCCTGTACTCTATCAAAAAAGCTGGTATAAAAGATCCTCTCATAAAAAAGAGAGGGGCAGGGAATTCTTGAAACGGAATACAGTCTGGGATCCCTTGATTTCTGTGAAGGAAATATTTTATGTGCTGCTTGTCTTTGGTTTCATGGCAAGTGATAGAGGTTCAGAATGCTCCTTGTGAAGTCAAAGGGCTTTTGAAGCCAGGGCACATTGGGGGTACTTCATCTCTGCGGTGGCCCAGTGTAGTCTCAAAGACACAGAGACACACTTTTGTTATGAGAAGTGTAATTCAGGTAAAAGGTGAGGAGGAAATATTTACATTTGCCATCATATGTCCTATGGTCTGTTGTCAATGGTTAAAGGCTTGTCTGCTTTGCACATATGTGATGGAACGCATAACCCTATTTTTTAATTTCTCCTCAAGGTTTTGAAGATGGTTACAGTGGGGCTCCCCTCACGCCAGCTGCTAGGATATCCGCTCTTAACATTGTGGGAGACTTGCTACGGAAAGTAGGGGTGAGTGGTTGAGACCGAGGCTAATCGGGGGCGGTGGAAGTGGTTGGGCTTGTGCAAAGGAAAGGAGCTAGCCTTTGTATTGTTAAATGAGTGAATCCATAGAGATGATCTCAAACCAACACTTGGCTCCAGGCAGACTTGAATTCTGCAAGGGAGAGCTTTGGAATTTGAATCTGTGTTTTATAACTGACCTGTCTCTTGATATAATGCAGCTGATTAAACGCTGAATGTTGTTCCTCTCTGGTCTTTGCCCCATGCCAGATGCTGATCAGCTTGACTGTAATTCCTTTCCAGCTTTCTGGAAGAGGACGAGGAAGGGTCAGGGAAAGGGAAAGCAGAGCTGGTCAGTGTAAATGGGAGCAGTGTGAGGTGGGGGGATATGCTGCACTCTGGAAGAGGGTGATTCAGGCATGCTAACGTACACTGCCAGGAGGGCTTCTGGTGGCCCCTGCACTGGTATACCTTGTAGTGTCCTGTGTAGTGTCTAGCCCCCTCTAGCAATTCCTGAGTAGCAACTCCCAGACATTTGGCCTGGTGCCTGAACCTTGACTGTTGAGGGTGGAAGACTTGAAAAAACATTCAGGCTTACAAAGAAACGAGGCGTATAGGAGTCGCCCTGTTATAAAAGAGCTGTTAACATTTCTGAGGCAGTCAAGACTTTCTTGATTAACTCAACGTGGCATTTAGTGGCTTTCTCCTCCTTACCCTAAGAGTTAATTTCTTTGGAAAAGCCATGTAATAATGAGGCACAAAGGGCATGATCATCAGGGATCCTAGTTTGCTGTTTAAAAATTCCAAATTCTCTGATTTTGAAAAAGCTAAAAATCTGTTTTTCCATGATTAAAATGAAACAGTACTATTTACATATGTATATGTATACATATGTATACACACACATTCTAAATACCTATACATTTTGGCATTCGATTTTAGTTTTTAAAATGGAAAATCAGAGCTCCCCTGACCCCTTTACTTACCAGGACACAGGTCTGGCTATGGCTGTTGTTTCCCTCCCTCCCCCACTGCTCTGTGGTGCTAAACAGTTTTGATATCCTGGTGCCCCTCACTCCTGGCCCACAACACCCCCCACCCCATTCTTGTGACTGTCGTTCCTGATCTGATGCCCCTCTGTGTGGGGAAGGGGAGTGGGGGCTCAGGCATGCGACCCCCCTCACTCCACTGCATCACCCATGCCCCCTGCTGCACGGACCATGAGCCCCCGCATCCATAAACTAAACTGGAGGGGGCAGCAGGAGCTGCTCTCCACTGCTGCCTTGCTGCCACGTGCATGTGCACACATGCACGTGGCACCCCTCCTGTCCTGCTCCCACCAGCAGCCCCTTGCAGAAACGTAGAGGATGGTAAGTTTACCCTACCATCTTCTACATTGTTCTCCTTTTAAAAAAAAAAAAGTTCACATTTTTCCATGGCAAATGGAAAATATGAATCCCTGATGATCATGAAGGAATTGGCCATTGTATATCTGCAGCATCTCTCATCTTGCTTCCTGAGAGTTAATGTACGCCTCCTGGGGTTAGCCACAAACACCTTTTACCATCATAGATTTAAATTATTAGACAATCTTCCCTTGGACTTAGTGCCAGGGAGAAGACTGATGTCTAACCCTTAGACAAAATGCGTTTTCTCCAGGCCTTGGAGTCCAAGCTTGCATCGTGTCGGAATTTTGTGTATGACCAGTCGCCGAACAGAACCATCGCGTCCTCCTCCCCATTCATGAACAGGAGCAGAGATGGCTTTGAACGACTGGGCCCTTCCCATCTCCCCCTGTGCGATGCAGGGTTAGTCCTAGACTTTGAATGTTAATGTTACTTTGACCTGTTACCTTAAAGCCCCTTTTTGATTACTGTATTCATTCATATCCAAGACAAGGTTTCTGTTCCTTCTTCCTCTGTCCACTGAACAGGATGGGGGCAGCGGGGGGACTTGTTTTGGATTTGAATACCAGCTTGGGGCAGGTGGTTACATCAGCTGCCCTGCAGGCTGGGGCTGGAGCTGGAGCTGTTGCCTCTGCTGCCACGACCTGGACTGGAGTGGCTCATGCAGCCGAGGAGGGGGTGCATGGCAGGGAGAGTGGGGGAGACCACACAACAGCAGGGGAACTGCTGCGCTTCTGGCTTTGACCTGGGGCCAGAGCCAGAGCTCACACCATTGCTGCTGCCTGGGCGGGGTATGGAAATGGAGGTGGAGGTTTAGTGATGTGCCAGGTTTATTTCAGAAATGACTTGGGGAAGGAAGGTGCTGTCAATACCTCAAACTGTTTATCAGCAGCCTAGCAAAGATTGCAGATGCAAGCGCTTCATACAGCTCATGCAGTAATGGACCTGTTTGTATCCACAGGTTAGTGAAACGTCTGGAGTTTGGAACAAGGCCTTCAAACATTGCAGGCCCAATGGCCCATTCCCCACAAGGTGTAGTCAAGATGTTACTCTGAGAAGATCATGAGATTAAGACCACAGCATTTTGGTTTTTTTTTCCCCAAAGGAGAAACCTCTTCCAAGCTCTTTAGTTCTAAACAGGATATTAACATAGAGTTGCAGTAGTAAGTAACTGGAATAAGGGTAAATGAGCTGGAAATGCAACAACCTTCATCTCCGCTGGTGACAAAGTAGCACTGCTGCACAGCATGGGACTGTGAATCCTGTCAGCTGCTGTATATTTGCTTCTTGAGGGCTTCTTCTGTGACACTGCTGGTATAAACTGCCACTGCCTTCTGAAGAGAGACTATTTCCCACCCTCCCCAAATAAATAACAAATGTCATTGTATGCAGCACAACTACTGTTCTAGCTTGAATCACGATGGTAACTTTCTAGTGCAAGCCACACACATCAGTAACCCAAATTGGGAGGCAGAATATTCTTCCATTAGTTCCAAGGTGAGACTCTGGATAAACAACAATGCAATTGCAAGTAAGCTTTACATGAGACTACGTGGAGAAATGTTATTGCTGGAATCTCATTGACCATCTGCCTTTGAGGCTGGAGAAAGTGACTTTTCATTAAGATTTCCTACTGGTTGAAGGAGGCAGGGAATGCTCAATGGCTGCATTTTTCAAGACAGCCAGAATGTGCCATGGTTCTTTGCACTGATTTAATGAACACATTCAGGTTTCCTGCAATTTCCACATGACCGTCTTCCTTGGGTTATGATCTCAATGGTGGAGCTTTTTATTTTTTTTGCTTTCTAAACCTCCTATTATTGATGTGCCTTGTGTGTTTAGTGTAAGAATGCACCCTTTCTAGTTGCTCCTGATACTAACTTAGAAATGCCTTTTTAACCTGAGAAATCCTTAATGCTGGTCAAAGTATTAAATTGAATTTTTTAAAGTAGATTTTTATCTAATAAAATAAGAGCTTTTTTTTTAATGGAGCAAGGTCACTTGTATCAATATTATATGATAGAAATTTGTAACAAATATTTTTTGCACTATTTTTGCACAAATTATGAATAGATAAAGACGGTGTTTTTTACGCTTGACTCAGCATTCAGGTACTGTTGTAACAGTGTCTTTCTCAGGCACTGTATGTCTATGGTATAGGAAATATAACCTCAGGTTAATCCCACTCTTTTTATAATGTTTGGTTTTATCAGTGAACAGAATAAAGCTTATTCTGAATGCTGGTCTGTGGATAACGTTACCTGATCCACTCTGAATTCACTGCAAGTTGTATTTACAATTTATGTACAAATATTGGTCTAACCAGTTTCTCAGCTTGTTTGTTCTGCTATATGTAGCATAAAACACAGCCATACTTATCAAGTGTGAAGAGTTCAGACAGTATTCTTCTCGCTCCTACTGTTTTGTGCCTAGGGTGGTATTAGTCCTGATGGCCACGTCTCTAGGAGTGGTTCCTAGCGGAGCGCTGTCTTTCATTTATGTGGCCTTCGTTACTGTAATGAAGAAGGTCATGAGATGTACTAAATTGCGTGCCAAAATCTTTAAGTGATTGAACACTTTTAAATATCTGATTCCTGTTTCTCTGAGCTAGGGAATAGGGAAGTGATATTATCATTTTCAAGCTAGGGACCTAAGACATCAGTGAGTCTGAAGGCTTGTTTATGTGTATAAAAATGTCAGAATATCTCCCTGTGGAAACATATTTTATCTTGGAACAAACATCACATGGAGGATTCATAGACATTTGGGCTGGAAGGGACTGTGAAGGATCATTGAGTCCAGCCCCCTAATTTATTTCAAAATCATTGTTCTGGTAAATGTCCAAATGTAGATTATAACATACCCTCTCTGGGTCTCTGATACCACACAGGGCTTGCAGAACAGACACTTGAACCTGTGACTCCTAGAACCCAACCAGAAGGCCAGCCTTCATTTTTCCTTGGTGCCTTTGCAGACATACATGTGACACTGTCTCTGGAAGAACCCAGCATCCAGTGACAGGTTCAGCTCTTGGCCCCTGTGAGTAAGGCCGCTTATATCAGCTGTTTGAAGCCAAACTTCTTCCATTTTTCCAAATTGCTGGCTGGAGCATAAGGGAACGATGGTGAGGGGTGTAATCCAAGTGGCTAAGCAATGAATACTGCCCTGCACTGGTTTGATGCCAGCTTTTCTAAAAAAACTCTCCAGCTGCATTCTTACTTGCTTTCTTTAAGCAGGGAGAATACAACTGCTTCTGAACACCTTGGACTAATTCTGTGGGTGCAAGGGAGTCTAATTTATTGTTTAAGTGTTGATCTGTATTTGGTTTGAGGCAGCTAGATGGATGTTACTTCCTAGACCCTGTGCCTGCTGGTAGAGCAGGCTTGGACTCTTCTTGTATTTACACTGTTTAAAGGTCACCTGCATTAAAGTCTATAGTGTTTAACATTCTACACTGCTATTTCCACTGCATGGGCTGTGTGTGGGCCCAGAGTACATAATACTACTGCCTTCAGCTGCTGGAAATAATGGGTACCAATCCATTACTTCCTGGAAGTCCCTTGAAATGGCAGTACCATTATAACTCTCAAGCAGTGATAAATGCCAATATTGTAGACATTTAAAGTGCACAGTGGCATGGTATGGATCACTGCACTAAATGTAGCAGTTTGTGGGTTTTGTTTATCAACTGCTAGATGCAATATAAAATGCTCTAGAAGCTGTTTTTATTCGTAGCCCTTTTGCCCTGCTCATTGCAAAACACTTTTTTTGGCATACAAATCAGCCCATACAAATTTAGACATTTGGGAAAGGGCATTTTAATTTTGAAGAAGCTCAGAAGCCAATTAAGTTCCCTCCCAGTGTATCATACTGCACCCTAGTGAGACCTAAAGAGAAAAATACTTAACTCCTAGTGATTGATAACCATTTATTAGTGTGTGAGCACATCCAAGGTGCACATGAAACAGTAATATTTGGCTTTGAACAAATGATAGTTTATTTTTCAATCAGTGATTAAAGAAGGCACTTCCATTTTGTGAATGGTGCATCGGGGGGTGTAGCTTCCAGAAGAGAATGCCTATAGTAATTGGATAGTTGAGACAAAATGAAGGGTAGACTGGATTAGGAAAGGTTTGACTGGACAATGGCTTTTTCTGTAACACTCTTGTGGTTGTGTGAACTGCAGTCCACTGGGATTTAAATGGTCTCACACTCTAGAATTCAATTTCATTCTGAAAATCCTAAGGTGAATTACTCTTAATTTAAAGAAAACCTGTTTCAAAATACATTTCCTGATAATCAGTTGTTTGCAACACAACTTCAGTTTATAGACTGGAGAGAAGACAGCTGTGCTTCTATCACCATAGGAGTGTGTGTGGCTTTGGAAGTAAAAGTAGATGAATACAGTGCTAGATGTGGTCTTCCCTCCCCCCTTGCTGCAGTGTAATTGGCAAGCGTGTTATCTATTCACTGGCTTTTGTTCCATTGAAGTCACCATCTCTTGAATCAGCTTCCTCTTCTGAAACTTCTGATGCATTTTCAATTACTTTTCTGCCTCCAGATCTGCGGGCAGGGGCAAAAGTTGGGGGCTCATTTCCCCTCCTGCAGTGAGAAAAAATAGGCATTAGATCATTGCAATGCTTCACAATCCAAGGCTGACCTAAGTGCCTGAAGCTTGGGAGAAGCACCAGTGGGACTGAGAGTCTTTAATGCAATAAACAAGCCCCAGACAGCAGGGCTCTAAGACGGGGAATTGGCACCCTTTTCAAGGTGCAGACCAGAACATCCAGGCTCCAGTCTGACATGGATCAGGTGGTGTCTGTGGTATATCAGCAGCAAGGGGAATTTGCCTGTGGCTGTGTGGGGCCAGGTGGTTGGGAGTTGTGCTGGCACCGCTGCCACCTTTTCCAGCCTGCTGCTGCCTGGCTGGAGGGAAGCTGCACCCATGCTGCTTCCACATCCCCACGGCCTGCTCTCCCAACCTGGAAGCTGCACAGCTGTTTCTATGGTTGGAAGTTGTGCCTGTGCTACAGCCAGAGAGCAGAGGGTGGGGAAAAGTGGTGATCACAGTATAATTTCTAGCTTCCTGGCCCCAGTGCAGTTTCTTGCTGCCCAGCATGAGTGCAGGCAGAAGCAAAGCTTCTGGCTCCACAGGCTAGATCCAGTGGCTGTACATTGCTGAATCCTGCTCTACGGCAACTTCCTGTAACTTGTGCATCTGCCTGGTTCTTCCTATGGGTGGATGCAACTAGACAGGTAGAGCTGGTGAGTCATGGCCTGGGTTTTCTGCCTGGTGCATGCAAAAATCCCAGCCTGTGTTCTGGGAATGTCTCATGCTTAGTTTCCTTTTTGAAAAGCTCAGGCACAATCAGACGCACGCAGCGAATGTCTTGCTGAGTCCTCGTGTTTTATGCGTCCAGCAGCTACTACGCCCTGTGTGCAGGAGCGGACTAGGAGCGCATCTGGTGGCAAGACAGTGGCACATCCCTGCTGCCATCTTGGAGCGGGGACATTTGAGAGAGATAATCTTGCTTTCCTGAATGATGCATGCCTGCACCCCTGGCAGTGGGGTCCTATAGTGCGTTCTGCCTCAGAGCTGCAGCCTACGTTTCATCCAAGGGACTGAGGAGCTTCCCTGGGCTCGCTTCATGGGTGAGGAGAGGAAATCCGGAACGTGGCAGTGTTCTGTTCCTGCCTAGGATCTATGGCCAGGCCTCGCGTATCAATGGCTAGGATGACAGGCTTCTGGCCAAGAAGCTGCTGAGCCTGCTGTATTCGGCTTCTCCCCTCCCATCCCAAAATACGTTTCCTACTTTCACAACAGGCATGGGGAAACTTCTGCCACCAACCAAACAGAGGGAGGGCAGGGAGGAAGGAGGAATTGAGCCACTGCAGGTAGAGGAAGAAGAAAAGGAAGATGTCTTCTCAGCCAGTGATATTACTGCAGCAAGACAGGAACGGAATGTGGCCTTTATCATTTGCTCCTTGTTAAGCAAACCTTTTGTAAAGGCTTCAGGGTAGACATAAGCAAGGGAACAAATTCATGATCACTGAACCTTGTGCAGTGATTATTAATGGGAAGTTAAACACATCTAGCTGCACACTTTGGTACAGCAATCATGCATAAATACTTAAAGGTTTATCTTGTCCTTGTGAACAAGTCAGTCAGTTTCGCGACTATTCAGGCCCAAAGGTCAGTCTCCCTAATAGGCAAGTAGGCAAAAATATTGGCTGGATTCTCAGCTTTTCTGAGTAGCTCAAAACCGGCATTTCTCTAGTGGAATCTTCCATGTGTAGATTTAATAGCTTTAACAGCTACCGCTCTAACTTAAAAAGCTTTCATTTTGCTGTGAGTCTGCTATAGCAAGCAATCAGCCAGGTAGTAATGTCTTGTTTAAGAACTAGAGCTAGTGAAAGCAAGGACCATGTCTGCATAAGCTTCATTAGCCATTTGGCTGTAACAGGTGCCTTACCTGAAATTTACTTCTACTCAAACATAATGATACTGAAGTGCTGTTTAAATGTGGAATTAATGTCACTATTAACATATATAAATTACAGTGATTTAATGTATATCAGTGTTTTAAACCAGTACAGACACATACTCTTATATTCAGCTTAAGATAATGGGATATAATTGAAGTTTTCTTTCTGAAAATGTCTGTTCTTAAACCATTTGTACTTGTTTAACAAATAGATTATTAACCACAATTTTAAACTAACAGGTGCGACTTGAATGAATGCAGGAGAAAGATTGTTGTTTTGGGGTGAGGCTCCTATATCCCCTATAATACAAACTAGAAAAACCTTTCCAGCCTTTAATTATGCCAGATATTTCACTCTCCATCATCTGGCCTGCCTTTGAACAAGCACTACATCATGACTCGTCATCATTCAGTTGGACACAAAAAGCTGAAACTGACTAACTGCAGTTGCTAGGACAAAATGCCATCTTTAAATATTTTTGTAACAGCAGCAAGGCCTGGCATTTGCAAAAGAGAAGGTACACAAATATTACAGAACACTTATTACTTAGAATCACTTCTGCTCTTTGCAAAAAAGCTAATCCAGACAGGGTGTCACTAATATGATGCTGTGTTAAATTGAAGTATCAAGCAATCCAAACTGGGATACTGATATGTTTTAAACAGCATTTTCTCCATCCTACATTCCATGATATAGTTACGCATCATAAAATATGCAAATAGCAGCTCTAAAAGCATGCATAATAACTATAAGCAATGCATGCACATATTGCTGTGTAGTGGAGGATGCAGTCTCATCTTATCTTAAATTAGGTGGGGTAACTGTACCAGACTCCATGATGGTAAATTCTTTCCAAAGCAAATACATTTTTATCTACTGATTAAAATATTTAAAAATATTTACGATGTGCAGTATTAAATAAATGGGTGGCATTGTGCAGTTCTAACAGCATGCTGCAACAGGTCCATTCTTATCCCATAATGTGCCTGGAATACTCTTACCATTTTTATTCATCAACGCTATTTTGTTTGTGAAAATGTTCACATTTGGTTGTGACTTTAAGAGATGCAAGGAAGAGAAGTTTCATGCAGAAATAAAAATCAGAGCAACTTGTAGGAACTCTGCTGGAAGAGCTTACGAAAAGTGCAAATGTAACGTAAAAAGTCCATGTTGTAATACAACCTAGCTGTAAGGAGGATGAATAACTGGACAAGCAGCTTATGGAAGATGGCTTATTGTAATATTTGTCTCTTTTGATCAAATTGTTGCCAAGATACCCAAGCCTTCATAGTTTGCAGAAATCTTACATCAAATTTGCTCAGGCAAAAGGAGAATGGAAATTTATGCAACACCAAGCTAGCTGCAAAGTTGAAGGCATGGTACCTGCTTAGTCACTGTGGAGGTTCCTGGGGCCCTCTGAAACAGAGAGAAAGAGTCCCGTGCAGTTATGCTAAGCACATGGTCAGGATCAAATTAATGTAAGTTACTTTAATTAAACAAAGTACATTAGAGCAAATTATTGCACAGCAAGTTGAAGTCAACCCTGGTGTATTACCTAGCAATCACCCCCTCCCTGGGAAACCAGGGGGAAGGGTCTGAATTGGCATCTCCTTCAGTTTCATGTTTAATTTCTTTGTTAAAGGTCATGAAGTGAAGTTTTACAAAAATCCTGCAGAGGCAGACGCTTCCCTTCACAGCCTCTTAAATTCACTGGTGGTATAACAGGATCAACAACTTTGCATTAAAGCAGAGGTGTCAAACTCACCATGAGCCTGGGGCTCGATCTCATCCATGAGGCTCTTCCTAGGCTGGATTTGAGATGCTGAGGCAATGGCAGGGCATTCAAGAGCTGTGTTGTACAACCCTTGCTTGCCCTTCTGCCACTGCAGGTCACATCCAGAGGGGCCAGTGGCCTTCCATCTGTCACAGGCCATGTCCCCTATCTCCCTGTAGCTCAGTGGGCTGCATGGAGCAGCTCCATGGATGAGGTCTGCCCCTCACGGGCAGTATCAAAGCTTGGGAAAGCAACTAGTGAATGCTGTATGAGATTTTTACTTGTTTAATGAACAGATGAAAGTGATAGCTTGACACTTCCCATGCAGGATTGGCCCGAGTAGAAACCCACATGGCATAATCCAAACTGTGCAGCCATTTTAGCTATGACACAGAGCCTAATGTGCTTTCTTTGACTCCTACAGCCCTCAACAAGTCTCTAAATGACAAGGTACCCCTTTACAGTCAGTGGGCATATGCGTATGCATATGGAGGGAGCTACTTTAAAAAAAAAAGGAAACTAGCTGCATCTGCACATATTCATAACTACTATCAGGGGTCTCAGTTCTTATATTAAATCATAGGTGGCATTTTCAGAAGTATTCAGCACTGGCCTAACTGTTCCTACTAAAGCCAAGACATGTTTTACCATTACCTTCAACAGGAGAAGAGTAAAGCCAAGGCCATGTATTTCATCCCAGTGGTAGACTCCAGACCCTTTTGAATTCAGTGGGATCATGATTTCACCGCAAGTCTTTCATGCCAGAGGTGCCCATTTTCATTATCCTGATGTAGAGACTCAAGAAACCTGGAGCAGTGGAGCTAGTCTCCCTATGGTTTAGGATTCAAAATCTCTCATCGGAGGTAGAGACAATAGCTAATGAGCACAAAGCTGCCTTACCTGAGTTTGTTCTTCAGTGTTGCCACCTCCCGGCCTAGGGCCTCACTGCTCTCAGTGGCTTCATCCAGCTCTCGCTGCAGTTTCCTGCGATTTGCATTGATGCGCTGGGACTCTTCTTCAGCCTCCTCCAGTTGCCTCTTCAGCTGTTTGACTCGTACATTGCTCTTGTCAGCCTAAGTGAGGAATAAAAGTAACGCTTAAGAGCTTCAAGTTTCATTTAAATAGATAGGCCTGTCCTATCTTCCTCTGGCTGTACTAGTTTCTGCTGGTTTGTTCCCAAGGCACTTTGCTATTGAGATCTTTGTAAAAATTATGAATCACTGCAAACGGAAAATGCCTGCTGCAGAGATGACAACTGGAGGATGAGCAAACCATGCCTGGCACAGATAGATTTTGTAAGACTGCATAAGAATAACATCATATAGGATTTGAGGTTGTACAAAATTTTAATTTTGTCTTTTTCAACTATTTAAATCTATGCTTAAAGAAAGTCTGTACTAACTAGGAAAACTAAGCATATGATCCTACATTTCAAACTAGCAATTCTAGTGAGGTAACTGTTATAAGATCAGAGAGGAGTTTTAACTTAGCCTTTTCTTTATATTGGCAGAGGATCTGAATGAACCACCACCTGATTTGAAAGTTGAAACCCTAAAATAAATAAATAAAAGTAGTTGAATGACAACTTGGCAGGAGCTGCTTTTGCTCACGGAAGTTTCTTCTATCCTGAGGGTGAGGGTAAGGGAATAGCCCTTTATTTTACTGGCATCCCATTTTCCCTGTTGATGTACATTTTTGGCTGTAGCTCTTCAAGAGTTGCATCTGCCTCTCACTGTGACAGCCCACGGGCTAACAGTTCTTTTGGGCTGTCTGGTATAGATAGCTTTGAAATGAAGCTCTTAGGTGTTGGGGCAGATTATGGTGTTCATCTGCAGCCCAGTATAGAGGGCAAATGGGACAAGCACCTGCTACCAGTAAGGCCTAACTCCCACAATCAGCCAGGCTGTTGTAATCAGCTAGCTGGACAGGGCCAATAGGTTGGGCATTGCCTTAGTATGGAAGATGGAGGCTCCTGCTGTCCCGCCTGACTCCAGAAAAGAGCTTTACTAAAATGACTAGTTATTTTTCCTTTTTAGTGACTTTAACCATCTACACAATGAAGCAGGACACAGGGTTCTGCTCCAGGGCAACCTTTTGCCTGGCTCCTTAACCAACTAGCTCAGAGTCCTCTTCCCCCCCAGCTGGACCATCATCACACAGTGCCTTACCTGTTCTTTGTATTGTTCTGCCTGCTTTCTTTCATCTTCAACCTGCAGCAAGACATCCTTCAGCTTCTTGTCCTTCTGGCGCAACGCCTTTGCTGCAGCCTGCTTATCTCTGCAAAAGACAGTATAATGCTAAAGAAAGTGGATGGTTCTCACATGCAAAACAGGCAGCAGGGATTCTCAGATTAAAGGCCTTATTGAACTTAATAGGTTTGCTCTATGGAAAAACGGAAGAAAATGGCAAATTTTCCTACTGGTCACCGCCTATTGCACATGTCCTGTGTTTGTTTCTAGCTGTAGAAGCAGGAGTTATCTCCAGGCACCAACACAAGTGTACAATTGTTCCTACTCTAATCATTATTGTTTGACCAGTTACTGTACATCAGGAGCAGGCAATTATTTTGGGTGGAGGGCCATATAATAAGGTTCAGTGAGCTTTCAAGGGCTGCATGGATAGCCCCTCTTTTTTTTACCTTTGTTTCACTTCTGATCTTGGGACCAGAAGACACACCTCTAACCCCTGACCTTTGCCACTGGAAGTCCCTCTCCTTGCCCTAGAGAAATACTCATTTTGGGAGGGGGGGTGCCATCTTAGAATCAGAAAAATAACAAATCATACACTAAAAGTCAAATACCTAGTCTAGCACATTTTAATTTTATTACAAAAATAATTTTTTCATGATCTGTGTTTAGGCAGTGTATCTAGAGGTGATTCCATAATAACTCAAAAATACATTAGTCTTGTATTGTGTGTGTGTGTGGGGGGGGGGGGTTTATATTTGAAGGTTTCTGGGAGACAGGGTGTGAGTGTGTGACATTTGTGGGGTGTGAGGGAAGGTGGGGAGGGTGTGGGGCCCCCCTCCACAATCCCTCCCATGGTGCAGCAGCAAACAGGGGTGCTGGTGCTTCACACAGGTGCTGTGTCTAGTGGGCACACAGCTCTGGCCAGTGCTGCACATTGCAACGAGGTCGCAGCTCCTGCTGGGCTGTCTGTAGCGCCGTGCATGTGCAGCCCCTGAAGTCATGCAGCATGGGAGGGAAGCTTCACACACTGGAGCTAGCTGCCTTCCCCACCCCCTGCCATGCAGGACCAGAGGAGGCAAAGGCAGTCAGCTCCAGTGCATGGAGCTTCTCTCTAGTGCCATGCAAGTGCAGAGGCTGCACATGCATGGCGGGGAGCACTGGTAATAGAGATGGCCTGGTGGGGGCTGCGCCCCTCACTGTGATATGCAGTGCTGGCTGGAGCCATGCGCCTGCACCGGGCACAAGCACCATGAGTGCCCCCAGCTGCTCCTGAAGCTGCCACTGCCTGCAGGGGCTGAGTGCTATGGGGGAGTGTAGGGGGAGAACCCCACATCTCCCCACCCTCCTTCACACCCTCATGCTGCACACCCAAGCTCCACATTACCGCTGCTCCACAGGAGTGGATTCCACACTGCTGTCAGCCCGAGCCCCATGCTCCATGCTCCTGCCCAGCTCCAACTCCACCCCTGCCCCACTGTGTCCTAACCTGCAGCACAGAGCAAGCAGGATGCCAGGGAAGCTGAGCAGGTCCCTGGTGCCTGCAGCAGTGGTAGCAGCACCCTTCCTGGATTCCAGCTCCTGGAAGCTGCCTGCTGGCTGGACCGTGCCCTTCTGCCCACAAGGGTGGGAGTGATGCACAATAGGATATGATGGCAGAGGGCGTATATGTGGGTGCCTCGCTCCCACTTTTGTGGGCAGAAGGGCTGGGCAGGGTACAATTCATTGGTGGGTGCTGTGGGCCATATTTTGCCTGCCCCTGCTGTACATGGTTTCTCATTTCAGCCAATCCCTGCTTCCATAGTCAGAAAGAGGAAAAATATGGAATAGCAGGATCAGGTGAGGGGAAAGGACAGAATCCTTACAATACTAGCTTCACACCTCCCTCAGGCAGGATTGTGGATCAGTGGATCCAGGCATTGTCCTGGTGGACCAGGCGGTCATATCCCTGCTGGCCTGCTCATGGCCCAAAGCATTTACCCAAAGCCATGTCCACCCCCTTGAATAATGACACAGGGCCTGGACATATTGAGTAAGAAGGAACCAGTCCCTTTGCCCACAACCTGAAAAACTCTTCCCCACTTCCCTCTAGTGACAGATGCCAAATGATCCCTCCCATTCTTGGTTCAGAGAAAAGGAAGATGTGAAGAGGTGATTCAAGCCAAAATTACCTGTAATCCTTTTCCTTTTCTGTGCTCCATTAATTGACACCTACGTACCTGCCTTCCTGTTCCAACTGCTCCTCAAGTGAAGCAATTTTGGATTCCAAAGCAGCAATTGTAGCCTTGAACTTGGATTTCACGTTTCCCTCCATCTCCTGCAGTTTGGCCTTTAGCTCTTTGTTTTGCCTCTCCATTTGCTGCCGAGCACTCTCATTCTTCTGTGCTGTGGCACGTTCTGCCATCAGCTCATTATTCAGCTGCTCTGTCTGGAATATTTACGAAGGACACCTTAAGCCCACTTTGAACGGCCCTGGTTTGTTGGGCTAAGGCAGGGACAGTTCAATTTTATTTTAAATAAAGTGAAATCTTTTAGGGGAGTTATTGAAAAGTGTACCCAAGGAGTACAAGTACTATAGGGTAAAATAGAGACTGACAGACAAACACAGACACACATGGACTATACCTGCTGTAATGTTTTCCTCAAACGTTCATTTAGAGCCTCCATGTTACTTTGTTCCTCTTCTAGCTCTTCCTCCATTTGGGAGATTCTTGCTTCCAGACGACGTTTGTCATCCTGGAGGCTCGTCCTGCAAGTTTAAATTTGGGAAGCATGTGGCTTTGGCTTTGACCAGTTGTTCTGTCCTCTAGCAACTGCTGATGACTCGTTCAGAACATGGCAGCATTCTTACGTTCTTTCTGTCTATACTAAGTATCTTTTCTTCTCATTTTCCATGTTGGAGAGCTCACCTGAGCCTTCTATGTATTTTTCTGCTGAAGTCCTAATGTGACTGGGTCCAAAACAAAATTAAGGAACTTTCTGTGTGCATCTTTCATGTTACCACAATGCATTAAAAGCTGATTGGGAACTCTGCCCTAAAATACACAAAAGCTTATGCTCCAATGACATGGAACTTTTATTTCTGTACTATCTGAAACACGTCTTTTAATTCTATTATTCTTGCAAGATGCTAGCTTTGGTATATCCCCTTTCCTTACTCACCTCTCCTTTGGGGATTGAGAGTATGGTCGGGGGTAGAAAGGTAAGAAAGATTTATTGACTTAATAAAAACACAACTACACGTAGTAATAAGACGAACAATGACAGACAAAAACAACTTGCATCGGTAACTTATTGGCAGTCCCCTCTGATGCCTGATGCTGAGCAAGCTTCTCTTTCCACAAAGTTCAGTGAAGTCAGGCATCCCCGATCAATGCTGTCTGAGAGGTACTGGGAAGAACCCTGGAATGCAGTTCTTGGGCTCCTTGAAGTTTATAAGCCCACGGATTCAGGCAACAGTTAACTAATCCTTTTTACAGAGCTGTATCTTTCTTCTGAATGGTTTTCAGATATTTTAGCTAATTTATAGCTTTTGAAGGGCACTGATAATGTACGACTACTCAGAGTCCCTTGTCTTTAGACTGACCAATAGCAGTATAAGCCTTGCATTTCTTTGATAAGGTAATTTTAACTGCACCACAGGGCCTTACTACTTTTAGGTTGTGTTAAATTTACTAGGCCTTACTTTATACAAGGCTTCACTACATTTTAAACTTTAATTAGGCTTTTAGCAACAACATATAGCTTAATATCTAAATAAATATAGAAAACACTTGGTTTCATTTTCATAGAGCCTTCAGCAAGCACCTTTATTACCCAGGCACACTTTTCAGCTGTCACACTTTACTTTTTGCTTGTTGAAGTACTATGATAGCTATAATTGAGATGTTAAAGCTACATGCACTATATTGGGAAATGGGGAGGGATTTATAAATTTCTTTTTAACTGGAGAATAATATGTGTTGTTTTCCATGTGGTGATGAACCTCACCATCTGCATCCCCCTTTTTCAAAATTCTAGATCCACCCATGCATGTACTTAACTTCTGCCTAAATTAAACTCTGGTCTTATGTATGTGGTTAATGGTCTAATGGATTCACCTTGATTTCAAATCTATGGATCCCTCATAAGCAGTTCCATCAATTTTAGTTAAGCTAGTTACATGCATCTAGTGCAGTGTTTCCCAACTGATGTGCTGCAGCATCACCATGCCATCAGGCATGTTCAGGTGTACCACGGCATTTTGGGATGGAGCCACACTCCTTGCCTGGTGGGAGCCATGCCCCTTGCCTACTGCTGCTGTGGACACAGATGAGGAGCAGGGCTCTAGCCCAAAATACTGTCTGGCTGATCACATGCCAGCCCTCCCCATCGATGTCCAGCTGGCCATGCACCACCCCCCACTTTTGCACCCCCCTGCGCCCCATCCAGTGTGCCATGGTGCTTTTTTTTTTTAGGTAAGTGTGCCATGGGGCGAAAAATGTTGGGAAACGCTGATTTAGTGAGGCATGCATATCAGTTATCGGCAAGATGAGGGTTACAGATTGCTTTTTGGGACTGGAATGTGGTCTGTATTGGCTACTGCTAGGCACTGGCATGAGTTTGTACCTCTAATAGGGGGCCAGGAATAGGGGGCCTTTCAGAGAGAAACAGCAGCAAGTCTATCCCTGGGTGGGTGAAGGCAGCTGAACCTGGGCTAGCTGCAGGCAAGTAGGCAGCCAGAGACCTATAGATTGCCATGGATAAGTAGCAAAGGAGCAGCTGCAGCTTAGCTAGAGAAACAGCAGTAGGCTACTCTTGAAGCTGCAAACACACATCCTGATCCGGTCAGAAGAACACTGGACCAGGAGAAGGGGAACCTGGTGGACAAGCCTGGTTCCTGAGGCAGAGGGGCAACACAGTCCTGAACTCTGTGCAGAAAAGAGCTCCTGCCAACTTGGACTTAACCAAGGAGTGGAGGCTGCAGGCCATGTCAGATACTCCCAGGGACAGCCTGAGAGACCTGGTCAGTAATGGCTTTGGCAGCAGAGTGATGATGCAGAGCAGGGCTTGCATTTCTGTTTTAGTTTTAAACCAGAGGACTGGATGGTGGCTGTAAGGGTGATAAAAAGGCCATGCAGGGGTGCCTCAGGGGCATGCCAGGTTTTGAGCAGCAGCCTGAGACAGAGGGAGAGGGAGGTGGGCTGAGACCAATAGGGCCAGAGCCTGAGAGCAACACTGAGGTAGACAGAAGCTAAGAGGGCCAGAGCCTGGCCCCAAGAGTGAGGCAGGTGGGCTAAGGCTGAGAGGGGCAGAGCCTGAATCAAGAGAAGGCAACATAGGCATGTTGAAGCAGAGAGGTGCAAGAAAGAGGTTTATTGTGACCAGAGAGAGAGGCTGAGGCTGAGAAGCTGGTCTGGAGCAATTGGGCCCACGCTAGAAGCTTACAGCCAGAGTAACCTATAGGCTGAGGCTAAGAGGGCCAAACCCTACACAGGAAGGTAAAAGACAACAGAGTGACATCCATGAGGCATGGGCATGGTTATGGGAGAGGTTGAAGGTCATGATTAAAAGTCCTAAGGCTTAATTAGGGCCATAGGCAGTAACCACTGCCTCAGAGTAGTGCCAGCAGGCACAAATAAGTCCATCTGGAGATCATGAGAGACACAACTGAATAGCTCTGATTAGCAGGCAGAGGGCCAAGACCAGGAGAGTTCAGTTAAGTTGGCTGGACACCAGTGAGAGCACACTGAGACTCAAGTGCAGGCTCCCAATCAGTATCAAAAGGGCATCAACTTGGAGTCCAGGCAGGATTAGCGGGGACTCTGCGGATGCTGCTGCCATCCTTAAGGGCTGTCCTGTCACAGTACCCCTGAAAGCAGTCACATCCCTTCTTACCTCCCAGCAGCAGCACTTGCAAGCTCTTCAGCCAGCTCCTCTTTCTCTAGATCAGCCTGTTTGCGAGCCCTGTCTGCAGCAGCCAAATCCTAGAGGAAAAAAACAGCCAGTGGCACAGATATGAACAGGCGAGGTCAACGTTCAGTCTAAACACTGACATCCAGTGAGGTGAGAAACAGATATCAACCATTTCTGTTACCAGAACATTTACTTGTGATGCTATGTTCACAGGTCAACAGACCAAAATATATTTTATTGTACCACTTAGCAATTCTGTGCGCTACTGCGTTTCCTGATACAGGAGTCATGTGCATTTAGCACACACAGGGGTAATAGTGCAAAAATGATTTTGGGACTATGAAGTTATTGAAACAACCCTAATGATTATAGCAGACAGTTTATTTTCCATTTAATCCTATGAGGGAAATAGTTAGCAAGGGCTTACTTACCCAGTAAAACATATGGGTGCTCAGCATCACTGAAGAGATGCATTTTGCTTACATGCACTTTGTTCTGAGTATTTATACACTTCAGTAGAAACAAGCTACCTACCCCAGAGCCAATATGATGCTTTTGCATGTTTTGGTTCTCTCAAACGTAGCTCTGCTACAGAAGATCCTGTGCAGCCTATACAGTATTGCTATCTAGGTTCATATTTACCTCCTGAAGCTGGATAATTTCTGCTTCCAGGCTCTTGGCTTTCTTCTCATTTTCTCTTGCAGTAGCAAATATTTCTTCTCTTGAGGCACGGGCATCATCCAGCTCCCTCTGGAAGTCCTTCATCTGAGCCTAGTGTCAGACAATCAAAAACAGGGATTTGCATTTGTTTGTGTTTATCAGGGTTATGTTGAAAAGAAAACTGGACAAAACAGATCAGAGATGCACATTTCCGGGTAGTTACACAACCTTCCTTCTACAGACAACTTCATTAAAGCTCAATTGGCATCTCTCAGAAGGATCTGCAAAGTCATTCCAGTTAGGCAGGTGCAGCTAGTTATAGATCTTTGATTTTGAAAGTATCTTTCTGTTTTCCCTCCATACTTTGAATATTTAAATAAACACAAGATGTTGGTTTCCATCCATTCGCACTGCCTTGCCACAGCCATCAGCTGATGTGGAGATTTGTAAATACCAAACAGTAAGTTGATATAAGCACTTGCTTCTGCTCCTTTGTAACCTTATAGAAAATTCCAAACTCAGAGGCAGAGTAGCTCCTGAACAAACTGCCTTCCTGTGCTTTTAAGTCACTGTTGACATTATATATATATATATATATATATATATATATATGTAAAGTCTCAGTCCTACCTTGATCAGGAATTGTCAGGCACAGTGTTTTTGAAAATCACCTTATTAATGCAGCAAATAATATCTGTTTTTCAATGCTATGTCCAAAGCTGGTGATAGATGTGGGAGGACCTCAGACATCGAGAACCCCTCCTTTCTGCCATCCTCACATAAGATGATTTTTACTAACTTTACTTAACGTGGTCCCTCATACCTTAGGACTCCAAGCAGTTGCGCTAGTTGCTTGCCAAAACTGGCTTTGGCTCTCTAGCACATCAGCATAGCAAAAGCTGAGCCCTACAGATACATGAGAGCCCTTCCTTTCATCTCTTCATCAGAACCTTAGGTTTTCTTCATACAGATGCCAACAGCACATCGGTGGTCTCACTTGTAGTGGGATACAGGCAAGTATGTTGCTGTCACTCTAATTACAACCATTTAGCCTCAACGACATTTGGATCTGGGTTTATGCTTACTGCCCAGTCTATCATTTCTACCATCTAATTTGCCATTTCGATTTAGCATCAAGATGACAAATGTCATTTAATGTCTACGTTGCAACTATACAAATCATACCAAGGGGCCAAGAGAACAATTCCACCCTGGGAACCACATACCTGCAGCTTACGAAGCTGTTTAATGGCTTCATCCCGACCCTTATTAGCAGAGTCAGCTTGGCCTTCTAGGTCTTTAATGTCAATCTCCAATTTCTTCTTGGCTGCTGTTGCTAGGGCACGCTGCTTCCGCTCATCTTCCAGTTCTGTTTCATATTCATGGAGCTAATGGTAAAAGAATATTTTGTTTATGCTTTTCTAAAGCACTTGAGCCCGCTTACGTCCAGTCCACTCACACCTGACTATGGGATACAGCCCCTAGCGGTTGTCCTGCATTTTTTATAAACATGCTAAAAGGCAAAATACATTTTCATTTAACTTCATAATTGAAAGTTATTATGCACAGAGGCAAAATGCTAGTTTTAACCTGATGGATGAGTGTGGTACAGAATGTGATATTGGTCTTTGCAGTCACAACGTCACCTGTACCAGTAGGGTTTGGTCTAGGGGAGCCAGGTATTCTATGCAGAAGCTATTTTTCACTGCATAGGAGTGTTTTTACCATTGAGTTAGAGTTAGTGAGTCAAGTGATTTATTCTAAACGAATCCAAGAATTACATTGCTATGTTTCAGTCTTATGTGCCTGATACTGAGAAAGATGCAGCCATAACAGTGCTGCCACTTTTTTCTTTAATGAAGCAAAGTGGCTTACACTGCTTTTATTGGTCAATCACAAAGAGAAGGGATGCTTTCTTCTTTATGGAGAGGAAGCAAATATTGATAGCATGAAGCAGGGGATTTGAGTAAGGACTAGAGTCAACCAGAAGGAATTATACCTGTTTAAGCAGCTGTCGCTTCTTCTCCTCATTCTGTTCATCTCTGGCTTGCAAATCTCTTTCAAACTGTCCTTTCAGAGCCTGCATATTAACTTCCAATCTAAGCTTGGCATCTTCTGTTGCCTGAAGCTCATCCTCTAGCTCTTCTAACTGTGTCTTCATCTCTTCCACTTGCTGCTCCAGGGCACGTTTAGATTTCTCCAATTCATGAACCTTTCAGGCAATGAAAAAAAACCCTCCAATAAAATGGGTACAATTGATGGGTGTATGCACTTAGATAAGCAGTTGTTGCTAGGGAAAGGTAATTCAGATACAATAGCAGCTCCTGGCAAAATCAAATTGTATTAATACACTCAGAATTGAGAGTTTACAACTTGGAAGCTGCTTACTGGGCTTTAATATTTTCCAGTTTTAAGAATAAGGGGTATTCTCTTCTTCAACATCAATAATTTGCTGATTATTAGTGGTGTCAAGACTAGAGATGACAAAGCAAAATACTTGCAAGACACTTGCAGATGCATGTGGAGCTGGTCATGGAGATCTGCATAAAATGCCTGATAGTGTTGAATGGATTTGCATGCTGGGGAGAATTCCCCACACTGAACATTTAAATTAGCAGATAAGATACAGGTGTAAAGATTATGGCTAGTATGACACTAAACACTAGAGACTTACACTCTTGCCCACATCATCCTTGGAGCTAACTAGATCTTCCATTTCAGCTTTCAACAATTTGTTGGCTCTTTCCAGTTCTTCTTTGGCTTCCAAGGCCTCCTCAAGAGCCCGGGCCAGTGACAAAGCCTTTGTTTCTTTTTCTCTTGCTTCTGCTTCTGCTCTGTCCCTTTCATCTGCATATTTGGAAGAGATGTTTTTTTCTTCAGCTAGCATCTGTAGAAAAATGATATAAAAAAAGCTCTCAATCTGAGCACAGTAGTCCTATCACTATGGAAAGTCATTAGCTGCAGGGTTTTCTGTAGCATCAGTCTTCTCAAATATTAATTGCAGAAAAAGCTTATTGAATTTTGCTGAACATATGCAGAGGCAAAATTAACCATTGTATCAATAATTCACCCTCATTCTTTTTTTTTTTTATAGAAGATGTCATTTTCTCTCACCTCTGACTTTTAGCAGAACTAACTATAAATTCATACCTGATCAAACTTCTTTTGCTTTTTCTCCAGGTTGGAGACCAACTGACGTTGATTGTCCAGGTCCACAATGAGATCATCCAGCTCCTGTTGGAGTCTGTTCTTCGTTTTTTCCAGTTTATCGTAAGAAGCAGCCTTCTCCTCAAACTGCTGTGTGAGACCTTCAATTTCCTTCTGGAATTTCTTTTTACCTTCCTCCAGAACTTCTACTGTGTTGACATATTCCTGAAGCTTTTTCTTTGAGTCAGAAAGCTAAAATTTCAATTTAGAGAATAAAACAAATCTTAACAGGAGAACCAACCAAGGTGTACAAATGGCTGCCTCATCTGATACCTTCCCACAACCTCAGTTGGGAGTACAGGCAGTCCCCGGTTAACGAACGAGTTACGTTCCTGAGACCGTCTTTATGTCGATTTGGTATGTAAGTCGGAACACATACCTTTTTAATGACTGAGGAGGCGAGGGGAAAAACCAGGCTTAGGACAGCATCAGCCGAAAGTGGGGGTGGGAGGGTGGGAAAGAAAAATGGCAGCTAAGTGCAGAGCGTGAGCGTGGTCCCGGCGCTGCCACGTGGGTGCAGCACCCAGCGAGACCCCGCGCCCCTCCCAGCCTGCGCTGTTCATAAGTACGGAATGTCCGTAACTCGGACGTTTGTTAACCGGGGACCGCCTGTACCTGATTTGCCCAGTGTGAAGCTGATAGCTGTCACTCATCATTAAAACAAGGCAGCTTACAGAGATTCCAGGCATGTTATGAAAAATTCCTCTTCAAAATGACCTTGGAGTTACATCAAGATATAGTTCAGTCCTATAGGTCATACCTTTTTCTAGGACGAGAGTGGGAGACTGCTTATTGGCTGAACTCTAAAATTCTCTGGGCTACTTTTGGCTTAAAAGACACAAACTTGCTAAGTTTGGCCTAGGAACATAAATTCACTGCCTTGACATGGCTAGGAATAATTCTAGAGATCAAAATCTCTGTGTGTATTGTGAAAACTCTCAATTTTGAGAGTTTGTGAAACCTCTGGATCTCATATTTTAACTGTGCCACTGGTACCTGTATTGTCAGTGTTGAAATATGCCGCTCCAGGTTTTGTTTTACTTCTGCTTCTTCCTCCAGCTGCTCTTGCAGGCTATTCTTCTCATCCTCCAGCTGACGAAGCTTGGTGGTTACATTTAATTTCTGCCGAGTTTCTTCTTGAAGCAGCTCCTATAAAGACATCATCAGTGTATAATATGGTCATTTTCAGTTCTTTTATAATGCAGTTTACATAATAATTGAACTCTTTATAATGGGAAGCTTCACCTGTGTGTCCTGTAGCTGAGATCCCAAACTTGCAACATCTTTGGTAAGTTTAATTGTCTTGCCTTCTGCATCATTGAGCAGGGCAGTAACACTTTCCACTTCAACCTAAGAAGAAATAACATTTCTATTGATTTGTACATCAATATCACCATCCCAACAAAGCACATTTGGGATGGTCCAGGCTAAAGTCTTGAATTAGTGTTTAATTTCAAATGGTAGCTTCTGAATGTACTCCTATGCTGGCAGGTAGTTCTGGAACCTCAGCAGGTGACTGTTTTGCAATCCAGCTTTAACTACTACCCCATGAGGCTCATCCATTTGAGCACCAATGATGCTGCCAGGAGTGACCATGAGCAGATCAAGAGTGATTACAGGGCTCTGTGTGTAAAGGTGAAAGAGACAGGGGCACGGGTGATGTTCTCTTCAATCCTTCTGGTCAAGGGGAAAGGCCTGGGCAGGTGCGGATGCGTTCTGCAGATCAATGCATGGCTGTGTAGGTAGTGTCACCAGCAGATATTCAACTTCTTTGGTCACAGGATGTTGCTCCAAGAAGGATTGCTAGGAAGAGATGGTATTCACTTGTTGAAAAGAGGGAAGAGCATCTTCACAGACAGGCTTCCTGACCTAGTGAGAAGGCCTTAAACTAGGTTCACCGTGAGATGAAGACCAAAGCCCTAAGGTAAGCGGGGAAGTGGGAGACCTGGAGGAAGCACAAGGAGGAGGGAGCACCAGAAGAGGACTCCTCATTCTTAATGAGAAAGTAGGACAATTGGCTAGTTACCTCAGGTGTCTGTCCACAAATGCATGGAGCCTGGGAAACAAACAGGAAGAACTGGAAGTCCTCACACAATCAAGAAACTATTGAAATAACAGAGACTTGGTGGGAGCTCCCATGACTGCAGCAGTGTCATGGATGGGTACACACTGTTCAGGAAGGACAGGCGGAGAAGACGAGGAGGAGTTGCACTGTATGTAAAAGAGCCATATGACTGCTCACAGTTCCAGTATGAAACTGGTGATAGACCTGTTGAAAGTCTCTGAGTTAAGGTTGGAGAGAACAGCAACAAAGGTGATGTTGTGGTGAGTGTCTGCTATAGAAAGAGCAGGAGGATGAGGTAGATGAGGTTTTCGTCAGACAACTAGCAGAATTTTCCAGATTACAGGCCCTAGTTCTCATGGGGGATTTCAATCACCCTGCCATCTTCTGGGAGGACAATACAACAGTGCACAAACAATCCAGGAAGTTTTTAGAGAGAGCTGGGGACAACTTCCTGGTGCACATGTTGGAGAGACCAAGCAGGGGCCATGCTCTTCTTGACTTACTGCTCACAAACAGGGAAGAATTGGTGGGGGATGTACAAGTGGATGGCAAGTTGGGCAGCAGTGACCATGAGATAACTGAGTTCAGGATCCTGACAAAAGGAAGAGAAGAGAGCAGCAGAGTATGCACCCTGGACAAGGTAAGGATAAAAAGTCTCCTAAAAAGGAGACTTTGACTCCCTCAGGGAACTGATGGGCAGGATCCCCTGGGAGGCCAGTCTGAGAAGGAGAGGAGTCCAGGAGAGCTGGCTGTATTTAAAAGAAACCTTACTGAGGGCACAGGAACAAACAATCCCGATCTGCAGGAGGAATAGTAAACATGGCAGGCAACCAGCTTGGCTTAGCAGAGAAAACTTCAGTGAGCTTAAACATAAAAAGGAAGCTTACAAGAAGTGGAAGCTTGGACAAATGACTAGGGAGGAGTATAAGAGTATTGCTTGGGCATGCAGGGATGAAATGAGGAAGGCCAAAGCACAATTGGAGCTGCAGCTAGCAAGGGATATGAAGGGTAGCAAGAAGGATTTCTATAAGTCTCTTAGTAACAAGAGGAAGGTCAAGGGGAAGTGTGGGTCTCTTAGTGAATGGGGGAGGCAACCTAGTAACAGATGATGCAAAAAAGGCTAAAATATTCAATGGCTTTTTTACCTTGGTTTTCACAGCCAAGGTCAGCCCCCAGACTACTGCACCAGGCAGCACAGTTTGGGGAGAAGATGAGCAGCCCCCAGTGGTGAAAGAACAGGTTAGGGACTATTTAGAAAAGCTGGACATATATAAGTCCCTGGGGCCGGATGCAATGCATCCAAGCGTGCTGAGGGAGTTGGTTGATGTGATTGCAGAGCCACTGGCCATTATCTTTGAAAACTTGTGGCAATCTGGGGAGATCCCAGGCAATTGGAAAAGGGCAAGTATAGTGCCCATATTTTAAAGAGAGGAAGGAGGATCCAGGGAACTACAGACCAGTCAGCCTCACATCAGTCCCTGGAAAAATCATGGAGCAGGTCCTCAAGGAATCTATTTCTAAGCACTTGGAGGAGAAGAAAGTGATCTAGGAACAGTCAGCACGTCACCAAGGGTAAGTCATATGACTAACCTAATTACGTTTTATAATGAGATGACTGGCTCTGTGAGCATGGGAAATGGGTGGACATGATATACTTTGACTTTGGTCTAATAAAAGATATCACCTCTTCCACAGTTTTGCTTCCTTTTGACTTTAGCAAGGCTTTTGATAGTTTCCCATAGCATTCTTGCAAGCAAGCTAAAGAAGTATAGGTTGGATGAATTGACTGTAAGGTGAATAGAACTGCCAGGCTCAATGGGTAGAGTATCAAAGGCTTGAGGTCTAGATGGTAGCTGGTATCAAGTGGAGTGCCCCTGAAGTTGGTCCTGGGGCCAATTTTGTTCAATATCTTCATTAACAAACTGGAAGATGGGATGGAGTTCACCTTCAGCAAGTTCGCAGGTGACACCAAGCTGCAGGGAGTATTAGATATTGTGGAGGATAGGGCTAGAATTCAGAGTGACCTAGACAAATTGGAGGATTGGGTCAAAAGAAATCTCATGAGGTTCAAATAAGGACAAGTGCAAAATACTGCACTTAGGACAGAACAATCCCACAGACTGCTACAGGTTTGAGACCACCTGGCTGAGCAGCAGCTCTGCAGAAAAGGACTTGGGAGTTACAGTGGACAATAAGCTGTGTCAGCAGCATGTCCTTGTTGCCAAGAAGGCTAACAGCATACTGGGCTGCATTAGTAGAAGCGTTGCCAGCAGATCAAGGGAAGTAATTATTCCCCTCTCTTCTGCACTGGTGAGGCCACATTGGGAGTATTGTGCCCACTTTTGGGCTCCCCACTACAGAAAGAATGTGGACAAATTGAAGAGAGTCCACTGGAGAGCAACAGAAATGGTTCAGGGGATGAGGCACATGACTTCTGAGGAGAGGCTGAGGGAACTGGGCTTATTTAGTTTGGAGAAGAGAAGGCTGAGGTGGGATTTAATAGCACCCTTCAACTACCTGAAGGAGGGCTCCAAAGAGGATGGAGCTGAACTGTTCTCAGTGGTGGCTGATGACAGAACAAGGGGCAATGGTCTCAAGTTGCATCAAGGGAAGATTAGTTTAGATATTATGAAAAATGTTCTCATTAGGAAGGGTGGTGAAGCACTGGAATGGGTTATCTAGAGAGAGAGCAGAATTTCTAACCTTGGAGTTTTTTAAGGCCTGGCTCAACAAAGCCCTCGAATGATCTAGTTGGGGATGGTCCTGCTTTGAGCAGGGGGTTGGACTAGATGTCCTGAGGTCCCTTCCAACCCTAATTTTCTATGGTTCTATGTGACACAAGTTGGTACAAAACAAGGCAAAAATAGTTGTTGCCTGCCAAGTCTTACTGTCACAGAAGAAAATCTCTCTTACCTGTAACTTATAGACTTTTTCATTGAGTTCTGTCCGGACTCGCTCTCCATCAGTATATTTGGACTGTAGTTCCTGGAGCTGCACCTCCAGCTTCTTCTTTTTGTGCTCCACATCTTGTTTGACCTGGTTTAGTGTCCTGATTTCAGTACTCAAGTCAGCATTTTCTTTCTCCAATGTCTGTTTGCTCTTGTCCAAATTTGCTTTAGCCTGAAAGCACAAAGCAAAGAAAAACACACAGAGTAAAAGAAGTCCACAACAAATCATAGATAAAATAGTTTTCAAGGAGAAAGTTTTCCTTTTACCCGTTTAAATTGCTCCAGTTGTTCTGTTAGCTCTTCCACAACTTGAGTATGCTTCTGCCTCATCTCCTGGACCTGGGCTTCATGAGTTCGAGTCTCTTCTTCCAAAGCTCTCTTCAACACTGTGACCTCCTGTTCTCTCTTTGCTCTGGAAAGTAATACATACAGAACAGCAGGCAGGAGATTTCCCGTCACATGAAAAATTATATTGTTGCACAAC
This sequence comes from Caiman crocodilus, assembly GCA_030014935.1. Taxonomy (NCBI): domain Eukaryota; kingdom Metazoa; phylum Chordata; order Crocodylia; family Alligatoridae; genus Caiman; species Caiman crocodilus. The sequence continues at coordinate 12,152,479 of JAGPOW010002202.1, forward strand.
ACAGCAGGAACAGCAGCAGCACACATACTTTAGCTTAAAAGCTTAAGAAGCATTAGTACTTTCTCTGGTCTAGCGCTTTAATGAGATGGAAAGATTTGTGAGTTCCAAAGAGATGCTAACCTGCTGCTAGGCCCACCCTAGCCAGACAGGTCAAAGGACAGAGAGCCAATGGAAAACAATTCACTGATCCTTCATGTTGGCAGTTGAGCACTAGATCACCTCTCTATCACTGCATACAATTTGTAATACACAACTACAAAGATTCAAGATTTTAACGGACTGGCTTGCCTGAATCTGCAGAGAGCATCACTGTCACAGCCTGAACAAGAATCCAAGCATTCCTTGCACACTAGCTTGTGCTCAGACGACATACTGCTCTCTGTCAGGAATACAAAGTCTTCTACCTTGCTAGATATGTGTCTTTACGTGATCTTTTACTGCGGTTGTAATTCTTGGTTCTATAGCGATTTTTCAGGAGTTTGGTACCTGAGTTCTTGCTGCGTGGCTGTGCTATCCAAAGTATCTTCAAGCTCTGTTTTAAGGGCCTCTAGCTCCTCACCCAGGTCTCTCTTTTGTTTCTCTGCTTTATTTCTAGCTGCCCTCTCAGAGTCCAAATCTTCTTGGAGGTCAGATATGTGGCCTTCCAGCTCCCGGATTTTCTTGAGGGCATTGTTTTTCTGAGCCATTTCATCTTCAAGCCTGGAAAGAAAATATGTAATGGAAACAAACAATATTCCTCTGCTTCCTGGCCAGTCTATAAACAGCAGCTTAAGATTTCTAACAAAGTGTTGAGTTTTGGGGAGCTGGGGGGATGACTGTAATCTGAACCAACAAAATGCATTCAATTGTTTGTGATTATTTTGGTAGACATGTAAGTATTGCATCCAGGAAATATTTAAGATGATACAGCATTTTATGATAACATGTACCTTAACTACATATTTAAGGTCGGGATTTTCAAAAGCTTTCTGTGTTGGCTTAATTATGTGCTTCTTGAAAACAATGGGATTGCAATGTGAATAGAGTTAGGACAACTCAGAGAGCTTTCAACAATTCTAACCTAAATATACATGTCAATGTATGCTGTAAATTCAGCATGCAGCAAAATTGTGCAGATAATTTTGGCTAGCAGAGAGAAATGATGACAGAAGAGGAGGTATTCTTACCACCTGATGACATGTAGTGCTGAGAAGCTCTTTTGTACCTGCAGGTTAAGGCTTTGTCAACTGACATGTAAGAAACTGGGCCCCCAACGTGAGAAAGCATTAAGGGGGTAGGGCGGGAGAGAAGGCCTGTTTGATGCACATGTATGGAGACAAAGTATTCCAAAACAAACTGGTGAGTCGCAATGACTTTTATTCCAATGAGGGGCATAATGCCTTGATCTAGGACTATGAGGTTTTTAGCGCTAAATTCTCACAGCCCAAGAATCCAGCACACAATGTTTATGGAAGAAGCCCTCATAGATTTGAATGGTTCAGAGTTTTTGCAGGTCATTTTGTCTATAAACCACTTTTCCATATTTCATATGTGATGTGGCAGCACCTGTAAAAAATTATGACTAATAAGAAGAGTTTTTTTGGAATCTGGACATAAATCAATTTTACTCATTAGTGGGTTATACTTAATGATTTTTTAACACAATGAGAGACTTGGGGGTGGGGGAAGCACATAAAGAAACTCAAACCCAGAGAGCCAACTTAGTGCTGCAGTACCCCACTATGTGCATGGGGATAAAGTGCATGTATTTAGATCTGGGAATTGATTCAGGTATGTCTCTTGATAGACAGTAGCTACCTGGCAAGAGCGGCCTGCAGCTCTTCTTCCTTTTTGGCCAGCTGCATCTTTAGTTCAGCAATTTGTGCTTGCAGGTCTGCAATCTGCTCGTGTAGATCACTGGCCTCCCCCTCCAACTTCCTCTTCATTTTCTCCAGTTCTTGTCTGCCCTTTTCCTCTTTCTTCAGCCGCACTGAAAAAATAAGGATTCATGTCAGGGAAGTAGGTCAGCCCAAGGATTCTTGAAATGATCCTGAATAAGGCTGCAGAAGATGAAAATCAGGCACTGAAGCCACTGTACTTCTCTCTGAGGTTATATACTTAATTATGTCACTTTTTTTTTCCATAGTGACATGCTAGTGCCTTGCTGCTAGAATATGGCCACTCATAAACCAAACCTCTCCAATCCAAGTATTATCTATTTTATTGGCTTTATTTTTATATATATAAAAATATATAATATATATATAAATATATATATGGCTCTATTTTCTTTTCTGTGATGATACAAAATAGGAAATAAGGTTTCTTCCTGCTTCACATCTTTTGCAGACTATATCTATTCCTCATATAAAAAATAAAATTGCTTAACTCATTCACTTTTTTCTTGATACAGAAAATATACTTGTAATAAATATAAGTATGTTTCAATTAAATATTGTAATACACTGATGTAAATGGCCTCAGCATAATGAACCTGGAAAACACCAGCAAAAATATGCATACAAAACAATTAAAATGACATTTGTACAGATTTAAAAAAAAACTCAAGATTTTTATTAAAATAAAACTGCTGTACGATTGATTACAGAATTCCTTGTTTCAGTTTTTCCAGATTGACTGCTTTCAAATAAAACCTTGATGATGGATACACCCCCTCTTGTCTTTTTTAAAGCTGTCTTTTTAATATGTACCAAGTAAAAATTAATTTTAAATGTTTTTGGTTTCAAATACCTTCCAGTTCTGAAATCATAGATTCATGTTTGTTCTTCAGCTTCGTAAGGTTTTTGGCTTTTTCTTCTTCTTCTGCAAGATTTGTTGTTAAATCACTTACTCTCTCTTCAAGGAGTTTTCTTTCCTTAAAAAAATACGGTACAAGGCTAAAAACCCTAGGGTACTGTCATCTTAAATATCACATTTCCTGACAATGTGATCAATTATGAAGAAGATAAAAAATGGTAGATACTTTTTTTGAGACTAACTAGATTACTGATCTTAAATTTTTAATACTCCCTCTGCAAATGCTACTAATTATTTGGGCCCCGAATGAGGAAAGCCCCTCTTCAAGCAGACTCAGACAATTTTGTTCAATTTAACAAATTAAAAGCAGTCAGTTTTGTGCACCATGGAATGAGTCTGTTCTTGCTGAAGGCTAAGAATGACTTTTCCTACAGATCTTACTTTACGACTATGGGGCTTTTTCCCCAAAATATTGTTGCCACTGTAGGACCCAGCAAGCCAAAGAAATAAACAGTTTGTATAATACTTTGGGTGGTCTGGGATAAAGATAACAGAGTTGTCGAAAACCTAGTCTAGACACAATGAACTAATGGCCTGCTGTTAGTCTACACAACTGTGAGATTATGAAGTCCTTTGTGTGGTTAAAGGAAAGATTTTTTCATCTTGCACAGATTTTACAAAGTAGAAAACAGGACCCATAACACTAACTTTGGTTAGCTTGTTGTTCTGATCTTCCATTACAAGAATGTCGTCTTCCATTTTCTTTATTCTGCCTTCTGCTGTTACTTTTTCAAGTTGTAGTTTTTGCCTTGCAGCTTCTTCTTCTTCCAGCTGGTCTTCAAGGTCCTTTTAGGCAAAAAGAAACCCAACAAAAAACCATGAACTCTAGAAATAATATCATCTAGATGTACCATTAAAGTCAGCCCAAGTCTATGTAGGTTCCATCACAAGCCTTTCTAGTGGTATGGAAGCAAAGATTTGGTTATCCAGGTATTGAGAAAAAGAATAAATTCATTCAGTACCTTAAATTCAGTTTGGGGGCAGAATGTGAGTATATCTGGCATAAAGAATTAAATGTAGTTGAAAACAAGCTCAGTATTCCTACTACAGTGTAGCAGATATGTGTTCTACAAAGTAGTAGCCATTTCCATAGGATCTGAAGATGGCTTTTTCTCAGTGTTTTCAGTAAGGTAACATTTTTTATGAGCTGAATGTAAGCATGGTACCAGCATTTGTTGTTGCATCTTTTTCTTCTCTGCTTGCAGCTGCTGACTCCGCTCCTCCTCCTCTTCAATCCTGGCCTCCATTTCATGCAAGATCTCCTCCAACTCTTGCTTCTTAGCAGCTAGACGGACTCTCATCTCTTCAGCTTCAGCATATAATTCAGTCTCAGCCTGAAGCTGCTCCTGAAGGAGATTTTTTTCTTCGCAGAGCTACACAGATAAAAAGGAAACACAGTTACCACTTGGGTCACAAGTTACTGTTCTCTATTTCTCCTAGATTGCCACTGAGTACAGGCGAGGGCATCGATAGGAGGTCTGGAGGTTCATTCCCTTCTTGAATGGACATTGGACCTTCCATTAAAATGAACAACCATCTTTCCACTGAATGCAATGGACTTTGATTCAGGTCCATTTCCATTAGTAGGATCAGAAGCATAAGGGAGAAAAATCCTTCACTGATCATTTGTGATATTTTAGTGGTACAGGAAAGGAGTGGTACAGAGCTGTATGTCACCTGAGTGTGTTTCAGCTCCAGTTCTTTCAATTCACTCTCTGCTTTTTGTTGTCTTTCCTTAGTTTTCGTTAGCTCTTCATCTTTGGCCTGCATTTCTTCTTCTTGGCGTGTGACTTGGAGCAGGGGCTTCACCTGAAAAACAAAATAGTGTAACTTTTCACTATCTGCTTTAGTGAATTCTTAACAAGGAGGCCTTAATGACAGTTCTATAGATGTCTCTATCCTTTTATAGGTATTGCCTAGATCCAACTAAATCACTTGCTGTTCAAGCTTCTCTACAACAATGAGTTTCAACAGTACTGCTGTAAGACCAGTTCAGTGTTCGGTTATTATTTCTTAATTCTTTGAGTTACACCAATTCTTTGACTTGCAAATGGGATTTATGCAGAAAGGGGACAGTTACAATCAGTTTTGATGTGGACTTCTGGCATAGGCACCTCTTTGTTAAAGCGGAATTGAGTTTCACAAACTTATTTATCAGTGTTGTTGGAGACCATGTGAAAGGGTCAAATTTTTTAAAGAACCTCAAATCTGCCCTGATTACTTAAGATGCACAATGACCATACCTGCACGCATAAAAAGGCAATTTATACATGCAGATGCCATTGCCTTTTTCTTTGTGCAAAACAGGTTATTATTTAGGCATCATTATGAACATGCAAAATTGAAGGCCACTTTTTGAAAACATATACCTTTATTAGTAGTAATGAAGACTGAATTTAGCCTGACCACATAGCTCAGGGAAAGCCTCAGTGTCCCAGTTACCAAACCCCAATGGCATCCTGTACCCTCAGATGTATATTTTTATGCTTGCAAGAATATCAATTTACTTTCTTCTTTCCTCTCTGTAATAAACTCATTTCATGTTCTTACATGAAATAAAAGATCTAAGCACTCTTTATGTCTTCTTGTGTGACTCATAGCTTAGCTGCACTATGCACACTTATTTTCATTATCTGAATCAAGGTAGAAATAAATCCATATTTTTAGTAGTATTCCAAAAACACATTGAATAGTTTCCTGAATATGAGCATAATCCAAAATTCAATGAAGTCTTGCCATTGACTGAAAGTGACTTTGGAGTAGACCCTATGAGAAATACTTTTCCTTGTCCTAACATGAATTAATGCATTACTTCTAATGTGAAATGCTGAAGAATAATCCACTTAACAAGAATCACTCACTTTTGTGAACAGTCTCCACCACTGCCAGTTCCTCAGCTTCAGATAAGCAGCACAGTTTCTCTGAATGACCTTCATTGCTGTCAACTGCTGCTGTCTCTTGGCAAAGGCTCTATGGTTAAATACAAAATAACTTTTTACAACTGATCTGATGGGACTGAGTGAAATTGTCTGCAGGATACACTTAATTAAAATGAAGCAATCCCAAAATGTCTCTTGATTCTGTGGCAATGTTTGAAATGTCTGCTGCAAACTTTTTTGTCACTTAAAAAGCACATCTGATTTGTGGTTTCCACAGCTTTTGTTTTTATAGATTTCATAGACATTAGGGCTGGAAGGGACCTTGTGAGATTATTGGGTTCAGTCCCCTGCCCAAGGGGCAAGAAGTCAGTGGGGGTCAGATCACCCCAGCAAGATAAGCATCCAAGTATTTCTTAAAGGTATGCAGAGTAAGTGCTTGCACCACTTCTGGGGGAATCTATTCCAGACTCTGGAGACTTGGACGGTAAAGAAGTTTCTCTTTATGTCCAACCTAAAACAGTCCTCCAGCAGTTTATGGCCATTAGACCTTGTCTTCCCTTGGGGTGCCCTGGTGAATAAATGTTCTCCCAGTTCCTGATGAACACCCTTTATATATTTATAGGCTCCCACCAAGTCCCCACTGAGCCTTCACTTCTCCAGCTGAAGAGTCCCATGCCTCTCAGCTTCTCATAAGGCCTGTTCTCTTGATCTCTAATTGTGTGTGTGGGCTCTCCTTTGGGCCCCCTCAATCTTTTCCACATCATTTCTAAAGTGTGGACCCAAGAATTGGATTCAGTCATCCAGCTACAGCCTCACCATGGCCAAGTAAAGCGGGAGGATGACTTCTTGGGTCTTGCTTGGGATGCACTGAGTGAGCCAGAGTGTTATTTGCTTTGCTGGCTGCGGCATCACATTGGTGGCTCATGTTCACCTTAGGGTCAATGATGACCCCCAAGTTTCTTTTGGTTGTGCTGCTAATGAGTGTAGCACTGCCGAGCCTGTAAGTATGATGTGGGTTTTTTCTCCCGAGGGTTTTTTCTCCTTGCATTTCTCTGTGTTGAGTTTCATCAGGTTTTGATCCACCCACCTTGTGAGCCTGTCCAGGTCCACCCGAATTGCCTGCCTATCCTCTAGCATGACCACACTTCTCCATAATTTGGTGTTGTCTGCAAATGTAGCCAGTCCATTTCTGACACCCAAATCCAGATAATTTATGAAATGGTCTAATTATATGATGGTCTAATTTATGATGGTCTAATTACAGAAGTAGGCTCAAGCTACCAACAATGGACCTAGTTTGGGAGATGGGCATTTCCAGGGTACAAGTCCTCAGAAATTGTGTTCAGTTGCAACATTTAATCATACTATATTGAAAATTGTTTGTTTAGTAGTGTGAGGTGAATATAGGGGAAGGTGAATTTATTTGTGAATATAGGGGAAGGGTCATTACTGTTAAAGTTTTTGTGGTTGGGTTTGAGCTCCTAGACTGCTCAGAATGCTTAAGTTAATTAGGAAAAAAGGTCAGGTGATTCAAATGCCTGGTGCTTCAAGCTCAAGGTGTAGAACAGTAGGTTAAATATTTTATATCAGGAGCTGTATTGTTTGTATTGTGGCAGGACTTAAAATCCAGTTATAGATAAGGATTCCCAGGTGCTAGATGCTGTACAAACACATTCAGATCCCCAGGTGCTAGATGCTGTATAAACACATTCAAAGGAGATAGCCCTTCCTCCAAATAGCTTGATGTCTAAGTAGATTTACCATGCTAGTCATCTATTAGGAACAAGACAAGATTCCTCTTACATGTAACTAACTGAAACATGTAAAGCATTAGGTACTACTGAAATGGAAACCACATGCAGTATTAACAAATCCTCAACTGTAATGCAAACAATCATGTACTTCAATACAGATATAGATTATTGCCACAGACATTATTTTGGTGCTGAGGAAAGGGGCTTACTTTCTTGCCAGGTAGCCTCGGCATTGAGCCTGGAAAGCAATAATAATATCTGTGATCTTCAAATCTCTTTCCTCTTCCAGATGAGCCAGCACACCAGTTCTGAAGAAGATTTTACTTTGTCCAATTCTGTACAAGTTGGGATCAAGTTCTAATGCTTTAATCTGTAGGGAGAAGAATAAAAACATTGTATTGATTCTGTTGTTACAGTAGAGTCTCAAAATATCTTTTGACAGAATACTCTTTATGCTGTTTTCAGGGAAGTAACCATTTCCATGTAAAATGTATGTCCTGACTTTGCTCACCATCAGTATGCAGGCCTGTTTTCCATCCATAAATCCTTTAGGAATAGCACTTGCAGCAAGAATTTCATATCTGTAAACAAAGGTGGCAGAGAAGTTAAAAACAGATGACTTAACACTGATCTGATCTAATTTTTAGTCAACCCAAATGCTTACGACAGCATCTGAAACATAAGTTATTATATAGGTGTCATACCGCTGGCGGAATTCCTGGAAGACAATTCTGTTGGGGAATCCCTGTCGGCAGATACGAATGCCTTCCAAGACACCATTGCATCGCAACTGCTCCAACACTAAATGGGCATCCAGTTTGCCAGCCTGTGAAATGAGGGCATTTTACACTTATAGCACACAAAGTAACTGAGAAAAGAAGGTAAAAATTCAGACGGGATATGTGCAGTGCCAGACATCACTCTGGCATTTAGGTTGTTATTATAACAAGTAGAATTTTACAAAATTAATGTAGCATATGCCAAATTTGAAAACTTCAGCATTTGTTATTTACCCTTTTTTCATGATTTGGAATGATACAGCGGACGAAGTTTGGATTTGTGTTTCTTAGGGTGGTCATCAACTTGGTCAGCTGCTCCTTGTACAGTTGCCCAACAGTACGGAACATGCCCTTCTTGGCTTTTGAAGCACTAGGAAGGGTACTTTCAGTCACCTTTGCCATCTGATCCAGGCCTACTATGCGGTCAACTGAAATGAAAAAGCAAGTATGAATGGAACCTCTCCCATGAACTGTCTTCAAAGTTCATGACAGTTTCTGACAGTAGCTGTTCTGCATGTTCTGTTAAGATCTAACACAAAGTAAAAATATAGTATTTTGATGGCACTATAGAAATAAGAATTAACAATAGTAGTAACTGCAATAGAAAAGATAATAATCATAAGACCTATTTAGTGAGTTGCTTCTGTGTCAGCATTGAAAATATTGTTGTCAGTACCAGACAACAGAAAAAAGTGCTTCTTAAGGCAGAGTCAATGTAGAGGATGCATACACTACTTCAGTCTGATCTAACTGATCCTCTCTCACAAGGCCTATATGTCAAGAAACTGGTTGTCCAGTAAATCAATGCCAGAATGAGGAAATGAAGCCACACTTTTGTCTCCCACCCTAGTATACTATCCACTGAGCCACGCTCCTTCAAAACCTTCAGAGTCACCTCCTCTGAAAATCCAGAGGTTCTTTCCTATGCTAGTCAGAAAAAAACCCAGGGTTCTGCTATTTACGTATTATGGCTGTTTAATAATAATACATTAAAATCTTACATTTGTGTAATTTGTTTGGTTTTAAAGTACTATGTAGTCTTTCTCTCACACACACATACACACATTCTTCCTTGGCCCACACGAATGTAGTTTAAACTATACTTCATGGCGATGACCACACAGATTGCACACAATCATTTTTAAACAGCAAAAATAATTTAAATTGAATAAACTCCCTAATGTGATATACACAGCAACACTTGAATGCTGTATCTTCATCTTGATATTTTTAAATGTTATTTTTAAGGAAGAAATTGATTGGTTTCTGTTTAAAATACTTTCCACAAGGAGTTTATTTTGTAGAATTTTAAAAGGTTGGGGAATAGGATGTTAATGGCTTGGTCACTTCTATCCTTTCTATTTTGTTGCCTTGTCCTGTACCTGGGATGACAAGCAATCAGATTTGTTTTCCAAAGAATGATCCTGAGCCATCCATACCATATTACAAGTTTAGAATTCAGATTCATACCATCTTTCCAAAGATCTGCTACAAATTTGTCTGCAGACTGGTTGAGCAAAGAAGTCACATTGTCATTTAACGGATCCATGTTCTTCGTAAGCCAGGCACTCGCATCGTAGTTAACCTTTAGAAAATATCACTGATTTAGAAATCTATGCTCAGTGAAAAATTTCAGTAGTGATGGTCCTGATCTGTCACTACTGCAGCTAATGAATAACAAACACAGCATGATATTCCCACTATACATGCGATTGGCTTTTTAGGGTGACAGTCCTGCAGCCTTATTTCTATCAGGGAATCTGTACTGTCTTGTGATTTTCAGAGTACTCGCCACTGAATAATTCTGCTCTAATGGGTTTCATTGTTGCCTTAACTTCAGCTGAGTTTGGGCAACAGGGAATGTTTAAGAAAATACCAGTCTCTATGCTGTTTTACTCCAGCTACTCTTAATCAATTCAAGGACTTTGATTCCATTTCTTGCCAATCTTTTTAATCTTGGCTGCACTTTTTACCACTTGAGCATTAGAATTAAAAGCTGTAATAGTGAAATAGTTTAGTCATATCCAATACCTTTCCTGCATAGTGGATTATGGAGAACTCTGTTTTATCTTTGAGTTGTTTGGGTTTCTGGAATTTGGTATGGCTGCCTTGTTCTTGACAGAGTTTCTCTACAAAGGATGTGTCTGTGGCTTTTGGGAACCAGCACTCTTCATCCAGGAGAGCCAGGACACCAGGAGGGTTGTTCTGTAAAGTGAGCAGCAGTATATCAGCATAAGCAAGTCAATCATTGCAATAAAATAACTCCATCTTCTATTTCCTCCATGTTCTTAAACTGGCCATACAGCAATGGATCCCAAAAATCTTATTCAAGCTGCTTGTTGGATTTCATGAATCTCCTATGCTGCTGTGACAGAGCAGCTGCGGTGCTCTGTCCCTTTAAGGGCTGGAGCAGGCAGCCAGCAGGTGCCTGATTAGGGTGGCCATTTTAATACCCACTCTCAAGGCTGGAGCAGCAGTTTACTGCCAGCCATCAAGGGAGAAACATCACCTGGCTGAGTTACTGCTCCAGGAACAGCTTGGAGGTAAGAGAAGGGGCTATGGGGATGACTGGAGGCCCTGGGTCCTGGGCATGACCTAAAACTGGGAGGTAGAGAGGCCTGGTGGGACTGCCTGTGGTGGGGCAGTGCCATCTAAATACCAGGACCACAGACCTCCACAGTAAAAGGCAGGTCAGGGAGCCTTAATAACCCTAGCCCCCACCACCTGGTGAGTAGTATGTGAGCAAAGGGGGGAGAGGCCAGGCGAGGTAGTTGAAGCTTCTGAGCCCTAAAGGGGTGGAGGACCCTGGTGAGGTGGGCCAGGTATGCTGTGAGAAGGCACCTGAGCCTGCAGGGGTGGAGGACCCCAAGCCTTAACGTGAGGGCAGAGAGGTAACTCCAAAGAGGAGGCAAAGCCCTAGTGAGAGGGCAGAGAGGGAGCCCCAAAGAAGGGGCAAGAAAAGCATAAAGCCCAGTGAGGGGCTAGGGGTGAAGCTGGCCCAGAGTTTGATAATTGACCAGCCACCACTCAGATGAGGGTCACGGGAGAGACCCAAAACACTGTGCCAGGGCTGGCCAAGTGGCGAAGAGTTAAGTCCGATGACCCTATGGGGTCGCGGGAGCAAAGGCAGTGTGAAAGAGTTCCAGGGTGGGTGGTGTGGAAAAGGCCTGCTGAGAGCAGGTAGAGTGGAAGAGGCCCTGATGAGAGAGGGGTGATGTGAGTGTGACCCAGAACAAGGTGGTAAGACAGAGACCTAACTCTGTACTGAGTCTGGCCCAGTCTCAAGCCGGAGTACTACCAGACTGAGTGTGTTATCTGTGAGGCATGGGAGGTCGTAAAAGGGGAGATTGAAGCATGTACACATCGCCCTCTAACAGTGGGTGCTCAAAGGGCACCCTTCATTCCTAATTAACACCTCAATTAAATTACAATAAGGCATGGCAGGAAAGCAAGGCAGGCGGTTTGCCCATAGACAGGAGGCGGGTCAAAATTGAGATTGGGCCTGGAAGTTTGCCTTGTCACAGCTGTCTATATAGTATCCCTCCTATACACATGGAAACTTACTGGTCTTTCAATCAGCTCAATGCAGGGTTGCAGATCAAGGCCAAAATCAATGAAATTCCATTCAATACCCTCCCGCTGATATTCCTCTTGCTCCAGTATGAACATTGTATGATTGAAAAGCTGCTGAAGTTTCTCATTAGTGTAGTTGATGCACAACTGCTCAAAAGAATTGATCTGAAAACAGGGCAAAAGGATTGAATTACTAACCTTAAAAATATATGTACAATTTGGATAATATAAAGAAATGTAGAATCTTTTATTTCTTTTCCTAGCAATGATCATTCATTTAGCAGCAGAATAAATTCTAGTAACCTGGTTTGGGCTTCTTTGGGAAAAAAAAAGGAAAACCTTTTATTCAGTAGGTTAACCATGAACAAGTAAGTGGGTTTTTTTCAATTCAGCATGTAATTGCCAGCATTTCTGTATATACAGTTCTTCATCACTGAAAAAGCAGAAGTCTGTGCTCTTCCTATGTCTATACACTCAAATTAGGAGTTTACAAATGCCAAGTGCTAAGTGTATTCCCAGCCCATACAAATCTATCATGCTGGCTAACATCTCAGTCTTCCTCTGACAACAGAAGAGGTGATGAAAGCCAATGGACTCATTGACCCTGTAGGGGTCTTGTCCACTTGGTTCTCAGTGTAGGATCAGCCTCTCAGACATTTAGAAAAACAGAGAGAAATAAATTAACTAAATGAACAGACTGAATAGACAATGAGCATGAAGTTAAAGAGTTCCCCTTGTGTCCAACAGAGCATACCTCAAAAATCTCAAACCCAGCAATATCAAGGATGCCCAAGAAGGAAGCTCCTTGTCTTTTTGTTTTATCCAGAGCTTTGTTTACACGAGCAAGAATCCAACGGAAAAGACGTTCATATTTTGCCTTGGCTAAAGCCTCCACTGCAAAATCTGCCTGTTAGGGGGAAGGTGAGAAAATGAAATGAATGAAGCAATCAAAATCAGATGCTAATTTCTGAATGAACAATAAGTGGGGCACAGAGAGGGCTGTCCTTTCAACTATCATCATTGTTTTTAAAAAAACAAACATTAATATCATTCAACAAATCGATACCTGCTCTTTGGTCTGAGCTTTCTGAACAACATCTCGTCCAACTTTGATGCGTGGTGTGAGGATTGCCCTTGTGAAATCTGTCACATTAATACCCATCAGATGACATACTTTTTGGGCAGCTACAATGAAGAGAGCAAAATTTCATTTCACAATGTATTTTCTTCTTGTTGGGTTAACATGTGAAATGCTAGCAGTATAACCAGTATGTAACTAATTAATCCTTTCCATTACAATATCTCCATTATGAGTGTGCAAAAGTGATTCCACAGGTATCCTTCACAATACCAGAAACAAACGATTATTTTGCAATTTCTGAACTCAAGATCACTAGATAAGATAAACATTAATTTGGCTGATTTAAAGCATGGAATCTCTCAATAACTAATGGATCAGTGGAAGTCACAAATGAAATTGATAAGAAATGCATTTACTTAACAGTCATTTTATTGATAATCAAAGAAAAGAATATACCAGTGTTGTCTGGCATAGAAGCTTGATCTGTATTCCTCTCTTTCTTGAAAACAATATTGCCCAGTTGCAGGACAGATGAAACCACTTTCAGCATAGCTGCAAAATAAATAATGAAAATTTAAAGAGTAGAAGATTGGGACTTAGTTCCAACAATATAAGCACTAGATATAAAACCAAAACAGATCTGAGCTATTTTGTAAGGCAGGCCACATTTTAACTAAGATTATATCTCATGGACTTTCTCTTTCAGAATAATATGGGGAAAACACCAAAGGTACAGTTAAGGCGAGTGACTAAACAGAGAAGTAATGTTATGAACATGAACAGCATGTGCCCCCAGCAGCTAGGGGGGCACAGCTGCGGTGGCAGTGGCAGGAGTGCAGTGGCGGTGGGAGCATGGTGGCGGTGAGCTTCCGCAGATGCTGCCAGCACTGTCAGTGGTGAGAGGTGGTGAGTGGGGGTCAGTGACCACCTGCAGGTGCCACCGGCAGTGATGTCATCGGCCAGCAGGGATTGCTGACCGCCCGCAGATTCTGCCGGCAATGTCGGTGGCAGGGTAGCAAGTGGCGACCGCCCTCAGGCGCTGCTGGCAGTGTTGGCAGGGGTGCAGCACCATGCTCAGGGGGTGCGCATGCACCCGCATGCACTCCCTACACGTCGCCCCTGGTTATAAAAATAGTTAATACATCTATAGATGACTTTGAATGCATTTTAACATCCAGAAATAAGGAATAGCATCCAGAACCATTTGATCAGTCAGCTATCAGTGGACCTTTCTGATAGTAATCTTGCACAGTTTAGAAATGTACAGTGTACATAATAACAGTCTTAAACCTACTTTTAAAATCAAAAGTATTTGCAAACTATTTTCAGTGTAAAATATTTTTGTAGCAATTTAAGACCCTATTCTTGGAAACACTTATTTATGTACATGTTTAATTTTACTTGTGCATGTCTTTTCAGGATCTCTGCATTAACATAATACTGCATTACTTCTTATACTAAAGATACTGTCACTTCATAAACTGGGTTTTATTTCAGGGAGCTGATTCTTTTAATATGCTTGTACAGGAGAATATTATGAGTCTTTAGCAGATTAATATTTTAATAATTATTTAAAATAATTATTAATTCATTTATTTGTTGATATTAATTTTTTAATTTTAAGGTGCTAACTCAGAAAATTCCATCAATGCCAAGAAGCAGTACAAACATCAATTCCCCTCCTAAATTTGAATGGAATTGGCTGAGGCCAGAATTTATGCCCCAATCTAGCAAGGTGCAACATTCTCTCTCAACAGGGTTATCATCTTCAATTACTGATTAAGCCAGTGGAAGCTGATGATACTCTGCACTTCATAGTACCCACAGACTTAGTTTTTGATTGTTATGGTCAAGTGACAAGATCCTCATTATTCTGGCCAGTAGGTGTCACCTCAAGCATGAAAATTCAAACTATGAGGACACACACACACACACACACACACACACACACACTCTCTCTCTCTCTCTCTCTCTCTCTCTCTCTCTCTCTCTCTTTCTCTCTCTCTCTCTCAAAAATATGTTCATATGAAATGCGAGAATTGCTAGAGTTATTCAATTCACATCTGCCAGGCATGTATTCTGAAATCAGTTCTAAGTTGTTTTCCTCTGCCCTGAATCTACAAATACACATATTAACTGTTCCAAACAGGCCCATTACTTTCAGAATTAAATCATAACATTCTGCAACTTTCTTCTTGGTCATCATTAATAGAAAGCATCTGAAATTAGCTTTAAATGGTTATTAATACTGGTAGAGCTGGTCTGAATTCAGCCACCTGTATTGAGCATGTATGTAGCCTCTTGGCAAGAATGCTTAAAAAGTCTCACATTTAATAGCCATGTGTTACTTTTCAAAGGGCTAATTGTTATAATACTAGTGCATGCTGACAACTGTACTGATTGTCTGGAATTCACAAGGGTTTGGAATTCATGTGATGTTCCTTCTACAAGCAGCTTTCCTGGGACTCATAATTTATAAGATTGATGAAAAAAAACCCTTTGTAATTAATTAGTAAAACAGACTGAAAACATTTGTAGAAATGATTTCAGTTGAGCCACATTTATATTGCTGCACTGTGCTGTTTAGTATACTGGTACTTATCTTGTGCATTATAAAGAACTATAACATCAGAGTTATTCGTTCAAATTCTAATGCACATAGTAAATTTTCAACATCTTACAACTGAATGATAAGCCAGGCTCTTGCCAATTTAAACCTAGGATTTTCAAAGATGTGCCATGTTTGCCTCACTCTGATCCTTTTCTGTGGGGATGAGTGATACCAGTACCCCTCTTAACTTGTTGCCTGGGGCAGATGCTCCTTTCTCCTACCCCTAGTTATGCTACTGCCAATTTTTCTCAGTGGTATAAATTGATGCTGTAGGTCATTTACTTGATTTAAAGCTTACTACCAATTCTTACCAGTCTGCTCCTCTTCAGTGAAACCCATAATTGTCATGGCTTCCAAGGTTTCTTGGAACATCTCATCATCTTGCTGAGAAGGAATAGGCACATAGCCATTAGATAAAAAGGTATAGTTGTTGAAACCTTCAAGCAATAATTCACCTAGAAGTTGGAAGAAAAATGATTTAAGTGGTAAGAAAAAAGAAAATTAAAAAAAAAATGCCCAACAACTAGATTTCTAGTGAATGGTGTCAGCTTTGATTGACCAGATTGTTCAGTCTGGTTAAGTCTTCAACTATCTTGACAATTAAGTCTTTTCCATTGATCCAACAAAGACAAAAATCAGTGGTCTGGCCAACTGAGGTTTCCCTTCATGTTAGGGATATTGGATGTACTTGCATGACAGACTAAATTTTCAAAATTGACTAGTGTTTTTCGGATACCTCAAGTTTTCTGTGCCTACATTTAGGAGTCGTTTTTGAACAATATAAGCTGATAGTTGCCTATAAGAGTGGGAGACCTAATGCCTACTTATATCCTAGCAACTCTTAGCTGCTGGAATGAACCTTATAACTTCATTTACATCACATGCTATAAGGCACTTTGCACTCTGTAGACAGTCTAGGTTCTCATCAAGATTTTTCTCATATGATGCATTTTCTGATGAAAATCCTACAATTTTATTTAGCCTTTTTATCCCTAGGAATTTGCACCTTCTTTGCTTCCCTCTGGGGTAACTGTTGAACTGCAAACTACCAGTAATGAACAGATGCACATAAAATGAGGTGTTTTCTATAAATTTAATATGAGTGGAATTGTTTAGATTAGCCAAGGAAGTAGTTATGCATAGCAAGGACTGAATGACGTTACAAATGGAGGAATTAAGATCAATTATCTAACTGAGTCATTAGCGACTAAGCTCAGATTGTCCAATTTAAACTAAGATCATTAGCAAGAAACTTACCTCTCATTTGTTCGGAAGCTCCCGCGAGCAAGTAGTAAAAAATATGAAATGTCCGCTCATCTCTAGCCTGGCGAATAGCACGGGACTTTTCCAGCAAATCTATTTGTCATTTATGTTAAAGAAAATCTGAACAGTATATTTCAGTTAGCACATCCTCATAAAACCACCTGCAGTAGCACCTTTAGGAGCACCTGTCAGATATTTGTTGTCTCTCTCTAACATGAACAAACGCTTCAGCAATCACTTAATACCAGGCACAATGCTTATTGCTTAGTTGTATCATTCACAGTACAGTATTACTACCATTAGGTAATACTGTGTTTAGCTAGTACACCAATCCCATATCACATCTTTTACTGTATGATAAATGCTGTTAATTTAGCTGGTAGATGTTACAGGTGGACATAAGTATTTGCAGAATTATGTCTATGTAAATAGGTTATATGATACCTGTCAGGTCATGCTGTGATATCCTCCTTCCTCAAGTGAAACACATTGCAGAATCATATCCTAATTTCTTTTTCACACTTTCTAGATCAGCATTTTAGATATACAAGTAAAATATATTGTTCATTACCTTCAAATGATTACCCAACCTGCTAAAATCAGAGCTGGCAATAATATAAATATGCCTCCCCACGCAGCAAGCATTTAATTGTAAAAATGTTGCCATATCAGTGCTTTTAAGTCCTTCATTTTGCATCCTGGGGCTCAGTGGGAACAGAAGCAGTTTCTTAGTTCTTAAACCATAATTTTTTAAGCTGCCAATATTTTCTCTGTCCTTTAGTATAACTTGCCTCAGAAACAAGGGGAAGAAAGCTGTGTCTAATAAACTGTTTCAGCTTTGTGAAATGCTGTTGAGTCTATATTCGACAGAGAAATTTTGTCTCCAGATCCTGTTATAAACCTTCATCTATTGGACTGAATATATTGCAAAGAAAAGGAGCAAAGCACTTAAGTATCTAACCATGTATTTGTCTTTCCTTTAAAACAAAACAGTTTCTCACAAGCATAAGGAAAGAGAAAGGCCACCATACTTTGCAAACAAACCTGTGTTACGTTACATTTTGCTGGAAATGTTTACATGCTTTTTCTGAAAAAATACACTGAGCGTACTGGCATATAGCACAGCATTCAGTGTGGGTCATTTGAAATGGAGAATGAGGAAGAGACATGTGGGAGGTCTGAAGCATCAAGCCCTCAAAAACTGTTTGCAAATGTCCAGTGTTTGGTCCAATCTAGTGCCTTCCAGGGACAAAATGTTTGCATCTTTCTAGTGCTGCTCTGAGAACCAAGGACAAAGCAGCCCTGACAAGGTTTTTTTGCAGCATACATACACAAGAGAAAAACTGTTCAAGACAGGAAATCTTGCCTGATAGATATATAAGACATAATAATGTTTTCATACTCTAATTTCTCTGAAGAAAAAATAAAGCCATCATATCAGGTACTATTTGTTTTGGGATAGCATGTGGGGATCAGCACCTCAGTTGTGGATTGGGACCCTGCTATCCTAGGCGTTGTATGAATTGCCTCCATAATGGACTATTATTGTGCTTTCTTTGAATATATCTATTTGTTACCTGGCCTCACCACCATCGTGCCTAGACATTTCACAAACAGCACTGAGAAGTTGGGAAATATTAGCTCTGTTCTAGATATGGGAATCTAAGACACAGGGAGATGAAGCTACCTGCCTGAGGACACCCTCAGGAACAGCTAAAAGTGTGGCTGAGGCACAGCTAAAAGTATGACTCCCACATCCAAGTGTGGTCTTAACTAGGGTGACCATAATAATTTTCAGGAAATCTGGAATGGGAGCCATGCATGCATGTACCCCCCCCCCACGCATCCCAGGAGCAGGGCTAATCAGAAAAACACAATGTGCGTACACACATGCTCACACACGAATACATGCACCTCCCCAACCCTGTGACTCCCAGAAGTCCTGATGATGGGGCAGAACAATTAGGAGGTCTATGGCTGGACCTGGCTAGGAGCATCCCCTGTCCACTCCACCACCAGCCACCTGGGATCACCATGCGCAGCCTGGGCCTCGGCAGAAGCCACAGCAGCAAGACACATCCTGGCTCACCCACCAGGTGCCCAAGCCCCAGCCCTAGCCCCCTTTCCTGGCCTGCCCTGCCCCACCTGAGCTGATCCCCATTTTAGGCAGAAGTGGTGCCCAGGCCCCTCCATCCCTCCACTTCCACCTAGCAGGAGCCCAGCTGGGCACCGCAGGCAGCAGTAGCCAAATCCAGGACTTTAGCTTCAATTTAAACCAATGGCTGGGAAGCCCAGATGGCTTGCAAAATCTGGGACTGACTGTCCCGGCCAATCTGGGACACATGGTCACCCTAGTCTTAACCCACAGGACTCTCTTACTAATGTATTATTACGTGCATCAGTTGACTGGGACGCTGATTGGCCAGGATATGCTGTTAGTAACAGCAACGCTTTGTATGGGGAAGGGTGCAGTCTGTCCTATAAGGAAGAAAATAGACCATGATGAGTCTGAACAGAATACATAAACATGAGAGCAAGACAAACTGAGAAACTGGTATCATCATAAATGGAGACACTTCCTTCCCTCTGTTTATACCAGCTGCAGTGGTATTTGCCTTTCTTAGACACGATGCAGACTTGTTTATACTACTCCTTTGCGCTTGCCCTCATTACTTACCAGTGCAGCTCACGGAAAAGGATACAAGTTTCTATGTTTGCTCCAACTATATAGCCAGTAACATCAAAGTTAATGCGGATGAACTTGCCCTATCAATGAGAAAGGACACAGCTTGGACTGTTTCTTTGTTGTGTTGTTTAGCATATTTTAAAAGTCACATTATATCATGCAGTAAACTGCTTGGGAGAGGGCTGAAGGAAAGTAAGCTTCTAAGAGATTCTCCCTGCAGAGGCTTGCCCCTGAAGGTTTCATCTGGAAACCATCTTTAGCATGTGGCTAAAGATTTTTTATTTCTACCTGGATTTATCCAGCACTAGTGATGAGACTGAATGACAAAGCCTGCTTTCACCTGTTTCCTGCCTTCCTCTACCCCCCAAATCTGTGGCTTTATCTCTTCCTTTTTTGTGTCCTTGTGAAGAGGTATTTAGCAGAAATCATAGATTTGTTGGAATCTGGCAGGGCCATGCCATGAGTGCTTCTGCTAGGTCCTCAAACTGGTGACCTCTGGCCTGTTAGCACCTATGCCACCCCAGCAAACTGAAAGGAGGCAGATTGAGATGACAATAATCTGGCCTGTTGTAAATCTTGAGCATGTGAAAGAAGAATGTTTTTTTTGTCTGGGGGTGGATGATGGTGGAATTTCCTATCATTTCATAATTTGGTTTTCTTGTAAGTATTTACAGTATAAGGTATTTTGGCACCTATTATCTCAGGTCAATTGAAATAATAAAAACATAGTGTGATGTGGAGTATGTATCACAGCTCTCTGTCTGTGCCCAAACCAGAGAGTCTGTTAAAGTCCCAAGTACACAGTTCTGGTCCTTCACCTCAAGCTGTGCAGCTTGTATTTTAGCATTGGATGTCGCTGGCTTAATCCCTGGTATGTTGGCTAATTTGGCAGCTGTGATAATATTACTTATACAAGGAGATTAGATTGGTCTGCCATAGAAACTATGAACAATTTTAAACCAAAGCAGCTTTGTGCCTGGATGCTGTGCAGCCACTCTCGACAACAAGCTCTTGCTGCTTCTAAAAAAATTACTCATTTTGGTGCAAGACAAAAGGACTCAATCCTAAACTTGACTAATTGCCCAGCCTGGGATCGGTGGCTTGGTGGGGAGTCTTTCTACTGGGAAGAGCACTGAGCTCAAAATATGTTCATCAAATAGTAATTTTACCAAAAAAAGCAGGTTGGATAAACTTAAATCATATAGTTTCAACCAAATGTATATATACATATGTGAATATATATATAATTTTATATACAAGGCACTTTTAAAAGTGAGTCTTAGGCTATGCTTCTTAGTTAAAGTTTTCTATTGACTTTAGTGAGAGTTGGATTAAATCCCAAGAGCTCAAATATGGATCATCAAGACCTTTCTGTTCTAGACGCATGGGTAATTTGGACCGCCTAATAAGGCAACTTTGTTGCCAGCAAAGAGAAAGGACAACTATCAACAAATCAGAAATTTCTTCTGCAGCAGCAGAACATAGGAAGTCCAAGGACCTTTTACAGGCTGGGCTAGTTAAATCAACATTTAAAGGGATTTGACGAGTAATATCTGCATAAGTTAATAACTTATGCAGGAAGAATCAGTCCTGAAACTGGCTCCATTTGAGTGAATCCTGGTACATGGATACAATCATTTTAAAGTCATTGGGTCAGCCAGTACAGACCCATTTGCAGAACTGAGGATTAAGAGGGTCATGTTAGGACTTAGATTGCAAGGTTTAAATAAATATAGCAGACTATAGCAGAGTCGAGAAATTATACAAGTGAGTTATACTTTTTCTTGCTAACATTAAATGTTGAAACTAATATATTCCATAAGTGCAATTTTCAAAAGTGCTCAGTGTGCTTTAACTGTGCCGTACTGAAGTCACTTCACCAACAGCAGATTTAGGCAATACTGCAAGCTTTTAAAAACAACATCGCTGTCTATACTGTCAAGTGCAAAATGTCTGATTATGTACCTTTTTTCTATCTGTAGTTATTAATTTCATGTGCTAACCACTCCTGCTACATAATCGTCATGCTCAACTACAGATCATCATCTTGTGTGAAGAACAAAGAAGTACAGATTTGGTTTGCAAATGTTCTGGAGGTGGATATTAAACTAACAAGCTCTGGTGGTTGCCTCTGGGAGGCCATGTGCATGCACTGCTAAAACTTGTGGAGACAACAGCACAGCCAAGTTTGAATTTGTTTTGTTCTCTTCTAAAAAACCAAATGAATGATTCAGAGAGAAATACTAAACAATATCTTAAGTGGGTAATTATGGGGAAATCTCTTTATTTAAAGACACTTATTATAGAAGTATTGCAACCATCTGCACATTTTGTTTTTACAGGAAGCTACTTACAACTATTGTACCACTCACACACATATGCATGCACATGGAGAGCATTTCTGCTACTTACAAATCTGGAGGAGTTGTCATTCTTCACGGTTTTGGCATTTCCAAAAGCTTCAAGAATAGGGTTTGCCTGTAGGAGCTGTTTTTCCAGCTCACCCTAAAATTCATTCAGACTCAGTTAACCCTGAACTCAGTAATTATTTAACTGAAAAACAGCAACTGTGTACCCTAGAGAAAAAATCTCAAACGATGTTGATTGAAGCTTTTAAACATACTATTGCTTATTAATGCACTTAATGTGGGTTTGGTTCCATTACTCTGTTAAACATTGTGTTTATAAAATGGTGCAGTTCAGTATACTAATGTTCTATATACAAGACCTTTTCCCAGCAGTGTTGGCTGCTGCAGATCAAAGTCCATTCGTCTTTTTATCAGTACTTCTGGTTTGATTTAATGATAAGGGCCAGTCAGTGACAATAGATTTTTTTTTAATGTATAACAAGGAAGAATGATGCCTCTAGAGGAATCTGCTGAGATATTTTTCCAAGTTAGTGTACTGAGGTCCTTTGATAGCAAATGATGATATAATTAGAAAAACTTGGCGAGAATAATTTTAATATAATGCAACACAAAGCTACAAAGCAGATTTCATTGAGTCTATTAATAATGTTAAATGCAGGGCTATTTAGGTTGAATATAGAAATGCATTACTTTGTTTCAAAACAGAATCATGAATTCTCATGCAAACACAC
>JAGPOW010002202.1:12175397-12186947 GCA_030014935.1 Caiman crocodilus
CAAACACACTGTTATATTGTTAACTGTGATGCTAAATGATAAACAAGCCAAGCAATGAAAGCATGTATGCACTTAATAATCCTGCTCCTAGACCAAACAATGATGAAAACAGTAACTTTGTCAATTGTGTCAGCTTCTAATGAATTGCTATGTTCTCCTTCTAAATCTATATTACTTTCATGTTTGAAATCTATATTAACATTTGCTTTTTCTCCTGCAGTAATAGGCAACATTGTATAAAATTCAAATCAAATAAACAGTTCCCTAAAAGCAGAAAACTTTCTAAGTAGAAGAATAATAGGATTTTATCAACACCAATGTGAACAAGTAATTAAGGCAGAATTTGGACTGAGTCTAAGGGAAGCAATTTAGAAAATGACCATTTGCCAACAACAGAAAAATGTGGTCCATAAAAGCTCTATTTATAAGGCTATTCTTGGTATAAAGCTACTGACTGTTGTTCTAAACACCACTGCAGACATTCTAGATATCTCACATTTTGTGTAAAAGTAAAGAAGCTTGACTGTAAAAAAAAGTCAACTGATCATTATCTCCCTGCTAAATTCTTCCACATGTACATGATAGGTGGAGAGAGTAGGGTTGCTGATTAGATATTTAGTCCGTAGCTAATGGTCTAAACAAGGCTGCATTATGAAAACACCTATCTAGTAGCTGAAAGAGGAAGAGAGATTAGCAAAAGAACAAGTTAACACAAGAACCCTGAAGTTAAAAATAACTTCCTGCAAATAAAAACTTGTGGAGAGTAGACAATGCTCTCTGAACAAGGCTGCTACTGGGCTTCACCATACAATTCTTTTAGATAATACTTCGCAATTATAACAACCCCACTGTTGCAAGAGTGGGCATAAACTCATTAGAAGCATAGGATACTACCGAAGTCACTCCATTAGCTGATCAGTATAAAAAGAACCTTCCATGGGCCACTAAAGATGGAAGAAGACCCATAGTCTCCTACTGCAAGCTTGCTACATTGTTCAGTTATGGTTATATAATTTCAAGTCCTAATTGTTAGCTAGTGTATGCCTGTGACCTTTACAAAACCTCAAGACTTACCTATGCCTGAACTGAATTTATTTCATCATAGAAAGAAATGGAATGAGAGATAGTTCCAGTAGCTTGGCAAATGAAGGACCAACTATAGTCACAAATAAAAGAGATAAAGCCTGAGTAGAATCTCTCAAACTACCTCACATCCCAAGAAACAGGCTGATGGCATCTCAGAAGTCAAAATAGAGACCTTTCATATTGTTACTTATTGCAGGGGTAAGTTGGAGAACATGCAGAGTTTTGCAGACATGCGTAATGCTCAACAAGTTACATGAAAATGCAGAATTGTAAGCAATATCAAATGGAAACCATGCAGCCAAAGTTACAAATCAATCACACACTGTGATGGTTTGGCAGTTATTTCACAACAGTCCTAAAAAGTTCAACCTGAAGCAAAGAGTATTTCCATTAATAAATTATACAGTCAAATTTCAGGCTGATTGGCTCTTTCAGGATCGTGAGAAAATTCA
Source organism: Caiman crocodilus (assembly GCA_030014935.1). NCBI lineage: Eukaryota > Metazoa > Chordata > Crocodylia > Alligatoridae > Caiman > Caiman crocodilus. The sequence goes on from JAGPOW010002202.1 coordinate 12,176,936, forward strand.
TTCAAACTGCAAAAATTTGAACACACACATATAGAACACAGTGATATTTGAAAGACAACCCTCCATGTGTCAGACCTCATCCTTTATCATGGAACCTGACACAGTTAGGGCCAATACATGTGAACATTTGGTGCTATTGTTGCTTTTTGTCATGTGATACAATATATATTCCAACAAAAACCACTTCTGATTTTTTTGGGTGCAACAATAGCATGCAGATCTACACTCAGTGCCTTAAACACACATCGAACAGTCTAAGTTACTCACGTAAGAAAAAGATGGACCTTGCTGTATTGAATAACATGATATAAAACAAATGTCAGTATTTTTTCCATCACATACATGTTTTTGTTTCTTCCTATATAAAAACAACCAACACACAGTTTCGCTATGCAAATTAAACCAGGAGAAAACGAATGAAAATAATTTGTTGTAGACATACCAAGAGTTCAGCCACCGCTAATGTACACATCATTTTAAGAGAAGCTGAACATACAAGATTTAACCAAAGCTCAGCCAGATCAATTGGATTCTTTCATTACGCTGAATAGACTTTGGATCAGGCCCCATATTAGTCTCTCAATGAGAGCACCAAGGAGAAAATTGTTTAAGATAAGTTCTTAATCCTTCTATGGGGCATTTAATGCATCTAGAGATTTGTAAAGATTTCTAAATGATTTTAAGTGCTGTGTCAGCAGTCCCAGACATAGGAATCATTTACTGGCCTACAGGACAGGAACCAGTTTGGCCTGCTCTGCAACATCTTGCCTCAGGTCTAATTTAGCAGGTTCCACCTTACTGGGGAGGAGAAAGACCAGTCTCATGGCATATTTGTTCTTGATCCTCTGATGAGTCTTTCAGAAAATGCATCATTTAGCTCCAGCTGGACTGGCATTGTGGCAATGTGGCCATTTATCCATTAGCAACAGCACTGAAACCATCAGTTCATTTCATGATCACTGAATTTATATGCATAGGATGTCAGAAGTGCTCAGAACCTCAGGAATATCAGACCTTTGTTCTCATTGACTTTCCACTAGGTACAAAGATGGTGCGAGATGACACACTGCACTCCAGAGATGTGGAAGGTACTTTGGAAGGCCCCAAGGTACGCGGCAGCGGTGCAGAGAAGCCGCCAGCACTTCTGGTTTTGCCGGTGGCACTTCTGGTTTCGCTGCCATGTGCTGCATGGGGGGGACCCCCTGTCCCCCACTTGTTGACCGGCTGCTGGACCCTCCCTCCCCGCAGCTTGTCGACTGGCTGCCAGGAGACTCCCCACTTCTAGACCAGCTGCCAGGGACACCCTGACCAAAAAAGGTTGAAAACCCCTGGGCTACACAATCATGAACTGTTTTACAACTTCTAATTGTTATCAAACTAGGCTAAGTTTTAAGTGATGACTTGTGGAAAAGAAAATGGTTCCTTTCCTATTTTCTAGCTGCACAATCTATTAGGATAAGCTCAATTCAGCATTCCTTGAGCAATAAAATCTATTACTGAACTGGGCCTATTGTGTTATAAATTTGAACTGCTCTTTCTTTTAAAAAAAAAGAGATCCTGGGTAACATTTTCAAAGTGACCTAGGAGCTTAAGCTCCATGTTTTAAATGGACAGAGACACTGAAGAGCCTAAGCCGCCCCCCCCGCCCCCCCCAGTTACAGGTATTGCACAGTTAATGGGTTAATTGTGTGATTACCTTAAAACCAGTGACATGTGCAAAGTAGCTATCACACCATAAAAAGCTCCAACCATCTATAAAGTTAGACTTTGAAAATGTATACTAACTCTAAAACTGGTTGCTATTGAGCTTGAATTTGCATGTGTAGAAGGGTCTCCCATCTCACAGAAGGTCAATGGGGTTCTGAAATGTTTTTGCTACTGTTGAAAATAGGACTAAGTTACTCAGAGACTGATTTTCTAAGGTATTTATATATCTGACCCCCTCCCCCCCACTGAAAACAGCAGGAGTTAAACACTCAAATAACTCTGACCATGTTACCCTTAGATGCTTTTGAAAGTTTGAGCCTTTATCAAAGGAGTTAAATTGAAAGAAAAAAAGCAGAAAACTCAGAAAGATTTAGATGCAAGGATTATTTAAGTAGCAAAATAAACCTGCTAATAAATGTAAATAAGAACTGGTCAAGGTTTAACTTATATCATCCGGTATTGCTCACATACATTTTCCTGTTACAACTGGAAAACATTTTATTTGAAGTTCTTGGCAAACATTTTAGTTGCCAGGGAGGCAAAGGTAAAATAAGGACCCTAACTCCCTGAAGGGCTCAGGATGTTACTGCTAGGATATAAATAGCTGATGTACATATGGAAAGCTATGAATATTTCTCTTCTAACAAAGTACATTTTCCTTTGGTGCCCAAAGGGATGTCAAACAAAAGTTTTTTCCATAAACATGAAGCTGTGACATAATTGTGTACTCTTAATATGTCAACTATTTGGCAAGACATGGAAGTAGCAAACATTTTGATCACTTAAACTGCCTTGCAGTTAAGCACAGTCAGCTAAATGCTGCCTTAATAAGCTAAAGAAAGTTCAACTAAAAGGAAAATTGAATAGGGAAGAGTTCACTTACAGTGATGCTGGTGTCCTTTTTGCCCTTATGTGAGGAAGCAACCACAGCCAGATACTGAATGACCTTTTTGGTATTTTCTGTTTTACCTGCACCAGATTCCCCTCTAGGGGAGAGAAGAGAAAAAACAAAACGAGAAAAAACAGAAGACTATTAGATTCCCTCCATAATGGGCTGTGTTTGGGATAGTAAAAAAGGGCATACACACTTCCTCAATCACACTTGGTCTTTCACCTCAGTCTCTCATTTGCCCCAATGTCACCTGAGTTCAGCTTGCCAGGAATGCAATGTCACAGCTACAGATAGCCCTGTTCCTTCTGTATTTTGACTGGACATTGGGCCATTTAAGGCAATCGTTTCTGCATTTTCAAATGACAGTTCATCTTACTTTGGCAGCATTTGAACATTTTATAAATGCAAGGTTTGGCGGGAGAGTGAGTCTGCCAGTATTTTAAGAACAAAATATGTATCATTAACTACAAACTGGAAATAACCATTAAAAAAAAATCAGCAATAAATAATAATAAGTTGTAACTTCTGTACCTCCAACCTGGAAATAAATTAATCACAAACTCAACTTTTATACAGATTTCAGTTAATATGGGCATGACCCCATTACCATTGAACTCAGTTCAATGGAAACTTAAGTTCAATGGAAACAAAGTTTGACCATGTGGGCCAGACCCTGGCCTCCATTATGAATGCTACACATTGGAGTTCCCAACCTTTTTGTGCTGAAGACTGGCAAGCCGCGGACCAGAAGTGACACCAGACCAGCAAGCTGTGGACCAGCAGTGCGGGTGACTGGCATGCTGTGGGCAGGTAGCCAACCATTTTTATACTTGGTATAAAAAAGGGTTGGCTGCCAGTCTGCAGTATGCTGGCCACTTCCAGTCCGCGGTTTGCGGGTCCACAGTCACTTCTGGTCCAGCAGCCAGCCCTCCTGCGGACTGGCAGCCAACTCTTCGCAGCTCAGTACCAGGCCATGGCCCAGGGGTTGGGAACCCCTGCTGTACATCACTTGCAAATAAAACAGTTTTTTTGCAAACATCTAATAAAAGATATCACCTCTACCATGAGTTCTGATTCTTTTTGCCTCTAGACCAATACAACTACAACCTGGATACCTGGCACATCACTTCTGAGTGACAAGATTCCCCTGTGTGGGGAAACCCTCAGCTGGCCTAGAGCCAACATCCCAGTTCCGATCTGTAGCAAATGACTCTATAAAAATGGCTATGAGGGAACCAGCCTGGGATCTGGAAGATGAGTTTGGTTCTTTCTGATGCCCTGCTAATAATGATTTTGCATGCTAAATATTTAAGACATCTCTCCGTCTAATAGGTATAAAAGGTTCAACAAGGAGCACATTTGGCTCACAATCAAAACTCTATGCCTGCTGGAACAACACAGTGCCAAAGATGAGAGACTAGAAAACTGGTTCCCTCAGAGCTAGCTTGGGTAATGGAAGTAATATAGTTATATTTACATGACACTCTACCCAGGCTAATTAGCCTTGCTGAGATGCAGGGTAAATTAGCTCAGGCAGAGTGAGTCTCTGGTGCCTGAGCTAGCTTGTTTAAGGCTACTTGAGGCATCTAGATTTAATAGATTTTCATAGATTTCATAGACATTAGGGCTAGTAGAGAAGTCAAATGACCCCAGCAAGGCGAGCATCCAGGCGTTTTTTGAACATATCCAGAGTAGGTGCTTGCACCACTTCTGTGGGGAGTCTAGTCCAGATTTTGGAGACTCAGGTGGTAAAGAAGTTTTTCCTTATGTCCAGTGTAAAATGGTCTTCCACCAGTTTGTGACTGTTAGACCTTGGGATGCCCTGGTGGACCCATGTTCTCCCCATTCCTGATTCACATCCCTTATATATTTAAAGGCTGTCATCAAGTCCCCCCGAAGCCTCCTCTTCTCCAGGCTGAAGAGTCTCATGCCTCTTAGCCTCTGTTTCGTACCATGAAGGAATACTCTTAATTCATTTTTATAAGGGGCTTAAAGATGCACAAGCTGGAAAAGAAAACAGCTCAATCTTCCCAGCACTGTTGGGCTAGTAATCAAAAACCTTAAGCATATTCCTTTTGCCACTAAACTATGCCCACCTGACTTTCAAATTCAGTACTATAGGGATCGGTCTGAATGAGACGGTAACAAGGTCACTTTTTAGAATTGATACACACTAAAAGCCTTGTTCTCCCTTCCCTAAGCACAATATAATATTGTCTCACTTATTACAAATTCTTTTAGCCCAGAATTGTCATGCCAGTGTTCTTTTAGCTTTGAAGTCCAAGTGAATGTTATTTATGCTTATGCTAGGGCCTTTCACTGTACTGGGTCAATGCTGTGTAGAGGAACCTTTTTCTAAATGAGAATCAGGCCTCTCTGGCTTTGCATTAAGTGGATGGGAAAAAAGAACAATACATTAAAAAGTCCCACTGAAATGTAGTTTGATCCTTTGAAGCTGAAACTTTTTAACTGGATCAATTAAAGCGCTGCTCTTTTTCCTAATTAGGAAATATTGGAGTTAATTTTCTCTACCAAGAGAGCAGTGATAAGTGGGCATAAAAATCTGAGTAAAATCAGAGAAAGATTTTAAAATGGGATGACGTTGATTAAACCTTAGCAAGCCAGAAACAATTCCTTCCTAGGTACTACATGATGAGAATTGCTCCTCCTGGTTTTCAGAAGTTTAACAAAATTAATTAGGCCCAAAAGCTTTCATTTCACTGGACTCAAGTTCGTTTGGACAGTTAAAAGATAAATTCATCCCTGCTTGAGCTTCAGAGCTGAAACATTTCCATGTTTTATTGATAAAAATTAAGTGTCCTGGGAAGCATTCCAAGCTAAGCACCCTAATTTGAAGACATTTGCGTACAAGGTTTTCAAATAAATCTACCTTACAACTTTGCTCCTTTGGAAAAATAAAAACTTTCTTCAAACAAACTCGGGGCTTTGAACTGTTCCATTTTATGAAAGGTTATTTGCAGTTCATCATTACATGAATTGCATTTCCTTTCTCCCAGGGCAACAGTGCCCATCACTTGGCTTTCTCCTAAATCCCTGTGAATATTACCATATATGGCATCATTTTGCTTGTAATTATCTTACCATACTGCAATGCTTAAGTTACTTAAGATTTTGCTGCGCTTGCTCTCCTTAACCCTTTTCTCCACAAACTCTGGTAGTTTTCCTCTTTCCTGCAGATGCACTGTGAGAAGTGTTTACTTTATTTGGAAATGGACAATGAAAAGTTAAGCCTGCTTCTAAATAGCAAATGCTTTCACATGTAATGAAAAACAGATAAGATGGCAGAAGCTAGAAATGGCTTAAAGACCTACAGAAACATCAGTCAAGTTTCCTGATAGAGGAGGACGTATTAGATCTTTGCTAGACCGCCAAGAAGATAGACAGGTCTGGTATACTGCTGTCCATTGAACAAAGCCAGCAGCATCATCACAGCCTTTTGACTCTTTGATAAACTCATTAGGTTAAAGTTAGGGGAGAAACAAAATGGCTTAGATTTAAATGCTCCTAATGTCAGTCCAGTGAGAGTAAAGTTGTATGTTACACCTAGCCCAGAGGTTCCCAGACTTTTTCTTATTGTGTACCCCCTTCCAGAGTTACAAGCTGCCTGCATAGCCCATACCACCATGTTTAATATTTTAACCCCTTAAATGACATATATTATTATAATGAAAATTAAATACACTCTTACACAATTTCTTCTGTATACCCTCCAGAGATGTCTGGAGAAACAGTATGGGAACCTCTGACTTAGACCATATTAAACCTGTGGAATGATTTAGTGGTGTAACAGTTAGAACATGTTGTAAGCAGTTGTGCATTAAGAGTTAATACCTTCTTTTTGCCTGCAGAGCTCTGATTTGCCCCTAGACAGCTAGTGAGGAAGGGGGTAGCTAGGAGCCAGGAAGCTTAGGCTTAATTCCTGCTCTAAGGGTTGGGGAGGAGGAATTGGGGGGCGGGAAGCGGTGAATCCTGGGAGTCTGAAAGACTGCAAATTGCTCATTTATCTCTGTGAAGCACACTGAAATTACCCCAACACAAGGTAGGTAGTATTGTCCAGAAGTGCCTGAAGTGGTATAACGTTGAGATGCTCAGAGGATACCTAGTATGAGTTAATAAGCTTTAATGTGTGGGTGCTTGTATTTTAAGTTCCCTTAATATGGTCTAAACATAAAGTGTAACTTCACTCTAAATCTTGTTGCTTCAACCCATTGAAATAGCGATGGACAATTCTTGCATGTTGTTCTTCTGGGTGCTGCTAAGCTAAAGCAGAATAGCACAACGCTGCTCATGCAGACTTGCCCCAAAGAGCCACCTTCTAGAATCACTAGTTCTGGAATACAAAAACCACCCTCTGTTGCTAGGCAGTGTCCCCGTGTAAGCACAGAAATTCATTGCAACCATGTCTTCCCCTCAGCTCTCTCCCCTCTTTAGTCAATATAATCATCAGTCACTTACTCTACCCCAAGAACCTGGGCATTGTATCCCCAGTTCTATTTTTCCAGGTGGCCCATTTTTTGATAAGTATCTTTCATTGAACAATTAAGGCCTATGACTTATCTACCCTTCTCTTTTGAGGACCCGTACCAGGAAAAAATAAGCATGCCCTATTGTGGGCTATCCATTTCCAGAACCCAACACCCAAAGTCCGGTCACCTCTCATCTCATCTTGGTCCTGGAAAACTAAACAAATTATTTGCGTGTCTGATATATTCTGACATCGTAAATCCCAATTGTTCATAGGAAAGGGAATAATACAATAATTGCAACTGCAAAAATTTAGCAACTCTAATTTGGTCAAGACAGTACCCAAATCACGAGTCTAGGGAACATACATTTTTAATCAACCTGTTATGCATATTCTTTCTTCTCAGTGAATTCTTTTCTTGTCAGAGTAAAACATCACTTAGATTCTCATTATTAAAAAATCCCATTCCCTAATTGGTTAGCATGGCTAAAATTTCCTTCCTCTCTAAGCCATTCTTTGATCTCCTTTCTCTGGTAGGAACCAAGTCCTATATTCCCTAGTTCTCATCTGCATTCTAGGTCCTTTATAGGACGCTACTTTAGCAGCTGTACTGTACTCACTCCTCCCTTGCTGAGGATTACACTGGCCCAAATGGGTTCCCACAAAAATGCAGTATAACAGCCCAGAGCCTCTGGTGAGAGAGGTGAACTGGGACCTAGCTAGGGCTCTCTGCGCTCTGGATTAGAGTTGGGCAAGCTTTCCAGTCAAATAGTGCATTCAGTGAAAAATGCAGATGAGGAGAGGGGGGAACAGTAATGGTGGAAAAACATGAAAGAGTATTTGAAAAAATGTCAGTGGAAATCATCATTTTTTTTCACTTTTCAGTTTTGCTCTTGAGGTGAAAAATCTCTTACCTGAACTGCTCTGTTATGGATGAACTGTCACTGCAGAAAGCCTCTTAGTAGGGGCAGGTCAAGGGTTTTCTAAATGACACTGAGGTGTGACTGGCTTCAAGCTCAGAATATGAGGTGTGCAAAGGCATGAATGCCGCATGCCCCTGGAGGCTGGATGGACGTGGCAGGAGCGTGGCGGCGGCAAGCAGTGAGCTCCTGCAGGAGGCCGCAACGCTAATGGTGGTGGGGTGGGGTGGGGGATGGCAAGCATTGACCAGCAGTTGACAACCACCTGCAGATGCTGCCGGCAGTATTGGGAGCAGCCACCAGTGATCACGGACCGCCCACAGACGCCATCGCTGGCGTTGGTGGCAGCGACCTCCCACAGGTGCCACAGCAGTGTTGGTGGTGCCTTTTTGCAGTGCACCACTACGCTCAGGGGGTGCATTTGCATCTATGTGCATCCCCTACACATTTCCAGTGTGCAAAGGTAATGTGTAATGGCCAAGCCTGGCACTGAGAGGCACAACCTGGTTTGCTGAAACTATCAGGGAAAAGCTTGCTAAAGAGACCTTCTATAGTCAGAGCAGCTTCAATGCAGAGCTCCAACCCCAGTGCTGGAATTGCACAATTGTGGGAGAGAAGCCAGGCAGAAGAGCTTGCCAGCACTAGCTTTTGATTTTGAAGAGCAGAGACAGCAACCAGGCCTGGTAAGAAGGGAATGCTCTGTGGGTTGCTGAAGGGGCTGTTTGGGTGGTGGGCACTCTTCAATCTGAGAAGGTGTCCTGGGTGGCTCTCCTAGTATGTGTATGGAGGGGGTGGCAAGGGTAGGGGCAATATGGGGCTCTGGGGGGTCTGCTACTTGATGGAATAGCCCTGTGGTGAGTAGGGGAGGAAGAGAGCCCACAGCTCTGCTCTAGCCCCCCCCCCCACCTATTTTGGGAACAGACTGTAGGTGCGTAAATAGACTGGAAAATGCACTAGATTTGTAATGGAATATATTCAAAGTAAACACAGCTATAAAATAGTAAGTGGAATTGGAAAAGTAACATGGCTCAGATTCTCATAGTGCTCATTACAGTGTATGCTGAATGATTCCTTCTGTGGTTAATAATACATAGCTGCTTTCTTTAAAATCTCTTGTTTTCACAAGTCCATAACTTCTCAAACATCTACATATTTAAACGTTTTTTCCATGTTTTGGAAAAATGTGGTAGAAACATGAAGGGGATTATTTATTTAATTTGAGCAAAGCCCCTTCAGCCAGTCCTGAGGTCTAGAACAGCAAAACATGCAATCTAATAGTGCCCTGTGATTACTGGGGTCCCACAAGGCTCTGTCCTTGGACCCATATTGTTCAACATCTTCGTTAATGATGTGGACACTAGAGTCAGAAACGGACTGGCCAAGTTTGCTGATGACACCAAACTTTGGGGCAAAGCATCCACACCTGAAAACAGGTGGGCGATCCAGGCTGACTTGGACAGGCTCAGCAAATGGGTGGATGAGAACCTGATGGTGTTTAATGCTGAAAAATGCAAGGTTCTCCACCTTGGGAGGAAAAACTTGCAGCATCCTTATAGGCTCAGCAGTGCTATGCTGGATAACACTATGGAAGAAAGAGACTTGGGGGTCATCATTGACCACAAGATGGACATGAGTCTTCAATGCGATGATGCGGCTAATAAAGCGACCAAAATGCTGGCTTGCATCCAGAGATGCTTCTCAAGCAAATCCCAGGATGTCATTCTCCCCTTGTACTCGACCTTAGTGAGGCCACACCTGGAGTACTGCATCCAGTTTAGGGCTCCTCAATAAAAAAGGATGTGGAGAAGCTTGAAAGAGTCCAGAGAAGAGCCACGCACATGATCAGAGGTCAGGAAAACAGACCTTATGATGACAGGCTGAGAGCTATGGGACTGTTTAGCTTGGAAAAGCGCAGGCTCAGGGGTGATCTGATGGCCACCTATAAATTTATCAGGGGTGACCACCAGTATCTGGGGGAACGTTTGTTCACCAGAGTGCCCCAAGGGA
>JAGPOW010002202.1:12198065-12214354 GCA_030014935.1 Caiman crocodilus
GGGGGTGCAGGCCCCTGGATCTACACATAGGATGACAGCAGGCTGCCACTTCTGGCTGTGGCCAATGGCAGCACCAGTCTTTCTGGAACTCAATGCTGTGACCAGTCTGGCACAGCTCTGCAGCCCTCCTGGGGGGTGCAGACCCCCAGATCTGCATGCAGGATAAGCAGGCTGCCGGCAAGTGATACTAGTTTTGCTTTGAACAGTTTGAGGTGCAGTTTCCCAGAAACCCCTGCACCTATCTCCTTGACAGATAGGTGTCTTGGCAGGCTTTATGCCCTCAGAAGGGGCTACTACCCCTGCAGTTTTCATTTGAATCAGGCAAGAAATGACAAAGTTATAGGCATTTTCATGATTCCCCATTATAGCCTATGGGCGAAACGTCAAAACACGTCGAAACAGCATTGCAACAGTGAGACAGTTTTGATGAAACAAAACAGAGCAGTGCTTCGAAACAGCAAAATGAAACACTGTCCCTTCAAAACAGGAAAACAGAAGTTGAAAAGAAACAGTGGTGTCTCACACAGCCCTAGTGGGGAACAAACAAGACAACAGAACATCACATGCTTCTGTACAACACCACGAAGGGCTAGCGTTGGAATGCATCCGTGACACTTTGCGGTCTCTGGAATTTCCACTCCCCTTTCACAGAGCTCCTAAGATTTCTTGTCCCTCCATCATGCACATACTGTCTCTTTAGACTTTTGTAAATTTTAGATCTCCTGATGTTAAAACGTCATTTGAATGATTAATCTTGTGCCTTCAGCACTTGCTTTCTCATGCAAGTACAAACACCTTATACTGGACCAGTGTTAAAATAGCTAAACCCCTTTCACCAAAGGTTTGAACTCAAGCTCACTGAAGGCCAAGAGAGTTTATTGATTGGCTTCAATAAGCATTGCATTAAGTTGTGACTGGAGACATGCACCGAACAATGAAATATATTAAAACAATAATTCTACTTACGTGCACAGAATGGATTGGTCCTCTCGATCTGTGAATAGAGAGAAAAGCCAAAGATTACAGAAGAATACAGAATGACTTGTATTTACAAGGAATTATTTTAAATTGACACAAACTGCCTAGACCTCTACATTCTGAGCTCAGTTAATTCATCCTAACACTTAAGTGGGAATCCCTAATGCAAGGATTCAGTACAAAAAGTGAACAAAAGGTCAACAGTTTAAACAAGTACCAGTAATATTTAAAAAAATGCAATTAGAAATGAACTGTAATAAGAAAAGCACGCAGATAAAGCTCTGTATAAGAGGATTATAGTAGAGAAAAACTCAAACCTCAAAATGGAGTTTATACTACACTTGCAAAGTCCTGATGGAAACCCCCTTAAAAGACCAAGTGAATTACTTGATAAATAGGCATAAAAATGGAATGATAAAAGTAGGTCAGACAAAGATTTAGATTTCAAAGGAGTTTTAAAGGCAGGAAGTGCAATTACCTAAATATCTTCCTAGTTTCATGTGTGATTTAGAGGGGACTTCTACCAGGAAGGAAGACAACTGAGAAAGAGGAAGCAGCAGGATGAATAGTAAAAGTTATGGGAAAAAGGCCAGGACAGCAGAGAGCAAGACTGAAAGTTAAGTGAAGTACAGAAGAGTCTAGAGTAATTTAAGTATAGGAAGTGTTGGTGCTGTTCAGGAACAAGACAGAAGGGGACCCTGAATTAAACTGGAGGACCATAAGAAAGAGTACAAAATTCCAAAGGCACAGAGGCTGAAATGTGCTTTTAGTTGATAACAAAACCTGGAAATCACCTGTCAAACACTGAAGTCAAAGGAAAATATGATCTGGAGATTCCCTTAACAAATCTCTTTGCTGATTATTCCCCAGGAACCACAGCTTACAGTAACTGCTCTATAAAAATCTGAAGTTCATCTTTCATAAATAAAGCAGGAAGCCAAATCAACAATAATTCAGATGTGACCACAAAAAAATATAGACTCAGTCTAATAATTTTTCTGAGAAAAAATGATCAATAAGGTACAATAGCTGGAAGATACCAAAATGTACTACAAAACTTTAGGGTGTCTATAGATGTATGGAAATGCTGCTCTGATGTGCTGTAATTACAGAGCCATTGGCAATGCATAGAGGGTGCATGTGGGTGCACATGCACCCCCTGAGCTTGGCGGTGCACACTCTGCAAAAAGTGCTGCTGATGCTGCCAGTGGCACCTGTGGGGGGTCACTGCTCTTCACCTCCCCACCTTGCCGCTGACGGCATCTGCAGGCAGTCCCCAATCACCACTGGCTGCCGCTGCCAGTGGTGTCTGTAGGTGGTTGCTGACCACCGATCAGCGCTCGCCACCCCATCCCCCCACCACTGACACCACCACCCGCGGGAGCTCCCCAATCGGCCTGCCCCCACTGCTGACACTGTTGCTGCCACCTATGGGTGGTCACCGTGCCCCCCCAGTCTCCAGGGACATGCGGTGTTCATGCAGTGAGGGTTCAGAGTGTTGTGGGATCAGGCCCTTTTAAAGTGCTCTGCAGCCATGCACTTGTGTCTGGTCATAACTGTAGAGCACTTTCAAGTGCTAGATCTGGCAAAAATTGTCACTTCTGTCTGCACCTTGATTATCTGCACCCAGCCCGCTGGAACATCTTGAAATTTCAAGACTACAGTTTTGGGGAGAGATCATCAAAAACATCTCCAAAATGGGTTATTTTTAAAACTCAGATATAATCTTAGGAAGATTCTGGAACAAGAACCCACATCACATGATATTGCTAACTTGTGGTAAGGCCTAGGGGGCCCTTAGTCCAATTACTGTCCCCAAGGAAGAAGCCAAACAAACATCCTAGATTGTACAAGGCACTTACTGCATAGTGTGGAAATATTGTCCATACTTGTTGATTATGACCACAATCATCAAACATCCCACAAATCACAATTTGCAAAGAACAGGCTAAAATATTGGGTAAGCAGTTTGCACTATGTTGCCCAAAATACAATTATAAGAGAAGAGTCTATCAGAGTCCAAAATATTAAGATGTAGCTTTGAAATTCAGGATTATGAGCAATTTTACTCTTGCAGTATACAACCCAATGTGTGCATTGAGTGGCAGCAGTAGTTCCTGAGAATCTTTTTCTTCCATAGAATACATATGTATTCTTTTATATTGCCTACAAGACTAGTCTCAAGCCAAAATCTATCTATAGTGTTTACCATCCTAATGGTGCATCACAAAGTACTCTCTATAATCCAAAGAAATTTCCTAATAAAGTTACTGTCAGATTACCAATAAAGTCAATGAGACAATTGCTTAGGTCAAGACTCCAAAACTTGACCTGCAGAATATAAAAGTGAAATGAGGAGAAATTGCTAAAAGGTAGATTTTGCCATGCATGTTCACCCCAAATAGTATTGCTTGAGTAGACAGTGACATCAGTACTATTGCTTTCAGAGTTAAGATACTGCTCAACAAGAGTTTGCAGTTAAGAATCTGGCCATAAAACATTAGCTTATAAAAATAAAACACAGTAGTGAAATACTGCAGTTCAACACAATAAAGCTATTTTAAGCAGGAAGAGCTGCAGGGACCAAATTGGTTCTCAGTGCAGTTTCTTAGATCTAGCTGTTTTCATGTAACCATACATTTGAGCAGTAAGAATAAGGAAGTTATTTGTCAGATTCTACATCACCAGCTATTAACTGTTAAATACATAAATTAGAGGAAAAAGGGCACAGCAGTTTTTAGATCCCTAGAGATGTAGTACACAATATTTTTTAGAGAGCTCTGCCATTTTCACAGAATAATGTGACACTACTATAAGAAATGTACTTATTTTAACTGTAAAAAATTACTGTAGGACACAAAATTACCAGGCAGTTTAAGTATATTTGTAGGAGTGGGTACCTAGAGTTCAAACAGACTTTAAGCACTCTATTTAAGCACTTAATTAAAAAGGATACACAATGTTTATGTCTGTTTTGTTACTCATTAGTTATCAGCACGGAAATATAAGTTAAAAAAAGCTTTATGTATTGCCTACAGACAAGAAGGCAAATTAGGATAAATTTTCCTTATTACTTCTTCCAGCAAATCTAGAAAAGGCTAATGCAGATTCTGTTCCATCCTTGGGGTACTGGTGTCTCCTGATTCTGGGGGGATACCTGCAAAAACCAGCATCAGTGTGGTGAAAACCTGCAGACGCCAGCGTTGGCGGTGGGGACGGCTCTGTTGGGGGGCAGGGGGGCATGTGCCCCCCGTACCAGTCGCCAATGGTTTCATCCCAATATACTTCTCCAACTCCCACTTCTTCAGTGAGACAGGATCATTAGTAGTCTGTTCCTTCATCAAATACTCCCACTGTAGATAACATTAATTAAAGGTTTAATGTATACATTGGTACACACTAAAGAGCTGTCTTACAGAGCTATGTACCAAAGAGATCAATATGATGGGGTGCCTCACACAAACATTTTTGATCAGACAAGTAGTGAGCTTTTTTTGGTTCCCACTAAAGTATTTTTATTTTTATTTATTAATTATTTATGAATTTAGTAGATTTATGCTGGATTGAGATTGAACTCCACTTGTTTATGTTTTTTTAAACTGGACTGAATGGAAATATGGTAGAATTGTTGCTATAAACAAATGGGTATTTTGCACAAATAAAAACAAAGGGCATATACTGGTACTTGTATCATAAAGGCAAACATTCCATAAAGAAAACAGAGGAATGACTCCTAGACACCAGTGGGATTTTGAAGCCTAGAAAAAATCCTGGGCTCTCTTATTCATTCCAAGTATTTTCTCACTACCTCATTTCCCTATTCCTGCTTTCTCTCTCTTTCTTCCTGTTTTTCCTTCAGGAACAAATAATATCCTGGCTTGGCTCAGTAACATGTTGCCCTTCTGCCCCTGCCCTCCTGATACTAACTTTACACTTGAACAGACTGTAACTTCTAACCATTTTCTTTTCCTGCCCTGAAAAGTGTCACCAGCTTCTCTTCTCTTTGAGACACCTGACTTCTTTCTTCTGTTCCGGGTGTAATTTACAGGCCACTCAGTGAACACAGAATGAAGAAGAAAGCATGAAGGGGTGCAGACCTCAGGCAGTGGAGTATTATGGAAAGAGAGGAAGCTGGGAGGCAGTGCCTCAAGACAGCAGGTCTGAACCCTGCAATGGCAGGTGTGAGTTAGCGAACTGCTCTTACCACACCTGCCAGTAATGTCAGGCCTCTGAGGAGGACATAACAGGAGGAAGCCCAGCTGCTTGGCAGTGGGCTGGGAGGAGAGCGAGACTTTGGCCCTCCATCTTGGAGGGATGAGATCAGGGTAGCAGGGTAAAGAGGCTATACGGGGGGCAGGTGCAGTTGCCTGGCTGCCCTGGGGCAAAGTAAGACTTGTTGCTGAGGTTCTCTTCTATTAATAGATACCTGGTGTCCCACCTAGTAGGGGCTTCCTGGAGGAAGAGGGCCACCATAACCTTCTGCCCCACTTCCCTTTCAATATGAAGAGGGGGTTGGACTCTCATGGATATGGCTGCAAGTCAAGTTTCCTACAGCTGGACCCAAGCTGTTGGCTGTCTGAGGGCCAGAGCAGGTGAGTGCAGGTACTGAGCTGCTCCCTAGAAAGTGCCACAGAGGGTTAACCCTGTTGCCACCATGCCTTGTCCTTCAAACACAGGTCTCATTCCCCTCCTCGCCTATTTGTCTTCTTGAAAGTTTATTCTAAATAAAACCACTGTGGCCCTTTAGTGACAGCACATGTGTTTTAACTTTTGCCATGCAAGTAATTCTTCTTGAAGAAAATGACCTGCATGAGTGACGTGCTTTAATTATGTAGGCTCTGGACCTGTTTGTGCCTTTCAACACACTCCAGGCAGTAACTTACCTAAACATCCATGACTTTCATCTAGAAAATTCATACCAATACATCTCCAGTTTGCTTGTATTACATGCCTTATTCCTGCCTCCACTCCAACCCCTACCCCCCAAACAGACAGTTAGTTCTGCTTAATTACAAACAAAATCTGATGGTTGATTACAAGGAAGCAGCAAGTTGGCAGCTTCACCATAAAAGGAGAAAACAGAGTGAAGCCATGATCAGATGTTAGCTTACTGCTTCTATACTTTTATTACCAGTTAAAGGGAACCTTTTTAAGGCAGTTCTACTAAGGACACAGCAACAGATGGGGTTTCACATAAATGTCCTTTAAATTGATATAACATTACTTAAATCTATAGAACTGCATGTTTTCTTACATATTTAAGTCAAGTTTTCCTATTGATACAGCTTTTAAACAGGTTATTTCATGACTGTTTTAGAATAAAGAAACAAGTTTTCTGAATCTTGAGAGGGCTGTAATAAGTCTTACTAAGCTCTGAATTTTCTGGACAGAGCACTTATGAGAAGTCTAAATGTATATGCAAGTTTTAGCCCAACTATTGCTGCCTATCTACTCTGCCTTTGTTTACTAGTAATGGTCTGGATATTGATATTACACTGTTGTCTGTCTTTCTCTGTGTTTTGGTTGGGGCAGAGGGTAGGCCAAAAGGGCAGAAGGTATGAGAATTACAGGTTTACAGACCAAGGGAACAGCACTCGTACGATACACATAGCTATGTAATTGTAAAGCTGTTTTCTATATGCAGCATCTTAAGCGTAAAGTTAGTTTGCTAGCTTGTCTGCCACAGCATAGTCTAGTCTGTATGATTTAGTTCAACACAACAGCTGTTGCAGTGACACACTGTGTTCTTCTGAGGAATTCCTAGTCTCAAGCTATTTTTGACTTTTAGATTAAAGGAAACTAAGTTAAGGTTGCTCTCTGTTTGGTACATTAAATAATGATAGAGACTTAGGATGTAACTTCCTTATATGATGAGATGCCAGGTTTCTATCATGAAGATTTCTGCTTATGTACACACATACAAAATGGCTGTATTCACCATTTTGGGCAATTGGAGACTAAATTGCCTTCCTTCTCTCCAAGTTATCAGAAGAGATCTTGCAAAATCACATTCTTCAAGTCTGGATGGGATCCTAGTAACAGAGGACTTGGAGAAAGCATTTAAGCAGCGGCATCCTAAATTTGAATATTTTTCAGCTTCTTAAGATTCCATCTGATTTCTTTCTAGACCTTTTATCATATTAAATGTAATCATTTTAAGAAGTTCCTGTTACACGTCATTTAATAGTGCATTTTTAATGAGTCCAATCTACCCTCTTCTGTTAACTCTTCTTTCCCTGTATAAACTTTTGTAATTCAACTACCTGTATGCTGGATTGCTGTATCAATATATCGAATACATCTGGCTGATGACCTACCATATGTTATCATAGCACTTTATTCACCTCTCTGTGTTTTGTTCCTAGATTATAAAGAGTAGATTCTTAAATCTTTGTTTTGTTCTTCCTTGTATTCCTTGCAATATTTAACAAGCACTGTAGAACATACTACAAATGACTCCTGAACCCTCAGTGTCATTGCATGCTGACAGAACTCTTCATCTTTGAACTCCAAAGGCACGTTATGGCCTTAATTACAAGAGAAATATCCAGAAAAATATCTTACCAATTATATTTTCAAAGAAAAGGAGATATGTAGGTAAAGTAACTGGATGATTGTCATACTGAATTAGTGACTATGGGTTATAGACTGATTAGACAAGACCCCCCCAGGCCTCTGCATTGAAAGCTACACGTGCAAGGCCACCTGCATGATTTAGGTGTTCAAGTTCAGTTGAGATTAATGGGAATTATGGCTGTATTCCAACTGGCATCTTTCAAATTCTCCCTTCTTCAAGCACTGTTTTGAGGATATTAGGGTGTTCAAATAGCTAAGTTCACTAACCCCAGTAACAATTCAGACTTGATTGAAACCTAGTCTTTCATGACGAAATGACATAAGTTATCTCTAAAACAGAGAGAGTACAATGTATTTAACAGCGAGGACTAAACAGTGCAGAAGAATGACTTCAGTTTAGATATCTGGATGTACTTTTTGCTCCAGTAGAAGACAGTGGGGAGTGATGAGGTAAGATCCTGTGCTACTATAAATTACACTAAAGGCTCCATTGATTTCAGTGGAGCTTTGACAACTGACGCAACCTGAGGATCTACCCTTTATGGACTAAAATTTGCTCAGCTCTATAGTAAAAAGGCGTTGCCCTGGGCATCTCTGAGAGAGAAATAATAACACTAATTCACTTAAGTATCATGAATATAGTCACTCCTCAAAGCAAGGTATGAGGAGTATTTGGTATATGTGCCCAATCCTTGCTGTCTGGGGCAAGATATAAAAAACTTTGTAAGGAAAATATTCTAGGATTCAGCACTGTGATCCAGACTTTGTGAATATAAAAAACTTGTTTACTCTCCATTTGTAAAAACTCTTACACAAACTATATATCTGTCAGTTTGTGTTGCATATACTCATTCTTGCTGATGTCTGATTACTACATGTATAAAGTCTGGCACAGTAACTAGAGATATTTTGAGGTTTGGTTCAGAAAATTGTGGAAAGCACAGATGCACTTCAACAAACAAAAGCACAGCATTAAAAGCATTGAAAGCAGCTGTGGATCTCTTCTGAGATGGAAGGAATCCAAAATAGCATGTGCAAACAAACAAGCAAGGGAAACCTGAACATCCTAGGCTTTCAAAGTAAGATCTCATGGGACTGCATCTCTCATTAAAGTGCCTGATATGTTCAGGATCAGTGTTACAGCCACATACTTCCTTCTGATCTCTTCTTCCCCTTTTTTGTTCCTCCCCCACCACAATCCTTCTCCTCTTCTCTGCTGTGAGGAAAGGTTATTTTCAAAAGGAGCAAATTCATCACAATATTGTGTAAGAGACTTTGAGAGCTTGTGCCAGATTTAGAGATCAAGAAAGGTGCAGGGAACACCAGATTCCACCTGCTGTTTAAACCAAGGCAATACTCTTCAAACAACAAGACAACCCCCCCACAAATTCCAGTCCTCATAGGTGTTCTTTGTGATTACCACATAAACCAGGGGCAGGCAATTATTCCAGGCGGAGGGCCACTTACTGAGTTTTGGCAAACCATTGAGGGCTGCATGACAAGCAGCCAGGGGCAGATAAATATTACTTTTCCAAATTTTTTCGAGGCCCCGCAGTCCGGATAGACTGTCCTGGTGGGTCGCATCCAGCCCACGGGCTGCATTTTGCCCACCGTGACAAGCTCACAAAGGCAAACAAATTCAGGAGACCTGCTGCTGTTTTGTAAAGGCTGTGAGGAGGGTCAAGACAAACAATGGAGAAGACCAGTAAGGGAATGGACTATCTCCTTGACTCGGGCAGGAACCAGTACCACACTGGAATTTGCCCCAGGCAGGTTATCATTTATTGGTTAAGACAAAAAACTTTTGAGTGAGCAATTTCCCTTCCCAAGATGCGCTGAAGTTCCCAGAGGCTTTGACTTTGCTCCTCTCAGCCCTAGTAGGATGGCCAACCCTTCTCTTGCATCTTTTGCTGGGTTTATCCTTCCCTCGTATTTTACTGGATCTCATGATTCTTATGGAAGAAAGGCAGCCTTTTGCCTGGCCAAGCAGGAATGTAGCCCCAGCTAACTCATGGCAGGTGCGGGAGATGCAGCAACCAGGCTGCTGGACTCTAATGGTTAAGTTGAGGCACAGAAGCCTGGACTTTGTTCAGCTTATGCTTCTTCATCCCAGTGTGTAGCCAGAGTTCCTGGCTCTCACCACTAAATATATTGCAGCAGTAACTTTATGGGGCAGTGTTGAAGCTGCACTGGTATAGTGGCACCAATTTATACTAGGTAGGTTACGCTGTCACTGCCACAGCCACCGTACTCTGGAAATGAGAAATTTCCCAGGTCCCATGAAACTAAATTTCAGCATCTGCCCTGCTGTGTGCTTATGCCATAAATCTAAGTACTAGAGAACTTTATATGTGTATGCTTATAAGTAACCAGACTTCTATAATTAGGGGAAGGAAGCCAATTTTTAGTTATCTTTTCTGTGTAATGCAGAGAAGTGTCAAAAGCCCTGTTCTACATGTTATACTGTGTAACCCTATCTTCCATTCACACTCAACTATAGGGGCCAAGTGGTTTTCAAACAGGAAAAGCAAATTTTCTTTTATCATATTATCCACAGAGCTAGGAAGGGCTGATATATTATGGCAGCTATTAAGTTCTCCAGGATTTAAGTGGGATTATTTATCTTTATGCAGCCAGTGCAGTGCTGCCTTATATACCCAGAAGCTGAAAAATTAGGTTTCCCTTGCTTTGTTTTTCAAAGTCAGACCACCTCAGGGCTCAGTCTAGGAGCTCTTGCCCAGGCACTATTTAAGTCGATACAGACCACAGAACTAAAATCTTAATAAATATCTTTTAATTGCTAGATACTCCCATGTCCAAACAAGTGATCAAGTGACAATGTAGTTCATCAGAGCTCCATTTAACTAAGACAAGTCTGTGCCTGGCTTTGAGGCAGCAGACCCTATATTTGTATAGTATTATAAACAGATATTTTTTTTCCTAGAAGAGCATGGTTTTTTTTTTAGGATCAAAGCTGTGTCACAGAGTAGTGATGACATAAGAAGGAAAATCTGTGCAGTATTGTTTTTTTTCTCTGTCATTTTTTGGGCCCGATCCCTTTTATCATTACAAGCAATTGTCATTGAAAAGCTGATTGTACTTCAATTCTGGATGTAGGACATGCAAGTCTAGAACATGAGAAAGCAAACAAATAGTAGGAACAAGTATCTTACTTGGCTTTACTCTCCAGCAGCAAAATGACAGTAGTCCTGACACAAATTCAGCTAACCCTAGCAGCTATGCTTGGAATAGTCTCTATTGGTACAAAGGGAGTATTTTCCATGCCCGTATTAGCCAAAACTATTTGCTTAACTTAAAACCCTGCCCACATCCCTCTACACAGATGGGCAAATGAATTGTTTTTCCTTTTTGAGTCACATTGTTCATGGACTGCAATTCCTGCCAAAGAATTCCTAAGAAAGTTCTAGAGTCCATGTAACCCTTCTGTAATTGAAGAAAGCTATAAATCTTTTTCCGATTGTTGGCCTGTTGCTAGCTGGAACTAATGGTGGAATAAACTTTCATGACAAGTATTTTCTCATGATCTTGAGAGATTTCCAAATCTTATCACATTACTAAACCTGGTTATTTTCCAGCCTTACCTTGCAACATATTCCTGTATGCTGTATCCGCAATTGCATAGATATGGGGTGGCATCTCATGCCTTTTCTTTCCTTTGTACATATCAACAATCTTCTCTGAATAGATGGGCAGGTATTTATATGGGTTTACTACGACGCAAAAGAGACCTGAATAAGTCTGCAAGGAAAATGAGATAAAGAATGGTGTTGACTCAGGTTTTTGCCTCTTATTAAGAGCTTGAGAAACATGAAGATCAAAATGCATTTATTTAGATACAAAGTTTTAATAAGTGAATCACCTAGTTATCCTCCTATGTAACAAGCAGAGGGCATACACATTAAGAAATACAAATGTATATATTCAAACTGATGCATACATATGTGAAGTTTTTGGGTGCATATCCAGCTAATCATTTCTAACATTCAAACTACTACAGAATATGTTCAAATGCTTATAACAGTATCAATTGCATAATTCCATGGTATCTTGACTTTAGTTCCTTTCTAGGGGATGTAAAGGGAGAGTAGACAGAATCAGTTCCCCCTCGTGCATTATATATATTATATAAGGCGCAGACAGAAGTGCAGCTCCCTGATCTAACTCACGGCACTTCACAGAAAGCACCATGAATTACACTGACCTTCCCAACCCAACAGACATTAGCTGTTGGGTTGGAAGAGTGCAGCATCAAGCTCCAATTTAGAGCTGATCCAGCAAGAGAGGCCGCCAGTCCGCAGCCTCTTCCCGTAACTCTGCCCCATTCTTCCATCCTAGGTGTTGTCTCAGGATGGGAGAGGGAGAAGGCAGGGGAAAGAGGCCTGTTCTGGGGTTTGCCCAGTTGCACTGGAATGGGGAAGGGGGCCCTGATTTTGCAATAATTTGTCACATGATCAAAGCACTCTGCAGCCATGTTCTCCTGTTTGAACTTGGCTGTCAAGCACTTTCAAGGGTCCAGTTGTGCAAGAAATGTAATTTCTGTCAGTGCCTTATGGATGTGTAATATTTCAGCTAAGTGAAATTCCTTCTTTTCAATCACTAGATAGCAAATTGCATAAACCAAAGCCTCTAGGTATAATTGGAAGGGTGGGGGGAAAGAAATCGTAGTGAAAGGTGGCATGTTTACAATATAGAAATAAATAAATATTGCAAACAATGTTTCATCAAAGTCTGTTCTAACTTGAAAACACGCTTTTGGTTAAACTATGTGTGTTACATCTCGGCTTTGGGCATTCAGTTAAGAAGCAATTTTCACATGTGAATAAGGAAATTCAAAAGTGTGTACAAAGAGGATTTAGCATTTTATCAGTCTCTTATCTGAAAAGGTTTCAGCTATCCAAACAGTACCAGAAAACAAAAGCATGCAACCTAAATGGCTATAAAATGCTACAAAGAATGAATGGCAGTTAGAGAAAGTAAAAAGTTTTGCAGTTGACTCCCAGATTGAAATTAATTTGCATGAGCTATCTGGTGAGTTAGGAGGCATTAAGATGAGAAATTGAACAGTTAGCAAGTAAGGAACTAAAATGTGTGAGAGAACACCCATAATCAAAAACTCAACTAGCTCTGGCATCAGATTTAAAAACAGTACTATTAGTTTACATTCTATAATACTTATAGTCTAACATCTTTTAATTTTTGCTTATATATGCTGTTATTTCACAAGGTTTTAAAAATACCTAGTTAAGCCATTTCATGTGGCACTACTGCTCTTTGCTTTTCTCCTACTCAGTCTCAGGACTAAGTCTGAACATGAATCAAACTGCTCAGTATCATCACAAAAAACCTCTGACATGGAGGATACATGATTCCATCTTCTGTAGGCTTGGATCAGTCGTGTCCTTAAGAAGTTTTCACATAGGAGCACAGGGATTTCCCTTTCTTGACCATATTAGGAAACAGCACAAGTTTCAAAACAGACTGAAAGGTTTGTATGGTATTACAAGTTATATTTCCTTATCCTTCAATTTACAGTGCTGAGAAACAGGTTGGGTGTGCAGAACTCCTTTGGTCTGTACTGGTTATATATAAAGACCCCTGTTGCTCATACTTCTTTTCCTTTTACAAAAACTGTTATTGCCATTCTATTGTGTCAAGCAAGGTATTGAGAAAAGCATGGTCAGGATC
The DNA here is from genome assembly GCA_030014935.1 of Caiman crocodilus. Lineage (NCBI taxonomy): Eukaryota > Metazoa > Chordata > Crocodylia > Alligatoridae > Caiman > Caiman crocodilus. Next base: position 12,211,326 of record JAGPOW010002202.1, read on the forward strand.
TTCAGCTGCCTTCAAAGTCCTTAGGCTAGAACTGATGGCATGTGGAGTGGGGTTCATTAGTTAATAATACCAAATTCTTGGAAGTCTTGAAGAGATACCTCAAAGTCTGAAATTCTGAAGTGATTTTGCATTGTAGGGTCAGTGGATTTTCCTTCTTACAAGATTGATCTCTTACAGCATTCAGAAGTAAAAACAGCTGGACGTTCATCCAAGGGATGGACTTCTGTTTAGCATACCTGACCTCCCCAAAAGGTTTAGGTCTTCCATTTAAGAACAGCTATAATTTTGGCCTCTGATCAGCAAAGTACTTAAAGATATGTTGATTATGTAGTGATGCAAGTAATGCCATAGGATGACTTATGTACTTCAAGTGAGGCATGTCATTAAGTACCTAACCCAATTAGAACCTTACAAGAAAAAGAAAACAGTGAACAGCTTCTTAGGGTACAGAGATCAAACAAGCTATTGATCCAAACCCAGGACTCCTGGAATAAACTTGGAGCTGTGACAGACTTCTGTGTGATCTTGGGCAAGTCACAGGACATCTTGCAATAATTAGAAAGGTATTGGGAAGACAAATTAGTGAATGTCAAGCTCTGTGCAGGTAAGATGGTCAATTTAAGGATTACTCTTTAATGAGAGTTGTGACCAGATCCCACTTCAGAAGGTCATGAGCCCCAGGTACAGCTCAAAGAACAAGTGAGCTTCTCTGGCATGGAGCAAGGCTCTAGCATTCAAGAGATATGATGATTCAGCATATATCCTTGGAAGCTTCCTTCAAATATATCCAACCAATCCCAGGGTGAATACTGACTGGCAGAGCCAGCAAAGGCCACCCTTGCAGAGGTATCTCCTCTCCATGACATGGCAATGTGCATGCCTATAGAGTGAATAAAGCCTTTTAAAATTAAATAGACCACAAAGAGCACAAATGTGTTAAACTAGAACACCGCATCTCCTGTTAGAACCATCTGCATTGTTAAAATCCCACCATTTTGTTTGAGTTTAAAGCTCTACTGACACTGTTTTTAACCTGATCCCCAAACATTACAAGGAGATGCCATGCAGTTAAGGGAACCAGCATCACACCCATATCCTTCCTACTTCAAATCATGCTGTAAGGATGCTACATGATCAGGTTCAGAAGGCACAGCCAGGCCTTCTGAGCCTGATCAGTCTAAAATAACCTAGTCTCAAAACAGTTTTGAAAAATCCCTTCTGCAAGACTCAAGGATAATCAACTTCTTTCTAGTCTGAAGGGTAGGCCTCAACCTTAATATACTGCTCTTTGTGACTGAAGAATTCTCACACTGACTCCAATTCTGTATCTGTGGGATGACAGACAGACACTACAGGAGAAATTCAGAGCCAGATCCAGAGCAGGTGTAAGTCAACATAGCTTTGACTTCAAAGGAGCTATGCTGATCTATATTGGCAAGAGGATGTTTCTCAAGAACGTAATTTTACCCTAAAACTTAACCTGTAATCATAAATTTGGGTTAATGTATCTTGTTAAATTAAACCAAATTTAAGGAAAGACACCACAAGATAATTCTGGATCCAATCTAAACATACACTTTTTATAGTTTAATATAATAGTTACTTAGTATCTGATCTCTAGCGTAGAAATGGTATAGTCCCCATGAAGCATATACATGTGGGTGATATTAAGTGTTATTCAGATTATTCTTGATAATGGCTCTTCCTGTTCAAAGTGCAATTTGTGAAAGTTTTATTGATAGAAATTACTTTACAGACTTTCTTTTTATCTTCCTTTTGTCTGGGTTTGTGGAACCTGATTGTCCAGAACAGGGGTCAATATCCTATGGCCTGCAGCCTGAATCCAGCCCATAAAGCAAGTTCATCTGGTCCACAGGTACACGTGCATCAGGACATCAGTGCATGAAGGAAATCAGTGGTGGCAGTGGCAAGGGGAGTGGTGGCCAGGATGAAAGCGTGTATAAATTCATCAGGGAGGGGCAGCAAGAAATAGGGGACACTCTGTTTACCAGGGTGCCCCTTGGGGTTACTAGGAACAACAGCCATAAACTGACGGAGAGCAGATTTAGATTAGACATTAGGAAAAAAAAAATTATGGTGAGGGTTGCCAAAATCTAGAATGGGCTTCCAAGGGAGGTGGTGTTCTCCCCTACTTTGGAGGTCTTTAAAAGGAGACTAGACAAGCACCTAGCTGGGGTCATCTGACCCCAGCACTCTTTCCTCCCCAGGGCAGGGGGTCAGACTTGATGATCTGAAACCATAAAAATCTATTAAATCTAAGAGCCATTAGCATGCTGACGCCTCAACCTTCTCTGTTCACTTTCTCTTGTCTCCTTACTGCAGTTGCCAGTTTGTTCACTGACAAATTACCCCTTGGTAGCAATTGGTGGCAAGATTAAGGGGCAGTTTCAATTGTGGGCGGTGGTAAGAGAGCTTCCCTCTACACAGAGCAGGGAGGGTTGGGGTGTTAGCAGGCAGATAAAAGAGTTGCTGGCTGACGGTGCAAACCTTACAATTTATATCGTTGACAGCAGTTTGCCTAACTGGGACTACCACTCCTAAAAGTGCCAGCCCCTGGCTTAGAAGATAGATTCTATTTGTTCACAGCAGTGTGAAATTTGATGTCAGGACAATTTTAATCCTTCTTTTTTTTCCTGCATTTTTAATGATGCTGTAACATACCCAGAGTTCTCCAGGCAATAGCCACTCTAAAAGACTTGCTTTCTGGATGCAGACAGAAGTGAAGCTCCCTGCTGTAACTCATGGAGCTTTGCAGGAAGCTTTTTTTTTTTTTTTTTTTAATATATATATCTTTATTGCACATTATCTCATCTTAATACAGTATGTACAGAGATTCCTGAGCAGCACCTATTGAACATATATTACAGGTATCATGTTAGGCATCATGAAATCTTGGAAAAAGCAAACGTGAGAACATACAGGTCCCTTGTTGTCTCTACCCCATGTACAACCCCAAAAAATCTACTGGTCACAAGGCTGACTGAGTTTAGCCTATCCCTGTGCTGGGT